>OX940802.1:22694696-23894696 GCA_954870605.1 Acer campestre
AAGCAATTAATAAAAAAGTTTAAGATTTTTCAAATATTTTGCATGCATCAAGTATGCAAAAGCTCTCTTGGCTTGAGTTCCTCATATGGGGTCAATCATAAAAAACTCATCACTCCACAAGACATATCCCAATAGATCTATTAAGTGTTTTAAAACGAGTAGCATTGATGACTCGCTTTTTGTGTCGTTACCAAATTGCGAATTACCAAAGGAATGTTATAAAATGAATCTTTTACGCAATATATTTTAAGATTTGAAAATGAGTATTGTGATAAGCTTAGAATTCGTTGTAGGGAAAAATTGTACCCGCAGCGGAAGCGAGACTAAAAAAAAATAGTTTGAGTAGCTTTTAAAATTTTTCCAATTTTATGAACCTTAAACCCTTTTTATTAATTAAAGATATAAAAATAAACAAAAGATTAATACCTCTTGTCGCGTGATCCGATTGACTTGCGTCGATGGTAATCCGCAAGATCTTCAATCCTAGCACGAACGTGGATCACCTAGGAGCGTGGTCTCCCTTTCTTTGAATTGCAAACCTGTGATTGGATTAAACAAACTTTTCTTGATTCGTTAGTCCCAAAAACAATCTAAAGGAACCTAAGATTATTCCGGTCACTTTTGAGTTCTCAATCTTGTGATCGAAACTCGCGTGAACCTTAATCGATATAGTATATACAGGCTTATTAATGAACAAGCAAACAATATACCATCAAAGAATAATCTATGTTCCTTTTGTTTTTAGTAGAATAATAGATCTCTAACTATGAGTTGAGAAGAAGAAGAAGAAGAAATAAAATTTCTGAACATAAACCCCAGGCTGGCCGAAAATCATCAATAGCCTTATATGTGGCAAATTTTCTGTTACCTGAAAATCGTTATCGAGATGAGATTTCAAATAACAACTTTAAAGGGACCAAGATCAAGATTGACCCTGGTCGGAGGGGTATCAAGTAGTTCGATACCGATTATATCCCTATCAAAGCCGGAGTTACACAACGATGTATATCAAACTGATCAATCAATAAGCTTTATTGGATAGTCTCTTTTCTTTACAATACATGAACTAATTTTTTTGATTTGGATTACAATGGAGTATGGATCATAGTCCCGGCGATGGATATGATAATAGTGGAAGAACTGTGCCTGTCGATAAGTGGTCTCCCTTTTTCTGAAGAAACTGTTTTGTATATATAGGTGTGTTGCTTGCCATGCACTCCTAAAATCTCGGTTTAGGGTTTGGCCAACGCAGAATCGTCCTCTTTCTAGGAGATAATCTCGGAGCTTTAATGCGCTGAATCCAATCTTTCCTTCCTAGGAGGAGTCAATCACTTACCTTCCTAGTAGGATTCTTACTGTACTGTTTTGCTTAAATTAGGACTCTCTGGCGGGAAGAAGTACTTCTCCTCTGTACGACAGCGTTTTAATGAGTCTTTTATGCAGTTTTAGTTCTTGGTGTTAGAGTCCGGCTTCCTGGTGCTCTTCTGCTTTAACGGGCTACCTGCATTTAATAAGCATCCTACTGACGGTAGTAAGGGGATATGTAGTTGACTTGTAATGAGAGGGTCAGTAGAGCTCCGTGTCGGGGTGCTGCGGGGTCCATAAGAAGCTGTGTCGGGGTGTCGCGGGGTCCCTAGGGTGTAGTGTTGATGGGACGATGCGGGGTCCCTAGGGTGCCCGATCATACCCAGGCTTGGTCCTTTAAGACGCTGGCGGGGTGGATCCCGCTGAGAGAGGTTCATACCTGGACGAATCGGGCTCTACTCTGTCGAGGTATCTGGATTGTGTTCGCACCTGCTTTTCGTGTTAAGGTGGAAAATTCTTCCTTGGTCCCTCGCCAATTTTGGCGGTTAACAGAAATCCCCCCTGACTTGGACACTGATACTCTATCAGGGTCGGGGTCGGGGTCGGAGTCAGGATCTTTTTGCTTGCTTGAAGGTTTTTCCACCTTATCCACTTACTTCCTTGTCTGACTAGGTTTCCACTTAGAAGGGGGGAATCTTTATTCCGTACGTTATAATTTGATTGCGTGTCGATGATCAGGCCAAAATTGGTATGATTTTGGCCCTCATTTCCGTTTCTTTTTGCTTGATTCTCGGGCATTTCCCCGTGTTTAATGTTGTTAAATTGAGTGTTTCATGTTTTATTAGGTTTCAGAAGCAATTGAGATAAAGGTGGAGGACTTGTGCGAAAATGTCTCACAAATGAGAAGAAACAGGGCATTTTCGCCACTTGGACATAAGAAGGCGCCACTTGAGCGCCATGGCGACAGAAGAGTTCCCAAAGGCATCAGAAGGTCGCCACTTGGGCGCCACTTGAGCGCCATGGCGACAGAAGGTCACAAAAACAATCAGGTGGGGTCGCCACTTGGGGTCGCTCTGGCGACCTTCCTTGCAAGTGGCGACCTAGTGCACTCAAGGCATGGTCACCACTTATGGTCGCCACTTATGGTCGCCAGAGCGACCCAGAGGATACAAGTGGCGACCTCTACACATTTTGGTCATGATCGCCACTTGACAAATAGCGAGAAAGATGGTTTTCAGAGCGACCTTTTCATCTAACCGTTTTACGCTCCATGGTCGCCATAGCGACCAAATAGCGACCAAGGCTCCACATCAGCGAATCAAGTCGTTACCAGTACATGTCCATGAGTGAGTATATATATGGAGCGTCTCTTCATTTTTGTTAACCGCCTTTTCTGGCAGAGGACCAAAGAAGAATTTCCCATCCTTACCAAGTAGAGAGATGCCGCGAGAAGCATCTAGCTACCTCTGAAAGGAACCAAGATCAACACACATATCTATTTATCGTGGTCTAGATAGCCCAGTAGAAGGATGCTGCACCCGAAGGACCACGCGGGACCCCGCTGGACCCCGCAGATCCCGCAGGACCCCGCTGGACCCCGCAGATCCCGCAGTACACCGCGGGACCCCGCAGATCCCGCATTACCCCGCTGGACCCCGCTGATCCCGCAGGACCCCGCAGATCCCGCAATACCCCGCAGGACCCCGCAGATCCCGTAGTACCCCGCGGATCCCGCAGGACCCCGCTGGACCCCGTAGATCCCGCAGGACCCCGCTGGACCCCGCTGATCCCGCTGGACCCCGCAGATCCCGCAGTACCCCGCTGGACCCCGCTGGACCCCGCTGGACCCCGCAGGACCCCGCAGGACCCCGCTGGACCCCGCTGATCCCGCAGGACCCCGTGGTACCCCGTACCCTGTGACTAGTCCTCCAAACTCCTCCCGACCACCTAGCATACAAGACATCGATAGAGGAGGTCGTAAATACCAAGGAAGAGCTAGACCACACCAAGAGTTTATGTAAACAAGGAAATTGCCTTGTTCCCGCCATTCAAGAGTCCTATATTAAAGAGGAGTCAACTCCTTAAGTTCAAAAAGGAATCACTTGATTACGGAGAATCAATCCCACGATCTTCTCGCCTATCAACGTGGAACGCCCCGTAAATTGCTAGGTTATTGGATTTAATTTAGGGGAGTGAGCAACAAGAAATAAAACCTATATATATGACATGATTTTCGACAGTGAGCGGGGGATCTTCGGCCTGCTTTTGATCTTCTTTTTGGCTTCTTTTCTTCTTCTTGTCTACTGGTTAGAGAAAAGGGCCGATGCCCACATATTATTGTAAGCTCTCTGGAGCACTTATGTTGTATTATTCTCCTACTTGTGTAAGCTCCCCGGAGCACGCCTTATTGATAAATATATAAATGATCTCTCTCCACCGGATACTACCTAGGGGTTTTTCAGCATATGATCATGCGTGATGCTTTTTCCCCCTAGGCCAGTCCACCTTCTATCAAAAAGACTTGTCATTCTCTCCCTCGTATCTATTTTTATTACACATGTATGTAAGTTTATCACTGAAGAATTCCTATCCCATATCTTGCTTGCTTGCTTGCTATCTGGGTCGGGGAGTCACAAAGGAGATCTAGAAAAAAGTATGGGATGCGGGATGCGGGATACGGGATGCGGGGTATCGAGTACCGAACGCGGGGTATCAGGGTTCATAAAGAGGGATCACAACCCTTACTCCGACATGGGAACCCCCAAGCGCCATCTTCTCCATGTGCCTGAAGCCCCGACAGTCGGGATGATTTTTTCTCCTACCTACTGCACCTCACTCCAGAATTTTTTACTTGTACAAACCATGGTACCTAGAGGTACCTACCCCGCTGTAGCCTACCGGGTAGCAGTCTGAGGGTGTTAATTGAAATTCCTCATCCAGAGCGAATTTACGGTTAACATTTTGGCGCCGTCTGTGGGAAGTTCACTAGACCAATGTGGCTTCCTTGTCTCTACATGAGCGTATGTTTCTCTATCTCTTACATATTATCACTTTACATGTGATTTAGTGCATTCCGCTGCTATATTCACTACATGTTTATACCATGATGCCATGATACCTTGTTTCACCCTGCTAGTTCCTTTATTACCAATATGATTTTATAAAAATTTGCATGAATCATGTGAACTAAATCATCGCCTATTATAATCGGATGATATTTCGCCTTATATATGTTGCTACTTGAATACGTTGAACATGCGGAGTGCATCTCGATGTAGCTCTATGAGATCTAATTAATCTATTGCCGAGCAAGCTTAGTTATTCGTGGCATATTATTCATGCGGTTTACCCTTTCTCCATATTTGTATGTACTGCATGTGCACCACGAGTGGTGCTCACTTTGTCATCTGACAACTTTTGTTTGATGTGGAGCGAATATAACGTGTGGGACTCCTAGTGGAGCCGGCCTACTATGCTGCCCTTCTGAAACAGACCTGCTCCGGTACATCTAGAGCTCCTATGCAGTAGAGCAATTTGGAAGATTTTCGATCAAGCCTGAGAAAACAGCATCTGCTGATGGGTCAACTTCAAAAATTAAACTGTATCATCTCCGAAGGAACGGGCTTTCGCGCCCTATATGGTTGGAAAGATACGGAAGTTAGCTTTCCACAGAATTTTACGGTTTGTGATTTCGACTTTTCTTGAAGGAGTTATGACCATTTTACTACTCAAAGGTCAGCAGGAATTTCTATGCGGGCAGCATCTGCTGATGGGTCAACTTCAAAAATTAAACTGTATCATCTCCGAAGGAACGGGCTTTTGTGCCCTATATGGTTGGAAAGATACGGAAGTTAGCTTTCCACAGAATTTTACGGTTTGTGATTTCGAGTTTTCTTGAAGGAGTTATGACCATTTTACTACTCAAAGGTCAGCAGGAATTTCTATGCGGGCAGCATCTGCTGATGGGTCAACTTCAAAAATTAAACTGTATCATCTCCGAAGGAACAGGCTTTTGCGCCCTATATGGTTGGAAAGATACGGAAGTTAGCTTTCCACAGAATTTTACGGTTTGTGATTTCGAGTTTTGTTGAAGGAGTTATGACCATTTTATTGCCCAAAGGTCAGCCCAGAATTTCTACGCGGTATTTGGGAAACAAAGCATGGCGGGCTACCTATTTGGGAATGAAGGAGTAGCACGACCGGTAGAAGACCAGCATCATGTAGGAGGCTCCTCACTTTTGTACCGGGCCCCTCAACGCCCAAGTGAGCCTCCTAGGTTCCAGTTCATCCGAGTGGAGTCCAGAGCCTCATTTCAGCCGTTGGGTACTTCTTGATGCCCTAGCAAGCCTCTGGACCAGGATCATGCAGGAGGCTCCTCACTTTTGTACCGGGCCCCTCAACGCCCAAGTGAGCCTCCTAGGTTCCAGTTCATCCGAGTGGAGTCCAGAGCCTCATTTCAGCCGTTGGGTACTTCTTGATGCCCTAGCAAGCCTCTGGACCAGCATCATGTAGGAGGCTCCTCACTTTAGTACCGGGCCCCTCAACGCCCAAGTGAGCCTCCTAGGTTCCAGTACGTCCGAGTGGAGTCCAGAGCCTCATTTCAGCCGCTGGGTACTTCTTGATGCCCTAGCAAGCCTCTGGACCAGCATCATGCAGGAGGCTCCTCACTTTTGTACCGGGCCCCTCAACGCCCAAGTGAGCCTCCTAGGTTCCAGTTCATCCGAGTGGAGTCCAGAGCCTCATTTCAGCCGTCGGGTACTTCTTGATGCCCTAGCAAGCCTCTGGACCAGGATCATGCAGGAGGCTCCTCACTTTTGTACCGGGCCCCTCAACGCCCAAGTGAGCCTCCTAGGTTCCAGTTCATCCGAGTGGAGTCCAGAGCCTCATTTCAGCCGTTGGGTACTTCTTGATGCCCTAGCAAGCCTCTGGACCAGCATCATGTAGGAGGCTCCTCACTTTTGTACCGGGCCCCTCAACGCCCAAGTGAGCCTCCTAGGTTCCAGTACGTCCGAGTGGAGTCCAGAGCCTCATTTCAGCCGCTGGGTACTTCTTGATGCCCTAGCAAGCCTCTGGACCAGCATCATGCAGGAGGCTCCTCACTTTTGTACCGGGCCCCTCAACGCCCAAGTGAGCCTCCTAGGTTCCAGTTCATCCGAGTGGAGTCCAGAGCCTCATTTCAGCCGTTGGGTACTTCTTGATGCCCTAGCAAGCCTCTGGACCAGCATCATGTAGGAGGCTCCTCACTTTTGTACCGGGCCCCACAACGCCCAAGTGAGCCTCCTAGGTTCCAGTTCGTCCGAGTGGAGTCCAGAGTCTCATTTCAGCCGCTGGGTACTTCTTGATGTCCTAGCAAGCCTCTGGACTAGCATCATGTAGGAGGCTCCTCACTTTTGTACCGGGCCCTTCAACGCCCAAGTGAGCCTCCTGGGTTCCGATTCGTCCGAGTGGAGTCCAGAGTCTCATTTCAGCCGCTGGGTACTTCTTGATGTCCTAGCAAGCCTCTGGACTAGTATCATGCAGGAGGCTCCTCACTTTTGTACCGGGCCCCTCAATGTCTAAGTGAGCCTCCTAGGTTCCAGTCTGTCCGAGTGGAGTCTATAGCCTCATTTCAGTTGCTGGGGACTTCTAGGATCCAAGACATGCCCTGGACCAGGTTAACCCCTCCAGGAGGATCTCCATTACCGAATTTCCTAAGTACCGAGAGAGCTACATAGCGCTCTTGATGCCCTGGACCGGGTCAACCCCTCCAGGAGGATCGCCATAACAGACCAGGAGGGTTTTATAGCACTCCTGATGCCCTAGACTGGGTAAACCCCTCTAGGAGGATCTCCATTACCGAGTCAAGACCAGGAGAAGTACATAGTACTCCTGATGCCTTGGACGGGGCCAACCCCGCCAAGAGGATCTCCATTGTTAAAGCGCCTCAAGACCAGGAAATAGCCTAAGGGCGCTCCTGCTGCCTCGGTCGGGGAATACCCTCCTCCGAGAAGCCTGGTGCTAAAGTGGCCTTAGTTGCCTACCAGGACAGATTACAGTAAGAGTCGGGATGCCTCAGGGTACCTGGTTCCTTACTTCGCCTCGAGACCAGGGGATAGCCTCAGGGCGCTCCTGATGCCTTGGACGGGGCCAACCCCGCCAAGAGGACCTCCATTGTTAAAGCGCCTCAAGACCAGGAAATAGCCTAAGGGCGCTCCTGCTGCCTCGGTCGGGGAATACCCTCCTCCGAGAAGCCTGGTGCTAAAGTGGCCTTAGTTGCCTACCAGGACAGCCTTGGTCGGGGAATACCCTCCTCCGAGAAGCCTGGTGCTAAAGTGGCCTTAGTTGCCTACCAGGACAGATTACAGTAAGAGTCGGGATGCCTCAGGGTACCTGGTTCCTTACTTCGCCTCGAGACCAGGGGATAGCCTCAGGGCGCTCCTGATGCCTTGGACGGGGCCAACCCCGCCAAGAGGATCTCCATTGTTAAAGCGCCTCAAGACCAGGAAATAGCCTAAGGGCGCTCCTGCTGCCTTGGTCGGGGAATACCCTCCTCCGAGAAGCCTGGTGCTAAAGTGGCCTTAGTTGCCTACCAGGACAGACTTTCGCCATTTCGAGACCAGGAAATAGCCTTACAGCACTCCTGATGCCCTGGACCGGGCCAACCCCTCCAGGAGGATCTCCATTACTGAATCGCCTTGAGACCAAGAAATAGCCTTACGGCGCTCTTGCTGCCTTGGTCGGGAAACACCTTCCTCCAAGAAGCCTGGTGCTAAAGTGGCATAAGCTGCCTACCAGGACAGATCATCAAAAGGATCAGGATCCCTTATACGGGACACCTGGTGCCACAGATTCGCTATATGAAGACCTGGTGCAAAGGTGGTCTTAGCTGCCTATTAGGACGTTTTCGCCAAGGTACCAGGATTCCTAGAACAGGAATGCCAGGTACCCAGATTCACCATATTCCCTACAGTGATCCGCCACAGCTCATCTATTTTTGCAGGAATGACTAGTACCATGGTTCGCCTAAAGCGAAGTGTGCAGAGAATGGTTTTCGTTTAAAGTAATGGCTACCAACAAAGAAAGATGAGCAAAATTCTTCATGTATTACATATCCTGACTCCAACCCCTACTAGGTATCGGTGTTCAAGTCAGGGGGGACTTCTGTTAACCGCCTTTTCTGGCAGAGGACCAAAGAAGAATTTCCCATCCTTACCAAGTAGAGGGATGCCGCGAGAAGCATCTAGCTACCTCTGAAAGGAACCAAGATCAACACACATATCTATTTATCGTGGTCTAGATAGCCCAGTAGAAGGATGCTGCACCCGAAGGACCACGCGGGACCCCGCTGGACCCCGCAGATCCCGCAGTACCCCGCGGGACCCCGCAGATCCCGCAGTACCCCGCTGGACCCCGCTGATCCCGCAGGACCCCGCAGATCCAGTAATACCCCGCAGATCCCGTAATACCCCGCAGGACCCCGCAGATCCCGCAGTACCCCGCGGATCCCGCAGGACCCCGCTGGACCCCGCTGATCCCGCTGGACCCCGCAGATCCCGCAGTACCCCGCTGGACCCCGCTGATCCCGCTGGACCCCGCTGATCCCGCAGGACCCCGTGGTACCCCGTACCCTGTGACTAGTCCTCCAAACTCCTCCCGACCACCTAGCATACAAGACATCGATAGAGGAGGTCGTAAATACCAAGGAAGAGCTAGACCACACCAAGAGTTTATGTAAACAAGGAAATTGCCTTGTTCCCGCCATTCAAGAGTCCTATATTAAAGAGGAGTCAACTCCTTAAGTTCAAAAAGGAATCACTTGATTACGGAGAATCAATCCCACGATCTTCTCGCCTATCAACGTGGAACGCCCCGTAAATTGCTAGGTTATTGGATTTAATTTAGGGGAGTGAGCAACAAGAAATAAAACCTATATATATGACATGATTTTCGACAGTGAGCGGGGGATCTTCGGCCTGCTTTTGATCTTCTTTTTGGCTTCTTTTCTTCTTCTTGTCTACTGGTTAGAGAAAAGGGCCGATGCCCACATATTATTGTAAGCTCTCTGGAGCACTTATGTTGTATTATTCTCCTACTTGTGTAAGCTCCCCGGAGCACGCCTTATTGATAAATATATAAATGATCTCTCTCCACCGGATACTACCTAGGGGTTTTTCAGCATATGATCATGCGTGATGCTTTTTCCCCCTAGGCCAGTCCACCTTCTATCAAAAAGACTTGTCATTCTCTCCCTCGTATCTATTTTTATTACACATGTATGTAAGTTTATCACTGAAGAATTCCTATCCCATATATTGCTTGCTTGCTTGCTATCCGGGTCGGGGAGTCACAAAGGAGATCTAGAAAAAAGTATGGGATGCGGGATACGGGATGCGGGGTATCGAGTACCGAACGCGGGGTATCAGGGTTCATAAAGAGGGATCACAACCCTTACTCCGACATGGGAACCCCCAAGCGCCATCTTCTCCATGTGCCTGAAGCCCCGACAGTCGGGATGATTTTTTCTCCTACCTACTGCACCTCACTCCAGAATTTTTTACTTGTACAAACCATGGTACCTAGAGGTACCTACCCCGCTGTAGCCTACCGGGTAGCAGTCTGAGGGTGTTAATTGAAATTCCTCATCCAGAGCGAATTTACGGTTAACAATTTTCAAGGATCGAAAATCAGAGCAAAAATTCAGAGAATTTTCATTTAAGATCTAGATCATCATCCATGGAACATTATTCATCATCCTCCATTTCTCTCCTTGAACTCATCTAATCCATCCAA
Organism: Acer campestre; assembly: GCA_954870605.1. Taxonomy (NCBI): domain Eukaryota; kingdom Viridiplantae; phylum Streptophyta; class Magnoliopsida; order Sapindales; family Sapindaceae; genus Acer; species Acer campestre. The sequence goes on from OX940802.1 coordinate 22,704,771, forward strand.
CCCTCAACACAAAACCTTGATTACCTCACTACATCATTCCTCATCCCACCATTTCTCCACCAAAATCCTTAGTAACTTCCCACCAAAACACCCACATTGCAAGACATTTCCTCAACCTCCATTCCTTGCATCTAGGAGCATAGAGGAGAAGAAGGATTAAGCTTAAAGAAGGTGACCCAAGGGTTATTTCCTTATCATTTACTCCTTTTCATTTATTGCAATTATGTGTAACTAAACCCCTAATCTAGGGGATAGATTTGAGGAACAATTGGTTGTGGGTTTAGTCTAGCTTGTAATGAATCTCTTATGTGTTCTATTCATTCAATTTAATTAGATTTCATTCATTATAATTGACTTGTATATCACTTGTTGATTGCTATCTTGAGTGGAATAATTTGTTATATATTCACATGTGGATTGACAACCTTTGTGTGATTAAGAACCCATTGGATAGGATAGATTAGTGGTGGGTATATCAACCCCACTAATCTAAGCCTCTAAGTGGTTAACATAATGAGATTGGTACATTAATGATGCTAGTAGCTTACCCACATCCAAGTGTTAATCGATCTATTCCCTAGTTCTCTCATTAATTGATTTTATCACTATTCTTATCAAGGTGTTGAGTATTCTATTTTTCATAACATTTTTGTGTATTTTCATTTGAGTAGTTTAGCATTGGTGGCTTTAGACACCACACATTTATCAAACACTATGATTTGTTTTATTGTTCTAAGATTAGTCAATTTATCTAATTAACACTTCATTCCCTGTGGAACGAACTTGCTCACTATTTTGCTATCAAATCACTTTTTAAAAGGATTAAGTGGCTTTAAAAGAGTTTTCAAGAATCAACCAAAAACCATTATTATTACTATTTTGTTGAGTACATAAACGACCTCATCAAAAAATGGCGCCGCTGCCGGGGAGTGGTAGCGTTGATTACATAGATTGACTTTCCTTTTAGTTTGCATTTTCTTTGTTGCCCATATTATCAAATAGTTTTTCATTTTAGGTTTTTTTTCGAATTCTTTTTACGGGGTAGTGTGTATTGTGTAAATTTCAGGAAATGGATTCTCTAGCGGAACAAATGGAAAAATTCACGAGAGAAATGACAACGTTTGCTACAAAGTCCTCCAGAGAAAAGGACAGCGAAGTACAAGTACCCGAGGAGGTAGAGTTCCATGTAGGAGGTATAGAAGACGAGATGAGAAGAAGCCTTCATGAAACACAAGCAACCTATGATAGACTCTTGAGTGGGTTCATGGAGGCTAGTCAAAATCGGTTTCTTAAGCTAGAGGAATCAATCGGTAGACTTGAAGGGCATGTAGGAATGATTGCGGAGAAAGTGTTAAGCGGAAAAGTGATGGACTCATGCGACTCTCTCAATCTTGGTAGTGCAAGAGCCATTTTAAGAAGCGGTAGAATAGTGAACAATGGAAGAAATGAGGGAGTCACTTTTGATAACAACAACTCACCATTTGAAGGTAGTGATAAGGAAGATGTAGCGCCAGAGAGAGAGAATGTTGATAAAGAGAAAGCTTCAGGTCCGGACGAATTAGAACCACCAAGAGGAAATCCTAGTGACAACACACCTCTCAACCGTAATATCCCAAGAGTACCATACCCTGGGAGGTTAAAGAAGGATAGGTTGGAACAATCTTTCAAGGACATTTATGATGTACTATCTAAGGTAGCAATCAACCTACCTCTTCTAGAGGCAATTCAGAAGATGCCTGCGTATGGGAAGTTTTTCAAAGAATTGAATAAGGAGAAGTACAGGTTTAGGCCGAAGAATTAGGAGAGACTTGACGAGAATGCAAGTGCGGTTATCCAGAAGAGACTTCCGCCGAAGCTTAAAGATCCTGGAAGTTTCATTATCAATATAACCATTGGTGGTGAGGATCAAGTTAGGGCTATGCTTGACTTAGGGGCAAGCATCAACTTGATGCCTTTCTCTATTTACCGGAAGTTGGGGTTGAATGAGTTGAAACCAACTAAAATGTCCCTCATTTTGGCAGATCAATCGGCTAGGCAACCGAGAGGAATAGTTGAAGATGTACTTATCCAGGTTGATAAGTTAATTATCCCTGCAGACTTTGTAGTGCTAGAAATGGAGACCGATCCGGATGAAAAAGACTCGGTGATTCTATTAGGACGCCCTTTTATGGCCACAGCGAAGGCAGTGATTAATGTCCATGAGGGAAAGTTGACATTGAAGGTTTTGGATGAAGTGGTGGAGTACAAAGTATTTGAATCTTTGGCTTGTCCAATTGGGTCCCATGATTGCTACAGTGTTGATATTTTGGATGAAATTGCGGAAGAAGCTACCATAAGGGAATGTTATCAAGCGGTAGTAGATGAGGTGATTACTGAAGAAAATGGTGTAGAAGATGGTTTAGTTGAGCAGCATGGGAGCGTCAAGGATGAAACCTCACCAAAGAAACCAGAGTTGAAAGAACTTCCTTCAAATTTGAAGTATGCATTTTTGGAGGATAATCAAGCTTTTCCGGTTATCATTGCGGCTAACCTAGACTCAAATGAGGAGCAGAGATTGCTTGTGGTTTTGAAGAAATATAGAAAAGCTATAGGATGGACATTAGATGATATCAAGGGAGTTAGCCCAACATTATGAATGCATAAAATTCTATTGGAAGAAGACACGAAGCCTACTAGGGAAGCACAACGAAGATTGAATCCGGTCATGCAAGAAGTGGTGAAAAAGGAGGTGTTGAAGCTGCTAGATGTGGGAATCATCTATCCAATTTCGGATAGCAGGTGGGTAAGCCCCATACACGTGGTACCCAAGAAATCCGGAATCACTGTTGTGAAGAATGAGCAAAACGAATTAATTCCGCAGCGGCTACAGACCGGATGGAGGGTATGTGTAGATTATAGGAAACTAAACACTAGCACTAGAAAAGATCATTTCCCTCTTCCTTTCATTGACCAGATGTTGGAGCGTCTCGCAGGTCATAGCCATTACTGCTTTTTAGATGGCTACTCAGGATATAACCAAATTGCCATTGCTCCTGAAGACCAAGAAAAAACGACATTTACTTGTCCTTTTGGAACATATGCATATAGGAGGATGCCCTTCGGGCTATGCAACGCTCCAGCCACTTTCCAGAGGTGCATGACCTCAATCTTTTCGGATATGGTAGAAAACATTATAGAAATCTTTATGGATGATTTCTCAGTGTTCGGAGCCTCATTTGATGATTGTTTGAGGAATCTATCTGTGGTGCTTCGGAGGTGTGAGGAGACGAGCCTAGTGCTCAATTGGGAGAAATGCCACTTTATGGTTAGAAGTGGTATTGTGCTAGGGCATGTGATTTCCGAAAGGGGCATTGAGGTCGATAAGGCGAAGATCAAAGTAATGAAAAGTCTACCTCCTCCTAGATCGGTCAAGGATATTAGGTCATTTTTGGGGCATGCAGGGTTTTATAAGCGGTTCATTAAAGACTTCTCGAAAATCGCAAGACCGTTATGTACCCTCCTTCAAAAGGATGTAGAATTCAATTTTGATGAAGCTTGTGGCATTGCCTTTGAGACTTTGAAGGAGGCCTTAACTTCGGCTCCTATCATCATGCCACCGCAATGGTGTTTTCCCTTTGAGCTTATGTGTGATGCATCCGATTATGCTATAGGGGCAGTTTTGGGACAGCGCATAGAAAAACTTCCACATGTCATTTACTATGCATCACGAACTCTCAATGACGCTCAGATGAATTATTCAACTACGGAAAAGGAGTTGTTGGCAATAGTATTTGCCTTGGAAAAGTTTAGGCAGTATTTGGTGGGCGTCAAGGTAGTTGTCTATACGGATCATGCTGCTATTCGGTATCTCTTGCACAAAAAAGACGCAAAACCAAGATTGATTAGGTGGATACTTTTATTGCAAGAATTTGACCTTGAGATTAGGGATAAGAAGGGTTGTGAAAATGTAGTGGCGGACCATCTGAGTAGACTAACTCAAGGAACTCTTATGGAGGATGATGTGATTCCACTAAGAGAGTGCTTTCCCGACGAACAGTTGTGGGTAATACAGGATAAAGACCCATGGTTTGCAGACATCGTCAATTTTTTGGCATCAAAGGTGATCCCTTCGGAATTGAATTCTCAAGCAAGGAAGAGGTTCATAGCTAGTACTAGATTTTACTTCTGGGATGAACCGTACTTGTTTAAACAAGGTCCATATCAGATTATCCGAAGATGTGTTCCAGAAAACGAGCAAGGAGAAATTTTGAGATTCTGCCACGAGCGTGAGTGTGGAGGACATTATAGTGGTAAGAAAACAATGTTGAAAATTCTCCAAAGCGGATTCTATTGGACGACCTTGGCAAAGGATTCTTATGAATTTTGTTTAAGGTGTGATAGATGCCAAAGGTCGGGGAACATCGGGAAAAGGGATGAGATGCCATTGAATAGTGAGCATGTGATCGAGTTGTTTGATGTATGGGGGATAGATTTTATGGGGCCTTTTGTTACTTCCCATGGTTACAACTTTATCTTGGTGGCGGTGGATTATGTATCTAAGTGGGTGGAAGCAATCCCCACTAGAACAAATGATAGTCACGTGGTTGTTGGATTCATCAAGGAATGTATCTTCGCAAGGTTTGGAACACCAAGGGCAATAATAAGTGACGGTGGAAGTCATTTTTGTAATAGAGTTTTCAAGGCCTTATTGAAGAAATATGGGGTTCGGCACAAAGTGGCAACTCCATACCATCCTCAAACCTCGGGACAAGTGGAGGTGAGTAACCGGCACATTAAACAAATACTAGAGAAAACTGTCAATGGGACTAGGAAAGACTGGGCATCTAAACTGAGTGATGCATTGTGGGCATACAGGACAGCCTACAAATCCCCGATAGGAATGAGTCCTTTTCGGATAGTATTTGGGAAAGCATGTCATTTACCGGTGGAGCTTGAGTACAACGCTTTATGGGCTATTCGGAAGCTAAACCTAGATCTTGACAAAGCGGGAGAGGAAAGGAAGCTACAACTTAGTGAGCTTGAGGAGTTTCGTTTGGAGGCTTATGAGAGCGCTAGGCTTTACAAGGAAATGACCAAATTCTACCATGATAAGAAGCTAAGAAGAAAGGATTTCCATCCGGGAATGTTAGTGCTCCTATTTGAGTCCCGTTTGAGGTTATTTCCGGGTAAGCTTAAGTCAAGATGGACAGGACCTTACAGAGTTGTGCAAGTGTTTGTCCATGGCGCCGTTGAAATTGAGAGTTTGAAAAAGGGCGATAGGTTTAAGGTGAATGGCCATCGGTTGAAGCCGTATAGGGGAGGAGACCCAACTTGGGAGCCTGTTTCAAATGAAGAATTGACTGATCCGATTGGGTAACGATTGCTCTTCCTTTTTGCTTAAGTAGTTTTGATTTTCATATACTTTTAATTTTCGCATTTCTTTTCCTTTAATCTTTATTTCTCATTTTTGCCTTTATTTTGTTTCCGCATAGAATAAGGGTGTGGATTGGATTTTGGTAGTGGATTTAGGACATTTGTGCTTAATTGTTATATGTGTTGTTGGGATTTTGTGTATGAATATTTGGAGGGCAATATGCCGGAGGATGGGATATTTTGTTTTTGCTCTTGCTTGTTGGATTATTGCTTGAAACCTAGTGGGTTGCGCTTTGTAAGGATTCCCATTATTGATTAGCTTATTTCGTGGTCAAACCACATATTGGGGGTTTGAATTGTAAGGGTAGTTAGGTGATTGAAGTGTTAGGATTATGCTCAATAGCAAGAGTGTAATAGTGTAATTAACAATCTTATTCATATTAATAAAGTGATCTCTGGTTTAAACAAATCTTATAGCATTTATAGTTTAATAATTGTTAAAGTAAATAATCATAAGGTCTAAAGACTATGAGAAAAGCAGAATTGTTCATACATCTGGATATGTATGTGGTAGACACAATTCTTTAGTTAGTCTTGAATATCGTTCACAACTTAAGTTAAAGGTTGGGCACCTTTATCTTGTTAAAGTTGTAGAATTCTTTTGCTAGCATTTGAGTGGGATCAAATGAGATATGATGAGTCTAAAATCATCGGAGTGTCTTCGAGCAAAAGGATCTAGTGCACTGGGTGCATTGAACAGGATCACAATGAAATACTTTATCTATAACCGTCAGTAGATAAAAGTAATTTCATTATCAGGACAATCGGAGAGTCTATCTTAATCCTGAGATAAATGATGGACTTATGGTTGCAGGTGATATCATTTGAGCTATCAATGAGTACGATTATATCGCATAGTCTATCCTCGATAGTTTGGTGATATTCATTTGTTAATTGATAGAGGACTTCATTTATAGATATGGACATCGTGGCTCCATTTATTAAATGAGAGTATAATATCATCATATGGATGTTTTGAGGTAATTGGATATTAAATCTCAACGTTGAGTTTTCAATAGTGTCTATTGAAAACATGGCTTCTGGACAAGTCAAAATATCCAAGTTCAAAATGTGGTCATATGAGTAAATATGGTAACTTGGAGAGTTATAGGCGGTCTATGAACTCTTGGCGATTACTGATATTAATCACGAGGATACACTATCTCCAATATGATTGTCTAGGGTATGAATGAGGAAGCATCTTCCTTTTCTGTCTTTATTTAAGAGTTCAATTTTAGCTCTTTAGTGGAATGAGCTAAAATTAATGGATCGGACCTAAGTGAATCATTTGTTGATTGTGATTAGGTTATGTCTATTGGAGCTTAAATTTAGATAGCCCGCCAAGATCCCCAATCCACACGGACTTGCATGGATCACTTGAAATATTCTACCGGACCAATTTAGGGTCCATCTAGAATTGCAATTTAATATATTAGGAATATAATTTGCACATTATTTATGTAATGGGCTGCACAATTATATTTATATATTAATGGATAACATGTGGGCTTGTTTCTTTTAGTAAGAATGGGTCTAGTTCACATGTGGGCTTTTTATTTAAAGTCCTATGGATTTAATGAAATAAGAAAAATAATATTTGGCCCAATACACATATGGGGCGGCAACATGCTATAATGGCATTTAATATTATTTTGTTTCATTATTGAATTAAATAAGAATTAATTAATTTATTAATTAATTGTTTAATTAAAGTAACAAATCTTTTCTAAATAGGAAATATGATTCCTATTTGTATACTATTGGTAGTAGTATAATTAAATAGAAAGACTTGTTTGACAAGGAAAATAAATAATTAATTTTATTTATTTAATCAAATAGGAAGTCTTTTTATTTTAGTCCAATAAGGAATAAAAGATTATTGAGTTGGATTAGGGTTTGGAAATCTTAAACAAAATAGGAATTAGGGTGCAACTAAATCTCCAATATTTTAGGAGTGAAATTGCGGCAACCCTAATGTGATTTGGTAGAGATTTCGGCCACCCTGGGGCAAAAAGGAAGAGAAAAATTCGGCCACCTATATAAGACCACATATAGATTTCGGCCACCCCCCTAGTGCTAATGTGCAGAATTTTTCTTCTTCTTCTTCTTCTAAACTCATAGCTAGAAATCTTTTATTCTACTAAGAACAAAAAGAACATAGATTATTCTTTGATTGTATTCTAGTTGCTTATTCATATATGAGCTTGTGAATACTATATCGATTAAGGTTCACGCGAGTTTCGATCATTAGATTGAGAACTCAAAAGTGACCGGAATAATCTTAGGTTCTTTTAGATTGTTTTTGGGACTAACGGATCAAGAAAAGTTTGTTGAACCCAATCACAGGTTTGCAATTCAAAGAAAGGGAGACCACGCTCCTAGGTGATCCACGTTCGTGCTAGGATTGAAGATCTTGCGGATTACCATCGACGCAAGTCAATCGGATCACGCTACAAGAGGTATTAATATATTTTATTACTTTCTTATATATATATGTTTGATTAATCAAAAGGGTTTAAGGTTCATAATTGGAAAAATTTTAAAAGCTACCCAAACACTATTTTTTTTAGTCTCGCTTCCGCTGCGTGTACTACGGTATTTTTCCCTACATGAAGATCATGCTCAAAGGCCCTTTTCAAGACCTCAAGGGAAGAAGCACTCCAAAGGTATAATAATTAGTGTTTCTTACAATGAAGGGAAATAGATGCACACACACACAACACTTGCATAATTCTTATTCTTGAACGTGTTGTGTCTTTATTGTGTGTATGCATTAATTGCTTATTTAATCTCTCTTCATTCTTGTCCATATGGGTGCATCTTGCTTGATATTGCACATCATACTTGTCATTTTAGGATGATGCATCAGGTGCGATTTTGCGCCCTGTTATGCGGCCAAGGCCGTATAAATGAGGCCGCAGAAGTTGACCAGAATTCACAACTCTCTGGTCCCTTTGTGCGCCCTTGTTTTTTGCGTTTAGGGACCGCAAAATCTGTCAGGTGTGATTCTGCGCCCCTTAGTTATGCGGTCCGTGACCGCAGAATCAAGGGCGCAGAATCAGCGGTCTTTTGCAAAATTTTCAAAACGGCACCACTTCACTTTGGCATACTATATATATGCATATTTCATTTCTAGGTCGTTTTTAAGAGTTCCAAATATCATATTTTTCACTTAGAACATATTTCAAGAGAAAAATCATCAAGAACTCACCTTTAAACACTCAAACCATTTCCTTTGATCATCAAAGTTCATCTAGGATCATTCATGACCATTTAGGACTCATCCATGTATGGTTTTGCATCATCACATCTTTCTTGGTAAGATTTTGACTAACTTCATCTAATTTTAGTTTCTTTCTTGTCAAGCTATCTCTTTATCTTATTATATGTTTTATGTTCACATGCTAGATATAAGATAGAGATTGTTTGTGATGAATATGATTGAGTGTTGTATTGTGATAGCTATCTAGGTTTTGTTGAATCTTGATTAGCTAAGCTTTATGATATGTCATTTAGCTTTTGATATCTAGGATTGATTTCATTGATATATCATCATTCTAGGTAAGCATATAGAGTTGCCTTGCTCTTGTTGCATTTTGAGTATTTCATATATTCACTTAGGTTGTATTCTCTTCATTGAGAACTAAGTCTTGTGTTGCTTCCGGGATTAGGTTGCATAAATCACAAGCATTAGGACTAGGTTCACTTATACCGGGATTAGGTAGGTGTGTGATTACTTCCGGGATTAGGTTGTAATCGTTTAACACATTTAGTGGATTCGAGGTTCGAGTGTGGCTCACTTACATAGCCCGTGGTTTTTCCCGTGAGGGTTTCCACATAAATATCAAGTGTCTTTTAATTTCCGCACCATATTACACTTGCTATTTTATATTGACTAGTAAAGGGCATTTTCGTAATCTTGGCTATTAACGAAAATTGGGTAAAATTGGATAAAATCTATTCACCCCCCCCTCTAGATTAATATTGTACACACCGTAATTTGTTTCACGCTTGTTGTTTTTATTTTTCCACCTTTGAACATTGAGGACAATGTCAAATTTAGGTTTGGGGGTGCTTTTGCGCAACGCCATAATACTTGGTTTTCAAAAGAATTGTGTGCCAAAATTTCTAAAATTTTTGCGATATTGCCATATTTGAGCATGCTTTGCTTGTGGAGATTGTTCTTTACATGATGTAGTGAGGAATTGTGCATGTTTGTGAGTGTTTGGTTTAGATTAACACCATGCCACTTAGGGTGTCATTGAACAAAATGCGTTAATCTTTTTCTCTTAATGTTGAGTGAATGATCAAATTTGCTTGAAGGCTAAGAATTAATAGTGGAGATTCCCGTGAGGATCACAAACACAGCCTTTAAAAAGCATACGTTGAGTTGTAAACATTCACTCTTTAAAACACTCACTCTAAACACTCATACAAGCATGTTTTGGTCTCATTTGCACTAAATGTTGTTTGCCATAGAATATTATGGTCTGCTTGTGGATGCCTTATTTTGCTTAATGGACGAATCTTTAGAAATGATTTTAGGCGATGCATGTGAGAACCTCTTTGGCCTAAACACTTCCAACCAACTTGAATATGTGTGCTCCCAAGCCCCTTTGAAGCCAAGCACATTTGAAGCATTTCTTTCATGAACCACATCTACATGAACCTTATAGCCTTAAAATACTTGACCTACCTTGACCAAATGATTCGCTAAGGCTTAGGAACTCAATGTAAAATTTTGAATGTATAAATATAAGGTGTGTACCAAGGCATGTGAATGTGTGTAAGAGTCTTGCAAAGGAAGAGATGTTTGAAAATGGAAAAGAAAACAAAAGCTTGTAAAGAATGAGAAAAAAAAAAAAAAAAAAAAAAAAAAAAAAAAAAAAAGAGAAATGAAGAGCATGAAAAGAAAAGAATTGGCAAGCAAAGAAAAAGGAATCAAGAAATTAGGCACAAAGGGCCTAGAAAAGGAAGAGAAGTAATTGAGCTACTCAAGTTAAAAATAGGAGTAGCATACACATGTGTAATTGTGAGCCTGGACACCTTGAAGTGTGAACATATGTGGGAATCTTGTGGAACTTAAAGAATTAGAATGTATGCCTTAATGAAATCATTAGGTCCCTTGATATCCATTTCTTCCATCCTTTGTTTCACCATAACCTTAGGCCCCATTACAACCAAAGAAAAGACCTTCATGATCTTTAGGATTGTCCATTTTGTACAATTTGGTTGATGCATGTTCTTTCTAATTCATGGCTTGCAATTCCATTCATGAGATCACTTTTCAGGAAATTGCGTTTTAATGTTTAGCATGTGCAATCAATTTGTTGCCATAACATGAACTCATATTGCACATGCACAAATTTGAGTGAACATAGGAGTCTTGGAGAAAAGAAGAGAGAATCCGGTGAGATTTAGTATCAAAGCGAATTACATTCTAAACTAATAGCACCTTTGCTTTGAAGCTTTGGCATTTTGAATGTAAGATCGCATTGCGTACAATTATGTCTAAGGTGGCACGTTTTTGATCATAACTATACACGCTCTTGCATGTTTAAATCCTCACCATGGCATAACTGTTTTAATCTCTTCATTTTGGCTTCGCACATTGATCATTTGAAGTAAAAACCTTTGAAATATCTCTATGCATGTTTTTGGGGGTGTGCTTGTTATTATGTTTGCTCGAGGACTGGCAAAAGATTGGTTTGAGGGTATTTGATCAGGCCAAAATTGGTATGATTTTGGCCCTCATTTCCGTTTCTTTTTGCTTGATTCTCGGGCATTTCCCCATGTTTAATGTTGTTAAATTGAGTGTTTCAGGTTTTATTAGGTTTCAGAAGCAATTGAGATAAAGGTGGAGGACTTGTGCGAAAATGTCTCACAAATGAGAAGAAACAGGGCATTTTCGCCACTTGGACATAAGAGGGCGCCACTTGAGCGCCATGGCGACAGAAGAGTTCCCAAAGGCATCAGAAGGTCGCCACTTGGGCGCCACTTGAGCGCCATGGCGACAGAAGGTCACAAAAACAATCAGGTGGGGTAGCCACTTGGGGTCGCTCTGGCGACCTTCCTTGCAAGTGGCGACCTAGTGCACTCAAGGCATGGTCGCCACTTATGGTCGCCAGAGCGACCTTGATGGTACAAATGGCGACCTCTTCACATTTCCAAGGTCGCCACTTATGGTCGCCAGAGCGACCCAGAGGATACAAGTGGCGACCTCTGCACATTTTGGTCATGATCGCCACTTGACAAATAGCGAGAAAGATGGTTTTCAGAGCGACCTTTTCATCTAACCGTTTTACGCTCCATGGTCGCCATAGCGACCAAATAGCGACCAAGGCTCCACATCAGCGAATCAAGTCGTTACCAGTACATGTCCATGAGTGAGTATATATATGGAGCGTCTCTTCATTTTCAAGGATCGAAAATCAGAGCAAAAATTCAGAGAATTTTCATTTCAGATCTAGATCATCATCCATGGAACATTATTCATCATCCTCCATTTCTCTCCTTGAACTCCTCTAATCCATCCAACCCTCAACACAAAACCTTGATTACCTCACTACATCATTCCTCATCCCACCATTTCTCCACCAAAATCCTTAGTAACTTCCCACCAAAACACCCACATTCCAAGACATTTCCTCAACCTCCATTCCTTGCATCTAGGAGCATAGAGGAGAAGAAGGATTAAGCTTAAAGAAGGTGACCCAAGGGTTATTTCCTTATCATTTACTTCTTTTCATTTATTGCAATTATGTGTAACTAAACCCCTAATCTAGGGGATAGATTTGAGGAACAATTGGTTGTGGGTTTAGTCTAGCTTGTAATGAATCTCTTATGTGTTCTATTCATTCAATTTAATTAGATTCCATTCATTATAATTGACTTGTATATCACTTGTTGATTGCTATCTTGAGTGGAATAATTTGTTATATATTCACATGTGGATTGACAACCTTTGTGTGATTAAGAACCCATTGGATAGGATAGATTAGTGGTGGGTATATCAACCCCACTAATCTAAGCCTCTAAGTGGTTAACATAATGAGATTGGTACATTAATGATGCTAGTAGCTTACCCACATCCAAGTGTTAATCGATCTATTCCCTAGTTCTCTCATTAATTGATTTTATCACTATTCTTATCAAGGTGTTGAGTATTCTATTTTTCATAACATTTTTGTGTATTTTCATTTGAGTAGTTTAGCATTGGTGGCTTTAGACACCACACATTTATCAAACACTATGATTTGTTTTATTGTTCTAAGATTAGTCAATTTATCTAATTAACACTTCATTCCCTGTGGAACGAACTTGCTCACTATTTTGCTATCAAATCACTTTTTAAAAGGATTAAGTGGCTTTAAAAGAGTTTTCAAGAATCAACCAAAAACCATTATTATTACTATTTTGTTGAGTACATAAACGACCTCATCAGTCGACTGTTGATTGGGTTCCCCGTTTTCAAAAAGAGCCGTTTTGGCGCGATTAATGCAAAAACGCCTCAATCCATCCTCCCGGTCACCGTTTCCGGTTTCCGAGTAAGTAACTGTCACTCCTCCTTTATAAATAGACCGGCTCCACTGGTGATTAGTTACTTACTTTCGATCTTTCAAAATCGCGATTGAAAACAAGAACCTTTTCCTTTTCAACTTCCAGACTTTCCTCTTTTCTTCCTTTTCTTCAATGGCTTCTTCTTCCCAACTTCCGTCTTCTTAAGAAAATATTGCCGAACAAAACCCCTCTATAGCGGCGAACCTTATTCCTTCTGACCCTGCCTCTCCTCCCCAGTCTGATAGTATCGATGCTCTCTTCAATATGGAGGCGGCCGACGTGGCGGTTGACTCCCCGGCCCTGGAGGGGAGGAAACGGGGTAGAGAGGGGGATGGTGCTATTGTTGATACCCCGCTAACTCAACGCCGTCGCTCCACTCGAAACCCGCAAGTTGGGTTGGGTTGGGTTTTCACAATCGACCCGGGAACCCGGTCTTGATCGGTGATGAAGTGGACGCCACCAAGTCCGATAATGGTGATGGAGGTAATGACGAGAGGGTTTCTCTAGTCGGAGTCCAGGCCGGCTCCTTCGCCCTTTTTCATGATGGGAGGATAGTCCCCGACTCCGTTTGCACTGTGGACACCCTAGCTAAGCTAAGGGAGGAGTATAAAATCCCAGATAACATCGTTCTCTCCCTTCCTCATCGGGGTTATGACGTATACACCCCGCCTCAAGATCGCTTATTGATTCACAAGGCGGCCTTCGAATGTGGTGTCCGTCTGCCATTACATCCTTCACTCCGCCGTGCTCTTGTCGCGCTGGAGTTAGCCCCCTTACAGATTTCGCCGGGGTTCTGGAAACACTTGACGGGGTTCCTGGTGCTCTGGAAGGAGCAGTGCGAGAAGGATCGCATCGAGCTAGAGCCGGGATTAGATGAACTCTGCTACCTCTTCAACATCACCAATATGGTGCCCCGAGGTCAGTTTTACCTTAGGGCAAACAACGACATGAGGTTCATCGTCCCAGGAGCAAACGTGAAGTATGTCGCGCCCTGGAAGGAAGAATGGGTAGTGGTGGAGGGCGAGTGGGGGCGCACTGCCTTTATTGGGGGATATGAATACCCCGTCCCTACTGATCGAACCAAAATTGGTATGATTTTGGCCCTCATTTCCTTCTCCTTTTGCTTGATTCTCGGGCATTATCCCGTGATTTAATGGTGTAAATTAAGTGTTTTCAGGAGATTATAGAGTTCAGGGGCATTGGAGTAATTTTGGTGAAATAGGGGCAAACGTGCAAAATATGGAGGAAGAATTGAAGTTATTGTGATTAAAGAAGAGAACAGGGGCTGAATTGCAATTTGCCGCGCAACCTGTCAGCGCGCGCCACGTCAGCGGATGAAACGCTGTCGTTTTACTAAAAGAAAAGCAGATCTGAAGTTGGGCCTTACGCATGGCCCAAAAGCAGCCCAGTTTGCACAGCCCACTCCCTTTAAGTTAAACGGTGCGTTTAGAGGGTGTGGGCCTCTAAACGCACCAGCCCAAATTGCTGCACACCCAAACCTGACCCATCAGCTGTCTACACCCCATCCTGCTGCTAAATACCCCCCATACCCACTATTCATTCTCTTCTTCCTCCAGTCATGTGCAGCGACAGCCATACCCCTTCAAACCCTAGAACGCCGCCGGCTGAACGACCACCTTCCCGGAGTCACCGTCGACGGGTTCCGGTGGCAAATCAACGGCCAAGCGACCGGTAGTCCCGTCGTAACCTTCTCGGTGTCCCAAAACGCCGGAATCTTCTCGCTCCTCACCAACCACTCTTGTCACGCCACGTCATCCATTTGGTCGCCATTTGTCATTCGAGGTCGCCATGGCGACAGGGAGATGATTTCCCACACCTGATTGCTTCGCCACTTTGTCGCCATTTGTGCAAATCGCGACCATCCTCTGTCTCTTCTCTGATTGGTGGATTTTTGAGGGAAAATTACAGAAAGGCCCCCTAGAGGGGCCAAAATGGCAATTTGACAAATACAGGGGGTGTTTTGGTAATTAGCCATTCATGACCTATTTTGAAAATCCTATAAATTCATCACATTTTTCCTCTTTTAGCAAACTCTTGACCACCAAGAAACCTCCTTTCTCCACCATTCCTTTTCTCTCCATTTTCTCTCCTACCTAAACTTAACATCTAGATTACCTCCCCTAATCATTCCTTTTCTTCCCATCTTCTCCACAAATCTCCTTAGTCACTTCCCATTTGACTCCACCTATCTAGACACATCCTCATCATCCACTCTTTACACAAGGAGCATCAAAGGCAAGGAAAGGATCAAGCTTACAAAAGGAGGCCCATGGGTGATTTCCTAATCTTTTACTTGCCTTCCCTTTGATTGTAATATGTGTAATTAAATCCCCTTTCTAGGGTTTTGATGTGAGAACATTTGGATTGGGATTTGCTTTAGCTTTAATATATTTTTAATCTCTATTTGTGTTCTATTCATTTTATAATTAGATTCTATGCATTATGTAATTGACATGTATACCCACTAGTTGATTATAATCTTGCTTAGGATAATTTGTTATATAATCTTGATTGGATTGACAACCTTGATGGATTGAGAACTTAGTGAATAGGATAGATTGTCGGAGGGTATATCAACCACGATAATCTAAGCCGTTAATTGTAACAAATCGATCCCGTCGTGACCCCCTCTCCTTAATCGGTTAGGCATTGCGGTGGGAAGTTGTTTAAGGTTCATAATAATGGCCTAAACACATTTTAGAAATCAATTGGTTAACATTTGTGAGATTTGTTCACTAAAGTAGCTTGATAAGCATTTCCCGTAATTCATTTGTGATCCCATTAATTCCCTAGCTATTCTCTTAATTGTTTATTCCATTATCTTATCTAGATTTGTTAAGTATTCTTTTATTAGTTATTAGGTTTATTTTTCATGTATGTTTGATGGCTTGACAACCCATTCACTCATCCATATTTTTATGATTTATTTTATTGCATATAGATTAGTTAATTTATTCAACTAATCACTCTAATTCCCTGTGGAACGAATCCCACTTGCCACTTTACTAATTTTCTATCTAAGTGGTGAAAAATCGGTTTTCTAAAAGATCACATTTAAATATCATTTTGTTGAGTACACAAACGACGCTCATCACCTACTCAGTTCACAGTGCGGGATAAATGGGCGAAGGGGGTGCTCGCTCCTGAATCCCGGGGAATCCTTACGAGGATCATGAAGAGGGGGTATACTAATATGCAATATCCCACTCTTGATCCCTTCGAAGGAGGCCGATTGGAGCGGTACTTGAAGATATCCCTCGCTCTCCCTGGTGAGTTAATTGTATCCTGCTCTCTTGCTTTCCTGTGCATATGTTTTCCTTCTTCTGCTTTCACTGAACATCTTCTTTTCTCGCAGTATCGGCTACCCCGATGGTAATGGGATCTCCTTCTTCTACTGGGGCAGGGGAGATGACTCTGCCAGCTCTTTCCTCCCCTGTTCCTTCCCCTACTCCTGCTGCCAAGATCGCATCGGGGTCCCTCCGAGTGGGGACCGACCCCAACCCTCTTCCTACTCCCTCCAAAACGCCTGCTCTTGCTCCAGCGAGGTCTAAGGCCAAGACTCCCCTTCCCTCCACTCCTCCATCACGTTCAAAGATTTCGGCGATGTTGGCTAGGGCGGCTAAAGCCCGAGGTTCTGGGAGGTCGGCACAAAAGAAGGCTCCCCCTGCGACAAAGACTTCCACTGCTCCTCCTTCTACTACAACTTTCCCTAAGGACCCTGTGTGCATCCTGGTGGAGGAAGCAGCTGTTCACAACTCTGCCCCTGCTGCTGCTGTTGCTTCTGGATCGGGGTTAAGGGGTACTACCTTTGACGAGGTGGTATCCCGATTTGAGGACTCATGCCCTGGTGGAAGTTTGGGGGATATGGCCCAGCTTCCTACTGACATTTTAGTCACCAAGGGGGCATCAGTTCTGGCTGAGGTAAACTTTTACTCCCTTCCTGCTACTTAATTTCTCCCTTCTGCCAGGTACTGACTCTCTTTCTTTCTGCAGGGCTTCAAGTTTGCCATGGCCATGGAAAGGCAGCTACTTACTTTGAGGGAGGCTTACATCGGCCTTCAACCGAAACTGGAGGATAGCCAGCAGGAGCTGATCCAGACCCGACAAAGCGTGGCTCCTCTGTTACAAGATGCCAAAAACGCTGAAGAAGGGAGGCAGGAGGCCTTGGTGGCTCTTAGGAGTGTTGAACGCAGCTTGGACACCGAGACAGTCAGGTCTCTTCGCCGCCGGGAGGAGAGGGAGTGCATAAAACGAGAGAAGCAGCTGCTACAGAGCGAGAACCAACTCCTTCGGGAAACTATAGCAGGCTTAGAGGCTCAGCAAGGGCCTTCATTTGAGGATGGTTATTTTACAGCCTGCTACGAGGTGGCTACAGCTCTACCTCCTCCCTTCGACCTCGAGGCAACTTTGAACTGGGATCGAGAGCAAATTATGGCACAGGCTGCCCAGTTAGCAAGAGGGGATCAAGAGGCAGAGGCCCCTCCACAGGAAATGTCCCATCCGGGTCACGAAGCTGACGTGGCTGCTGAAGTCCAACATGATGGCATGGTGGGAGCTGATCTAGATCCTCCTGCTATTGAAGCACTAAGAGTGGATCCCGAGCTCGCTTCTGGAGCGGTCCTTGTGGAAGAGAATGAAGGGCCAGCTAGATCCGAGGTCCCGGTGGTTGAGGGGATTCAGACTGGGTCTTCCGTTGTGGAGGAGGTTGTCCCAACTGATGCAGCAGCTGAGCCTTTGGGAGGAGGGGCATCTGGCCAAGGAGAGCATCCAGAGGAGGAAAAAGAAGATTAGCCTGGCCTCCTTTATAATTTTTTGTAGCCCGATTTGGGAGCTGGGCACCCCGTTTTATAAGTATAACTTGTAGCCCGGATGGGGGTTGGGCACCCTTACTGTTAATATAACTGTTTTTCATTACTTGCTTCGTACTTTGTGTTCTGGCTTTTGTACTCAGGAACTTTTTGTAGCATATTTCCATAGCATATAATTTTGTTGATGCCTGGAACCCCGATGAGTAATAAGGAGGATGACTGGACCCCGATAGGTAGTGAAGATAAAACACATGACGTTTATATCCCGTAATCATAAGAATCGACGGGGTCAGATCACATCTCCCTCTAATCGAATTCCCAACCGTAGAAAATGCAAAGTAATCATTCGATGACATCTGCCACTTACGAACCATTTGACTTGCTGATAGTAAACTTCTAAGTTTTCTCCTGACTGTTGGCCCTCTGACGGGGTTGTAAGCGGGGAAATAAAGGGCGAAGCATCTCGATAAGGAACCTTGATGTTAGTGTTGACCTGTCCTGGTAGGCAACTAAGGCCACTTTAGCACCAGGCTTCTTGGAGGAGGGTATTCCCCGACCAAGGCAGCAGGAGCGCCTTTAGGCTATTTCCTGGTCTTGAGGCGAAGTAAGAAACCAAGTGCCCTGAGGCAGCCCGATTCTTACTGTAAACTGTCCTGGTAGGCAACTAAGGCCACTTTAGCACCAGGCTTCTTGGAGGAGGGTATTCCCCGACCAAGGCAGCAGGAGCGCCTTTAGGCTATTTCCTGGTCTTGAGGCGAAGTAAGAGACCAAGTGCCCTGAGGCAGCCCGATTCTTACTGTAAACTGTCCTGGTAGGCAACTAAGGCCACTTTAGCACCAGGCTTCTTGGAGGAGGGTATTCCCCGACCAAGGCAGCAGGAGCGCCTTTAGGCTATTTACTGGTCTTGAGGCGAAGTAAGAAACCAAGTGCCCTGAGGCAGCCCGATTCTTACTGTAAACTGTCCTGGTAGGCAACTAAGGCCACTTTAGCACCAGGCTTCTTGGAGGAGGGTATTCCCCGACCAAGGCAGCAGGAGCGCCTTTAGGCTATTTCCTGGTCTTTAGGTGAAGTAAGAAACCAAGTGCCCTGAGGCAGCCCGATTCTTACTGTAAACTGTCCTGGTAGGCAACTAAGGCCACTTTAGCACCAGGCTTCTTGGAGGAGGGTATTCCCCGACCAAGGCAGCAGGAGCGCCTTTAGGCTATTTCCTTGTCTTGAGGCGAAGTAAGAGACCAAGTGCCCTGAGGCAGCCCGATTCTTACTGTAAACTGTCCTGGTAGGCAACTAAGGCCACTTTAGCACCAGGCTTCTTGGAGGAGGGTATTCCCCGACCAAGGCAGCAGGAGCGCCTTTAGGCTATTTCCTGGTCTTAAGGCGCTTTAGTAATGGAGATCCTCTTGGTGGGATGGTCCCGGCCCAAGGTATCAGGAACGCTATGCAACTTTCTGAGTCTCAAGGCGCTTTAGCAATGGTGAATTAAGTATATTTAGTGAGAGGCATTGAAGGATTTAGTAGGAGACATCATGAAATGGACACAAGAGAGTCAAATAGGAGAAAGAACTGTTTTATTGAATTTCCTCAACGGTACAGACATAAAAATCGGGGTGTTAGATTCCCCCTGATACGAACAAGATTTCTAGGGGTAGAATTTTCGGAGATGATCAGCATTCCATGTGTGGTCTACTGGGTATCCTTCCATGTCTAGCAGCTTGTACGCACCACCCCGGAGTGATGTCTTAATCAGATATGGCCCTTCCCAGTTTGGGGCTAGTACTCCATCGGACCTTCTTCGTGTGTTCTAGGTCACCTTTCGGAGAACCAAGTCTCCTTCCTTGAAGCTTCGGACCTTCACCTTCTTGTTGAAATGTCGGGCTATCTTGCTCTGGTATATTGCCACCTTTTCCGCCACCCGGCTTTGCTTTTCTTCCAGTAAGTCTAGGCTAGCTCTCAACTTAGCCTCGTTATCTTTCGGTTCATAATTTTGGACCCGGAAAGAAATGAGCTTATGTTCGATGGGCAAGACTGCTTCCGCCCCGAATACTAGGGAATAGGGGGTCTCCCCTGTTGCTGTCCGCCTAGTTGTTCTGTAGGCCCATAGTACATGAGGTAACTCTGCCACCCATAATCCTTTCTTCTGTTGGAGCTTTTTCTTCAGGAGCTTCTTGATGGTCTTGTTAGTAGCTTCAACCAGCCCATTGGTTTGAGGATGGGCTACCGAAGCAAAACGGAGATTGATCTTTCGGTCTTCACAGAATTCCCGGAAGTTGGCATTGTCGAACTGCTTTCCCAAATCAGTTATGATGGCCATCGGGGTGCCAAATCGGCAGACGATGTGCTCCTTGACAAAGTTTGTAGTTTTTTCTTCAGTTATCCGAGTAAGAGCCTTAGCTTCTACCCACCGAGTAAAGTAATCTATCACCACTACTGCATACTTGGCTTGTCCGGGTGCAGTGGGAAGTGGCCCGATCAGGTCTAGCCCCCAGATGGCAAAGGGGTAGGGAGTACTGAGCGAAGAGAGCCTCTCTGGCGGGAGATGATGGAGGTTTGCTGTTTTTTGACAAGCCTCGCAAGATCGTGCAAACTGCTTTGCATCCTGGTGTATAGTCGGCCAATAGTAACCCATCCTGATTACTTGGTAAGCCAAAGTTTCTCCTGACACGTGGTTGCCACAGTCCCCCGAGTGAACCTCGTTGAGCGCCCAACGCGCGTCATCGGGATGGAGACATCTAAGTAGGGGAAGAGACTTCCCTTTACGGTATAGGTATCCTTCTACCAAACAGTACCGGGTCGCTGTCCTCTTGAGCCGGCGGGCCTGATCCTGGTCTACAGGGAGAATGCCACTTTGGAGATAGTCTGCTATTGGATCCATCCAACATGGGAGGCGGTTCACAGGAAGGACTTCTACCTCTTTAGCTATGCTGGAGGAAGCAATCACTTGGAGGGGTACCCCTTTGGGTAACGCATGTCCCTCTCCAGTGGCGATCTTAGCTAGAACATTGGCGCGGTGATTCTTCTCCCTGGGTACTTGCTCTATTCTTACGCCCTTGAACTTTTTCATAATCTCATGGACTTTAGCTAGATAGGCCACCATGTTGTCACCCTTTGCTTGGTACAACCCTGTTACCTAGTTGACCACTAATTGAGAATCACTCTTAATTTGAAGGTAGTCGGCCTCCAGAGCTCTAGCTACTCTCATTCCCGCTAACAGAGCTTCATACTCCGCTTCGTTGTTGGTGGCTCTGAATTCAAACCTGAAACAGTGACTTACCTCGACTCCGGCAGGGTCGATAAGGACGATCCCAGCTCCGCATCCTGCCTGGTTCGAAGCTCCGTCCGTGTAAAGTATCCATACCTTACTGTTTTCAGGCCATCCCAGAGGGGTTTGACTTGGGTCGGGGTCTACTGGCTCACCCGGGTTTAGGACCGGGCTAAATTCTGCTATGAAATCCGCCAGGGCTTGAGCTTTAATCGTAGTTCTTGCTCTGTATTTGATGTCGAACTGTGTGAGTTCAAGAGCCCACAGGACCAGTCTGCCTGACACATCTGGCCTCTGGAGGAATTGTCTAAAAGACTGATCTGTGACCACCGCGATGGTGTGAGCTTGAAAATAAGGCCGGAGCTGTCTGGATGTGGTCACCAAAGCGTAGGCGAGCTTTTCCAGTAAGGTATAATTCTTCTCGGACTTCGTAAAAGCCCGGCTTACATAGTATATCGGCCTTTGTACTCCATCACTACATTCCTTTACTAAGGCTCCACTAGTAGCTGCTTCGGAGACTGCTAGGTAAAGTAAGAGCTCCTCACCTGGGATCGGTTTTACCAATAGCGGCGGGCTTGACAGGTATCCCTTTAGAGCTTGAAAAGCCTGCTCGCTCTGCTCATCCCACTTCATCTTTTTCCCCTGCTTGATGACTTTGAAGAAGGGGAGACATTTGTCTGTGGAGCGGGATATGAACCGGTTCAAAGCCGCTATCTGCCAGTTAATCCTTGTGCTTGCTTGAGGTTTGTAGGAGACTCGAGATCCAAAATGGCTTTGATCTTCTCTGGATTTGCCTCAATTCCCCTTTCATGCACCATGAATCCCAAGAATTTGCCTGCTGCCACCCCGAATGCGCACTTAGCGGGGTTCAGCCTCATCTGGTTCTGCCTTATTACCTGGAAGGTCTGACGTAAGTCCCCTGCATGCTGCCTCTTTTCTAGAGATTTGGTGATCATGTCATCTACGTACACCTCCATGGACTTCCCTATCTGTTCTTTGAATAGTTTGTTCACCATACGCTGATAGGTGGCACCTGCATTTTTAAGTCCGAAAGGCATTACCTTATAACAGTAGAGGCCTTGCCCGGTGATGAAGCTGGTTTTGTCTTGGTCTGACGGATGCATCATGATCTGATTGTACCCTGAGAAAGCATCCATGAAGCTCAGGAGCTTATTTCCCGCAGTGGAATCAATAAGCTGGTCTATTTTAGGCAGGGGGAAGCTGTCTTTGGGGCAGGCCCGATTGAGATCAGTGTAATCCACACACATTCGCCATTTCCCGTTAGACTTAGTTACCATAACCACATTGGCAATCCAGTCGGGGTACCGGGATTCCCGGATGAACCCGGCCTTCAGGAGCTTGTCAACCTCTTCCTGTACCGCTGCATTGCGTTCAACATTGAAGTGCCTTCTCTTTTGTTTTATCGGTTTGAAGGTTGCATCCACTGCCAACCTATGGGTCGCCAGACTGAGTGGAATGTCGGGCATATCCTCATGGCTCCAAGCAAAGATGTCATTATATTCCCTGAGTAGCTCTATCAAATCCTCCTTCACTCCCGGGTCCAGACCTTCTCCCACTTTTACTGTCTTTGTCGGATCTTCGCACCGGATCTGAATCTCCTCTAGCTGCTCTGATGGATACCCGCTACTCCAACCACGCTCTTCTTCTTCTGATTCCTCTACGACTATGTCTGGTATCTCTTCTTCCTCTAAAACATGATCATCCCGCTCTGCCGTGACATGATCATCCTGCTCTGTCGTTCTCGGACCCGGGTAGCTGGCCACCGATGCGCATTGCTTAGCCAACGCAGCGGGGTTGGTTGACACCGCATAGCAGTTGCGGGCTGCCTGCTGGTCTCCCCTTACCTCTCCTACTCCTGATCCTACTGGAAACTTCAACACGTTGTGGTAGATAGACAGCACTCCCCTAATCCCTGACAGGAAAGGCCTTCCCAAGATTGCATTATATGCCGACGGGGTGTCCACTATAATAAATTCCGTCATTATGTTCTGCTGAAGAGGAGCCTCCCCTACTATCACTGGTAGTATCTTTGTTCCCAACGGCATTACGGAGTCCTCTGTGAATCCGTATAGTAGAGAGGTACAGCTGTTGAAGCAAGAGTTCTTCAAGTTGAGCTGCTCATGTGCTCCTTTGAACAAAATATCCACGCTGCTCCCCGTATCGATCAAGACGCGGTGCACTAAGCAGTTAGCGATCTGTACTGTTAAGACCATGGGATCATCATGTGGTTGCACCGTATTGTAAACGTCCTCCTCCGTGAAAATGATTTTGGTGGAACGGGATAAGTCTCGGGGTCCTCCATTGACCTTTAGCAACTCATGCTCAACGTTGAGTCTAGGGATCTTCCTTGCGTGGTTTTTTCTCGAATTGTTGGAGGTTCCTGCTAGAGTGGGGCCTCCACTGATTGTGTGGATCACTTGGATCTGCTGCATTAAATCCTTCTCTCCCTCTCTCCTTCTTTCTGTTGCTTCCTGCATCCCACTTTGAACCTGCTTTCCTTCTTTGATGCTGTCTCGTACCTGTTGTAGGAATTCAGTCAGAAGTCCTCCTCTAACCAGTGCTTCTATCTGATTGCGGAGACTGTAGCATTCTGAGGTGTTATGTCCCACATCTTCATGGAAGTCACAATATTTATATTGATTCCTCCTGTCCACAGGGACTTTCATATGGGCTGGCTTTCTGAGTAGGCCCTTATCCCGAATAGCGAGATAGATAGTCTCCCGTGAAGCATTTAGGGGGGTGTAATGATTATACCCCTCTTCCTCTCTTGCTATTCTGGATACCTCCTTCATGGGAGGCTCTCTGGGAGGGGATCTCCTTACTGGGTATCTATCCTGGTACGGAGGAATTGGAGGCGGCCTGTAAGTAGACCGATTTGGGGGCAGATTCTAAAACTTCCTAGTTGGTGCAGGCTTCGGTGCTTCCTTCTTTGGACGCGGTGCTAATCGGGCTTCATCGTGTTCAATTTTGATCCGGAGTTGTTCCTCGATGTCCACCTGTTCCAAAGCCCGATTATAGGCTTCCTGGTACGTCTTAGGAGGATGCTTGGCAAAGGATCGGAGTAACCTGCCTGCCCACAAATTCCTCCGGAAATTGGCTAAAGTTTCCTTCTCGTTGAACACTCCCATTTGGACGACCTCTTTATGGAATTTCTCCACGTAGGATCTCAGAGTTTCACCCCGCTCTTGAACTACATACTGCAGCAGGATAGGATCCTTGGGACGGGGTTTGATTCCCTGAAACTGTGCACAGAAAGCTTTGGTAAGTTTGGAGAAAGAATCAACACTACCTGGTGGTAATTTTCTGAACCATGTCTTGGCACAGTCTGTCAGGGTTGAGGGAAACATCCTGCACATGGCAGTCCTGGTTGCACTCTGAACTTCCATCTGGTGGACGAAGCTTTCTAGGTGGCTGACAGGATCCTCGGTTCCAGAATACTTTTCTGAAGGCATCCTGAATTTGGGAGGCAATCCTGCTTCTCTCACCCTTTTGGAAAATGGTGCGTTCATCTCTCCCAAGGGGTTTTTCTGACTCCATTGATGATTTCCCTTCTTCAACTGCTCCAACTCCTTTGCCATTTTCATCATCTGATCCTCCAGGTGTTGAGACTTTTTGGTTCCAGACCGGGCTGCTGAAATTTCCTCATCTGATGAATCTGAATCCAGGATGACCTCCTTTCGTTTTGCTCTCTGACGCTTTTCTCTGGTACTCTTTCGGGATTTGGCGCTTCCCTCTGAATCAGGATGCGGATCCCTCTCCTTGGCTCTTGGTTTTGGTGGAGACTGGACCTTCCTTAGAGGAACCTCGATTGCGGACTTCACTAGCCTGGGTCTGAGCTTTGGCTGTCGGACTAAGAGGGGTGGGCCCAATCGGTCAAAAACAGGTGCCCTGGCACTTGGGCCAGCATCCCCCGGGATCCCGGTGGCTTCAAAGGGAATCCTCTGGGCTATCATCCGGAGTCGGATTGCTTCTACGTAGGCTGCGGCGTGCTGTTCTAGGACATCCCGATTGGCTTCCTCCCTAACGGGGTCTTGAGGGACTAGGCCTACAACTGGTGGAGGTACCGGCGGAGGATTCTCGTTCCTAGCGCCTTTACCCCGCCTCTGGGCTCTTTCAGTGGAAGCAAGGGACTGAAGTCCTGATGGCTCCGGGTGACCCTGGGAGGATCGGAGTCTCATTCTGGATATTTTTCAGATGGAAGAAAATTGCTTTTTGAATGATGGTTGGGACAATGGATTCCCCGGCAGCGGCGCCAAAAGTGTTACCTGAAAATCGTTATCGAGATGAGATTTCAAATAACAACTTTAAAGAGACCAAGATCAAGATTGACCCTGGTCAGAGGGGTATCAAGTAGTTCGATACCGATTATATCCCTATCAAAGCCGGAGTTACACAACGATGTATATCAAACTGATCAATCAATAAGCTTTATTGGATAGTCTCTTTTCTTTACAATACATGAACTAATTTTTTTGATTTGGATTACAATAGAGTATGGATCATAGTCCCGGCGATGGATATCATAATAGTGGAAGAACTGTGCCTGTCGATAAGTGGTCTCCCTTTTTCTGAAGAAACTGTTTTGTATATATAGGTGTGTTGCTTGCCATGCACTCCTAAAATCTTGGTTTAGGGTTTGGCCAACGCAGAATCGTCCTCTTTCTAGGAGATAATCTCGGAGCTTTAATGCGCTGAATCCAATCTTTCCTTCCTAGGAGGAGTCAATCACTTACCTTCCTAGTAGGATTCTTACTGTACTGTTTTGCTTAAATTAGGACTCTCTGGCGGGAAGAAGTACTTCTCCTCTGTACGACAGCGTTTTAATGAGTCTTTTATGGAGTTTTAGTTCTTGGTGTTAGAGTCCGGCTTCCTGGTGCTCTTCTGCTTTAACGGGCTACCTGCATTTAATAAGCATCCTACTGACGGTAGTAAGGGGATATGTAGTTGACTTGTAATGAGATGGTTAGTAGAGCTCCGTGTCGGGGTGCTGCGGGGTCCATAAGAAGCTATGTCAGGGTGTCGCAGGGTCCCTAGGGTGTAGTGTTGATGGGACGATGTGGGGTCCCTAGGGTGCCCGATCATACCCAGGCTTGGTCCTTTAAGACGCTGGCGGGGTGGATCCCGCTGAGAGAGGTTCATACCTGGACCAATCGGGCTCTACTCTGTCGAGGTATCTGGATTGTGTTCGCACCTGCTTTTCGTGTTAAGGTGGAAAATTCTTCCTTGGTCCCTCGCCAATTTTGGCGGTTAACATATATGTTTTTATCTCAATAAGTGTGAACCATGCTATCATTACAATCCATGTCTTATTTATGTTCAAACATGCATTTTTGGATTAGGAGATTTACATAGAAAGTATGAATTGAATGACATATAGTTATCTCCATGACATGATGATTCTTAATTGACATGCAATGATAAATGAAAAGCATGAAATTCAAATGACATGCTAAATTGAAAAAGCATGAATTGATGATTGCAATTTCTTAAATGCAAAACATTGTGTGAAAAAACTTATGAGACTCAAAATGAATAAAGGATCTTATATCCATTCAAAGGATGTTACAATCCAAATGTCTCTCTTTCTTTATTTGTTAAACATGGCTACTATCATACGTGTTTCATTACCCGAAAAATCAAATAGGGTACAAAGTCGCTCATGCCATGTTTCGCTTATAAAGTTGGATATAGCTGCTCTTAAAATTAAAATCAATGAAATCTCTATATCCTTGCTTCTCTCATGACAAATGGTAAAATTGGTTTGAATTCTATCAGAAACCTTTGTCATTTGCTTTGCCAAATACCCTTGTATTTTGGACTTGAATGCAACATGTCTTGTATGCAAAGCATTTTTAGTTCACACATTTTCAATAAAATAAATCTCCTTGTTTCTCTCCAATTAATTGAGTGCATTAAGTGGCTTATATGATTATGCAAATATCTAGTATGCTAATATCTCTCTTTGCTTAGGTGACCCGGTTAGGGACTACTTCTTTGCCTATATCATGACAAAAAGAGGGAGTAAAATGTGGTAAGAGGAGTTGATATTGTAGTAGCAATTGTGCATTTTGGGGAGACTAAAAATTGAAAGGGAGTAACCCAATGAGGAGGAGCATTGCATTAACATTCATTGCATGATGTTATACTTAAATTCATAAATGCAAATGCTTGTTTTAATTTTCACTTGATCTTCTCACATACACTTGCTTTGGAAATTGTAATTTTTTTATTATTATTATTATTTATTTATTTTTTTTGTGTTGAAGGGTTGATGGTTCTACAAGAGATTGATGATTTGAAGTTTTCACTTTTTAATATCTCTTTGTAATGTAGAATGTAATTGTTATCCTGTAGCTTCAATTATGTTGTGAGGATCATGTGAGTGGTGGTTTTGTCACGAAATAGCTAAAGGGGGAGATTGTAAGGTCTCATTTATTGATTGGTTTATTTCGTAGACAAACCACATTTTAGGGTTTTAATGTAAGGGTAGCTTAGGCTCTCAAGACCTTAAGAGAAGAAGCACTCCAAAGGTATATTTCTAAGTGCTTACTTGCAAATGAAGAGATGTAGTTGCACACACACACAACTCATGCATATATGTTTATCTTGTATGTTGTGTATGTTATTTAGGTGCATTAGTGTTATTAATCTCTCTTCATGCTTGCTTATATGATTGCATCTTGTGTTGTTTATTGTCGTGTAACATTTAGGCATTAGGATGCATCATTGTGTTTGGCACTATACAAAGCGCTGTTCGAACAACGCCTATTTGAGATCCGGTGAGGCTTGGAAAAGGTGCTGTACAGACCTGATGCATTTTTTATAGTCGCTGTTGGGTCGCTCTACAAGGCACTGTACAAAGTGCTGTACGTACAGCACTACATATATTGACACTCTGTTTCCCGAGAAGAATAGAGATGTGGCACTGTTGGGTCACTGTTCATAAGCGCCCTAAAATCAGCGCCAATGAAGATGTTCTTTATTTTTCTCAGGTAGGCGTTGTACAAGTCGCTCTACGTACAGTGACTTGTACAACAACCAAGGCAAAATTAGTGTCATTTTTCAAAATGATGTCACTTCATTTTAGCACCCTATATATATGCCTCTTTGCCTTTAGGTCAGTTTCAAGAGTTCAAAAAATCATATTTTTTCCTTAGAATATTTTCCAAGTGAAAAATTCTCAAGAACTCTCCTTTAAACACTCAAAGACATTCCTTTGTGCATCAAAGAACATCTTGCATCATTCATACATGGTTTTGCATCATCACAACTTGCTTGGTAAGATTTTTACTAACTTCATCTAATTTTAGTATCTTTCTTTTCAATTCATCTCTTTATTTACTTGTATGTTTTAAGATCATATGCTAGAAACAAGATAGAGATTGTTTGTGATGAATTGATTGAGTGTTGTATTGTTATAGCTATTTATGTTTTTATAATCTATGTTTAGCTAAGCTTTTAGACAATGTCATTTAGCTATTGATATCTAGGATTGTTTTAATTGCAATATCATCATCCTAGATAAGCATATAGGGTTCCCTAGCTCTAATTGCATTTTGGATATTTCATATATTCACTTAATGTGTTATTCTCTTCATTGAGAGCTAAGTCTTGTGTAGCTTCCGGGATTCGGTTGCGTAGATCACAAGCAAATGAACTAGGTTCACTTATACCGGGATTAGGTAGGTGTGTGATTATATACCAGGATTAGGTTGTAATCTTTAACACATTTAGTGGATTCGAGGTTCTAGTGTGGCACACTTATTAGCCCATAGTTTTTCCCGTGAGGGTTTCCACGTCAATATCATGTGTTATTTAATATGCCGCACATATTACACTTGTTATTTTATATTGACTAGTTAGGGGCATTTTCGTAATCTTGACCTTATTCGAAAATTGGGTAAAATTGGATAAAATCTATTCACCCCCCCCCCCCCCCTAGATTAATATTAGAACCCACCGTAATTTTTTTCAAGGGGTCAACCTAGGGTGTATAGTGAAGACCTCCTACTAGAGATTAATCCCTCCTAAGCAACCAACCTAGGGTGTATAGTGCTAATTGCTCAATTAGGATTCTAGCAATGAATGCTCATCTATCAATTAAGGGCTTAACCTCTTACTAATGTAGTCATCCTAGGGTATATAGTGATAGCTTCCAATTCTCTCACAAGTGACTAACCTAGGGTGTATAGTGAAGGCCACCCATTTAAGATTAGATTAAGCTAGAGGTTATTTAACCGAATTCTACTTGAAGGGTTAGTTCTTGCAAATCACTAATGTAGCCATCCTAGGGTGTATAGTGATGACTTCTAATTCTCTTACAAGTGGCCAACCTAGGGTGTATAGTGAAGGCCACCCATTTGAGATTAGATAAAACTAGAGGTTATTTAACCGGATTCTACTTGAAGGGTTAGTTCTTGCAAAATCACTAATGTAGTCATCCTAGGGTGTATAGTGATGACTTCTAATTCTCTTACAAGTGGCCAACCTAGGGTGTACAGTGAAGGTTACCCATTTGGGATTAGATTAAGATTATGGTTATTAAGGCGGATTTCACTTGAAGGGTGTATTACTGTGAAATCCTTCCATTCAATAGAGCATAAGACAACCAAATAGATTCTAATTGTATAATGCTAGTTGTCTATTCAAATAGATTTTAAATCAACTTGCTAAAAGGGTGTTGTAGGGAAAAATAACGTACCCGCAGCGGAAGCGAGACTAAAAAATAGGTTTTAGTAGCTTTTAAAATTTTTCCAATTATGAACCTTAAACCCTTTTGATTAATTAAATATATATAACAAAGTAATAAAAATTTAATACCTCTTGTCGCGTGATCCGATTGACTTGCTTCGATGGTAATCCGCAAGATCTTCAATCCTAGCACGAACGTGGTCTCCCTTCTCTTTGAATTGCAAACCTGTGATGGGATTAAACAAACTTTTCTTTCTTGATCGTTAGTCACAAAAACAATCAAAAGAAACCTAAGATTATTCCGGTCACTTTTGAGTTCTCAATCTAATGATCGAAACTCACGTGAACCTTGATCGATGTTGTATACACAAGCTTATCAATGATTAAGCAAGTAGTACACCATCAAAGAATAATCTATGTTCCTTTTTCTTTTGTTTTAGTAGAATAAAATATTTCTAACTATGAGTTTAGAAGAAGAAGAAGAAAATAATTCTGTACCCTTGCCCTTAGAGCTGGCCGAAAATTATATGAATGCATATATAGGTGGCCGAAAATTTCTCTTCTTTCTTACCCTAGGGTGACCGAAATCCTTGACCAAAACTAATTAGGGTTTCCGCAATTTTACTCCTAAAATATTGGAGATTTAGTTGCACCCTAATTCCTATTTTGTTTAAGATTTCCAAACCCTAATCAAACTCAATAATCTTTTATTCCTTATTTGACTAAAATAAAAAGACTTCCTATTTGATTAAATAAATAAAATTAATTATTTATTTCCTTGTCAAACAAGTCTTTCTATTTAATTATACTATTACCAATAGTATACAAATAGGAATCATATTTCCTATTTAGAAAAGATTTGTTACTTTAATTAAACAATTAATTAATAAATTAATTAATTCTTATTTAATTAAATAATGAAAACAAAATAATATTTTAGGTTAATAACCTTGTTGCCGCCCCATATATACATTGGGCCCAAATATTATTTTCTCATTTCATTTAATCCTTTGGACTTTAAATAAAAAGCCCACATGTGAACTAGACCCATTCTTACTAAAAGAAACAAGCCCACATGTTATTCATTAATATATAAATATAATTGTGCAGCCCATTACCTAAATAATGTGCAAATTATATTCTTAATATATTAAATTGCAATTCTAGATGGACCCCAAATTGGTCCGGTAGAATATATCAAGTGATCCATGCAAGTCCGTGTGGATTGGGGATCTTGGCGGGCTATCTAAATTTAAGCTCCAATAGACATAACCTAATCACAATCAACAAATGATTCACTTAGGTCCGATCCATTAATTTTAGCTCATTCCACTAAAGAGCTAAAATTGAACTCTTAAATAAAGACAGAAAAGGAAGATGCTTCCTCATTCATACCCTAGACAATCATATTGGAGATAGTGTATCCTCGTGATTAATATCAGTAATCGCCAAGAGTTCATAGACCGCCTATAACTCTCCAAGTTACCATATTTACTCATATGACCACGTTTTGAACTTGGATATTCTGACTTGTCCAGAAGCCATGTTTTCAATAGCCACTATCGAAAACTCAACGTTGAGATTTAATATCCAATTACCTCAAAACATCCATATGATGATATTATACTCTCATTTAATAAATGGAGCCACGATGTCCATATCTATAAATGAAGTCCTCTATCGATTAACAAATGAATATCACCAAACTATCGAGGATAGACTATGCGATATAATCGTACTCATTGATAGCTCAAATGATATCACCTGCAACCATAAGTCCATCATTTATC
This sequence comes from Acer campestre, assembly GCA_954870605.1. Taxonomy (NCBI): domain Eukaryota; kingdom Viridiplantae; phylum Streptophyta; class Magnoliopsida; order Sapindales; family Sapindaceae; genus Acer; species Acer campestre. The sequence continues at coordinate 22,736,330 of OX940802.1, forward strand.
TCAGGATTAAGATAGACTCTCCGATTGTCCTGATAATGAAATTACTTTTATCTACTGACGGTTATAGATAAAGTATTTCATTGTGATCCTGTTCAATGCACCCAGTGCACTAGATCCTTTTGCTCGAAGACACTCCGATGATTTTAGACTCATCATATCTCATTTGATCCCACTCAAATGCTAGCAAAAGAATTCTACAACTTTAACAAGATAAAGGTGCCCAACCTTTAACTTAAGTTGTGAACGATATTCAAGACTAACTAAAGAATTGTGTCTACCACATACATATCCAGATGTATGAACAATTCTTCTTTTCTCATAGTCTTTAGACCTTATGATTATTTACTTTAACAATTATTAAACTATAAATGCTATAAGATTTGTTTAAACCAGAAATCACTTTATTAATATGAATAAGATTGTTAATTACACTATTACACTCTTGCTATTGAGCATAATCCTAACAGGTGTATCCAAGACAAATCAATATTAGAAAGCAATTAATTCAAGAGAATAGAACATAGAGATAGATTTAATATAGAATAATAGAGTTTAATTACAAATGCCCAATATCCATCAAACTAATCACATCAACCCCTTAGTGGGGGATTTAGCTACTCATGTCTATTACAATATATAAACTAACATAAGAGATTGAGAGAAAACCCATGTAGAGAATCCTCTCTTGAAGCTTGAATCAAATCCTCATAGTGCTTTGTTGAGTAGAAATAAAAAAAAAAAAAAATGGTGTGTGAGAGAGTGAGTTTTTGATCTAGGTTAGTGTTTTGTTCTCTAAAAGAGAGAGATGGAAGAAGAGGTAAGAAGATAAAAAATGACATCAGAAATTGGGACATTTATATGTATTTTAGAAATTAGGGCACGATTGGTTAATTATTAAGACAACCCCTAAGCATGGCAAATTACCATTAGACCCCTCATGGGGTGCTTTCCGTAATTTGACAAACAAATAAGGTCTAGTTCATCCATGTTTCTACCTTGCTAGAGGTTGAATATGAGTCTTCAAATGGGGTGCATTTAGAAGGCCAATGTGGTGCATTTGGGCTTTAGGTGTGGTAAGCTTACCACACTAGATTTCTACCAGTGTTCTAGAAAACGCTAGGCGCTAGTCGGGCGGTGGACCAGCGCCTAGCGCCTAGGCAGATTTCTAAGCGGCTCGTTTTTTTTGGCTTTTTTTTCGTCTTTTCCACCTATAAAACCAATATTAAAACTCATACTATGACCAAATTCAATCAAAATAATCAATATCTAGTCCAAATCCACACAAACTAATAATAAATTAATAAATAATAATATATTAAGTTACTAACAAATCATTGTATTCCAATTTCCAAAATCCAAAATTCCAAATCAATCAAATTGGCAAATTCAATCAAAATCATCAACATCTAATCTATTCCAAATCCACACATTTCTCATTTCACAATCCAAGATTCCAATTTCACATTTCACAATCCAAGATTCCAATCAAAGTATTGACATTTAAACAAAAATTAAAAGGAAAAGCAAATCAAACTCCAAAAGTCCAAAGTTTCCAACAAATTCAAGCAAGAAATTAAAAGCAAATCCAACAAAGTTACATTCAAAAAATCAAAAGACATATAAGTATCTAACTATCTAATTCTTCATCTTCTACTACATATTCTTCCATTTCAAAGACACCATCATCATCGGATTCGAACTCCACATTTTCTTCGACCGCTTCATTGTCGGATTCAAATTCATCTTCAAGATCTCTCACTTCATTTCTACCACTCCTTCGAGGTTCCATGAATTCATCCGCCCCGACCACTTCTCCAACTAATGGCATGGTAAAGCCCGAACCAAGCTCAACTTCATCATCACCATCCTCAACAATCCATCATTGTGCATTACTAGCATCATTTGCTAGTAATATATCTACTTTTTTCTCCGTCCCCCTTTTTCTCTTGTCCATTAATCTAGAATTAAATTGGACATACACTAGATGGTTCAATCGAGTTGTATCTAATCGATTCCTTTTCTTCGTGTGTATCTACAAATAGTCAAATACAATACATAAAGTAAAAATGTAAAATAAATAATTAATTAAATATTTAAATATTTAAAATTAAATGTAACTTGCTAGTTAAGTAATTATCACTTACCCCTTCAAACGTGCTCCAATTTCTTTCACACCTGGATGAACTAGAGGTTAAGGAGAGGATCCTTTTTGCTATTCTTTGCAAGTTTGGTGTGTGAGCTCCATAGTTAGTCCACCAAGTTACTACATCAAAAATACAAATGCTTTAAAAAAAATACTAACTACTAAAAAAGTAAAAACTAAAAAACTAAAAACTAAACTACTAAAGTAATAAGTATTCATTATTATTTAATATTTAAGTACCTGGATTGTAAAACTCGTCATTCTTCTCACATCCTTTCATTGCCAATGGCCTTCTGAAAGAACCCTCTTTGTCCAAATACTTCCCAAACTCGATATTCACTAAGAGATTTTGCTTTTCAAGGTCATCGGGATATAAAATCTCCACAAATTCACAAAACCCATCGGACACTGTAGGGAAAAATAACGTACCCGCAGCGGAAGCGAGACTAAAAAATAGTTTGAGTAGCTTTTAAAATTTTTCCAATTATGAACCTTAAACCCTTTTAATCAATTAAAGATATATAATATATAACAAAAGAAGAATACCTTTTGTCGCGTGATCCGATTGACTTACGTCGATGGTAATCCGCAAGATCTTCCAATCCGATCACGAACGTGAATCACCTAGGAGCGTGGTCTCCCTTCTCTTTGAATTGTATACCTGAGAATGGACAACAAAACTTTTCTGATTTTGTTAGTCATTATAATCTCCAAAAGGTTGCTAAGAATGTTCCGGTCACTTTTGAATTCACAATCGTAAGATTGAAATTCGCGTGAACCTAATTCGAAAGTGTGTACAAAATCTCTTGATGTTAAGATCACTAGTACACTATCGAAACAAGAACAATTCTTCTCTCACAAACCTCTAGGCCGAATCACTCACTAGTCTTAGAGTTGGATCTTATTTTTCTCTAGCAAAAGAAAAAGCTCAATTGCAAAAAACTAGGGTTCTTAAAAAATATAAAGAATATATATATATATCTTTATTGTCGCCGACCATATACCAAATAAAATAAAATTCTTACTTTTTGTGGCCTAATATATATATATATATATATATGTATATCAATTAATGCACACCTATAATATATGTTTATCAAACTTGCGCGCAACTCAAATACATATATATTATGTTTTTTTTATTCGTTCAAAAAACTGCATGCATTTTTAATATATATATATATTCTGTTTTTTTCGTTCAAAAACTGCATGCATTTTTAATATATTTATGTTGTGCACCGGCCATATATATATCTTTACTTTGCATGCATATATGTATGTCTAATTCATATATCCGCATGCATGTATATAATCTCTATATATTCCGCATGCATATATGTTATATACCATCTATATATTCCACATGCATATATATTATATACAAACCCTAATCCAACTCTTTAGTGTATTTGTGACTATATAAAAGACTTCCTTATTTGACTAAACAAATAAAGTCTTTTATATTCAGTATAATACTAATAGTAGTATACTACTAGGAAACATATTTCCTAATCAGAAAAAGATTTGATTTTTAATTAAATAATTAATTAACATATTAATTAATTTCCATTTAATTAAATAATAGAATAAAACAATATAATGGGCTTATTATTACCCATTGCCGCCCATGACAGGAGACTTGGGCCTACATATTGTTTTCTTATTTTATTTAATCTATTTGGACTTTAATAAAAAGCCCACATGTGAACTAGACCCATTCTTACTAAAAGAAACAAGCCCACATGTTTTTCATTAATATATTAATATAATTAAACAGCCCATTAAATAAATAATGTGCAAATTATATTCTTAATATATTAAATACAATTCTAAATGGACTCACAAATAGTCCGGTAGAATATATCAAGTGATTCATGCAAGTCCGTGCGGATTGGGGATCTTGGCGGGCTATCTAAATTTAAGCTTCAATAGACATAACCTAATCACAATCAACAAATGATTCACTTAGGTCCGATCCATTAATTTTAACTCATTCCACTAAAGAGCTAAAATTGAACTCTTAAATAAAGACAGAAAAGGAAGATGTTCCTCATTCATACCCTAGACAATCATGTTGGAGATAGTGTATCCTCGTGATTAATATCAGTAATCGCCAAGAGTTCATAGACCGCCTATAACTCTCCAAGTTACCATATTTACTCATATGACCACGTTTTGAACTTGGATATTTTGACTTGTCCAGAAGCCATGTTTTCAATAGACACTAACGAAAACTCAACGTTGAGATTTAATATCCAATTACCTCAAAACATCCATATGATGATATTATACTCTCATTTAATAAATGGAGCCACGATGTCCATATCTATAAATGAAGTCCTCTATCGATTAACAAATGAATATCACCAAACTATCGAGGATAGACTATGCAATATAATCGTACTCATTGATAACTCAAATGATATCACTTGCAACCATAAGTCCATCATTTATCTCAGGATTAAGATAGACTCTCCGATTGTCCTGATAATGAAATTACTTTTATCTACTGACGGTTATAGATAAAGTATTTCATTGTGATCCAGTTCAATGCACCCAGTGCACTAGATTCTTTTGCTCGAAGACACTCCGATGATTTTAGACTCATCATATCTCATTTGATCCCACTCAAATGCTAGCAAAAGAATTCTACAACTTTAACAAGATAAAGGTGCCCAACCTTTAACTTAAGTTGTGAACGATATTTAAGACTAACTAAAGAATTGTGTCTACCACATACATATCCAGATGTATGAACAATTCTTCTTTTCTCATAGTCTTTAGACCTTATGATTATTTACTTTAACAATTATTAAACTATAAATGCTATAAGATTTGTTTAAACCAGAAATCACTTTATTAATATGAATAAGATTGTTAATTACACTATTACACTCTTGCTATTGAGCATAATCCTAACAGACACTTCATTAGTATAAATGCTTGATGTTGGGCCATTGAAGAAATAGTAGGGATTCAATACGTAGGCCGCCAAATGTAATGGAGAATCAAGCCGACCTTTCGATTTTGCATCGATAATTTCAAAGATTGGCCGGCAATTACTCTCAACATTTTTCAACACCCCTCTAATCTCTTCCTTAGCTCTTTTTAGCTCCCCATATAAAAAGCCCATTGATGGCTTTTGGTCCCCATCAACTAATCGAAGCACCCTTACCAAAGGAGCGAAAACCCTCAAGCAATAATTCACACCATTCCAAAACACAGTACTCAATACAGTTGAGTAGGCCGCTTTTTCCTTAACACTCTTTGACCATTTGCATTTATCCCAATCGGAGCTAGTAAACATTGCCCTCAACCTATCTTTTTTCTCTAATATAGATTGCAATGTTAAGAATGATGAGGCAAATCTAGTAACTCCCGGCCTTACTATATCCCTCTTCCTTGTAAATGTTCTCATTAATGCCAATGTTGTGTGGTGGGCATAAATGAAGATAGTTAAACTCTTGGCCGAATCAAGTGTTTTTTTGAACCTTGGTAGCTTTCCAATACCTTCAAGCATAAGGTTAATGGTGTGAGTAGCACACGAGGTCCAAAATATAGATGGCATCTTCTCCTTCAACATCTTCGCCGCAGCCATATTGTTGGATGCATTGTCGGTCACTACTTGCACAACATTTTCAGGGCCAACTTCTTCAATTGCGGCTAACACATAGTTAAAAATGTGTTCACCGGTATATGCCACATCAGAGCTTTCTTTGGAGGAAAGGAAAGTGGTGCCTTCCTTGCAATTCACGCACAAATTCATAATACTTCTCCTTTTCCTATCCGTCCAAGCGTCCGTCATTATTGTGCACCCATCAATCTTCCATGATTCTTCTTGTTTTTTAAGGGCCTCTTTGGTTGACTCAAACTCTTCCTTCAAAAATGGTTCCCTTAATTGATATTGACTTGGTGGTTTGAAGCTCGGTCCAAATCTACCAATCGCCTCAACCATTTGCAAGAAACTGTCATTGTCAATGGCATTAAACGAAATCCCTGCTTGATACACCCATTTGGCCACATATTTTTGCGTAGCACGTGTCCTTTCCTTAAGGATTGTATCATTTAGGGTCCGTTGTTGCATATTCTTTCCAGAAATGGAGGAACTAGGGTTGATAGAGCTAGCAAATCTATCCATAGGGCCAAGAATATTAGGGTTTTTCCTTGGCCCTAACCCTTCTATTTCCTCTAATTCTTCCTCATCATCACCAATATTCACCTCAGCTCTTAACACTTCTTCTTCCTTTTTCTTGTTTTTTTTCTTGTTTTTTGCATCTACGATCGCTTGTCTACACCTCAGTTGATTATCACTTGTTGCCATCCGACACGGCGCAACATTCCCTTGTATGTTGGCAACATGCTCTTTCAAACGATAAACTCCCCCAGAAACCACCTTTTTACACAATATGCATTGCACTTTATCTTGATTCTTCTCATCAATCAAAATCCCAAACTCCCACCCAATATCATTTGATTTCCGTTTCCTTCCGATCCCTGAATTGGAGTTAGAGGCAGCCGAAGATGAATGACCGACGGCATTGGGGACGGTATTACTATTGGGCTCTGAAGTCATGTCTAAAGAGTAAAGAGTAAAGTCTAAAGACTCTAAACTAGTAAACTCTAAACTCTATACAGAAATTCTGATTCTCTGAAATCAAATGAAAATATAACAGCAATAAGCAATTAGGAATTAAGCAATAACTCAATAAGCAATAACCAATTACAATTTATTAATTAAAAAGGTAAAAAAACAATAAAACATGGCAACACTAATCAAGCTAACAGTAACAGAGCAATAAGCAGCAATAAGCAGCAGTCCAGCAGACAGACTAACAGTAACAGAGCAAGCTAACCCAATTACCCAACCAGCAGTCATCAGACATGTCATTTAATCACTAACAGACAGACTAAATTGCTGTAAAAGTGTAAATATGTAATCACTAATCACTTAATCAGTAATGTAAGTTAAACAAATTAAAAAAAAAAAAACACTAACAACTAAAATTTAAATTTTAAAACTTCAAACATCAGTCATCACTCATCAGGCAGACAGGCACTCATCACTCATCATCAGGCAGACAGTCATCACTTCACCAGTCATCAGATATTCACTTATTCAAAATTTCAAATCATCAATTCTTCATTTCTTCATCACAAATTCACAATTCACAACATTGAAATAAAATTAATAAATCAAATAATCAATACTCAATAACTATTAACTAAAAAACAACTAAAAATGCCGTGTACAACTTGTTCTATATACAAGCCTTTGGTGCCAATTATCTAAGTCTTCTCTAAAGTATCTTTGTATTTTTGTAAATTTTGCTTTCAGACAGCAAGAGAAATCAGTAATGAAACTAGTTTCAACTTATTTGTCAATTATGCCGTGTACAACTTTCAAGTTTCAATTGATATTAATCATCTTATTTGTCATCAACTCCACCCAACTAACCTCCCCACTCATAGAAAAAGCTACAACTCTTGAACAGATGAAGAAGAAAACTACCTAGTAGTGACAACTGACAACAAGAGCTCACGAACTTGATACAAAAATTGAGATAATATATAATTTTTTTTAATTAATTTAATTTGAAGGCTAGCTTTTCATCAAATGCAGACAAAAGTACTGAATCTCAGCTGTGTGAGATCAATCCAACCGCTTCAAGTAGAGAAGAAGATTGTACGAAAAATTGTTCAAACAAAAAATAAAAATAGAACTTACAGAGTTAGTAATAGACCGGTCACTCGGTCAGACCCTAGATGAGTTGACGAGTTGACGAGTTGACGGTGGTGACTAGTGACGAACGGCGCTGCGACGAGTCGACGAAAAAGGGGGAATCGAGGATGGAGGAGCCTGGTTTGGTCTGAGAGTGAGATGAGTGTCGAGTGAAAGGGAATAATGGAAGAATCAATTTGGGGAAGAAATTGGATTAGGGATTTGGATTTGGATTTGGATTTGGTTCGTTTGGGATCGATTGAAATTGGATTAGGGATTTGGTTCGTTTAGGATCGATTGAAATTGGAACGAATTGAAAGGAAAAGGGGTTGGGATTTGGTTCGTTTGGGATCGATTGAAATTGGAACGAATTGAAAGGAAAAGGGGTTTGCAATTTGGGGAAAAAATAGAAAAGAAGAAGAACGGTGCCGTTTTGAAGGTTGTAATTTTTGAATAGTGTTTTGACTCCAAAACGACGACGTTTTTGTGCAACCCGGTTTTAAAAAAAAAACGGTCTAGGCGGAGTCAACACCTTTGACTCCGCCCGGACCCGATTAAGCGGCCAGACCGAACTCGGCGGCCGATTTTTTTGATGTTGACCGTTGACCGTTGACCGTTGACTTTTGACTTTTCGTTGACCGATTTTTTTCGCCGATTTGGACTAGGTCGGGACGCCCGACCACCGCCTAGCGTCTAGGCGCCGCCTAGGCGGCCGCCTAGACCGATTTTTAGAACACTTATTTCTACACCTATTGGGCCTTTTATCTTTGTATAGGCTGCATTTAGTAGTGGGATAGGGTGCATTTAGCAGCCCAACTTCACTTATAAATGAAACACACCGTTTCATTACGTGAGGTGGCATAGGCTACTGGTAAATTACGAAACGCCCCATGATCTCTTACAAAATCATATAATCTTCAATCTTTCCTTCACTTTTACACCTTTTACACCTGATTTCACCAAAATTACTCCAATGCCACTAAGCTTTAATAAATACCTGAAACACTTATTTTAACATATTAAATACCCGGATTTACTCGAGAAACAAGCACAAAAAGCAAGATATAGGGCCTAAAAATAGTAATAAAAATAGTCCGGTCAATAGGCCCTTATTCTCTTACAAAATCACTTAATCTTCAATTTATCCTCCACATTTTACACATTTACCCCTGATTTCACCAAAATTACTCCAATGCCCATAAGCTTTAAGAAATACCTAAAACACTTATTTTAACATATTAAATACCCGAATTTACCTGAGACGCAAGCACAAAAAGTAGGGGCCTAAAAATAGTAGCAAAAATAGTTCGATCAGTTCCTTCCCTATTTAGGTCGGTCCTTCTGCTGGGGCTTACATCAACCCTTCACATGTTCAATTTGTGACTTTGGTAAGGATTTTAGTTGGTTCTTAGGGGTTTCGGGGGTTCTAGTTTCTCCTTTCTCTGGCTTGGCCTGGTAAGCTAGGTTGCTCCGTCATGATAGTTGCTTCTAGCGGTGCCAAGGGGGTCCTAGTGCTCCCCTCCCTTGGTTGGTATCAGGGAACAAAGTGAGGTTTTGTCAAGTCCCATCACCAAGGCACTGGGGTGATCCTGGTTGCACCGGGACTAGGGATCTTTAGAGGGCAAGTCTAGGAGGCAAAGGAGGGAGTCATGCTAGACATGGTTGTATCGAGACTGAATCCCACCTTGGCGACCCAGGCGCGACCTGATCCTATTCGAGTTCCGCTGTAATGTAGCAGGGAAAGTCCTCATTTGGTTCTTTAGGCCATTTTTGGTGGTTAATAGTAATAAATAAGGGCTTTATTGTCATTCTATTAAAATAGTAAGGGTATTGTTGACATTTCAAATATAAGAGATTAGCTTCTCAAATAATTAGCTTTCAAAAGCAACCCCCAACCAACTTCTCAAAGGTTGATTATTGGAGGAGAGATTATGAAATAAGCTGTTTTTGGGAAGTTTACCAAACAACTATTTCCTCAAAAGTTGAGGAATAATCAATTATTTCTCAAGCAAAAGCAACCCCAAACATAACCTAAGTTTCGACAACATGCCCTCTCAAAAAAAAAAGTATCCGCAATATGGATTAAATCTCAAAAAAATTTAACACTTAACACCAACTTCTAGTTACGAAACCACAGCATGCATCTTCTCACTCTAAAAAAAGACGAGATGGTGATATTCACCCAAAATTCCTCTAATTTTCTCTGTTGTCGAATCTTACAGGACTGTTTCACCATATTTTTTTTTCTGTAAGTAAATGGTGAGTTAGAAGAACAAGTTGAAAATTCCAAAATACTACTTTTGTAACCAAGTATTGGATCTATTGATTTTAAATGCCCAAACAAGAACGAATATTTGTGTTGTTGAGTTTGAGAGAAAATTGAGTTTTGTAGAAAGTGAATTTGAGAAATAAGAAACAAGGAGCAAAAATTATGAGAGAAAAAGTAAAGCAAGGAATGAGAGCTAAAACATAGTTTAGTAGTTAATTGAAGGTATTATTGTCAATTCACTTACTTTAGTGCTATAACAACTAACTAATGGGGTGTATTCAATTAGGATTTTTGAAGACATTTAAAGACATTTGTAAGATCATTTATCTGTATTGGCTTGATTCCATTGCAAAACTCTCTATATTTGTATTAGTTGTTGCTTAGGTGATTCTTGGAAGAAAGAAGCCTCAAAGGTGAAGAAGCAACATCTTGTGTAAATTTCGTCTTCAAATGGAACATCGCATACTTGGATACTAAGGTATCAAGATTCTTCTTCCTCTTGCAAGGCGTAAGAGCACACACATACAATTCATACATGTGTGTCCCTGCATCATTGTTCAAACATTTGGTATAACACTTTCACACACATTTAGTATGCACATGCATTTATCTCATTGTTGACAATCTTGTAGAATTGCATGTTTTCTCACTATCGCTTAGATATGGCATGCTTGTGTTGCATAGTATTTATTTATTTGTGTTTCTTATGTTTTGGACTTGAAAATGATCTTATTTGATTCCTTATTGAGTTCCGGTCATTTCAGTTCCTCATTCATTAAGTTTCGAGTCCATACGATGTAGTTATGTTACTTTGCATTCTCATTCATTGAGTTGTCTTCATCGTCATTTTCCGAGATGAATTCTCAACCTTTTGTCAAAGTTTTATAGTCTTTGTTGTGCATGAGGGAGTCATGATTCGTAATCTAAAAACGAATTCGAAATCAGAGTTCGGAGGCCCGAATACGATCGAAGAACGCGAGAGGAGCACGAGAGGAGCGTGGTTGGCCAAAAGCCAACCATTGGTGTCCACGTGTGAGCCACGTGTGTCACACGTGCAGAACACCTCTCTACCCACATGTGACACACGTGCCTCGCACATGGAGGTGATGTGGCCAACTCTCATTTATTAGTTGCTTTCCCTCTCTCTCTCTCTCTCTCTTTTAAATACAATTTTCCTTCCCTCCAAACATATCTAGGAAAAATTGAAAAGAAAAGAAGTTTGTTCAGAATTTTCTCCAAGTTTTTAGTATCATGATTCAATCATATCTTTCTCATTTCAATTCCGAATCACTTGATTCAAAAGCCAAAATTGTTGGTCTTGATGAGAGCTACAAACTACAAGCATTTCCATAGCCATTTTAATTCATGATTTTATGCTGTGCATCAATTTCAGTCCGAGATTTGTGTTTGTAAGTGATTCATCTTCTTCTTACTTTCATTGTTGATCATCCCTTTAATCTTCTTATTTGATTGATGAAAATTAATATGAATGATGTTAATTCACATGCTAGGGTTATATTATTGATTGATTTTTGAGTTTATCTTTTGTGATTTCATATAAACATACTTTTGATTAACTTGAATGACATGAACTTAATTCTAGAAATACTTTGTGATCTTGTGCTTGATTGTTAATTTCTAGGTTTAGTTACATGATCTAAGAGCTAAAATACTTTGATTGTGATATTCTATAATCTAGTACTTGGTTGATTCACATGCTTTGATTTCTAAATAGATTTTGTGATTGTGTGTTGATAGCATATTCTATAATTTCTCTAAGCATGTTCATAGAGCTTGATTGATCATCTAGCTTTATTTGTTTGTGATTTGCATTATTTGCATACTTAGATCATTGCCTTGTAATAAGTTCTAGTATCTTGCAAAGTGAGTGAAGCTTTATATTGAGCAAGAAATCTTGGCTAGGAATGAGTTCCGGATAGCCAAGCGAAAGTCTTAGCAAGGAGTTGCGTACTCCAGATAGTTGAGTTAGGATAGCTTGACTAGGATCCTAGTGATCTAAATTGCTAAGCAAGGAAATCTTACTAAAAGGTTGAGAGCCTTGGATAGGAAGTTGCTCTCTAGAGGTGTAGGACACATCTTGTATAGAGAGTAGGTTTTGTGAATCACTAGCCCGAGGGTTGATTAGGAGATGATATCTTGAAGTGGATATCATAGTGTTGATAACTTTGAGTGTGTAAGTCATTTTCATATAGTGGTAAGGAAATTTTAACATTTTTTAAGTGACAGGTTTTCATGGATTTCTACAGAGTTTTATAAATTCACATGGACTTTCATTGATTTGTTTAGACATTCATCTTAGACTTTTATGGATTTGTTTAGACATCTATCTCAGACTTTCATAGATTTGTTATCTCAGACTTCTATTATAGATCGATGAATTATACCAGTATAAGGCCCAATCTATCAGCTAAAGAGAAGCTCCATTTCAAAGCTCAATTTTCACAAAGATCTCAACTTTCATGATAAACCCAAAAAAAAAAAAAAAAAAAAACATATGAATACATAAAAATTCACATATGAATAAACATTGCACAAAAAAAAAAAAAAAAACTAACGACAATTATTTCCACTCAATTACTAAAGTCAATCACAAATGAAAGAGAGTAACATAGTTTATAACAATTTTGAGAGCAAAATTAAAAGGAAATGTAAGTTCCTTAGATTTGATTGGTTTATTTCGATGACAAACCACAAATTGGGGTTTAATGTAAGGGTAACTTTAGGCTTTTAATTGTTAGTGCTTATACACAACAAAGACCCTCTCAAGACCTCAAGGTGATAAACACTCCAAAGTTATATCTGTTGTGCTTACTTTTCTTTGAAGAGACTTAGTTGCACACACTCACTTATCATGTATGCATATATGTATATTGCATTTATGTGTATTCTCTTCACATATCACATTTCACACTTGCACTTTGTTGTTCTATGTTGTTGTGGGTTAGTATGTCTAGTAATTCGTTTCTCGGACATTGTTCGGAAACGTCCGCGCATGCATGATGGTGTTCTTGGTTTAGCGCAAGGATCGCATATAGAGAATGCCATTGGCTTCTCCTTTGGTTTCACCACATTTGGTGAAACGACGGTTGTGATCGGTGGCTTGGCCACCAAATGGAACCGCTGTTTGATTCCAGAAGCCTCTAGAGTAATTCTGCAGTTGTGATCGGCAGCCTGGCCACCGATTGAAACCGCCGTTCACCTAACTGATTTTTCTCTCGGGTTTGATTCTGCAGTTGGATCGACGATTGATGGCTGCCGAATGAAACTGCCGTTGCTCCCCTGTTCTTCTCTGGTTCAATTTGGCGGTTGCTATCAGCAGCCTGGCCACTGATTGAAACCACCGATCGACGCGTTTCAGGGGCAAACTTGAATTTTCACCAAGCTTTTTATTGCCCTCTATAAATACACCACTTTCCCCTTCTTTAAAAATGACTCTTTGCATATCAAGAACCCTAAACTTGAAAGAGAGATTGTTGAGAGAAAAAGTAATCAAGATTGCTCATTTGATTACTCAAACTCATATCCATGTGCATCAATCATCATCCAAACATCATCTAGGATCATCTAGGATGTTTTCATACGTGGGTCTTCTTCAACACATCACTTGGTAAGATTGAACATCAAACTCATCCATTTTTAGTGTTCATACTTGTCAATTTAATCTCTTTCATTACTTGTATGCCTATTAGATAATATTATAATTACAATATAGAGATTATTGTGTTGATTGATTGTGAGTTGTATTTTGATAGCTATAACCTAGGATTGATTATTTTATATAGCTATGCTTTATGCCATGACATATAGAAATTAATATCTATGATTGATTTAATTGAAATCTTATAATCCTAGATAAACATTTTGTGTAATCTAGCATTAAATTACAGTTTTGGATATTATGCATATTCACATAGGTTGATTATCTCTCCATTGAGAAGTAAGTCTTATGGCTAAAAATGCTTAGGCCACAAGCAAATTGGACTAGGTCCACTTTTATAGGCCCGTGGGTAGTGGTGGTGGGTTATAGACAGTAGGGTTTGACATGGACCACCTAGGTTGTAAATACCATTAGAATTAATGGATTCGAGATTCATGTGTAGCGCACATAATAGCGCGTGGTTTTCCTTGTTGAAGGTTTCCACGTAAATATCAAGTATCATTTATATTTCCGCACTATTACACTTGATATATTGTTTTGACTAGATTGGGGAAATTATTGTAATATTGACTAATCGCAAAAATTGGTAATAATTGTTTAAAATCTATTCGCCCGCCCCCCCGGATAGTTTTTGTAGGGAAAAATACCGTAGTACCCGCAGCGGAAGCGAGACTAAAAATTAGTTTTGGGTAGCTTTTAAAATTTTTCCAATTATGAACCTTAAACCCTTTTGATTAATCAAACATATATATATATATAAGAAAGTAATAAAAGAATTTAATACCTCTTGTCGCGTGATCCGATTGACTTGCGTCGATGGTAATCCGCAAGATCTTCAATCCTAGCACGAACGTGGATCACCTAGGAGCGTGGTCTCCCTTTCTTTGAATTGCAAACCTGTGATGGGATTAAACAAACTTTTCTCTCTTGTTCGTTAGTCACAAAAACAATCAAAAATAACCTAAGATTATTCCGGTCACTTTTGAGTTCTCAATCTAATGATCGAAACTCGCGTGAACCTTGATCGATGTTGTATACACAAGCTTATCAATGATTAAGCAAATAGTACACCATCAAAGAATAATCTATGTTACTTTTTCTTTTGTCTTAGTTGAATAAAATCTCTATCTATGAGTTAAGAAGAAGAAGAAAAATAATTTCTGCACTAAGCCTTAGGGCTGGCCGAAATTAATATATGTGTATATATATATGGCCCAAATTTTTCTCCTTTCTTTTTACATTAGGGTTGGCCGAATTCTCTTCCTTTTTACATTAGGGTTGCCGCAATTTCCAAACCTAGTTTTCTAGTTTGAATTGCACCCTAATTCCTATTTAGAAAAGATTTCCCAAACCTAATCAAACTCATAAATCTTTTTATTCTCATATTTGACTAAAATAAAAAGACTTCCTGTTTGAATAAATAAAACTAATTATTTATTTCCTTTTCAAACAAGTCTTTCTATTTAATTATACTACTACCAATAGTATACCTTTTAGGAAACATATTTCCTAATGAGAAAAGATTTGTATCTTAATTAAATAATTAATTAATGAATTAATTAATTCTCATTTAATTAATTAATGAAAACAAAATAATATATTAGGTTATTAACCTAGTTGCCGCCCCATATACATATTGGGCCCAAATATTATTTTCTCATTTCATTTAATCCTTTGGACTTTAATTAAAAAGCCCACATGTGAACTAGACCCAATCTTACTAAAAGAAACAAGCCCACATGTCATCCATTAATATATAAATATAATTGTGCAGCCCATTACATAAATAATGTGCAAATTATATTCTTAATATATTAAATTGCAATTCTAAATGGACCCCAAATTGGTCCGGTAGAATATATCAAGTGATCCATGCAAGTCCGTGTGGATTGGGGATCTTGGCGGGCTATCTAAATTTAAGCTCCAATAGACATAACCTAATCACAATCAACAAATGATTCACTTAGGTCCGATCCATTAATTTTAGCTCATTCCACTAAAGAGCTAAAATTGAACTCTTAAATAAAGACAGAAAAGGAAGATGCTTCCTCATTCATACCCTAAACAATCATATTGGAGATAGTGTATCCTCGTGATTAATATCAGTAATCGCCAAGAGTTCATAGACCGCCTATAACTCTCCAAGTTACCATATTTACTCATATGACCACATTTTGAACTTGGATACTTTGACTTGTCCAGAAGCCATGTTTTCAATAGACACTATTGAAAACTCAACGTTGAAATTTAATATCCAATTACCTCAAAACATCCATATGATGATATTATACTCTCATTTAATAAATGGAGCCACGATGTCCATATCTATAAATGAAGTCCTCTATCGATTAACAAATGAATATCACCAAACTATCGAGGATAGACTATGCAATATAATCGTACTCATTGATAGCTCAAATGATATCACCTGCAACCATAAGTCCATCATTTATCTCAGGATTAAGATAGACTCTCCGATTGTCCTGATAATGAAATTACTTTTATCTACTGACGGTTATAGATAAAGTATTTCATTGTGATCCTGTTCAATACACCCAGTGCACTAGATCCTTTTGCTCGAAGACACTCCGATGATTTTAGACTCATCATATCTCATTTGATCCCACTCAAATGCTAGCAAAAGAATTCTACAACTTTAACAAGATAAAGGTGCCCAACCTTTAACTTAAGTTGTGAACGATATTCAAGACTAACTAAAGAATTGTGTCTACCACATACATATCCAGATGTATGAACAATTCTTCTTTTCTCATAGTCTTTAGACCTTATGATTATTTACTTTAACAATTATTTAAACTATAAATGCTATAAGATTTGTTTAAACCAGAAATCACTTTATTAATATGAATAAGATTGTTAATTACACCATTACACTCTTGCTATTGAGCATAATCCTAACAATCTCCCACTTGCGCTATAGCAAATGTGTCATATCTCTCAAGCCCATATTCTCTAGGTGCCCATCGAAACTCTTCTGAGGTAGAGCCTTTGTGAAGGGATCTGCTAGATTTTCCGCTGACACGATTTTGGTAATCGTCACGTCACCTCTTTGAACTATCTCCCTTAAAAGATGATATTTCCTTTCTATGTGTTTACCTCTCTTGTGACTTCTAGGTTCTTTCGAATTAGCCACTGCTCCACTGTTGTCA
This sequence comes from Acer campestre, assembly GCA_954870605.1. NCBI lineage: Eukaryota > Viridiplantae > Streptophyta > Magnoliopsida > Sapindales > Sapindaceae > Acer > Acer campestre. The sequence continues at coordinate 22,753,310 of OX940802.1, forward strand.
CAGTAGATAGTGATCTGCTTATTCGCACTAGGAACCACTTCCAAGTCAATCAAGAATTGACGGAGCCAAACAGCCTCTTTGGCAGCCTCGCATGCAGCAACATACTCAGCTTCCATGGTGGAATCAGCAATACAAGATTGCTTGATACTCCTCCATATAACTGCTCCTCCTCCAATAGTAAACACAGCCCCTGATGTGGATTTTCTGGAGTCAGAATCTGATTGAAAATCAGAATCTGTATACCCAACGGGAATCAAATCCCCTCCAGAGTATACAAGCATATTATCTCTCGTTCTCTTGAGATACTTGAAAATATGCTTGACTGCCGTCCAGTGATCAGGACCAGGCTTCGATTGAAACCTGCTAACTATGCCAACAGCAAAACAAATATCTGGTCTAGTACAGAGCATTGCATACATGAGACTTCCAACTGCCGAGGCATATGGAACTCTACTCATGAACTGCTCTTCATGCTCATTCTTAGGAACTTGTTCCTTAGAAAGCTTGATTCCATGTCTGAAAGGTAACATACCTTTCTTGGAATCCTGCATGGAAAACCTAGACAAGATTTTGTCTATGTATGAAGCTTGGGATAATGCAATCGTTCTATTCTTTCTATCCCTTATAACTTGGATACCTAGAATAAAACTTGCTTCTCCTAAGTCCTTCATATCAAATTGTTTTGCTAACCATTCTTTTACTGATGTCAATACACCTACATCGTTTCCGATGAGTAGTATATCATCAACATAAAGAATCAGGAAAACCAACTTGTCGCCCTTAATCCTCTTGTATACACAAGGTTCGTCAAGATTCTGAATAAATCCAAAACCTTTGACAGCTTAATCGAACCTTATGTTCCAGGATCTGGATGCTTGCTTTAATCCATATATGGATTTTTGCAACTTGCATACCTTTTCCATTTGGCCCTTTTCAATGAATCCCTCTGGTTGCATCATGTAGATGCTTTCGTCAAGACTTCCATTAAGGAAAGCTGTCTTGACGTCCATTTGCCAAATCTCTAGATCTAAAGATGCTGCAATGGATAAGAGTATCCTAATGGATTTAAGCATGGCCACAGGAGAGAAGGTTTCCTCGTAATCGATACCTTCTTTCTGTGTATACCCTTTAGCTACCAATCTAGCTTTAAAGGTTTCCACCTTTCCATCCATACCTCTTTTCCTCTTGTATACCCACTTGCACCCAATGGGTTTTATCCCTTTAGGCAAGTCTACAAGGGACCAGACTTTGTTATTGAACATAGATTCAATCTCAGATTGCATTGCCTTTTGCCAATGGCGACTATCAACATCCTCCATAGCTTCCTTGTATGTATAGGGATCATCGTCGTCCGGGAGATTCTCTACAGATTCTCCCAGACCGATGTATCTTTCGGGTTGAGTTCTAACCCTCCCACTACGACGAGGAATGGTAGGTTGTTGATCTTGTGTTGGATCGGAACTTACAATTGGGTTAGGTTGTGTAACCTCTCGTGGAATTGTTTCTCCTGACATCTCATTCAGGACAATTCTACTTTTAGGCACAAAATCATTCATATAGTCCTTATCCAGAAATTTAGCATTTGTCGAAACAAATACTTTAAGATCTGAAGGACTATAAAAATAATATCCTTTAGTTTCTTTCGGATACCCTACAAATATACATGTTTCTGAACGGGATTCCATCTTTTCTGTCTTTCCTTTTAACACGTGCGCAGGACATCCAAATATCCTTAAGTGTTGTAAACTAGGCTTGCGCCCAGTCCACAACTCATGCGGTGTTTGAGGAACAGACTTAGATGGTACTCGGTTTAGAATGTACATTGCAGTTTGTAAAGTATATCCCCAGAAAGAAATAGGAAGTGTTGAATAACTCAACATAGACCTAACCATATCCAAAAGAGTTCTATTTCTCCTTTCTGCTACCCCATTTTGTTGAGGTGTACCAGGTGCAGAAAACTGAGAAACTATCCCATTATCAATAAGATATTGCTGAAACTCTCCAGATAGATATTCTCCACCACGATCAGATCTCAAAATTTTTATGTGTTTCTCAAGCTGATTTTCCACTTCAGCTTTAAATGCTTTGAACATGTCAAAAGCATCCGACTTATGTCGCATGAGATACACATAGCCAAATCTTGAGTAATCATCTGTGAAAGTGATGAAGTACTCATATCCACCTCTAGCTTGAATGCTCATAGGTCCACATACATCTGTGTGTATCAATCCTAAACATTCAGTGGCTCTGGCACCTTTGGCAGAGAACGTCCTTTTGGTCATTTTACCTTCCAAACAAGATTCACAAGTTGGCAGATCATCAACCTTTAAGTCACTCAAAGGTCCGTCACTTACCAATCTTTTAATCCTATTAAGGTTAATATGACCTAAGCGTAAATGCCAAAGGTAGGTTTCATCTTTTGATAATTTAACTCTTTTATGATCAGGTTCCGTTATTTCTGTGTCTAACGAGTGAGAGATATTTCTATGCAAGAAGTATAGACCGTTTTCCAATGTACCTTTGCAAATAACTTTGTCATTCTTACTAATAATAAAAACTTTATTAAAAGTAACCGAATATCCAAATTTATTCAAACAAGAAACTGAAATTAAATTCCTCTTGAATTGAGGTACATAATAAACGTCTATCAAATCTAAATGCCTTCTAGAATCCAAACAAACTCTAATATCTCCCACTGAACTTGCAGACACTAACGTTCCGTTGCCCAAGCGCAAATTGATCTCATTCTTATTCAGCCTTCTCCTTTCTTGGAACCCCTGCAAGGAATAACAAACATGATTAGTGGCTCCTGAGTCTATGATCCAAGAATCTGTAGAATCAGCCAAAAAACATGTTTCAAGATAATTCAAATTACCTTCTTCCTTCTTGTTCTGGGACTTTGGGCAATTTCTCTTCCAATGTCCCTTTTCACCACAAAGGAAGCATTTCCCTTTGATCTTGGTTACTTTCTTGGTGTCCTTCTTGGTAGGCCCAAGTTGCTTTTTCTTCTGTTGTTTCTTGACCTTTTGACGGGCCTTAACAGAAGCAACTTTACCAACCACATGAATCTCTTGACCTTTGCCTTTCACAAGGATCTTTTCAGCACTTTGAACATCTTGCATCAGGCTCTGTAAGGTGTATTCCTTTTTGTTCAAAGTGTAGTCCAATTTGAACTGATCAAAGGAATCTGACAATGAATTGACAACCATATCAATCTTTGTCTCACCATCTATCTCAGCGCCATGCAGTTCAGCAATGTTGAGATGTGCTATGACTTTCATCATGTGATCTTTCACAGCCTGTCCAGGTTTCATCCTAAGATTCATAAAAGCAGTCACTGCCTCTCTCTTAGTCGTCCTGGACTTCATAGCAAACATCTCCTCTAGAGACATCATTATATCAGCAGCAGACTCCATTCCTTCATGCTGCTGTTGCAACACGTCGGAGATAGTGGCCATAATATAACATTTGGCCATATCATCTGAAGTCTTCCACTGCTCATACTCATCTCTTTGCACAATGCTTGATTCAATTGTAGGAGCAGGTGGTTTAGGAGTGGTTAGAACAAACTTATGTTTTTCACTTTGCAGCAACAACCCAATTTTCCTTTTCCATGTTACATAGTTATCTCCAGTTAAGGTGTTATCTTTCAGGATGTTCATAAGTGATGGGGTCATGATTTCTGAATGAAAACAAAGCATATATAAGTAAATAATCATTAAAAAGCACTTTTAAATATTTATCTTGAATTAAATGAATAACTCAATCATAAAATTCAACGGTGATCTAACACCCATAAATGTTACGCCTCCTTTGGGAGTTCGCACCATTTACTAGTTAGACTAGGTCCCACCTAATTGTTAACATAACAACCAGCGTTTTCAATTTTAGCCTTGCAATTTTACTGACAAGAACTCTTTGGAGGATATCAATAAAATTACATTGAGTGTGTCACCAAGATATCGACCCTCAATTTTCTCTAACGAAAATCCCTCCTTTGGGAGTAGATCTCGTTGAGTCCATTGTCTAGTCTATCCTTGTAAGGAAGTATATTGCTTAATTCCATTTATGGATGTCCCTTTGGGGAATTACCATAAAATAATTAAGCTCAACTAATCTTGGAAGCCATAGGTGTTACAAAAACACCTTCTCCCACTCAATTATTTAAGGCGTGTGATTAAATCCCATAGAATGATTTACCAAGTTATCTAGATGCCAATTTAGATACCTAAATCATTCAATGCATGTTCATACCAAAAGAGATATATGAGTGGCACTCCTATTCTATATGTCATGTTATCATACAACAACAAATATTGTAATATTTAAGCATAAATTAAATAGCAACAATTTTGGCCCATCCTAGAAAAACAAGTAAATTACATTTGACATAGGAATACAATATCTTCGAGTGGCCCATCACCATAAGCCCATCCTCCAGCCTCCCTCGACGGGATTCCACGGCCCACAACCCCTCGTAAGGGGCTGCCATGCGCAGCCCATGGGCCTTGCATGGCTGCCGTGCGCAGCCTTCTTGGTTCCAAGGCTGCCGTGCGCAGCCCATGTATTTCGGGCACGCCATGCGCAGCCCAATCCACTCCTAGGGTGCGCACGGTGCTCGTTCTCGGTTCCGGTTGCTTCGTTTCTTCGATATAGGACGTGTTACAATTTAATTTAAACAAAATAAAAACTACTGCAGAAATTTTTTTTTTTTTTTAATCACTGCAGTAAAAATACTGCACATATATATTTAATACAAAAAAAAAACTGCAGCAGAATTTTTAATACAAAGAAAAAATCCTAGCAACTACCAAGAAGGAATTATGGCGATAATAGACCACCCTTCTTGTTACAATTCCGAAACGAAAAAATACATTGAAAATCTAGAGCCAAAATCGAGCAATAACAATCCACATAAAAACATATATTAATCCATACATCACATGTAATAATATATGCGAATACCTAGAGTGCCATCTCTTTCTAAAACATGCATAATCACAATAAAAAGAAATCGATCCACGTATATATACGTTAATTAATTAAAAGGGTTCAACCTAGGCTCTGATACCAATTGTAGGGAAAAATACCGTAGTACCCGCAGCGGAAGCGAGACTAAAAATTAGTTTTGGGTAGCTTTTAAAATTTTTCCAATTATGAACCTTAAACCCTTTTGATTAATCAAACATATATATATATAAGAAAGTAATAAAAGAATTTAATACCTCTTGTCGCGTGATCCGATTGACTTGCGTCGATGGTAATCCGCAAGATCTTCAATCCTAGCACGAACGTGGATCACCTAGGAGCGTGGTCTCCCTTTCTTTGAATTGCAAACCTGTGATGGGATTAAACAAACTTTTCTCTCTTGTTCGTTAGTCACAAAAACAATCAAAAATAACCTAAGATTATTCCGGTCACTTTTGAGTTCTCAATCTAATGATCGAAACTCGCGTGAACCTTGATCGATGTTGTATACACAAGCTTATCAATGATTAAGCAAATAGTACACCATCAAAGAATAATCTATGTTACTTTTTCTTTTGTCTTAGTTGAATAAAATCTCTATCTATGAGTTAAGAAGAAGAAGAAAAATAATTTCTGCACTAAGCCTTAGGGCTGGCCGAAATTAATATATGTGTATATATATATATGGCCCAAATTTTTCTCCTTTCTTTTTACATTAGGGTTGGCCGAATTCTCTTCCTTTTTACATTAGGGTTGCCGCAATTTCCAAACCTAGTTTTCTAGTTTGAATTGCACCCTAATTCCTATTTAGAAAAGATTTCCCAAACCTAATCAAACTCATAAATCTTTTTATTCTCATATTTGACTAAAATAAAAAGACTTCCTGTTTGAATAAATAAAACTAATTATTTATTTCCTTTTCAAACAAGTCTTTCTATTTAATTATACTACTACCAATAGTATACCTTTTAGGAAACATATTTCCTAATGAGAAAAGATTTGTATCTTAATTAAATAATTAATTAATGAATTAATTAATTCTCATTTAATTAATTAATGAAAACAAAATAATATATTAGGTTATTAACCTAGTTGCCGCCCCATATACATATTGGGCCCAAATATTATTTTCTCATTTCATTTAATCCTTTGGACTTTAATTAAAAAGCCCACATGTGAACTAGACCCAATCTTACTAAAAGAAACAAGCCCACATGTCATCCATTAATATATAAATATAATTGTGCAGCCCATTACATAAATAATGTGCAAATTATATTCTTAATATATTAAATTGCAATTCTAAATGGACCCCAAATTGGTCCGGTAGAATATATCAAGTGATCCATGCAAGTCCGTGTGGATTGGGGATCTTGGCGGGCTATCTAAATTTAAGCTCCAATAGACATAACCTAATCACAATCAACAAATGATTCACTTAGGTCCGATCCATTAATTTTAGCTCATTCCACTAAAGAGCTAAAATTGAACTTTTAAATAAAGACAGAAAAGGAAGATGCTTCCTCATTCATACCCTAAACAATCATATTGGAGATAGTGTATCCTCGTGAGTAATATCAGTAATCGCCAAGAGTTCATAGACCGCCTATAACTCTCCAAGTTACCATATTTACTCATATGACCACATTTTGAACTTGGATACTTTGACTTGTCCAGAAGCCATGTTTTCAATAGACACTATTGAAAACTCAACGTTGAGATTTAATATCCAATTACCTCAAAACATCCATATGATGATATTATACTCTCATTTAATAAATGGAGCCACAATGTCCATATCTATAAATGAAGTCCTCTATCGATTAACAAATGAATATCACCAAACTATCGAGGATAGACTATGCGATATAATCGTACTCATTGATAGCTCAAATGATATCACCTGCAACCATAAGTCCATCATTTATCTCAGGATTAAGATAGACTCTCCGATTGTCCTGATAATGAAATTACTTTTATCTACTGACGGTTATAGATAAAGTATTTCATTGTGATCCTGTTCAATACACCCAGTGCACTAGATCCTTTTGCTCGAAGACACTCCGATGATTTTAGACTCATCATATCTCATTTGATCCCACTCAAATGCTAGCAAAAGAATTCTACAACTTTAACAAGATAAAGGTGCCCAACCTTTAACTTAAGTTGTGAACGATATTCAAGACTAACTAAAGAATTGTGTCTACCACATACATATCCAGATGTATGAACAATTCTTCTTTTCTCATAGTCTTTAGACCTTATGATTATTTACTTTAACAATTATTTAAACTATAAATGCTATAAGATTTGTTTAAACCAGAAATCACTTTATTAATATGAATAAGATTGTTAATTACACCATTACACTCTTGCTATTGAGCATAATCCTAACAGTTTTAAACACACCATGCATTATTAGTTTCAATTAGTATCAAAGGGGTTCCTAGATGTACTTAGGTGATCATTTGCTCATTTTGGTGTGTTTTGCATTTTGTGTGATTTTTAATCATTCTTACATCTGCATTCATTGTTATGATTATGCTCAATAGCAAGAGTGTAATGTTGTACTTGACAATCTTTTTATATTAATAAAGTGATTTCTGTTTGTTAACAAAATCTTATATAGCATTTATTATTATAATTGTCAAAGTAAATAATCATAAGGTCAAAAGACTATGAGAAAAGAAGAATTGTTCGTACATCTGGATATGTATGAGGTAGACACAATTCTTTAGTTAGTCTTGAATAACGTTCAAAACTTAAGTTAAAGGTTGGGCACCTTCATCTTGTTAAAGTTGTAGAATTCTTTTGCTAGCATTTGAGTGGGATCAAATGTAATATGATGAGTCTAAAATCATCGAAGGGTCTTCGAGTAAAAGAATCTAGTGCACTGGGTGCATTGAACTGGATCACAAAGAAATACTTTTTTCTAGAACCGTCAATAGATAAAAGTCTTTTCATTATCAGGACATTCGGAAAGTCTATCTTAATCCTGAGATAAATGATGGACTTATGGTTGCAAGTGTTATCATTTGAGCTATCAATGAGTACGATTATATAACATAGTCTATCCTCGATAGTTTGGTGGTATTCATTTGTTAATCGATAAAGGACTTCATTTATAGATATGGACATCGTGGCTCCATTTATTAAATGTGAGTAGAATATCTGTTAGGATTATGCTCAATAGCAAGAGTGTAATATTGTATTTAACAATTTGTTTCATATTAATAAAGTGATTTCTGGTTTAAACAAATATTATAGCATTTATAGTTGAATATTATAATTGTTAAAGTAAATAATCATAAGGTCTAAAGACTATGAGAAAAGAAGAATTGTTCATACATTTGGATATGTATGTGGTAGACACAATTCTTTAGTTAGTCTTGAATATTATTCACAACTTAAGTTAAAGGTTGGGCACCTTTATCTTGTTAAAGTTGTAGAATTCTTTTGCTAGCATTTGAGTGGGATCAAATGAGATATGATGAGTCTAAAATCATCGGAGTGTCTTCGAGCAAAAGAGTCTAGTGCACTGGGTGCATTGAACTGGATCAAAATGAAATACTTTATCTATAACCGTCAATAGATAAAAGTAATTTCATTATCAGGACAATCGGAGAGTCTATCTTAATCATGAGATAAATGATGGACTTATGGTTGCAGGTGATATCATTTGAGCTATCAATGAGTACGATTATATCGCATAGTCTATCCTCGATAGTTTGGTGATATTCATTTGTTAATCGATAGAGGACTTCATTTATAGATATGGACATCGTGGCTCCATTTATTAAATGAGAGTATAATATCATCATATGGATGTTTTGAGGTAATTGGATATTAAATCTCAACGTTGAGTTTTCAATAGTGTCTATTGAAAACATGGCTTCTGGACAAGTCAAAATATCCAAGTTCAAAACGTGGTCATATGAGTAAATATGGTAACTTGGAGAGTTATAGGCGGTCTATGAACTGATATTAATCACGAGGATACACTATCTCCAATATGATTGTCTAGGGTATGAATGAGGAAGCATCTTCCTTTTCTGTCTTTATTTAAGAGTTCAATTTTAGCTCTTTAGTGGAATGAGCTAAAATTAATGGATCGGACCTAAGTGAATCATTTGTTGATTGTGATTAGGTTATGTCTATTGGAGCTTAAATTTAGATAGCCCGCCAAGATCCCCAATCCACACGGACTTGCATGGATCACTTGATATATTCTACCGGACCAATTTAGGGTCCATCTAGAATTGCATTTAATATATTAAGAATATAATTTGCACATTATTTATGTAATGGGCTGCTAAATTATATTTATATATTAATGGATGACATGTGGGCTTGTTTCTTTTAGTAAGAATGGATCTAGTTCACATGTGGGCTTTTTTATTTAAAGTCCTATGGATTTAATGAAATAAGAAAAATAATATTTGGCCCAATATATACATGTGGGGCGGCAAGGTGATTTAAAAGCCTTAAATATTATTTTGTTTTCATTGTTTAATTAAATAAGAATTAATTAATTTATTAATTAATTGTTTAATTAAGAAACAAATCTTTTCTAAATAGGAAATATGATTCCTATTGGTATACTATTGGTAGTAGTATACTTAAATTAAAAGACTTGTTTGACAAGGAAATAAATAATTAATTTTATTTATTAAATCAAATAAGAAGTCTTTTATTTTAGTCAAATAAGGAATAAAAGATTTATGAGTTTGATTAGGGTTTGGAAATCTTAAACAAAATAGGAATTAGGGTGCAACTAAATCTCCAATATTTTAGGAGTAATAATTGCGGCAACCCTAATTGTTTTTGGCTAAGGATTTCGGCAACCCTAAGTTAAAAAAAGAGAAAAAGAAAATTTGCCACATATAAGGCTATTGATGATTTTCGGCCAGCCTGGGGTTTATGTGCAGAAATTTTATTTCTTCTTCTTCTTCTTCTCAACTCATAGTTAGAGATCTATTATTCTACTAAAAACAAAAGGAACATAGATTATTCTTTGATGGTATATTGTTTGCTTATTCATTAATAATCTTGTATATACTATATCGATTAAGGTTCACGCGAGTTTCGATCATAAGATTGAGAACTCAAAAGTGACCGGAATAATCTTAGGTTCCTTTAGATTGTTTTTGGGACTAACGAATCAAGAAAAGTTTGTTTAATCCAATCACAGGTTTGCAATTCAAAGAAAGAGAGACCACGCTCCTAGGTGATCCACGTTCGTGCTAGGATTGAAGATCTTGCGAATTACCATCGACGCAAGTCAATCGGATCATGCGACAAGAGGTATTAATCTTTTGTTTATTTTTATATCTTTAATTAATCAAAAGGGTTTAAGGTTCATAAAATTGGAAAATTTTAAAAAGCTACTAAAACCTATTTTTTAGTCTCGCTTTCGCTGCGTGTACTTTTACGGTATTTTTCCCTACAATATCATCATATGGATGCTTTGTGGTTTTGGATATTAAATCTTAACGTTGAGTTTTCAATAGTGTCTATTGAAAGATGACTTCTGGAAAGTCATAATATATATCCAAGTTCAAAGTGTGGTCATATGAGTAAATATGGTAACTTGGAGAGCTATAGGTGGTCTATGAGCTTTTGGCGATTACTGATATTTTTCACGAGGATTCACTATCTCCTATATGATTGTCTAGGGTATGAATGAGAATCTTTGACTTATTCCATCTTTATTTAATAGTGCAATTTTAGATCTTTAATGGAATGAACTAAAATTAATAGATTAAACCTAAGTCAATCATTTGTTGATTGTGATTGGGTTATATCTATTGGAGCTTAAATTTAGATAGGCCTGCCAAGATCCCCAATCCGCACGGACTTGCATGAATCACTTGATATATTCTATCGGACTATTTGTGGGTCCATTTAGAATTGTATTTAATATATTAAGAATATAATTTGCAAATTATTTATATAATGAGCTGTTTAATTATATTAATATATTAATGAAAGGCATGTGGGCTTGTTTCTTTTAGTAAGAATGGGTCTAGTTTACATGTGAGTTTTTTATTAAAGTCCAAATGGATTAAATAAAATAAGAAAACAATATTTGGCCCAAGTTTTAGTCATGGGCGGCTAGGCTATTTTTTAGCCTATTATATTGTTTTGTTTTATTATTTAATTAAATGGAAATTAATTAATATGTTAATTAATTGTTTAATTAAAAATCAAATCTTTTTTTTATCAGGAAATGTGTTTCCTAGTGTAGGGAAAAATACGTGCACGCAGCGGAAGCGAGACTAAGAGAGAGTTTAGAATATTTTTTAAAAAAATTCATATTTGAACCTTAACCCTGTAATTAATTAAACATATATACGAAAAGATATCATACCTTTTTCGCGTGATCCGATTGACTATGCGTCGATGGTAATCCACAAGATCTTCCAAGCCCGATCACAAACGTGAATCACCTAGGAGCGTGGTCTCCCTTCTTTTTGAATTGTGAACCTGAGAATGGACAATAAAAACTTTTCTGATTTCTGTTAGTCACAATAAACTCCAAGAGATTGCTAAGAATGTCCTGGTCACTTTTGAATTCACAATCGTTAGATTGAAACTCGTGTGAACCTTATTCGAAATTGTGCACAAAACCTTTTGATGTAAAGATCACTAGTGCACTATCGAAATAAGAACAATTCTCCTCTTACAACTCCTCTTGGCCGAATTTTTCACTAGTCTAAGAGTTGGATTTTATTTTTCTCTAGCAAAAGAAAAAACTCTCAATTGCAAAAACTAAGGTTTGACAAAAATATACAAAAGCATATTTATATATATTGTGGCCGACAATATACCAAGTCAGTATTTATTTCTGTACCCTAATATATATATATATATATCTCAATCTCTGCACGCCTATAATATATGTATATATATCTAGTACAATTAATACCACATGCAACTTAGATATATAGTTTTAATCAAACACTACATGCAACATAAAAGTTTTTGTTTAGTTAAAACACTGCATGCATTATGTATAATATATATATTGTACACCGGCCATATATATCTCTTCATTCTGCATGCATATATGTATGTCTAATTCATATATGCCGCATGCATGTATATAATCTCTATATATTCCACTTGCATATATGTTATATATCAACTATATATTCCACATGCATATATATATTATATACAAACCATAATCCAACTCTTTAGTGAATTTGTGACTATATAAAAGACTTCCTAATGTGACTAAACAAATAAAGTCTTTTATATTTAATATACTACTAATAGTAGTATACTACTAGGAAACATATTTCCTAATTAGAAAAAGATTTGATTTTTAATTAAATAATTAATTAATTTTCATTTAATTAAATAATAAAATAAAACAATATAATGGGCTAAAAATAGCCTAGCCACCCATGACTAAAACTTGGGCCAAATATTGTTTTCTTATTTTATTTAATCCATTTGGACCTTAATAAAAAGCTCACGTGTGAACTAGACCCATTCTTACTAAAAGAAACAAGACCACATGTCTATCATTAATATATTAATATAATTAAACAGCTCATTATATAAATAATTTACAAATTATATTCTTAATATATTAAATACAATTCTAAATGGACCCACAAATAGTCCGGTAGAATATATGAAGTGATTCATGCTAGTCCGTGCGGATTGGGGATCTTGGCGGGCCTATCTAAATTTAAGCTCCAATAGACATAACCTAATCACAATCAACAAATTGAACCTATCTAAAATTAATAGATTGAACCTAATCACAATCACTCAGGTTCAATCTATTAATTTTAGTTCATTCCACTAAAGAACTAAAATTGCACTATTAAATAAAGATGGAATAAGTTAACGATTCTCATTCATACCCTAGACAATCATATAGGAGATAGTGAATCCTCGTGAAGAATATCATAGACCGCCTAGAGCTCTCCAAGTTACCATATTTACTCATATGACCACACTTTGAACTTGGATATATATTATGACTTGTCCAGAAGTCATATTTCAATAGACACTATTGAAAACTCAACTGTAAGGATTCTCATTTGTTGATTGGCTTGTTTCGTGGAAAAATTGTTAGGATTATGCTCAATAGCAAGAGTGTAATATTGTAATTAACAATCTTTTTCATATTAATAAAGTGATTTCTGGTTTAAACAAATCTTATAGCATTTATAGTTTAATATTATAATTGTCAAAGTAAATAATCATAAGGTTTAAAGACTATGAGTAAGAAGAATTGTTCTTACATCTGGATATGTATGTGGTAGACACAATTCTTTAGTTAGTCTTGAATATTGTTCACAACTTAAGTTAAAGGTTGGGCACCTTTATCTTGTTAAAGTTGTAGAATTCTTTTGCTAGCATTTGAGTGGGATCAAATGAGATATGATGAGTCTAAAATCATCGGAGTGTCTTCAAGCAAAAAAATCTAGTGCACTGGGTGCATTGAACTGGATCACAATGAAATACTTTATCTATAACCGTCAGTAGATAAAAGTCTTTTCATTATCAGGACAATCGGAGAGTCTATCTTAATCCTAAGATAAATGATGGACTTATGGTTGCAAGTGATATCATTTGAGTTATCAATGAGTACGATTATATCGCATAGTCTATCCTCGATAGTTTGGTGATATTCATTTGTTAATCGATAGAAGACTTCATTTATAGATATGGACATCGTGGCTTCATTTATTAAATGAGAGTATAATATCATCAGATGGATGTTTTGAGGTAATTGGATATTAAATCTCAACGTTGAGTTTTCGATAGTGTCTATTGAAAACATGGCTTCTGGACAAGTCAAAATATCCAAGTTCAAAACGTGGTCATATGAATAAATATGGTAACTTGGAGAGTTATAGGCGGTCTATGAACTCTTGGCGATTACTGATATTAATTACGAGGATACACTATCTCCAACATGATTGTCTAGGGTATGAATGAGGAACATCTTCCTTTTCTGTCTTTATTTAAGAGTTCAATTTTAGCTCTTTAGTGGAATGAGTTAAAATTAATGGATCGGACCTAAGTGAATCATTTGTTGATTGTGATTAGGTTATGTCTATTGAAGCTTAAATTTAGATAGCCCGCCAAGATCCCCAATCGACACGGACTTGTATGGATCACTTGATATATTCTACCGGACCAATTTATGGGTCCATTTAGAATTGCATTTAATATATTAAGAATATAATTTGCACATTATTTATTTAATGGGCTGCTCAATTATATTAATATATTAATGAAAGGCATGTGGGTTTGTTTCTTTTAGTAAGAATGGGTCTGGTTCACATGTGGGCTTTTTATTTAAAGACCAATGGATTAAATGAAATAAGAAAATAATATATGGCCCAATATGTATGTATGGGGCGGCAAGGTGTATATTTAACCTAATATATTATTTTGTTTCATTGTTTTAATTAAATAAGAATTAATTAATTTATTAATTAATTGTTTAATTAAGAAACAAATCTTTTCTGATTAGGAAATATGATTCCTAGAGTTATACTATTGGTAGTAGTATACTAAAATTAAAAGACTTGTTTGATAAGAAAATAAATAATTAATTTTATTTATTTAATCAAATAAGAAGTCTTTTTATTTAGTCAAATAAAAGAATAAAAATATCTATGAGTTGGATTAGGGTTTGAAGTCTTAAAACTAGAAGTGAATTAGGGTGCAACTAAAACTCCTATATTTTAGGAGTGTGATTTGCGGCCCTAGTCCTTTTAGGAAGAGGATTTTCGGCCACCCTAAAAGAAAAAGAGGTAGAGAATTCGGCCATAGAGGGTGTGGTGCTTGATTCAACTTTCTTCTTCTTCTCAATTCATAGATAGGATTTTATTCTACTAAAAACAAAAAAGAGTGAATAGATTATTCTTTGATGGTACACTAATTGCTTGTTCATCAATAAGCTTGTGTGTACAACATCGATTTAGGTTCACGCGAGTTTCGATCATTAGATTGAGAACTCAAAAGTGACCGGAATAATCTTAGTCTTCTTTTGATTGTTTTGTGACTAACAAAAGAAAAGAAAATTTTGTTTGTCCATTCTCAGGTTTGCAATTCAAAGAAAAAGGGAGACCACTCTCCTAGGTGATTCACGTTCGTGCTAGGATTGAAGATCTTGCGGATTACCATCGACGTAAGTTAATCGGATCACGCGACAAAAGGTATTCTTCTTTTTGTTGATTATATATATATGTTTAATTAATTAAAGGGTTAAGGTTCATAAAAAGGAAAATTTTTTAAAAGCTACTAAATCTATTTTTTTAATCTCGCTTCCGCCTGCGTGTACTACGGTATTTTTCCCTACAAAAACCACATGTTGGGGTTGATGTAAGGGTAGCTTAGGAATTGGTGATCATCCAATGGCCCTCTCAAGACCTCAAGAGAAGAAGCACCAAAGGTAAATTCTAGTGCTTACTTGCTTTGAAGAGATCTAGTTGCACACACACACAACTCATGCATAAATCTTATTCTTGTATGTTGTGTGTTTTATATGAGTGCTTGCATATTGTTGAACATCTCTTCATGCATGTTTATTTGATTGCATCTAGTCTATTGAAATGCCTCAACATGTTTAGGCATTATGATGCAAAGTCATGAATTTTATTCATGCTTGTTTGAATTGATTGCATCTTGTTCTATGATAATGCCATGACATGATAAGCATTAGGATGCATTCAATTCCCACACTTGCACTTCATGTTTGATTAGCTTTAAGTGTAGTGTAATTCGTTTCCCGAAGGATGTTCGGAAACGTCCGCGCGTGCACGTTGGTGTGCATGGTTTAGCGCGATGATCGCTGGTGGAGTTGCCCTTGGCTTCTCCTTTGGATTCACCATATTTGGTGAACGGCGGTTGAGATTGGCTGTCTGGCCGCCGAATCGAAATCTCACCCGCCGATCAAGACCTGATTGTAATAAATGTCTCGGGTCCAAAACGGCGGTTATGATCAGCAGTTATGTACCCGCCGAATGAAACCGCCGAATGAAATCCAGGTTCTCGGGTTTCAATTCGGCGGTTTAGTTCTGCGGCCCCGACCGCGGAATGAAACCGCCGATTGTGCGTTTTCAGGGGCAAAATTGTATTTTCACATGCCCTGTTTTTGGTCTCTATAAATACATCCTTATCTCTGGTTCCCAAACCAAATCTTTTGATCCTTAGAACCCTAGAGAGATATTTAGAGAGACTAGGAAAACCTTAAAGATCACATCTTTATTCCTCTCAACCCATTTCCACATGCATAAATCACCATCTAAGCATCATCTAGGATCATCTAGTGTTTGCCAATGCATGGGTCTTCTTCAACACACATGATATGATTTGTTGAACACTAATCTCATCTAATTTTAGTGTTTTTACTTATCAATTTTATCTCTTTTATTACTTGTATGTTCTTGAGTAATTTCTACATACATGATTGGGATTATATGTTGATTGAGTTTATTTTAACATAGCTTAATTGATTAGGTCATTATTGCCTAAAAGCTATGCCATAAACATTCTTGTGTGTTTTATTGATAACTAGGTTGATAGATTGTGTTTTAATCAACTAGTTAATCCTTTGAATGTTTGTGGGTTATTTTTGATAGCTTTGTATCTAGGATTGGTTATCCTTTACTTTGCTAAAGTTGTATGTCATGTCATATAGCTATTTTCATATCTAGGATTGATTTTATTGTCATCATATAATCCTAGGTAAGCATCTAGAGTACCCTAGCTCTTATTGCATATTTAGATATCATTGCATATTCACATAGGGTGTTGATCTCTTCGGAGAAGTTAGTCTTGTGTGATAGACCGGGATTAGGTTGTACACTGGGATTAGGTGGTCACATGAGCAAATTGGACTAGGTCCACTTTTACAGGCCTGCGGGTAGTGGTAGCGAGATATAGGCCGGGATTAGGCCGTCAAACCGGGATTAGATTGTATACGCTATCACAATTAGTGGATTCGAGGTTCGAGTGTGGCGCACTATAATAGCCCGTGGTTTTTCCCTGTTGAGGGTTTCCACGTAAAAATCAAGTGTCGTTTATATTTCCGCACCTTATTACACTTGATTATTGTTTTGTGAATTGGGTTATATTTGTAATATTGACTAATCCGAAAATTTGGTAATAACGGATTAACAACCCTTTCACAAACCCTCTATGTCACGTTTTTAAAAGACACGCACGCGCATTTATTTATTTATTTGTGAACTTTCATCAACGTTAAGATTTAATATCTAAAACCACAAAGCATCCATTTGATGATATTCTACTCACATTTAATAAATGGAGCCACGATGTCCATACCTATAAATGAAGTCCTCTATCGATTAACAAATGAATACCACCAAACTATCGAGGATAGACTATGCTATATAATGGTACTCATTGATAGCTCAAATGATAACACTTGCAACCATAAGTCCATCATTTATCTCAGGATTAAGATAGACTCTCCGATTGTCCTGATAATGAAAAGACTTTTATCTATTGACGGTTCTAGAAAAAAGTATTTGATTGTGATCTAGTTCAATGCACCCAGTGCACTAGATTCTTTTACTCGAAGACCCTTCGATAATTTTAGACTCATCACAACACATTTGATCCCACTCAAATGCTAGTAAAAGAATTCTACAACTTTATCAAGATAAAGGTACCCAACCTTTAACTTAAGTTGTGAACGTTATTCAAGACTAACTAAAGAATTGTGTCTACCTCATATATATCCAGATGTACGAATAATTCTTCTTTTCTCATAGTCTTTTGACCTTATGATTATTTACTTTGACAATTATAATAATAAATGCTATAAGATTTTGTTAACAAACAGAAATCACTTTATTAATATGAAAAGATTGTCAAGTACAACATTATTATCTTGCTATTGAGCATAATCCTAACACCTAGTAGTATACTACTATTAGTAGTATATTAAATATAAAACACCTTATTTGTTTTAGTCAAATTAGGAAGTCTTTTATATAGTCACAAATACACTAAAGAGTTGGATTAGGGTTTGAATTCTAAGAAGTTTTTTGTGTAAACACAAATCCTATTTGGAAAAGGACTTTGGTGATCACCTTGTTGGACAAGGTAAGAATTTGGCCACCCTAAAATAAATTAGGGCAAAAATTCTGTCCCTATATAACACTAGGGATGATTTTCGGCCAGACCTAATTTTTGCCTTTGAAGAATTAATTTTCTTTTACAAAAATTAAAAATCCTACTCTTAGAATAGTGAGTATTTTCGGCCAAGAGGGGGTGAGAAAAGAATTGTTCTTGTTTCGATAGTGTACTAGTGATCTTAACATCAAGAGATCTTGTACACACTTTCGAATTAGGTTCATGTGAATTTCAATCTTACGATTGTGAATTCAAAAGTGACCGGAACATTCTTAGCAACCTTTTGGAGATTGAAGTGACTAACAGAATCAGAAAAGTTTTTGTTGTCCATTCTCAGGTTCACAATTCAAAGAAGGGAGACCACGTTCCTAGGTGATTCACATTCGTGATTGGTTTTGGAAGATCTTGCGGATTACCATCGACGTTAGTCAATCGGATCACGCGACAAAGGTATTTCATCTTTTCATATATATGTTTAGTTAATTAAAGGGCTAAGGTTCAATATGGAAAAAAAATTTAAATATACTAAACTCTCTTTTAGTCTCGCTTCCGCTGCGTGCACGTATTTTTCCCTACATTCATTTCATTCATTCATAAACACTATGAGTGGAAACGGTGGAAATGGTGGTGGCAACGAGGGTGCTTTTTGAACAAGGCCTCCCCTTCTTACCGGGTTAAATTATGCCTCTTGGAAAGGCAAGATAGAGTCGTACATTTGCCAAATCCATGTTAGGGCGTGGATGGCTGTTAAAGACGGCTACACTCCTTCAATGATGACTCCTACAGATAGAGGAGAGGATGTATTCAAGCCTAAGACGCAATGGAACGCGTAAGAGTTTGAGGCATCGAAATGGAATAGGAAGGCGATGCACGCCATCCTATGTGCATTGGATGAGAATCAATATAAATTGATTCAAAACACTAGGATCGCTATGGAGGCGTGGGACATCTTAGAAGTTGCACACGAGGGAATCGAAGTAGTGAAGGACTCCAAGCTTCAAGTCCTCCAAACTTAATTGAGTTGCTTAAGATAGAGGAGAATTAGTGCTTCAACAACTTCGAGATCAAGTTGATAGACATAGTCAACCAAAGTCATCAACTTGTTAACCCTTACTCGGATAGGAGGATCAAGCAAAAGATAATGAGATCGCTCCCCGATAGATTTAAGTCTAAGGTGACAGCTTTAGAGGAGAATAACACCTACAAAGATATGAAGCTGAGTGAGGTGATTGGAAGACTTCTAACTTATGAGTCTAGGAATGGTCCTACCTCCACACCTCTTAAAAAGTAAAAGGGAATTGCTTTGAAAGCCTCCAAAGTTGAGAAGGAGGAGAATGATGACTTGGACGAAGACATGGCCTTGTTGATGAGAAGGTTCAAGAAATTTGTCAAAACCGAAAAGAGAGGTTTTGGATCCAAGGGCCAAGACTTGAAGAAAAAGAGCTTATTTCAAGAAGTTTGACCCTAGGCAAGAAAAGAGTGAAAGGAAAGGGATCCAATGCTATGAGTGTGGTGGCATAAGACATATCGCCCCCAATTGTAGTAACTTGAAGAACAAGAAGAAGGGGAAGGTAATGGCCGCCACATGGAGTGGAAATGAATACTCCGATCAGAGAGATGAGTCTTCGAATGATGAAGAACTCATGGCTAACTTTATAGCCTTTGCCTCCTCCCACAAAAGCAAAGGTTCTAGTGAAAAATAGGAAGAGCATCAAGAGGAAATTGACTCAAGTGAAAATGACTCCTCATCTAACTCCACAAATGGAAATATGGAGAAAATGGATCTTCAAGACTACATAGTTAAGTTTGAAAGCTCAAGGTTGAAGAACAATAGAGAAATTAGAAGATTGAAGGAGGAAAATCTAAAGCTCTCAACATAAGTTCACCACTTAAGTGAAGAACTGGTAAGATCGATGGAGAATGAAGATAAGCTAAGAAAGGAATTAGACTTATCTAAGAGGAATGAAGAAGGTTTGAATAGGGAGCTTGAAGAAGCTAAAGGGTCAATGACTAGTGTTGGACCCAAATGTGTAACATTCAGGAGACATAATCAATAGAATATACTCACACAAATAACATAACACACAATGATACGTACACCGCACATACGTGCAAAGCATATATAAACTCTATAAATAACCTCTTTTATAACAAATCAAGGGGGTGAACTAATTCAGAATAGCTGGGCGGGCGGGTGGCCAATAAGCTCTGAAGAGCTCCATTTGACTCATTTTTAGTCACAACATTAGGCGCTAGAGGAAGGGGCTCCAGAACTAAACTTCGGGGTACCCTAAGTGAACCAGTCACAGCTCACCAACGAGCAGCAGAAGAGCCGCCCCGACCGCCACCAGCCGATCGCCGGAAAGGCGACAAACCGGCCGCCGGAAAGCAGTCAAAATCGCCGGAGAAAAATGGATGAATAGTAGCCGTCCGGTCAAACGGAGAGTGGACCAACACCTCCACCACCATCTGAACCAGAATTTGCCGATCTACAACTTTCTCTTCTTGGCCGACGACCGTTGACCACCGGAAAGCAGTCAAAATCGCCGGAGAAGAATGGATGAATAGTATCCGTCCGGTCAAACGGAGAGTGGACCGACACCTCCACCACCATCTGGAGCGGAATCACCAGATCTACAACTTTCTCTTCTTGGCCGACGACAGTTGACCACCGGAAAGCAGTCAAAATCGCCGGAGATGATTGATGAATAGTAGCCGTCCGGTCAACCGGAGAGTGGACCGACACCTCCACCACCATCTGAACTGGAATTTACCGATCTACAACTTTGCCTTCTTGGCCGATGTCATTCGAACATCTGAAAAGGTATTATCGCCAACTTTCTTGATTATTGAATATATATATGCATTTATAGTATTTTATCCCAGATGTTCTACGGAACTGGAAATCAGAGGGACTCGGTCCCCCAAAGTTCTACGGAACTGGAAATCAGAGGGGCTCGGTCCCCAGAAGTTCTACGGAACTGAAAATCAGAGGGGCTCGGTCCCCAGAAGTTCTACGAAACTGAAATCAGAGGGACTAAGCTCCCCAGAAGTTTTACGGAACTGGAAATCAGAGGGACAAAGTCCCCAGAAGTTCTACGGAACTGGAAATCAGAGGGGCTAAGTCCCCAGAAGTTCTACGGAACTGGAAATTAGAGGGACGCGATCCTTAGAATTTCTACCCAGTAACCGAAATATGTTACTTGCCAATATATGTTATTAGTTGAATGTTTGCCTAATCTCATGTTAAAATATCTAGTAAATAGTATTTTGTTATTTTTTATTATTTTGTAATATCTTGTAAGACTCCAAAATTGGAGCACGAAGACTCCGAAAGTGGAGAAAAAGACTCCAAAATTGGAGCACGAAGACTTCTAAAATGGAGCGTAAAGACTTCGAAGAGGAGCACAGCACCATGAGTGCAAAAGTCTCTCTAAGGGGAGCAGAAAGACTCCGAAGAGGAGCACAGCACCATGAGTGCAAAAGTCTCTCCAAGGGGAGCGTAAAGACTCCGAAGAGGAGCATAGCACCATGAGTGCAAAAGTCTCTCCAAGGGGAGCGTAAAGACTCCGAAGAGGAGCACAGCACCATGAGTGCAAAAGTCTCTCTAAGGGGAGCAGAAAGACTCCGAAGAGGAGCACCGCACCATGAGTGCAAAAGTCTCTCCAAGCAGGGAGCGTAAAGACTCCGAAGAGGAGCACAACACCATGAGTGCAAAAGTCTCTCTAAGGGGAGCAGAAAGACTCCGAAGAGGAGCATCGCACCATGAGTGCAAAAGTCTCTCCAAGCAGGGAGCGTAAAGACTCCGAAGAGGAGTACAGCACCATGAGTGCAAAAGTCTCTCCAAGCAGGGAGCGTAAAGACTCCGAAGAGGAGCACAGCACCATGAGTGCAAAAGTCTCTCTAAGGGGAGCAGAAAGACTCCGAAGAGGAGCACAGCACCATGAGTGCAAAAGTCTCTCTAAGGGGAGCAGAAAGACTCCGAAGAGGAGCACCGCACCATGAGTGCAAAAGTCTCTCCAAGGGGAGCGTAAAGACTCCGAAGAGGAGCACCGCACCATAAGTGCAAGAGTCTCTCCAAGCAGGGAGCGCAAAGACTCCGAAGAGGAGCACCGCACCCAGAGTGCAAGAGTCTCTCCAAGCAGGGAGCGTAAACACTCCGAAGAGGAGCACCGCACCCAGAGTGCAAGAGTCTCTCCAAGCAAGGAGCGCAAAGACTCCGAAGAGGAGCACCGCACCCAGAGTGCGAGAGTCTCTCCAAGCAGGGAGTATAAAGACTCCGAAGAGGAGCACCGCACCCTGAGTGCAAGAGTCTCTCCAAGCAGGGAGCGTAAAGACTCCGAAAGTGGAGCAGAAAATCTCTACCCCTATGGGAGCAAATACATACATTTATTTTATTATTTAACACATTCGTAATATTTGATACACACAACACAATCTATCATAAAAGAAAGTCCCCGAAAGCGTCACAGAAGTGTAAGCGTCACAGAACCGAAGAATCAGAGGGGGCTCAATCCTCGGAAGCGTCACAGAAGCGGAAGCATCACAGAAGCAGAAGCGTCATAGAACCGAAGAATCAGAGGGGCTCAGTCTCCGGAAGCGTCACAGAATTAAAGAAATAGAGGGGCCGGGTCCCCAAAAGCGTCACGGAATTGAAGCGAAGCACCGCACCTTGAGTGCCAAAGACTCTCCACGGGGAGCACAAAAGTCTCCGCCATCGGAGCACAAATATCTCCAGAGGGTTTAAACCCCGAGGAAGCACCTTGAGTGCCAAAGACTCTCCACGGAGAGCACAAAAGTCTCCGCCATCGGAGCACAAATATCTCCAGAGGGTTCAAACCCCGAGGAAACACCTTGAGTGCCAAAGACTCTCCACGGGGAGCACAAAAGTCTCCGCCATCGGAGCACAAATATCTCCAGGGGGTTCAAACCCCGAGAAAGTACCTTCAGTGCCAAAGACTCTCCACGGGGAGCACAAAAGTCTCCGCCATCGGAGCACAAATATCTTCAGAGGGTTCAAACCCCGAGAAAGCACCTTGAGTGCCAAAGACTCTCCACGGGAAGCACAAAAGTCTCCGCCATCGGAGCACAAATATCTCCAGGGGGTTCAAACCCCGAGAAAGCACCTTGAGTGCCAAAGACTCTCCAAAAGGAGCAGAAAAGTCTCCGCCATCGGAGCACAAATATCTCCAGGGGGTTCAAACCCCGAGAAAGCACCTTGAGTGCCAAAGACTCTCCACGGGGAGCACAAAAGTCTCCGCCATCGGAGCATAAATATCTCCAGGGGGTTCAAACCCCGAGAAAGCACCTTGAGTGCCAAAGACTCTCCAAAAGGAGCAGAAAAGTCTCCACCTAACGGAGCAAACAAATCGGAGCATACGAAGCTCGAAACTAAATGCATGGTTATTAACTAAATTCGGTAATCAATGACAGTGATTTGAAATATAACACACGACAACCGAAGATCATAACCTGACAAAATTTAACATACAAAATAATAAAGCCTCCAAAATGGAGCACCGAAGCATGTCCAATGCAAAACCAAAACCTTCGATACGGAACACCAAAGCACACCCAGTGCAACTATTAATAATAAAATAAATAAATAACATAATAAAGACTCCATGAAATGGAGTACCCATAAATCCGAAAGTATTAACCATTGATGAATCCATCACACAACCCCGACTATAAATGGGCGACGCTCAATAATGAAAAGAAATGATATATGGCAACCAAGCCACTGAACCTATAATAAGCTCAAATAAAATTGATATTCATTTCACCGTCGGAGGTGATTACAAGATGTGGGGACAAACCCCGAATCGAAAGATTTAGTAAATAATAATATAACAATAGAATTAACGGTAGGATTCGATTAAGGTTTTCGTATTCCATAAGTTTTACGGAATCAAATTATCTCTGAAAAGAACATTCGAAGGGACTAAGTCCCTAAAAGTTCTACGGTACCAAATTGCCTCTGAGAGGAATCTCCAAATGAAAACCTTTCGAATAAACATGCTGAGGCCATAATAAGGCTACAATAATTGAAGCAATCATATTCAACACCGATCCAAATTTATTTTGAATTACATAAAGCTATTCAAGTCCCCACCTCTATTACCAAAAACTCCAGAGCTGAGAACTTGAGGGCGTAATGTTGGACCCAAATGTGTAACATTCAGGAGACATAATCAATAGAATATACTCACACAAATAACATAACACACAATGATGCGTACACCGCACATACGTGCAAAGCATATATAAACTCTATAAATAACCTCTTTTATAACAAATCAAGGGGGGTGAACTAATTCAGAATAGCTGGGCGGGCGGGTGGCCAATAAGCTCTGAAGAGCTCCATTTGACTCATTTTTAGTCACAACAACTAGGATGGCCTCTAGCACCAAGAAGCTTGACCATATGCTAGGTGTTAGAAAGAGTCCTTGTGACAAGAGAGGTCTTGGGTTTGAAGATGGTAATGAGACCTCCACTCCCTACAAGACCGTGTTTGTCAAGAGCTTGAGCAACAAAGAAGTTTCACCCGTGCAAACTCCTAGGAAGAAGATTGATCTAGGACAATGCTCTCATAGTGCACAAGTGAAGGTGGCTCCAAGAAGACAATCTCAAGCTCAACATATAAGAGCTCATCAAGCCAACATTCCTCAACAAATGGCTCATCAAGGGAAGAGACCTATTATGCAAGCTCAACCGAGGAAGCAACTAAGTCTTAGTCAACAACAAAGATGGAGAAATCCATACCAACTACCAAGACAACCACAAAGACATAGGAAAGCACCAATGCAAGGTTATGGTATGATTCGTAACTTTATTCCTACATGTCATTTTTTGTGGTATTGATGGTCACATTAGACCAAATTACTTTCATTATATTAAAATGAGTAGAGTTAAAAGCATGATAGGAAAGAAAAAGGCTAGAGCCAACATGCATGTTCCTAGTAATAATAGAACAAATTTGCATGATCATAGGACATCTAGAGCCCAAGTACCTATGATCATTAGGAAAGAAAGTGTTTCTCCTAGGTGGATTAGAAGAGATGCTTATTTTTGCCATGTTGCTCAAATTGCCATGAAGACAAATTCTTCTAATATTTGGTACTTAGATAGTGGGTGCTCTAAGCACATGACAGGAAACAAGAGATTCTTCGAGACTCTAGTTATGGAGGAAAGAGGATGTGTCACCTTTGGTGATGGATCTAAAAAGAAAGTTGTAGAGAAATGAACCATTTCCATTTCCAGATTACCCTCTTTATCCAATGTTTTATATGTTGATGGCTTAAAAGCCAATTTAATAAGCATTTCTCATCTTAGTGATGAAGGATTTTCCGTCTTATTTAGTAAAGATGATTGCTTAGTCCTAAAGCCTGATGGATAAACCTTATTGAAAGGTATGAGATCTAACGACAATTGCTATTGTCTTGAGGCTAGAGTTGTCTCTTGTAATGTGTCCAAGGATGAGTTAATTGAGTTATGGCATGAAAGACTTGGCCACATGAACTATCGGGATTTACAAATCCTAGATAAGTTCAATGTTGTGCGTGGCATTCCCAAGCTTGGGAAGAAAGTTAATGGTGTTTATAGACCTTATCAACAAGGAAAATAAACCAAAAGCATGCACAAACAGGGTAAGTATCTCTCTACCAAAGAGCCCCTAGAGCTTCTCTATATGGATCCTATGGGTCCTATGCAAACCGAAAGTTTATGTGGAAAGAGATACATTTTTGTTTGTGTAGATGATTTCTCTAGGTTCACGTGGACATGTTTTCTTAGAGAAAAATCTGAAACTTTTGATAAGTTTAAAATGCTTTGCAATAAACTTGAAAATGAAAAGACTCAAACATTAAAATCATTAAACAGATTAGAAGTGACCATGGGAGAGAGTTTGAGAATGTCTATTTTGAAAGCTGAAACAAATTATGGTGTGTTCAATATTAATCTAGAGGGGGGGTGAATAGATTTTATCCGATTTTACCAAATTTTCGTTAATGGTCAAGATTACGAAAATACCCTCCACTAGTCAATATACAATAGCAAGTGTAATATGGTGCGGAAATTAAAAGACACTTGATATTTACGTGGAAACCCTCTCGGGAAAAACCACGGGCTATGTAAGTGAGCCACACTTGAACCTCGAATCCACTAAATGTGTAAAACGATTACAACCTAATCCCGGAAGTAATCACACACCTACCTACTCCCGGTATAAGTGAACCTAGTCCCAATGCTTGTGATTTATGCAACCTAATCCCGGAAGCAACACAAGACTTAGTTCTCAATGAAGAGAAAACAACCTAAGTGAATAT
The DNA here is from genome assembly GCA_954870605.1 of Acer campestre. Lineage (NCBI taxonomy): Eukaryota > Viridiplantae > Streptophyta > Magnoliopsida > Sapindales > Sapindaceae > Acer > Acer campestre. The sequence goes on from OX940802.1 coordinate 22,779,745, forward strand.
ATGAAATACTCAAAATGCAACAAGAGCAAGGCAACTCTATATGTTTACCTAGAATGATGATATATCAATGAAATCAATCCTAGATATCAAAAACTAAATGACATATCATAAAGCTTAGCTAGATGTTATCAATCACAAAACAATCCTAGCTATCAAACAATGTCAACATGTCCAAACATGTGAACTCAATTAGTTGTAGAGAATTTCTAACAACATAATTGTCAATTAAATCCACAAGAACATTCAATTAAGCTTGACTAGATAAATAAACATTAATCTATCAACCTAATCATCAACCAATTGTACAAGAATGTTCTAGGGTTAGCTATTTAGGGAAAATCATCCTAATCATGTAAGCTACCACAAACAAAACCCAATCATGTCATAACTTCACTAAATATGCAATAAGAGTGAAGATTTGCTAAACTAAGCAATAAAAGACATGTCTTGACTAAGATAGAACAATAAATGAAGATGTTGAGTTTGTTCTACTTACCAAGTCATAAATGAAGAAGACCCATGGAAGATTGATGCATGAAACATGTTAGATGCACATGGGTTTTGGGTTTGGAGAGTTAAAGAAGCAAGATTGAAGCTTTCTCTCTCTAGGGTTTGAGTTTCTCACTCTAAGGTCTGATTTTGAGCTCACAAAAACGAGCAAGGAAGAAAATGATACTTATATAGGACCCCTAGATGAAATGACGTCGTTTTGAAAAAATTTGCAAAAGAACGCCCATTTTGCGCCCTGTTCTGCGGCCTTGACCGCAGAACACAAGGGCGCAGAAATGCACCTGACAGATTTTGCGGCCCCTAAACGCAAAAACCAAGGGCGCAGAAAAGAGGACAGAGAGTATGATTTCTGATCCTTATTCTGCGGCCTTATTTCTGCGGCCTTGGCCGCAGAACAGGGCGCAAAATGCGCCTGATGGAGCATCCTAAAATCTAACCATGCTATGCAATACTAAGCAAGATGCAACCAAATAAACATGCATGAAGAGAGATGAAATAGGCAATAATGCATACACAATAAATACACAACACATTCAAGAATGAGAATTATGCAAGTGTTGTGTGTGTGTGCATCTACTTCTCTTCATTGCAAGAAACACTAAGTATAATACCTTTGGAGTGCTTCTTCCCTTGAAGTCTTGAAAAGGGCCTTTGAGCATGATCTTCAATCACCTAACTACCCTTACAATTCAAACCCCCAATATGTGGTTTGTCTACGAAATAAGCCAATCAACAATGGGAATCCTTACAAAAGCTATTGCAATAGCTTAGGCATCTCCCATGAGTTTTCGGCTCTTAGGACACATCAAAAAAATGGAGTTGTTGAGAGAAAGAATAAGGTTTTTCAAGAGATGGCCCGTGTGATGTTGCTTAGCAATAATGTCCCTAGGAACCTATGGGCCGAAGCTGTCAATATGGCTGGCTATATAGGAAATATAGTCTTCCTAAGGCCTAGCACTAGGCAAACTTCCTATGAGTTGTGGAGAGGTAAAAAGCTGAATGTTAGCTACTTCCACTCCTTTGGAAGCAAATGCTACATCTTAAATGGCCGTGATCAACTTAGCAAATTCGATGCTAAGATTCATGAGGGTATATTTATTTGCTATGCCTTAAATAGTAGAGCATGTAGTGTTTTCAATTTAAAAACTCGAAGCATCATGAAATCATCAAATGTTATCATTGATGATATTAGGCTCAAGACCAATGACCATGAGGAGGAAGTTGCTATTGTTGATGATTCTCCCTTAGAGAAAGTTGTGGAGACTCCCATTGAAGGGACGCCTAACTTAATCAAGAGGACACACAACCTCTTGATAGAGTTGCTCACTTGAACTCTAAAGAACCTGCTTCATGTAGACATCTCCATAACAAAGATGATGTTATTGGAGATGTGAATAGGACTAGGCGTCAAATAGCTAATCTCATTAGCTACACTTGCTACACCTCTCCAATTGAACCCAAAAAGGTTGATGAAGCTTTAAATAATGAATTTTGGGTTCTTGTCATGCAAGAAGAGCTAACCCAATTCGAAAGAAATGAGGTTTGGACTCTAGTTCTTAACCCTAAGACCACTAATGTCATAGGCACTAAATGGATATATAGGAACAAATCTGATGATGATGGCAACATTGTGTGTAATAATGCAAGGTTTGTTGTACACGGGTAGTCTCAAATCAAGGGTATTGACTTTGAGGAGACATTTGTTCCTGTTGTCCGTTTAGAGTCCATTAGGCTTTTCTTGTCCATTTATTATGTGCACAAGTTCAAATTGCACAAAATGGATGTGAAAAGTGCAAATCTCAATGGCTTTTTGCAAGAGGAAGTTTTTATTGAGCAACCCAAGGGGTTTGTGGATGCATACCACCCCAACCATGTATATCGCCTCAAGAAGGCTCTATATGGGTTGAAACAAGCACCGTGAGCTTGGTATGAGCGCCTCACTCAATTTCTTGTTGACAATGACTACTCAAAAGGTAGTGTTGACAAGACTCTATTCATCAAGAAAGATAATGTTGAGCTTTTTATTGCTCAAATATATGTTGATGATATAGTGTTTAGTTCCACCAACAACACCAAAGTCCAACAATTTGTTGATGTTATGTCTCATGAGTTTAAGATGAGTCTTGTTGGTAAGCTAAGTTACTTCCTAAGTTTGCAAATTAAGCAATTGAATGATGGGATTTTTATAACCCAAGCTAAATATGCTAAAAACCTAGTGAAGAAGTTTGGTCTTGAAAATGCCAAATATTGTGATACACCCATGAGTACCACTTTGAAGCTAAGTAAGGATGCTAGTGAAAAAAGTGTGGAACAAACTCTATATCGAGGCATGATTGGTAACTTGCTTTATTTGACCGCAAATAGGCCCGATATATCTTTTAGTGTGGGTGTGTGTGCTATGTACCAATTGGATCCTAAAGAGTCCCATCTTTCTTCCATTAAGAGAATCATTCGCTATATGAATGAGACATCCAACTATGAGATTTGGTACTCTTTTCACACTAATGCTAGCTTAGTTGGTTTTAGTGATGCGGATTAGGTAGGGAATTGCGATGATAGGAAGAGTACATCGAGCGGTTGCTTCTTTCTAGGCAATAACTTGGTGTCTTGGTTTTGCAAGAAGCAAAAATCAATTTCCTTGTCCACGGCTGAGGCCGAGTACATAGCCGCGGGGAGTGGATGCACACAACTCTTTTGGATGAAGCAAATGCTAGTTGACTACAGATTCAACCAAGGTACACTTACTCTCTTTTGTGATAACATGAGTGCTATTAATATTTTCAAGAATCTGGTTCAACACTCTAGGACTAAACATATTGGCATCCATCATCATTTCATTAGAGAACTAGTTGAAAACAAATGCATAATACTTAAACATGTAGGTACTAATGATCAACTAGTGGACTTATTTACTAAACCCTTATATGCAACTAGGTTTAAAACACTTAGTAAATCTATTGGAATATGTCTCGTGGAGTGATGTGTTTTGGTGAATGACTCCATATGGGGAACTCAAGTAAAGAGAGCTATTGCATACTTGTCACATGCAAAAATTTGAAAAAATTATGCTTCTTTGTTAATTGTTTGAGTAGCTTGGTTGCACATTTGTTATATGTTATTTTTTTCAATAAGTGTGAACCATGCTTTAATTACAATTCACGTCATATTTATGTTCAAACATGAATTTTTAGATTAGGAGATTTACTTAGGAAGTACGATTTGAATGGCCAATAGTTATCTCCATAACATGATGATTTTTAAAATGACATGCTAAATATAAAAGGCATGAATTTCAAATGACATGCTGATCGAACCAAAATTGGTATGATTTTGGTCCCCATCTCCTTCTCCTTTTGTTCGATTCTTGGGCATTATCCCGTGATTTAATGGTGTAAATTAAGTGTTTTCAGGTTTTATGAGAACTCAAGGGCATTTGCGAAGAAGATGAAGAATTTGGTGCAAAAAGACTCACAAATAGGTGAAACAGGGCATTCTCGCTATTTGAGCAAGAAATGTCGCCACATGGTCGCCATGGCGACAGAGGAAATTGGCGACCTACACTTGCAAATGGCGACCACATAGGAATTCCAACGTAGGAATTCCAAAGTGGGAATGGTCGCCACTTGGTCGCCATTTGGTCGCCATGGCGACAGAAGAACCCATGAGAGGTCGCCATTTGAGGTCGCCATGGCGACCTAGAAGGACAAGTGGCGACCACGTTGGAATTCCAGCGTAGGAATTCCAGTGTTGGCATTCAGGAGGGGTATTCTTGTCATTTCATACCCATTTCATACCCTAGCTTTTCACACCTATAAATACATCACTATTTTTCCTCTTTTAGACAACTCTTGACCACGAAGAAACCTCCTTTCTACCATTCCTAATCTCTCCATTTCTCTTCTACCTAAGCTTAAACATCTAGATTACTTCACCTAAATCATTCCTCTCCTTCCATTTTCTCCACCCCTTTCCTTTGTCACTTTCCATATGACTCCACCTATCTAGACATATCCTCAACACCCACTCTTTGCACAAGATTCAAGCAAGGAAGCATCAAGGAAGGATCAAGCTTACAAGAGAGACCCAAGGGTGATTTCTCTCCATTTTACTTCCTTTTCTTGTTTGTAATTATGTGTAATTAAAACCCCTATTTTAGGGGATGATTTGAGAGACTTTTTGGGCATGAGTATTTATTAAAGTTTTCAATATTATGTTTGCATGATTTAAGTTTTATTTACTTTTTAATTAGATCTTGCACTTATGTGATTAATTGAGTTATTGACACACTTGTTAATTACAATATGTTGTAGGATTAATTTGTGATAAAATTGATTGAGTTATTGACACACTTGATTGATTAGAGCACATAGTGAATAGGATAGGCTTTTGGAGGGGTGATCAACCTCGATTGCCTAGACCATTTGATTGTCACTAACCGATCCCGCCGTGACCCCCTTTCCTTAATCGGTTAGGCATTGCGGTGGGAAGTTGTTTAGGGTTCATAGTGACGGTCTAAACAACACATTCGAATGAGATCGGTCATAGATTGTGTAGATTGTGCATTAAAGAAGCCATGTATGAATTGCTCATTGTCCATTAGCTACTCTATCATTTCCCTAGAATTCCTATTAATTGTTTATTCCATATTTCTTATCTAGATTTGTTGAGCATTCCACTTTATTATTTTTAGTTAGGTTTATTTTGTATGTATGTTTGATGGTTTGACAAACCATACACTCATTCATCATTTATGATTTATTTTATTGTTTATAGATTAGCTAATTAATTCAACATATTACTCTAATTCCCTGTGGAACGAACTCTAAGCTTACCACAATACTCATTTTCAAATCTTAAAATATATTGCGTAAAGATTCATTTTATAACATTCTTTTGGTAATTCATAATTTGGTAACGACACAAAAAGCGAGTCATCACATGCTCAAATGAAAAAGCATGAATTGATGATTGCAATTTCTTAAATGCAAAACATTATGTGAATAGCTAATAAGACTCAAATGAATAAATGATCTTGTATCTGTTCAAAGGATTTTACAATCCAAATATCTCTTTCTCTTTATTTGTTGAACATGACTACTATCATACGGGTATCATTCCCAGAAAAATCGAATAGGGTGTAAAGTTGCTCATGCCATATTTTGCTTATAAAGTTGGATATAGTTGCTCTTAAATTAAATTCAATGAAATCTCTGTAGGGAAAAATATACCCGCAACGGAAGCGAGACTAAAAAAAATAGTTGAGTAGCTTTTAAAATTTTTCCATTTTTATGAACCTTAAACCCTTTTGATTAATTAAAGATATATAATAAATAACAAAAGATTAATACCTCTTGTCGCGTGATCCGATTGACTTACGTCGATGGTAATCCGCAAGATCTTCAATCCTAGCACGAACGTGGATCACCTAGGAGCGTGGTCTCCCTTTCTTTGAATTGCAAACCTGAGAGCGGATATAACAAACTTTTCTTGATTCGTTAGTCCCAAAAACAATCTAAAGAAACCTAAGATTATTCCGGTCACTTTTGAGTTCTCAATCTTATGATCGAAATTCGCGTGAACCTAGATCGATGTAGTAAACACAAGCTTATTAATGAATAAGCAAACAATATACCATCAAAGAATAATCTATGTTCCTTTTGTTTTTAGTAGAATAAAAGCTCTCTATCTATGAGTTGAGAAGAAGAAGAAAAAATAAAATTTCTGCACCAAAAACCCTATGGCCGAAATTCTCTTCTTTTTCTTTTAAGGGTGGCCGAATTCTTTCTCCAAAAAGGACTAGGGTTGCCGCAATTTTTACTCCAAAAAGATAGGAGTTTTAGTTGCACCCTAATTCACTTTCTAAGAGTTCAAACCCTAATACAACTCATAAATCTTTTATTCATTATTTGACTAAAATAAAAAGACTTCTTATTTGATTAAATAAATAAAATTAATTATTTATTTCCTTGTCAAACAAGTCTTTTAATTTAAGTACACTACTACCAATAGTATACCAATAGGAATCATATTTCCTAATCAGAAAAGATTTGTTTCTTAATTAAATAATTAATTAATAAATTAATTAATTCTTATTTAATTAAACAATGAAAACAAAATAATATTTAAGGCTATTATAGCACCTTGCCGCCCCATATAATATATTGGGCCAAATATTATTTTTCTTATTTCATTTAATCCATAGGACTTTAAATAAAAAGCCCACATGTGAACTAGACCCATTCTTACTAAAAGAAACAAGCCCACATGTCATCCATTAATATATAAATATAATTTAGCAGCCCATTACATAAATAATGTGCAAATTATATTCTTAATATATTAAATGCAATTCTAGATGAACCCTAAATTGGTCCGGTAGAATATATCAAGTGATCCATGCAAGTCCATGTGGATTGGGGATCTTGGCGGGCTATCTAAATTTAAACTACAATAGACATAACCTAATCACAATCAACAAATGATTCACTTAGGTCCGATCCATTAATTTTAACTCATTCCACTAAAGAGCTAAAATTGAACTCTTAAATAAAGACAGAAAAGGAAGATGTTTCCTCATTCATACCCTAGACAATCATATTGGAGATAGTGTATCCTCGTGATTAATATCAGTAATCGCCAAGAGTTCATAGGCGGTTCATAGACCGCCTATAACTCTCCAAGTTACCATATTTACTCATATGACCACGTTTTGAACTTGGATATTTTGACTTGTCCAGAAGCCATGTTTTCAATAGACACTATTGAAAACTCAACGTTAAGATTTAATATCCAATTACCTCAAAACATCCATATGATGATATTATACTCTCATTTAATAAATGGAGCCACGATGTCCATATCTATAAATGAAGTCCTCTATCGATTAACAAATGAATATCACCAAACTATCGAGGATAGACTATGCGATATAATCGTACTCATTGATAGCTCAAATGATATCACCTGCAACCATAAGTCCATCATTTATCTCAGGATTAAGATAGACTCTCCGATTGTCCTGATAATGAAATTACTTTTATCTACTGACGGTTATAGATAAAGTATTTCATTGTGATCCTGTTCAATGCACCCAGTGCACTAGATTCTTTTGCTCGAAGACACTCCGATGATTTTAGACTCATCATATCTCATTTGATCCCACTCAAATGCTAGCAAAAGAATTCTACAACTTTAACAAGATAAAGGTGCCCAACCTTTAACTTAAATTGTGAATGATATTCAAGACTAACTAAAGAATTGTGTCTACCACATACATATCCAGATGTATGAACAATTCTTCTTTTCTCATAATCTTTAGACCTTATGATTATTTACTTTGACAATTATTAAACTATAAATACTATAAGATTTGTTTAAAAAACAGAAATCACTTTATTAATATGAAAAAGATTGTTAATTACATTATTACACTATTGCTATTGAGCTAACAATCTCTATATCCTTACTTCTCTTATGACAAATGGTGAAATTGGTTTGAATTATATTAGAAACATTTGTCATTTGTTTTGTCAAATACCATTGTATTTTGGACTTGAATGCAACATGTCTTGTATGCAAAGCATTTTTATTTACACATTTTCATTATTAATAAATCTCCTTGTTTCTCTCCAATTAATTAAGTTGCATAAAGTGGCTTATATGATTATGCAAATATCTTACATGCTACTATCTTTCTTTGCTACAAGTGACCCGGTTGGGGAATACTCATTTGCCTATATCATGACAAAAAAGGAGAGTATAATGTGGTAAGAGGAGTTATGCTAATTGCAGTAACAAATGTGAATATTGGGGAGATTAGATATTGAGAAGGAGTAACCTGTTGAGGGGGAGCATTGCACAATGTGCATGTTTTCTTTAATGAAAAATTCTTTAATGCAAATGCTTGTTTATAACCTCACTTGATCATCTCACATACACTTGCTTTGGAAAGTGCAATTCTTTTTGTTTTGAAAGATTGACAGTTCTACAAGAGATTGAAGACTTGAAGTTTTTTTTTTTTTTTCTCATCTCTCTATAATGTAGAATATCATTGTTGACCTTTAGATTCAATTATGTTGTGAGGATCAATGTGAGTGGTGGTTTTGTCACGAAATAGCCAAAGGGGGAGATTATAAGCTCTTCAAGTTTGATTGGCTTATTTCGGTAACAAACCACAAATTAGGGTTTGATGTAAAGGTAGCTTTAGGCTTCTAATTGTTGGTGCTTATGCACAACAAATGCCCTCTCAAGACCTCAAGGTGATAAACACTCCAAAGGTATATCTCTTGTGCTTACTTTTCTTTGAAAAGACTTAGTTGCACACACTCACTTATCATGTATGCATATGTGTACATTGCATTTGTGTGTATTTTCTTTACATGTCACATTTCACACTTGCACTTTGTTGTTGTATGTTGTAGTGGGTTAGTGTATGTAGTAATTCGTTTCTCGGACACTGTTCGGAAACATCCGTGCATGCATGATAGTGTGCTTGGTTTAGCGTGAGGATCGCCTTCGGAGAATACCCTTGGCTTCTCATTTGATTTCACCACATTTGGTGAAACGATGGTTGTGATCGGAGGCCTAGCCGTGGAATGGAACCGCCGTTTGATTCCAGAAGCCTCTGGAGTAATTCTGTGGTTGTGATCGGCAGTCTGACCGCTGATTGAAACCCTTGTTCATACCTAATTAATTTTTCTCTACGGTTGGATCGACAGTTGGTGGCCGCCAAATGAAACTACCGTTGTTCTCCTATTCTTCTTGGGTTCAATTCGACGGCTGTTATTGGTGGCTTGGCCACCGATTGAAACCGCCGATCGGCACGTTTCAGGTGCAAACTTGACTTTTCACCAAGCTTTTTATTGCCCTCTATGAATACACCACTTTCTCATTCTCTAAAAATGACTCTTTGCATATCAAGAACCTTAAACTTGAAAGAGAGATTGTTAAGAGGAAAAGCAATCAAGATTGCTCATTTGATTACTCAAACTCATATCCATGTTCATCAATCATCATCCAAACCACCATCTAGGATCATCTAGGATGTTTTCATACATGGGTCTTCTTCAACACATCACTTGGTAAGATTGAATATCAAACTCATCCATTTTTAGTGTTCATACTTGTCAATTTAATATCTTTAATTACTTGTATACCTATTAGATAATATTTTAATTACAAGATAGAGATTATTGTGTTGATTGATTGTGAGTTGTATTTTGATAGCTATAACCTAGTACTGATTATTTTATATAGCTATGCTTTATACCATGACATATATCAGTTAATATCTATGATTGATTTAATTGAAATCTTATAATCTTTGATAAGCATTTAGTGTAACCTAGCATTAAATTGCATTTTTTGATATTATGCATATTCACATAGGTTGATTATCTTTTTATTAAGAAATAAGTTTTGTGGCTAAGATTGCTTAGGCCACAAGCAAATTGGACTAGGTCAACTTTTATAGGCATGCTGATAGTGGTGGTGGGTTATAGACCGTAGGGTTTGACGTGGTCAACTTAAGTTGTAAACATTATTACAATTAGTGAATTCGAGGTTCGTGTGTAGTGCACATAACAGCCCATAGTTTTCCTTGTTGAAAGTTTCCACGTAAATATCAAATGTCATTTATATTTCCGCACTATTACACTTGATATATTGTGTTGACTAGATTGAGGAATATTTCGTAATATTGGCTAATCACGAAAATTGGTAATAATTGTTTAAAATCTATTCCCCACCCAGATAGTTTTATACACACCGTGTATTATTAGTTTCAGAAAAATACTCAATATTCATAGCTCATATTCACTGATCCTCATTGTTATTCAAATAATCATATAAACAAACAATAATCAATTAATCGAATAACCATGCAAATATATACATAAAATATTGAAAAAAAAGCATAACTTTAAGCCAAACCTTGTCACAACTTACCACCCTTTGATCCACGATTTATAATTTAGTCTCTACAGCTCAAAATCTTACAAAATTTAACATGGATAATCTAGACATATAGGAAACGTTACAGAATGCTACAGTAAAATTATCAATTTAATCCATGATCATTTGTATATGAAAACATCCATTCTTTTCTTATTTCCCAAATCTGTCCAACATAAATCAATATTGACCCTTGTCCACTCCAAAAATCATAACAATTTTTATACTCATTTATAAATCATGAAAATTTTCAGAATAACAGTAGACATAACATTCTATCTACATATAACTTTTCATAATTTTCCAGATAGAAGAACCCACCCAAATAAATTTATGAATTATGGTCATTTGTAAAAATAGAGGAGTTCCAGCAAGCCTTTATATATTTCGAAAACACATAAAAACTAATAACCGCCACTATCAATTGAATAGGCTATAAATCATCATCATGGTCTCTACTTTCATCAAGTTAAGCATATCAAGAATCATAACCCAGTATATTCTAGAAGTTCAATTTAGTCCCAATTGAATACATCTTGATTTTTTGTAGACATTTTCAAAGTCTCAGTTCAATATACTCGGATTTAGAAGGACTCTTTAAAAGTCCATAGAAATCTAAATTGAATACCGTTGGATTAATATAAACTCTTTTAAAGTCTTTAAATGTCCGAATTGAATACATCCAGATTTATAAAGTCTTTAAATGTCTTTAAAAATCCTAATTCAATTCACCTCCCTTAGTCAGTAATGGTAACAAAAAGAGCTTCCCATTAAATGTTATTTTTACCTATATTTTCACTATAAAAAAAAATAAAAAAATAAAAATAAAAAACCCCAATTTTCACCGATAATAATAACAAAAAATATATATAATAATAATATAAAATTTTAAATATTATATAGTAAAAAAAATTTTAAAAATTGATGTTTTTAAAATTACAAAAATTTAGATCTCCTAAAAATTTTAAACTTACCAAAACAAAAACCAAAAATCATTTAAATTTTTTATATTATTATTTGATTTTTTTTTTATTTTTATTTTTTTGTATTGTTATTATATGATGTTTGATTTTTGTATTGTTTTTTTTTATATATATTATTTTTAATTCTAAAAATGAAATTCTTTATTGTTATTTATATTTCTTAAAACTCTTATGTTGTTGTTACGAATTATTTAAAGATTAATTGGTAAAATAGGTAAATTATGGGCAATTTGGACATTTTGTAGTATTTGATCAGGCAACAGCTAACTGTAACGGTTGATGGTTAGTTTAAGGGTATTTAGCTGTAATTTGACAAAAGTTCATCCTATCTGCAATTTCACATAAGAATAGGGTATCATATTGAAATATGACCTATTAATTAATAGCGAAATAAAAATATCAAGAGTTGACCAGTCAAAGGAGTAATAAAGCTTATTTAAGGACGAAAAGTAGATGGGGTTTGAATGGGACATGCATTGACTGCTTGTTATCTCTTTCTTTGACTAAAAAAAATCCAAAACCCACAAAACAACAATTATATAATATTTATCATTAATTAATAGACAGAAAAAAAGCTATAAATAAATTAAAAAGAATAATAAAGTATGTAGAGATGATCACGATGAAGAAGAAGAAGCAGTTGACTCGAATTTGTAGTACTTATCAACGGCGAGGGAGACGTCCCAGGTGCAACTGAGTCCTTTGGGGATGATGACGAGATCTCCAGCGCCAAACTCCACACACTCTGTCTCTGAGGAGCCTTTTGTGTACACTTTGACCTTCCCTTTCAACAAGTAACACGTCTCCTCTGCATCGAACTTCAGCTGGTACTTCCCTGGAGAGCAACCCCATCTGTAATTTAATTTCAACATTAATCAAATAGTACGTACAAAAACAAATTAACACACACATATATATATAGAGAGAGAGAGAGAGAGAGGCTTTAGGCTTACTTGGGCCAGCACTTGATGTTTAATTCGGAGAGTCGAGACTCAGATGGGTTTGTTTCGACGGTGATTCTGAGATTCCTGTCAGCCATTAAACAAGAAAAAGAGTGTGGATTGTGGAATGGAAGGAAGAAGAATAGTTATTATGCTGTTGACATGGAAAATATGAGAGAGAGAGAGAGAGAGTGTTTGTGTTTGTATAAATAGAGGTCTGTTTGGTTTGGATTAGGATTGTTTAATACGGGTATGTGTACGTCCTCATTATTAAGCATTGACTTATCACATCGCACCATCCCATATTCCCGGTATAAGTTAAACCGACCTTTCTTTTGTGGTACAATACATTTTAAAGGGTTAATAACACCAATAACCCCTAATTTATAGTGTGGTAGTAAAATACCCCCTAAATTTTTTTCTTGGCATTAAACCCCCTAAACTTTCATTTTTTCGCAAAAGCTGACGGAATAGTAACAAAACTTCATTTTTATCCATTTCTTTGTCACGTGCTCCTCACGTGGGTTGAAAGCTTTTAGAAGCTTTTCATAAACAAGGGTAAAAATGGTATTTAATAATGTAATTTTTTTTAAATTAAAAAAATATATGTGTAAGTGCCTCACTTTTTAATTGGCTAATTTCGGTGACAAAATCACAATGAAGTTTAATCTTGTAAGGGTAGTTTAGAATTGAGGAAATTTTACTCAAATGCTTAAGGACCTCATTGTGGATTTCAAGAGCTTCATGAAAGGTAGCTACTTGATCTTGACTTCTTAATTTGAAGATATTTAGGTTGCACACACTCACTTCAAATGTTTGCATATGTATGCTTTGCTTTTGTGTGTATTTTCTTCACATGTCACATTTCACTTGCACATTGTACACAAAGTGGATAATATGACATTGTCGCCATTTGTGTAGGTCGCCATTTGTTGGTGTCGCCATGGCAATAGCATGATTTTTCTCTTGAAAAATCAATCAGGTGTGAGGTCGCCATGAGACAAATGGCGACAAAGAAAGATTTTTTGTGTTGCGTCAGAGGTTGCCATTTGGCAAATGGCGACCACAAGTGGCGACCTAGAAGAAAAGCTAAGGTCGCCACTTGGTCGCCATTTGACAAATGGCGACCGCAAATGGTGACCTCTAATGTTTGCCCATAAAACAACATCATTTTCATTGCATCTCTTTATATATGTTGCCTTGTCTTCTAAAACCATTTAGAGAGCAAAAATTACACCTTTTGAGAGCCTTTTGAGTTGCTTCTAAGCTAAGGTATCAAGAACACTCTTTTATCACTCCAAACATAAAAACCCATCATTCTTGTATGCTTTATTCATCATCTAGCATGTTCTAGTTTGATTCTTATATGGTTTTCATACTTGCTCACATGACTTGTAGTTAGAACATCTTTGCATCACTTCACACGTTTCTTTCTCTACAAGATTGCTCATTTATTACTTGACTAGGTTCAAGATTGCTCCTTTATGACTTGACTTAGGTTCAAGATTGTGTTATTGTGTTTTGTGAGTTGTATTGTGGTAGATATTGCATATAGGACTTTGTTTGTCTATTTTGTTATGTTTTATGCATGCCACTTAGTAAGATGGTATCTAGGAATGTCTAACATGTTCATCCATGCCTAAATAAGCTAAAATATAAAACCTTACATTTTGAGCATCTTGAATATTGCACATATTCACACTAAGTTGTTTTATCTCTTCATTTAGAGTCAAGTCTTGTATTTGCCATTTGGTAGTTTGCAAGCATGAACTAGATTCACTTCTAAAGGCCCATGGGTAGTAAAGACGGATTAGTAATCTTAGGTGTGATGCGGTCAACCTAGATTGTAATCGTATTTGCAAGTAGTGGATTGAGGTTCTAGTGTGGCGCACAAAACAGCCCGTGGTTTTTCCCCATGTGGGTTTCCACGTAAAAATCATGTGTTATTTACTTTATGCATTCTCTACACTTGATTTTATTTGTTGACTAGTTGGGATTGTTTTTGTAATCTTGATTAATCTCGAAAATTGGCAAAAAAAGATTAAAATCTATTCACCCCCCCCCCCCCCCCCCCTCTAGATTATATTAGGATTCGTTAATATTTATTTTAGCATGGCGGGTGGCAGGGAGCTTTGACACCGTTAACATGAGTTCAAAGTTTTTCCCCAAAGACGTCTATCCATCGGCTAAACAGGGTACTTCACGGAGAAACGCCATGAAAACAGATAAGGACCTTGAGCCAATATAACCAAAATCTTTTTCTGATATGCAAGATCATTAACTAAAGGCAAAACAAAAAAAAAAAAAGAAATTAAACTTTAAAAACAGAAATTAAAAAATAAAAAAGGAATTAAAACAAAAAATTAAAAGACTCCTCATTTATCAATCAACATCTTCTTCCCTACCATTTATTTCCAACATCTAACCCAACCCAGATATTTGGTAATAGTACAGTAAACCACCATCATCATCCTCACCAAATCTACAACACCTCACCCATGACCCATCTTCATCCAAATTTACAACAGAAATCGGATAAACACCATTAGCCAAACACAAACTAAAGCTTCAACCACCAGAAACACAAACTAAATCGAGCTACCAAACACCAAAATCTTCATCATCATCAATCTCAAAATAACAACATAAACCTAATCACCAAACACCAAACCCTAGCCGCCACCCTAAACCGTCGGCACCCTATCTCCTTCGAAACTATCAACCACCCCCGAACCAATCGAACCCAACCACCTATACCCACACCTAAACCCAAACCCAAACCCAATCGAACCCAGAAATCACCCACACCCACACCCAAACCCAACCACCCACACCGTCAATTTAACCTAACCATTGACTGAAGAAGAAGAAGAAGAATAAGAAGAAGAGAGAGAGGGGGGTTTGGTTCCTACCAGAGTTCGTTTCTTCGTCATCGTCGAGCACTTGTTCGTGTCGTCATCATTGATCAGGCCAAAAATTGGTATGATTTTGGTCCTCATTTCCATTTCTTTTTGCTTGATTCTCGGGCATTTCCCCGTGTTTAATGTTGTTAAATTGAGTGTTTCAGGTTTTATTAGGTTTCAGAAGCAATTGAGATGAAGGTGGAGGACTTGTGCGAAAAAGTCTCACAAATGAGAATAAACAGGGCATTTTCGCCACTTGGGCAAAGGAGGTCGCCACTTGAGCGCCATGGCGACAGAAGAGTTCCCAAAGGCATCAGAAGGTCGCCACTTGAGCGCCATGGCGACAGAAGGTCACAAAAACAATCAGGTGGGGTCGCCACTTGGGGTCGCTCTGGCGACCTCCCTTGCAAGTGGCGACCTAGTGCACTCAAGGCATGGTCACCACTTATGGTCGCCAGAGCGACCTTGATGTACAAAGGGCGACCTCTTCACATTTCCAAGGTCGCCACTTATGGTCGCCAGAGCGACCTAGAGGATACAAGTGGCGACCTCTACACATTTTGGTCATGTTCGCCACTTGACAAAGAGCGAGAAAGATGGTTTTCAGAGCGACCTTTTCATCTAACCGTTTTACGCTCCATGGTCGCCATAGCGACCAAATAGCGACCAAGGCTCCACATCAGCGAATCAAGTCGTTACCAGTACATGTCCATGAGTGAGTATATATATGGAGCGTCTCTTCATTTTCAAACATCAGAAAATCAGAGCAAATCTCAGAGAATTCCATTTCAGATCTAGATCATCATCCATGGCACATTTTTCATCATCCTCCATTTCTCTCCTTGAACTCATCTAATCCATCCAACCCTCAACACAAAACCTTGATTACTTCACTACATCATTCCTCATCCCACCATTTCTCCACCAAAATCCTTAGTAACTTTCCACCAAAACACCCACATTCCAAGACATTTCCTCAACCTCCATTCCTTGCATCTAGGAGCATAGAGGAGAAGAAGGATTAAGCTTAAAGAAGGTGACCCAAGGGTTATTTCCTTATCATTTACTTGTTTTCATTTATTGCAATTATGTGTAACTAAACCCCTAATCTAGGGGATAGATTTGAGGAACAATTGGTTGTGGGTTTAGTCTAGCTTGTAATGAATCTCTTATGTGTTATATTCATTCAATTTAATTAGATTTCATTCATTATAATTGACTTGTATATCACTTGTTGATTGCTATCTTGAGTGGAATAATTTGTTATATATTCACATGTGGATTGACAATCTTTGTGTGATTAAGAACCCATTGGATAGGATAGATTAGTGGTGGGTATATCAACCCCACTAATCTAAGCCTCTAAGTGGTTAACATAATGAGATTGGTACATTAATGATGCTAGTAGCTTACCCACATCCAAGTGTTAATCGATCTATTCCCTAGTTCTCTCATTAATTGATTTTATCACTATTCTTATCAAGGTGTTGAGTATTCTATTTTTCATAACATTTTTGTGTATTTTCATTTGAGTAGTTTAGCATTGGTGGCTTTAGAAACCACACATTTATCCAACTCTATGATTTGTTTTATTGTTCTAAGATTAGTCAATTTATCTAATTAACACTCCATTCCCTGTGGAACGAACTTGCTCACTATTTTTGCTATCAAATCACATTTTAAAAGGATTAAGTGGCTTTAAAAGAGTTTTCAAGAATCAACCAAAGACTATTATTTTTACTATTTTGTTGAGTACACAAACGACCTCATCAATCATCGTTGTCACGTTTGCTAGTGAAATGGTGGTGTTTCGGTGGCGATTTCTGATTGTTTCAGTGGGTGTTTCTGAGTTCGGTGGTGATTTTTGTATGTATGTTTGAGGAAAAAATTATGTATTTCGATCTGAGTTTTTGTTTGGGTTTTGTGATTTTGTTTGAAAATGAAGAAGATGATGTTGTTGTTGATGTTTGGTGGAATATTGTGTGTTTTTGTTTTATTATTGCTGTTGTTGAAAATGAAGAAGATAATGTTTTTGTGTTTTTGTTTGAAAATGAAGAAGATGATGTTGTTTTTGTCCGATCAAGTTTTTTTTTTTTTGATTAGATGGAGATCCAATATGGATTTCCACCTAAGAAAAAAAAAATTCCTTTGAATTTTTTTTCTTTAACTCAAAACGAAATGACATAATTGACCTTCGTACGGACCCATGTGAGAAGCACGTGACAAAATTTTGGATGGAAGTTAGTAATCCTTCAGCTTTTGCAAATTTATGAAAGTTCAAGGGGTTTAATGCCAAGAAAAAAAATTTAAAAGGCACTTTGCTACAACACTATAAGTTCAGGGGTGCTATTAACCCCATTTTAGACCGTCAACCTTTTCTATTATGCAATTGTTTTTATTTTTCTAACTTTTTTTTTAATATTTATATTTTTTGTTAATATTAAATAAAAAGTCTGAAAAAGTTTAAATATAAAAACTAAAATGAAAAATAATATCTAAATTAAAAGTCTGTTACATTATTTATATAAAATGGCTTTTCCCCTTATCATTTTTTTTTTTTTTTTTTGCTATCGAGAATCCCGAACTTCATCCAGGCATCTATTCGTCTGTCATCCTCCAACTGTGTGACTCGTCGTGGCCTATATGTTGGAAGCAGGCCCTCAACTGCGTGACTTGCTATGGCTTATATGTTGGTTTCGCAGAGTATGACAGATAAGAAACCTCGGCCCACACCATTGGCCCTAAAAGGATGCAAAATGGTAAATCAGAACTCACCCCCTTCTAAGTAGGATTCGAACCACTGACGTTAGCCCCATGCCCGTCCTTCCATCAGCAGAGCTAAACGCTATAAGGGTCGGCCATAAAGAAATTGCCAAGAGTAGAACCAAGGACTTGGGTTTCATCCCTAAGCCTTGGACCACCAAGGCAACCCCCCTTGTGGTTAATAAACATGCATAGATTTCAAATACAATAGATCCTACTCTTTTTTTATTTTTAATTTTTTAATTTTGGACCATGTGTTTTTTTTGAAAGATTTCGTCATTGGTAAGATTCAAGTCGTTGACATGTGAGTCATTTACCTAAGCCCCAAGCTCGTCCATTTACTAGCTGAACTATGCCCATGTTGGCATTTTATTGTGAAAGAGCTTCGACTATGGGTTAAATCGGTTTTATTATAATTAAGAGCAAATGGCAGCCAACCTTCCCAATGTTTGGCCTTTTGACAACCAAAAACAACTTTATCATTAATTGATAATGACCTCCCCTACCGTTAGTCAAAGATAGTCAAGTTTAACCGTTGACCGGATTTGGCCGCTACAAATATCTAAATGCCTATGAATAAAAAAAAAATCTGATTTAATATATATATATATATATATATGAAAACAAATTTGGATCTCCACTTTAAAAAAATTGAAAATTACAAATTTAAAAAAAAAAAACCGTGGATACATAGGTTGTATCTCTGTATTTTTCTTCAAATTTTAAATTCTAAAAAATTAATAATATGGATCATTAAAATCTAATCCAGCAACATTTTCTTTAGATAATTTTTTCTTCTTCTATATGGATTCTCGAATTTTTCTTCATATTCAAGTTTTTTAGATTTTTCAAAACTAAAAAAAAAAAAAAAAAAAAAAAAAATCTAGCTCATCTAAATCTACTCTAAAAACATTTTCTTCTTCCATTGATGTATTTCTATATTTTTCTTCGAATTCAAGTTTTTTAGATTTTTCAAAAATAAATAATAAAAAATGTGGCCAAAATGAATGGTGAAGATTTATAGCTTTTAAATCTATTTTTTAATAAATAAAAATGGTTGAAATGATGAAAATACCTTATCCCTGTTAAGTTTGACTAACTTTAACTAATGACAGGGGAGATTATTGTCAATTAAGTATAAAATTGTTTTTTATTGTCAAAGATCAAACCTCAGGGAGATTGGCTATAATTTGCTCCATACTTAAAATCGTATGATTTATATGATAATTAATAGATAAATTCGTATTTTAAAATAAATATATTATAAACTATTGAAATCTATTTATATCTTTAAAGATTTATCTGGCTGTCTAGAATTATTATTATTTATTTATTTATTTGTTTGTTAACTTTATCTAATCAAGTGACTATCCATGCCATGTAATAAATAGTAAGGCCAACTACATAAATCAATGGACCTATACTCGAACCCGAACAATAAATCTATAAAGTTAAACAGTTGATGTTAAAAAAAAAAAAAAAAAAAAAAAAAAAAAAAAAAAAAAAAAAACAAAAAAAAAAAAAAAAAAAAAAAAAAAAAAAAAAAAAAAAAAAAAAAAAAAAAAAAAGTGTCAAGTGCGTGTGTGCACACCAAATAATGCACCTATCTATTTATTTATTTATTTATTATATGAGAATAATTCACCTATTGCATTATAAATTTTCTCTCATGAATCATGATAGATGTGGTAGCCAAAAATGGTTTATAGGCCCAAGAGTGTAAAAGCCCAAACTAAACTTTACTTTGGCCCAAGTTTAGAGAGTCAAGCGAGCCCAACGAAGACAGCAACAACGTGACTTGGTCGTTTGAAAGACCAAGTCAGCCAGGTGTGCTAACAGCGAGATTTTGGGGGAGAGAATCTCTCCTAGGATCTCGCCCACGATCAGTTCTCTATCCTACCTACCTACTTCGAACGGTGACCGAAAGGTTTTCCTATAAATAGCCAAGCATTCTTCTCAGTAAAGGATATATATAAAAAACAAGCTTAAGAAAGCGTACTAAAATTCTGTCTCAAAAGGATCACGGTAACCGGAATCCAGATTATCACGATCATCATTGCTCAGCCCTAGCATAACTAAGGCTAACAATCTAAATCAATTCCTTTGCTATTTCTTATTGCTGTTCTATTTTATCTGTTCTTCAATTTTTGCAGGTTATTAGGTCGGTCGACCAATATCTATTTCGGTCGACTAAGTTCTTTTGCAGGTCAATCCAGCAGACGACAACACGATCCACGGAAACTCAACCCAAGTTGCATTGGGCCTAACAACATACGACCCGATCCATATCGATTGTAGGTCGACACCCTACAATAGACTGTTATTTTCGAGAAACACTTATAGAAGAAAATCTTCAAAATCTTCAATTGGACGATTTTATTGTTACTTGGTGGGACTGTCCCAATAAGATTTTATTATTTATCTCGAAAATATAAATATATATTATTAAACTGTAATTTGGTACAACCTAACCAAGTTGTTATAAAATCATCCCATCGACGATTTTCTCTATACATAAACGGACAACTCAACTAAGTGGTTCTAGAATTTGTTCACAATAATGACATGGCAGGAAGTAGTTGGACGATACGATATTCTCAACGTGTAAAATTAGAAATGGATGGGAGAGATATTATTTCTCCCGGTCAAAGAGTTGACCAAATCACCTAGTTGACAACGACAGGTGGCAGCAGATTATTGGAAAATTGAATCACAGTTTGACCAGGATATCATGATGTCCAAGATACCGACATGGCTTTGTCAGGCCTTTTGCTATTGCTCTTGGATATATACATAATACATCCATTATGAAATTAATGGGAATTTCGCACGTGCCAAATACACGTGCAAAGATTAAGATTGGATTAAGATCTGTGGATGTGTACTTGTTTTTGTTTTTGTAGCAAATTTTGTTATTAAAGAATGGCATTTCATTTTCATATTAACCATGTCCATGTGGTAGGTTTGATTTAAAGTATGAGGAAGGTGTATGTTGGGAGAAAAACTTGGGCACAACAGATACATATGCTAGAATCTGATGTTGGTGTATCGGTTGCCCTACGTAAGTGACAAGTGACACTCACATAAACTTAAAAAAAATATTTTCTTTTTCTTTTCTTTTTCTTTTTTCATTTTGCCTCTTCATTTTCGATCAATCAAACCCAATTTAATTCCCTTCAATATTTTTTTAGTGTTTCTCTTTTAGTCCCCACCACAAATCTCGACTTCGACTTACCGTGACGGTCACTACTGTTTACGATCCTCACCATCTTACGGTTACCACTGCTTCACTTAGGTGATTAATTTATTAATTTCTTTAAGTTATTCAAGTTTTAATCTTTAATTTGTTATTGAAATAGTTTACAGTAAAAGTTCTCTTTTTATTTATATTTTGCTAGTAAATCCATCTTGTTTGTTTTCTAATGATTAATATATATATTTTTTTATTTGTGTACTTTTTTTTTTTTTTTTTTTTTGATGGAAGGGCACCTGAAAATCTAGAAAAACCATATCCAGGGCAAGGTTACAACCAAACTGGGACTCCACAAATAAAACTAATCGAGCACAAGCCCAGATCAGAGTCCCACTACGGGAGAAAAACGCCCACACAAGAGTGGGATTACAAACAAACCATAAAACAAAACACAAAACAAAATAAAACCACGAGCAGAGGACTGATAAGGAGGAAGATCCATGCTGCCGGAGCAGCCCCACCGGAGACGGTGCCGGAACAAACCCCTACCCACCACGCCAATCAAACCCCCAACAGTACAACGCCCGACTCCGCAAAGCTTAAACCGACCAAGCTGGACCCAAAGCCAGTGAAAAGAAGACCCCCAAAGCTGCCGGTGGTGTCCCGGCGGAGAGGATGGTGCCGGAAAACTCCAAGGCCACCGATCAGTCAACTCACGCCGATAATCACACCAGATCTGGCCGGAGATCGGCCGATCTAACCGCTGCCGTTGTTGCTAGGACAAAAAACCCCTCCCTGTGGCCCGAAAGAGATTTCCAGGCGACGAAACGGGGCCGTCGTAGCAGCCGTCGGAGTCTCCCAGCTGACCGGGATAGCCAAGCAAAGGAAAGAAGAGAACCATCGTCGCCGGCTCCCGCTGCCACAGCGAGAAACCGGCGACGGAAAACAAGAGGCGGTGAAGAACTGGGTAGAGAGAAAGAAGAGAGAAGAAAAGAAGAGAGAAGAAATATCTCTTCTCACGACTGTTGTTGAATGGGCGGATTTATTTGTGTACTTCTTGTTGGGAACAACGTATATTTGAAAGATTTTATAATAAATGTGTAATATTATAAACAATGATGTTGAATTTTAAATTTGGGTTTTGGTAAAATGTTTGGAATTAGAAAATCGAATTTTCAAATGTAGTTCATTGGCCGCCTTTCATCTGAGGTTGGATGGAACCATTATGACACCATTAGGTTAGTATTTCTCTTCATTTGCTGTATTTTCTTTACTTATTCTGTTTTATATAAATACTTGTTGTAGTCTACAATTTATCTTCCTTCCATTATGTGGGAAGGGGACAATTGCAATGATGGGTATTGGGGATAACTTACATCAAATTCTGACCATTACATATAAAATGCCTTTTTTTCATAAATTTTTAAAGGGGTGAAATCATAATGAGCCAAAAAAATTATGGGTTTATTGTTTTTAGCCACAAATTTATTTTTTATTATTTTCGTCACTTTTGACCACTTTTAGATAAAAATGCCCCTAAATTTGAATTTTTTAAAAAAGAAAGATGTCAGTGTGTGGGTGGTAAAAACGAGGTTTTTTTGTTTTTTTTTTTTTTTGTTAGGGTTGAAACCATCCCTCCACTAAAAATGATCAAAAGTAAAAAAAAGAAAGAGAGAGAAGGGAAGAGAAGAAAGAGATCGCCATCGCCTCCAACCTCTATCGTCGTCACTACTGCTTGTCGTCACTGCCGCAGTTACCGTTCGCCACCACTGCTTCCCTCGTTCGTCGACGTTGTCACCGTCACCGTCACTCGTCGACACCATCTTCAGATACTGCTGAGTTAATCGATATTCATCATACAAGTCTACAACAGTTTGGAATAAAATAGGGTTTTTTTTTTAAAAAAAGGATTTCAGTATTCCTCTGGTTTATGACTCTTCTCGAATAATGAGGGAACTTTTCAAAAATAGGGGCAAATCAGAGGAATACTCAGATCGCAATAATGAGGGAATGCATTCTTCAAGTTCCTATTACCATGTCGAATGCTTGATTCATTTCTTCTTGATGTGGTTTTGTTGAAATTTTGATTTTCTTGTTGAATTAAACAAATCTTTTGTTATTATGAAGTTGAATTAAACAAATCTTTTGTTATTACCATATTATGAAATTTTGATTTTCTTATTATGAAGTTCTTCAACTACAATTGAATTATGTTATTGCAGATTGGTCAAATTGATGAAGCTTCTTGAGGATTGAATGTGAAGAAATTTAATTTTAGGTAAATAATGTTGAATTGTTTTTTTTTTTTTTTTTTTTCATTTACATTGATGATGAAAGTTAATACACGATAGTTAATTGCCCCTAAATTGCTACTGTTTATAGATGTTTTGTTAGGTGAAGTGAATGAATATCAATGAATTGTGTTGCTTTTATTGAATTATTTTGTGAAATGAATAGATATGTAACTAATTATTTGTGGTGCTTGTCTAGCTTGCATTCGGTTTCAATTTTGATGAATGTAATAATTTGCCAAATATGCTAAGCAGGTGCATTGATCAGAATTATAAATTGGTTTGTAATGGTTAGTGGCTACTGTCGGCTCATATATGAAATATGATCATATTTCTTGGAAAAGTGTGAACGTTTCTGATATAAATTTGCCCCATACAAGTCTGGTTCAACAAATTTGGGTAAAATTAAATGATTTATATTTGCTTTGTAGGGTGTTTGGATTGGAATGCTGTTCGGAACGTTTGTCCAAACTGTTACACTTATTATTATCACTTGAAGAACTGGGATAAACAGGTATCTTGCTTTTTCATTTGGCTAGCTTTTAAAGCAGATTATATCTTTACTGAATTGTTGGTGCTAATATTAGAAGCATCTCTAAATAAGATGCATTTATACAGGTAGCATGGCTGGTAGAAGCGTTTATACATGTGCACATTTTATTGAGTGGTGAACAATTTGCTGCTTCCATGTCCACCCTAGCTCTTGCGTCTAGAGACGTCCTAGTTCATGCACCTGCTGAAGCCATCGGTGCCTCTGCAGAGTTTTATACTTGGTTGAAGCCTCACTCATGTCACTTGTTGCCTTGTACTTCTTATAAACATGTAGACAATGAAGAGAAGAAAAACCATATAATATGTAAGAAATGGATGGATACTATATAAAATTCATATCTATGATTAATCTGTATCTACTGACATGTATCTTTCTTACAAATAATTTGATTCATTTATCTTGATTCAAATACAACTGGTATGCAACTTCAAAAACAGCTGACATGTAATTTCAATTTCAATTGGCATGTAACTTGGAATGCACTTGGCATGTAATTTGGAATGCACTTAGCATGTAATTTGAAATACAACTGACATATAACTTGAAAATTAACCGGCAACTCCGAATATAATGTGCATGTAACTTGGATAGTAATAGGCAACTCTGAATATAATGGACCTGCTATTTTATTATAAAAGACACAAGGGCAACAAGAGTCCAACAAACAATAAAAGCCTCAAGGCATAATCCCCAACAATCAAGGAAAACTAATACAATACATGATAGAAAAAAGAAGCAACAAATGCACCCCATAACATCAACAAAACCGAACATAAGTAGCCTAGAAGTATACAAAAACTGGAACAAACTAAGGAAGCATGCGAGAGAAATAAAACAGAGACACCACTTCTCAGAGCATGAGCATTCTCATCATCATTTAGTGGTTGCTTATCAAAGAATCTTACCACCATGCATCAACTGAGAAGGGGTGCAGACTCGAACGAAAATAAATCTACATAGTTTTATCTGTTTGTTGGATAACTTACATTCAACTTGCCTCAGAATTAATTATAAAAACCATAAGCCTTGCCAAGGTCTAGCAGCACAAATTTTATTTTCTAATCTCTACAATTATTGTATGGCTTGGAAGGAACTATGTTTCAGTGAACAAAGCAGCAAATAAGCCTCAAAATACTATCATATAATGTTTAACTTTCTGCCACATGTAGCTACTGCTTGTAATCATGGGCCAACGATAGATAAAATCTTATCAGTGAATATATGGAATACCTCAAATTCCATACCTTTGTCAAGTGCATTCTTTGCATCTAGGGAACCATCGATTTCTGCATCTTCCAAAACACTTATTAGAGCTCAAAATTCATAAATAGAAACTCAAATAATATTACTATTTCAACAAAAACACACAAACCCCATCTCAAGAACTAACTATTGGATTTCAATAATCTAACCACAAACAAAGAAAAAAAAAACCCACTTCAAATTGAAGATAAATTGAACAAGCATTGATTCCCAAACTAAAATCCCACTTCAAATACACAAACCCTAGATGATCTAGATCGACAAATAGACTCATAACAAAAAAAAAAAAAAAATTACCAGAAACCAACGAAAATGGAAAGAAAACCTATTGTGGTGTTGTTGTTTGAACATAAAACTGGTTACAACATTGACGAGCTTGAACGGCCGCTTAAGGCGGCATCATAGACAAGATAAAAACGGCCAAGGCGAAGGTATGGCGTTGACGAGCTCGAGAGGACGGTCGCAGTAGTTGGCCGTGTCGACAGGCAAAGGGGCGGCAGCGATGGACGACGGTCGTTGAAGAGAGCCAAAGAGAGATCTGATTTTGAAACGACAAATACGTGGGTATGTGACCGAAGAGATGGGGGGATTTTAGGTGGGAAATTTTGGATAAAGTAAAATAAAATGGAGGGCAATTTTGTCCGTTCAAGCCCAAAAGTAACAAGTATAATAAAAAATAAATTTCTGGCTAAAAACAATAAACCAATAAACTTTTTGATCATTTTTTGCAATTTCCTCATTTTTAAATGGTAAGTGTAGGGTGTCGACCTACAATCGATATGGATCGGATCGTATGTTGATAGGCCCAATGCAACTTGGGTTGGATCGTTTAAATGCTGTTGTCGTTTGCTGAATTGACCTGCAAAAGAATTTGGTCGACTGCAAAGGAACTTGGTCGACCGACCTAATAACCTGCAAAAATTGAAGAACAGAAGCAATGAAAGAAATAAATTATAGAGGTGGTTCAGATCGTTAGCCTTAGATATGCTTGGGCTGAGCAACGATGATCGTGAAAGCTTGAATTTGGATTCCGGTGGCCATGATCCTTAGAAGCAGAATTTCAGTACGCTGTTATAAGCTTTGTATCTCCAGAGAGCCTTCTGTGAAGAAAAGCTTCACTATTTATAGCCAACTTCTAGGCTACCGTTTGAAGTAAACAGGTAAGATCATGGGCTTGATCGTGGGCGAGATTCTTGGAGAGATTTTCTCCCTAGAATCTCGCTTTTTGGCACACCTGGCTGACTTGATCCTTCAGACGACCAAGTCATGCAGTCATTGTTCTCGTTGGGCTCGTTGGGCTCTTCAAACTTAGGCCAAAGCAAGACTAGCCTGGGCTTGCACTGTTGGGTCTGTGAGCCATTTTTGTCTACCACAGTTTGTCCCCCACTCTCTAAAGAGTTACTAACGAAGTAGAGAGTGACTTAGATTCAATCGACCGTTGTCGAACGAAAATGAATTCAACTTTTAGTCGACTGGATTCGTAGCTAACTTGTTGAGACGAGCTTTTAACGTCGTTTGAATGCAAAATCTTGAGTCGACATGATTGCTGACAATGGAACATTGTGTTTCCAAATGTCGTTTGACAAATTCCAATCGCTAGGTTATGATACCCAAATGTCGTTCGACAATTTCCAATCGTCAGGATATGATGAGGCAAACCAAAGGTCAATCTGAAAAGACCTTTCGTTTCATAAACCCTAGTGACGTCACGCATAATTAATTTTGGCGTGCTTACTCTGTTCGAGAAGATTTTTAAATTTCGAGAACTCATCATTAGCAGTTGCGTACGCGAGTAAGTAATTGGCAACTGAAAGGTTGTATCTACTTCTGGTAAGGACACGTGGCAAAGGGGTTTCTTAAGGGTTTGGTTATAAATATAACCTCCCTTCTACTCCCGGCCACTTTTGCATTCACCATTCAAGTTCTCAGAGAGCCTCTTCAAAGCAACTTCAGCGAACTCGTTGTTCTTTGAAGATTTCAGATCAAACTTTTCCGGCGATTCTCTTCTTTCTTAAGGTATTTACTTTCATTTGCTTTTCCTATGATACTTGGTTATTTGAAAGGAATATAATATGCAAATAATGTAAAGACTCACTTGCCTGAAGTTTTTGTGAAGCTCTGGTTCTGTTCATGCTGTTCTTCGTTGTTTTTCGTTGTTTTTTGGTTCTCTGTTGATTTTGATCTTGTTCCTGCACTGTTAGTTGTATTGTTTGTGTTTATTTATTTCATACGACCGATGTAGACTGGAAGCTTTATTCGGCTGACTTTGTAGGAAGCTAGGACTTGTAGGGTTAGGTTAGGTTTTAAGACGATGATCCTAGAGTAGGATTTTAGAAACCCTAGGTTGTGATTATAGCGCCACAGTTTCTGACTTGTGCATTTTTTGCCTTGTCAGCTTTAGGAGGACTCATGTCGAACGACGATGTTAGCATGTCGAGTGGAGAAATAGTCCTATCGAGCGACGGCACCATATCTGATCCAAAATATAGTTGGACAAGCGAGGGAGAGGATAGTGTCGAAGTTGATAGTGGTGTCGATGTCGATCGGCGAGTTACACTAGAGGATCCGTCGAACGTCGTTTCGATAAATAAGAAAAGGATACTCGAACAAGGCAGCGTACGTGCCGTTGCGTCGATAGTCGACCATCCTGAATATATAGACGTAGATGAGGCTACTACGTCCGGTCGACCAGTAGGTGTGCTTGAAGAAAGTCCGTCAAGTTTGGTGTCGGAGGAAAACTTGTGTCTGCTGAGGGAAATTTACGGCATCCCTAGTAGTGTCGAGCTGCGTGCACCAAAGGAGTATGAAAAAGCCGACTGGGATATAGCCGAGTGGACATGCCTTTATGAATACACATTCCGTTTGGGGTTTAGGTTCCCCATTCCCCCATTGGTGCGACGAACATTGTTGTACTACGACCTTGCTCCGGGTCAGCTAATGCCAAACACATGGAGGATCTTGCTAAGTTTGAGTGTTCTTAGTGAGAGATACGGCATACCATTTGGGATGTCGAGCCTCCTCCACAACTATTATTTGAAGGAGCACATATACGACCAAGGTCGCTATATGTTAGTACCTAGAAGCAAGGAGCAGCAGATCATTACCGACACGACAACGAACGACCGGAATTGGAAGGATACCTACTTTTTTGCAAAAGGTCCTCCAGTCGACGGTCCATGGTTCGTGGATAATGAACCGTATGTTTTAAGACGGACTTGGAACCGATATGGTGAGTGTCGTCTGAGTTTTGTCGTAGATAGGTTTTTTACTTTTGATTTGTCTTTGCTGATACCTAGCTTATTTTGTAGAAATAAAGGGCTTAGAGGCCAAACCGTCGAGCAAAATTGCTCCTGTTCGCACTGCAGCGATTCTGAATATCCCTGAAAAGGATAGAAGCTGTAAAGTGCTATTAACAGAAGGTAAACTTAGGCCTACCAGGTTATGGAGGTGGTCGACTCATAATAGGTCGCGAGCGCCGTATCCTAACGTGAAGGATTTCTTGTCGTATATCTGGATTAGAAGGAGTTTCAAAATTCTTCAATATTCAATGACATTCTTGTCGCCTGTTTCTGACAATGAACGTCGTGTTGCAGTGACATCAATGGCTAACGCAAGAGTGAACATCCCGGACACAGCAGACGCCCTGAAGAATCTCAGGGACGACCTGATGAAGAAACGACAAGCAGCAGCAGCAAAGAAGAAACAGGCGGGGAAGTCGGCTGGAGGCTCTGCGCAGCCACAAGAACAGGTTTATGAATCTTCTCCTGAACGGTCTCCCCAGAAGAAGAGGCCAAGGAAGAATCCGCCGGCCGACAAAGGGAAGAGGGTCGAGTCGAGTGCTAGAAAGCAAGCGGCTGTCTCGCAGCCGGACTCGTCGACAGGGACCCTTTCTAATCTGTCATCGTTCGACGATCCAACTTCTTTTTTGGATAAGTCGTTCGACTATGTCCTTCCTGCAGATGAGAAGCACCTGCAGAAGATGAAACTTGAGGAAGTCTTCGACACGACATTCCTCTCGGCATTCCATGTGAGTTGTATATATTATATATATATATATTTTTTTATTTTGATGTCGTTCTATTTATGCTGACTTTCGACGCTGTGCAGTCTTTGCAGGCTTCTCTACACTTGTATGGGAGGTACAAGTCGTTGGGTGACAAGTATGGGAAGCAGCGGAAGCTTGTCGACGTCACTAGGTAGGAGAAGGCCCAGGCCGACAAAGCTGTCGAGGAGCTGACAAGAAAAAACTTGGCTCTTGAGAAAGAGTTGAGTGATATGAAGGCCGACAGGGATCGACATTCCTTGGAGTCGACCGAAGCTCGTGCCGCCTTAATCGAAGAGCAGCATAATGTTGCTGCTTTAAAGGCTCAGCTGACGTCGATCGCCTCTGCTGCATTAATTAAGGCGAAAGCAGAGCTGTACAAGGAATATATGTCGGGCCAACATGTTAATTGGAGCCGCGACGAAATGCGGGAGATGGTTGAGACTTGTGATGAAATGCGTCGGCTGGAGGAGGACGACAACGCACTCCCCGAAGGTGCCGATGTCGCTGACCTCCAGTCTGCTGTCGATCCACCAATCGACAATCAATCTCCTGCTGATCCCACTGAAGCTGCTTCCTTCCTTGATCCGCCTGCCGTCTGAAATTTAATTTCAATTCAAACAATTTTTTGTAATCATGGATGATATGGTCGTTCGACCTCCTTTATATATATATATATATTTGTCTTTCTGAAGGCTTTTGTAGATGATTTGGTCATCCTGACCATTTATTGACTAGTCTTTTTGATGTTTTATGATTTGTTTATATATCATGATCTGCTTACAATCTTTAATGCATGTGGCCTTCGTTTGATTTGTATGTGGAAACGACACGACCATCTTATAATGGGGGTTTACACAAGTTTAAACACCTGCATGAAACAAGCCTGTAAACTAATACTCATGCGCATGTCGAACTACTTCATAGTATAGATAAACATGGCTTATTTATTAATCATAAAATACGTGTACAAGAGTTAGTCGACAAAATATTTCGCATACATGCGTTCAGTCGACCATTCATCGCGTATGTGCGTAAATCGACAGTTAACAATTTCACTAACAAAAAATCATCAATTGGTTTAATACAACTCGCCTACGAGCGTTCAGTCGACAAATGTCATCGCGTACATGCGTCAGTCGACAAAATATATTTGAATCGAAATACAACTCGCGTACAAGCGTTCAGTCGACAAATGTCATCGCGTACATGCGTCAGTCGACAAAATATATTTGAATCGAAATACAACTCGCGTACAAGCGTTCAGTCGACAAATGTCATCGCGTACATGCGTCAGTCGACAAAATATATTTGAATCGCGTACATGCGTCAGTCGACAACTATAGTTGAATCGCGTACATGCGTCAGTCGACAACTATAGTTGAATCGCGTACATGCGTCAATTTTCAATTTTTTCCATCAAGTGTTGTTTGTCCCCGACTCCCAGCATGCGTTTGATTAAATAAGGATGTTGGGAGTAGGTTCTTGTTGTCGTCGACGTCGGGGTATTGCCAATGCTGTAATAACAGAAGAATTTCGTAGCAATATAATATGTCGAAGTCGACTGAGGTTATGAAAAATGTTTTGTGAGCTCAGTTATAAACTTAGTAAGTTTTTCATCATTGCTCTTTTTTGCATTGTTAGTATCATAAGATTCAAGGAAAGTGATAAAAAATGAAATGAAAGAAGAAATTAAGTATAGTTTTAGAAGTGATACTATTTCAGATGCAGTGCATTCCAGCTGTTGTTTAGTTCTCGACCGTCGAGTCCTCTCAACTTGTAGGCTCCTCGACCGACGACTTCTGCTATTTGATAAGGCCCTTCCCATGTCGGCCCCAATTTTCCGGCTCCCTCTTCTCTGGTGTTTTGGAAAACACGGCGTACTACCCAGTCATGGAGCTTGAAGGTTCTGATATGTACTTTCTTATTGTAATGTCGTGCGACCTGTTCCTGGTACGACTGTACTCTCAGAGCCGCTCGATCACGTCTCTCATCCAAGTGATCCAACTCGAAGGCGAGCTCACGGTTGTTTTGGGCTTCGTTTGGATTTTCACTTCTTGCGGTTGCGAGTCGTGTCTCGATGGGGATCACTGCTTCAGACCCATAAACAAGGGAGAATGGAGTCTCGCCAGTCGACCGTCGAGGGGTCGTACGGTACGACCATAGGATTTCTGGGAGCTTTTCCACCCATTCATTCTTTTCAGCTTCTAGTCGTTTCTTCAGTGTGTTGATGATGGTTTTATTCGTCGACTCCGCTTGTCCATTTGCTTGTGGATACCGTGGAGTTGAGAAACTTAGCTTTATCCCATATTTGTCGCAGAAGTTTTTGAAGTCGAATGAGATGAACTGGGACCCATTGTCGGTTACTATTTCTCGTGGAACTCCGAACCTGCAAATTATGTTTTTCCACACAAAATTGCGTACCTCGACGTCGCGTACTTGAGGTAAAGCTTCGATTTCTACCCACTTTGTGAAGTAGTCTGTCATCACCAACATGTAGACGACGCCTCCAGGTGCAGCTGAGAGTTTTCCTACAATATCCATCCCCCATTTCATAAAAGGCCAAGGGGCTGAGATTGAATTTAACATACCTGGGGGAAGATGGCAGACTGGTGCGAATCTTTGACACTTGTCGCACGACTTCACATGATTTTGGGAGTCGGAGCGCATGGTCGGCCAGTAGTATCCTGCTGTGATTGCTCTGTTTGATAGACTTCGAGCCCCCGAGTGATTTCCACATTCTTCATAGTGTAGACTCTTGAGGACGTCGTATGATTCTCGTGGAGTTACACACCTCAAGTACGGTCCTGTAAAAGACTTTTTGTATAGCTTACTGTATAAAATGCAGAACTTCGCCTCTTTTGCTTTGATTTTCCTTGCCTCAGTTCTGTCTTCAGGTAAAATGTCGGCTCGCAAGTAGTCTAATAGTGGATCCATCCAATTTCTTGTGTCGTCGACTGGGGCGACTATTTCTGTTGCTTGGATTGTTGGTGTTGTGAGGTGAACGACTGGAATTGACTTTGATCCGCCTGTCGTTGTCGAGCCAAGATAAGCTAGTGCATCTGCACGTGAGTTCTCCGACCTGGGTATTTGTTCGATGGTGAATTTGTCGAAAGTCGACTGAATCTGTTTGGCTTTGGCTAAGTAGGCGGTCATCCTTTGATCTCTTGCTTCGTACGACCCGTTTATTTGTCGAACGACTAGTTGTGAGTCGCTGAATACTTGGAGACTTTTGACGTTCAGGCTCTTGGCTAGGTCGAGTCCAGCAATCAGCGCTTCGTACTCTGCTTCGTTATTTGTCGCTCGGAATTCGCAATGGATGGATTGCTCTATTATGTCCCCATGAGGGGATGTGAGTACCAATCCCAGTCCACTGCCTTTTATGTTGCTTGATCCGTCGACCGACAAAGTCCATTTTTCGTCCGACGTTGTCTCTGTTAGAGCTATTAGCTCTTTTTCAGCCTGCAAGTTTTCGTTAGGTGTAAAGTCTGTAAGGAAATCAGCTAATACCTGCGATTTTAGCGCTGTCCTTGGATGATAGTTGATGTCGTACTCACTTAGCTCAACGGCCCATTTCGTCAGTCGACCTGAAACTTCAGGTTTATGCAGTATATTTTTTAGAGGGTAAGTCGTTAATACCTTAATTGAGTGGCACTGGAAGTAAGGTCTTAATTTTCTGGCTGCAACGACCAACGCGAGTGCCAGTTTTTCCAGCCGACTGTATCGTGTCTCAGCGTCGAGCAACGCCTTACTTACGTAATAGACCGGATGTTGTCGATCGCCTTCTTCCCTTACCAATACAGCGCTGACGGCCGTGGTCGACACGGCTAAGTATACGAGTAGTGCCTCGTTGTCTTTAGGTTTCGACAGAAGCGGTGGCGAGGTCAAATATTCTTTAAGGTCCTGCAATGCCTTCTCACAATCGTCGTTCCATTCGAAGGCCTTGTTTTTCCTTAAGGTGTTGAAGAATGGATGGCAACGTTCAGACGACTTAGAGATAAACCTGTTCAATGCTGCTACTCGACCAGTGAGTTTCTGTACGTCTTTAATGCATTTAGGTGATTCGATTTCTCGTATCGACCGGATTTGGTCCGGGTTTGCTTCGACGCCTCTTTGTGTGACCAAATACCCTAAGAATTTCCCTGATGAGACACCAAAAGAACATTTAGTGGGATTTAATTTCATACCGTACTTGTCGAGGACGTCAAACGACTGCCTGAGGTGGTTTTTGTGTTGTTGAGCCACAAGTGATTTGACCAACATGTCGTCGATGTAGACTTCCATTGTCGAGCCAAGCATTTTGGCGAACATCATATTCACAAGTCGTTGGTAGGTAGCACCTGCATTTTTCAAACCAAACGGCATTACTTTATAACAGAAGGTACCTCGTTCGGTTACGAAGGCTGTCTTTTCCTGGTCGTCTGGGTGCATCAGGATCTGGTTGTAGCCTGAGTAGGCGTCCATGAAGCTGAGTAACTCATGTCCAGCTGTTGCGTCGACAAGCATGTCGATATGAGGCAAAGGGAAGGAGTCTTTGGGGCATGCTTTGTTGAGGTCTGTGAAGTCGATGCATACCCGCCACTTGCCATTCTTCTTTTTGACGACCACGACATTTGCTAGCTAATCAGGATATTGGACTTCTTTCACTGAGCCAATGTCGATTAGCTTCTGAATTTCTTCGTTGATGACTTTATTTCTCTCCGGAGCGAATTTCCTTCGCTTTTGTTTAACTGGTCGATGGTCGGGGTCGACCTGTAGTTGGTGAACTATTACCTCCGGATCAATGCCGACCATGTCTGCGTGCGACCACGCAAAGCTGCCTTGTCGTTCCCTTAGGAAGTCGA
Source organism: Acer campestre (assembly GCA_954870605.1). Taxonomy (NCBI): domain Eukaryota; kingdom Viridiplantae; phylum Streptophyta; class Magnoliopsida; order Sapindales; family Sapindaceae; genus Acer; species Acer campestre. The sequence goes on from OX940802.1 coordinate 22,813,982, forward strand.
TTAGTTGTTCCCTAACTTCCTTCGACAGTCTTGACCCTATGAATACCTTCCTATCTGGTCGACTTGAGTCGATCGACACTTCGTCGAGATCCTCCATCTTTGGAGCGTTTGGTGTCGACTCGACTTTGGAGTCCTGTAATTGCTATAAAGACTCTTTTTTCTTCTTCATGGCGTTTTGGTAGCATTCTCTAGCTGCTCTCTGCTCTCCTTTAATTTCACGAACTCCCCACCTGGTTGGGAACTTGATCATTTGGTGGTAAGTCGAAGGGATTGCCTTCATTTCATGGATCCAGGGTCTTCCTAGGATTGCGTTGTAGGGCGACTGACAGTCGAGCACCAGGAAGTTGACGTAGAGGTTCACGCCTTCAGCGTAGATGGGTAGCACGATTTCCCCCAACGTACTTTTTTGTTCTCCACTGAATCCTGTCAGCATTGTCGTCCGACGGCTCAGCTTTGACTCGTCGACCTGCATTTCTCTCAAGGCACTGTTAAACAAAATATTGCATGAACTGCCATTATCAATCAGAATTCTTTTCGTTAAACAGTTAGCAATGTGAAGTGAAATAACAAGTGCATCATGATGAGGAGAAAACAAATCTGATTTATCTGAGGACTTGAAGGTGACGGTCTCGTCGATGGTCGATGGGTGCTCCCTACTTGGCTGAATTTCCGTGTTCAACACTTGTCGTGTATGTCTTTTTGCTGCTGAATAACTGATGTCACTCACTTCAGAACCTCCTGCAATAAAATTTATTACCCTGTCGTGTCGAGGTGGCTCTAGGGGACTGTCGTTTGAGTTTGCCATTCTTTCGTTACGTCTTGCCAAGGTTTGTTTTCCCTTTTCTGTTAAAAACTCTTGTAGATGCCCTTGTTTTAGTAGTTCCGCAACTTCGAATTTGAGGGCGATGCAATCCTCAGTTCGATGGCCGTGATCTCCGTGGAACTCGCATCTTAACTTGGCATCTCTATGCTCTGGGAGTGCATTCATCTTTCTTGGCCATTTCATCGTCTTGCCCATCTCCCTCATGACTGCTACGAGGTCGACGGGTTCAATACTCAAGTTGTATTCAGGTACCTCTGCTTTTGGTCGACTTGTTCTCGGGTAGGTTCTTTTGTATGGTCGACCGTCGCTTCAGCCTTCATTTTGTCGACTCGGTCTATCTCCAGTCGGATATGGTTCTGACCTTCTGTCGCTCGACCGCCTATCCACTCGGTCGTTTCTGCTTCTGGAATAATTGTTGGCTCTACTTATGTAGTTAGCCTCATCTTCTTCCCATTTTATTTGAGCCCACGCTTTGGCCAACACATCTTCCATTGTCCTGCATGGATACTTGGTTAATTCTTTATAAAGGTCAGAGTCAAACCTGAGGCCCTTTCTGAAGGCATATATTGCAGTCGCCTGATTGCAGTGAGGGATTTGAACTTTCTCCCTGTTGAAACGACCTACGTAAGTCCTTAGGTTTTCGCCATGCTTCTGGGTTATAGTGTATAGGTCGTCCAACTGTTTTTCCAGCTTGTGGCTACTTGCGAATTGCTCCACGAATGTATCTGTAAGCTGCGCAAAAGAATTAATGGAATTATTAGGCAGGTTTGTGTACCATTGTAAAGCGGGGCCATTGAGACTAGACCCAAAGGCCTTGCACATGCATGCTTCTCTTAGGTCGCGGGGAATTGCTGCAGTGAACATTCTTTGTTTATACCGCGCTATGTGGTCGTCTGGATCGGTCGTTCCCTCATATTGCTTCATGTTTGGGAAGCTGAATTTCTTGGGCATTTCGACCAGCGCTATCGCGTCGACGAACGGTGAGTCTGCAAAGCTGTTCATGTTGCTCCTTTTGATTGGAGCTGGAACGCCTGGAATTCTTTGTATGAATGCCTCCATTTCAGCAAACCTGCGAGAAAATTCTAAATTAGCCAGAGAAGATTGGTCTGGATTAGATTTTACCAGACTTGGTGTCGACTGGAGCGATACGGGTGTCCCCAGGACATTTTCAGGTTGCCTGCCCGTAATAGGATCTTGCTCGTTGTCGTTTCGAGCTGGCAAGTTGTTGAGGTCGATGTCGACTCTAGTCGTTTGGGGTTTTTGCTGGGTTTGTCCGACATTTGGATTCACATCAGGTACTGTTGGGCCTGTCGGAGCGTCTCGACCTCGTCGGTCGACCTCTTGTTCAGCGTTGGGGACAGGAACTGGATGCCCCACATCTTCGCTGTCGGGAACGACGCCATCGACCATGGCTCGCAGTTCTTCATTAGTGGCTCGAATCGCAGCGTTTTCAGCTTCTAATGCTCGTAACTTTTCTGCGTTTGCTGCTGTTTGAGCTACCAATGCAGCGATCTGCTCCTCAATGGTTGGGGTAGTTCCTTCTCCTGACATCGTTGTTCGTTTGAAATTATGGAAATTGCGGTTGATATTTGTAAAGTTGCGACGGGCCCCACGGTGGGCGCCAAACTGTAGGGTGTCGACCTACAATCGATATGGATCGGATCGTATGTTGATAGGCCCAATGCAACTTGGGTTGGATCTTTTAAATGCTGTTGTCGTTTGCTGAATTGACCTGCAAAAGAATTTGGTCGACTGCAAAGGAACTTGGTCGACCGACCTAATAACCTGCAAAAATTGAAGAACAGAAGCAATGAAAGAAATAAATTATAGAGGTGGTTCAGATCGTTAGCCTTAGATATGCTTGGGCTGAGCAACGATGATCGTGAAAGCTTGAATTTGGATTCCGGTGGCCGTGATCCTTAGAAGCAGAATTTCAGTACGCTGTTATAAGCTTTGTATCTCCAGAGAGCCTTCTGTGAAGAAAAGCTTCACTATTTATAGCCAACTTCTAGGCTACCGTTTGAAGTAAACAGGTAAGATCATGGGCTTGATCGTGGGCGAGATTCTTGGAGAGATTTTCTCCCTAGAATCTCGCTTTTTGGCACACCTGGCTGACTTGATCCTTCAGACGACCAAGTCATGCAGTCACTGTTCTCGTTGGGCTCTTCAAACTTGGGCCAAAGCAAGACTAGCCTGGGCTTGCACTGTTGGGCCCGTGAGCCATTTTTGGCTACCACAGTAAATAACATATATAATCGATATATTGTAAATATGAAATTTGAATATATGATTTGTTTTCTAATGAGTGCCACTAATAAATGTAAAGGAAAACGCCCGTACACTCATATAGAGATATAAAAGCTATTGGGCCTAAGGGTCTTGAACTAACTATTAAACAAATGTGGGCCTGGTTATGTATTTAGAATGACGTGTCATAATATCATTGGTAATAGACATCGAATGAAGGAACCGGACACAAAGTGACTTAACACTATGTTTGGTTTGATGGAAAGGAAAGGAAAGGAAAGGAAAGGAAATGATTGTGAGGATATGAAAGGAAAGGAATGGAGAAGATAGTGGTTTTAATGATTGTTGTTTGGAGGGTTATGAGTGGAAATGAAAGGAAAGAAAAGGATAGTGATTTTATTTTATTTACGAAAATACCCTTATTTTAATAATATGAATACCAACAATATATAGGGTTATTTTTGGGATTTTGAAAAACTTATTAATGGTGGATTCCTTTCTCTCCCTTTCCTCCCAAATTTGGATGGAAACCAAAGTGTATAAAATAGGAATAAATTATTCCCTCCATTTCCCGTAATTTCTTTTCCTTTCCTTCTCATTTAACCATCCAAACAAGAAATTAGAAATCCTCCCAAATCTTTTCCTTTCCTTTCTCTCCAATTCCTTCAAACCAAATATATTGTAAGAGAAATGGCGTATAACCCAAGAAACCCTAGCAACTCATATATAAGTTTCTATAGTGAGAGGTTGAGGGAGATGAGTGGAAAAGGACTTTAGAGAGAAGAGTTGTGAATAAGAATGGTGTTAGGATCTAGAATCTGCGCAAAGATGGTGGTGGTGGATACAAGGCTTCACATGCTGCATAGGTTGGTGTTGATCATCACGAATGAGCTTCTCAATGGCCAGAAAGTGGTGAATTGGTGATGGTTTGATGTGAGGAGATATGCTTGTTAGATGGCCTTGCTAGACAGAAGATGAAGTACATGAGATTTCTCCGCAAGCGTATGAACACTAAGCCTTCTCATGGTCCCATCCACTTCCGCGCCCCTGCTAACATCTTGTGGCGCACCATTCGTGGGTATAATAATAATATGTTGCTCTTTGTTTCTCTTATTTATCACTTGCTGATTTGGTATAAATATTGATTTTTGATTGTCTTGTCCTCACAGGATGATACCGTATAAGACCAAAAGAGAAGCTAGAGCACTTGCTCGGTTCAAGGCTTATGTGGGGGTCCCTCCACCATATGATAAGATGAAGATGATGGTCATCCCTGATGCTATTAAGTTAGTTTCTATTACCAATACTATATATCAAGATCTTTTTTATTGTTTTGAATTATGTATTAGGGTCTTAACGCTTCAGAAGGGTCACAAGTACTGCTTAGCTTTCATTGATACTTAATGGTCTAGGATTTTCATATGCAAAGAGATGGTTGTATTCTAATTTTTAGCCATTTTTATTTTTGTATATGTATTTTTTCCCTTTTCTTTCTATATTTGTTAATGACAAAACTAGTCATGACTCTAACCTAGAAAATCAAAGTAGAGAAAGACATCGTTGTCAGACCACCTAATCTACTAGGTGGATCAAAAAGTATCCAGTTGAGAATTTGATTCCTAAAAGAAGACTAAAGAAGGGTGGCCACTTTGATTCTCGTTTGCCTAAGTGTCCCCAATGATGTATTAGTGAAAAATAATATGCTAGGCCAATCACATTGATCTTGGAGAACATCAATGTCCAATTCGAATTATGCAATTAAGTTCCTTAGAAATATAAGATGATAGAGGTCTAACTAAAATAAAACACTACAGAAGGATTAACAGAAATAGTACAACGATCAGTAGATCTCCATAATCCAGCGGTTTCGTTTGGTGGGGGGAGTCGGTTGAGAATTTGTAGGATATTAAACTTTACCCATACCCTTGAAGTTTGATTTTGTCCACATTGTAGTCACAAAACCCTTGGCTTACAAAAAATGTAATGTCCATTCATCAAAGGACATTTGGCATCATGCATGGACCAATCGTTATGGGACATGTGGCACCCAGGTGTGATATGTCAATTATTATTTACTCCAACTAATTAGACAATGTGGATGTGTCGAATAAGGACAATGATCCTCTGATGAACCATTTCCTTATTGAACTATGCTCAGCTTTAAAAGATTCGATGACACGTGGTAATTAAAAAATTGTATGGCTAGGATTTGATTAAATTATTTTTTTATTTTCAATTCACTCTAAACGATGTCATTTGCCAAGTCATTAAAATTTAATTGCTCTCTTTCTTCACGACCGTGCAAATCTCATCTCTATAACTTCTCTTTCCTTTGTTCATGGCTGCTCTGCTCATGGCCTCTCCCACACCCAAATATCATAAATCACATACTTCATTCTCTTTTTCCTAAATTTCCTCTCAATTCATGCAATTCCTAGCCTCTCCCAACTTGTGTTCTTTCTACACTTGGTTTATTTTAATCTTCTCTCTCTTCAGTTTCCACCTGTGAATTCACCCACTCTCTTCAACCTTGACAAGAATTCAACCACTCTCTTCAACCTTGATGAGCTCTACTGCAATGGGCAAAAATCGAGTCGATTGAAGAAATAGCAAAATTTTCACCCATTTGACAAACAAATGCACAATCCAACTTTTATCTCTCTATAGGGTCCCAAATATATGACAAATAAAAATCAAGAATAGAGATTATCATAAACTCAATCGAATAGATATAATCATGAATCTTGCCAAAACGCTGACAATCGAAAATAAAAGCAAATCTAGAAGACAAAGTTAAAATTGTGTAGAGGGAAATGAATATAGAGATGAGAGAACAAGTCCAAAATCAAAGTCCTTTTTTTTCCTTTTGATTTTGGTAAGTGATTCTTTCGGGCTAGGCTAGCTTTGTAATCCGGCCAATTGTTTTCGTTGATTGCCATTAACATCCACTCCGTTAAACCAATTGTTTTTGCCAATCGACGAAGTGGTAAACAAAGAGATAAAGGAAACTTTGGGATCGAGATATAGGGAAAGGTTTGGTCAATATGAAACGATATAGTTTTAGATTTATTTGAGGGGAAAAAACAAATCAAAATAAATCTTGACCACACATTATTTTCAATTACACATGGATTCAAATGCTCAAAAGTTCACCATAGTTCAGCAGGAAAAAAGTTCAGCAGAGGATCCTAATCCGTCGAATAAATGCCCAAAAATGGTTAGATACCACACAACGCAAAGCTAGCAGCCACACAAAGCACAAGCAGGACCACGTCGACATATTTTCTCTAAGAAGGAAGAGAATGTTCATCATAATAGGAGATGGGAGTGATGGGTCCTAATTGCTTGGGGAATGACCTATAAAACAAGAGGATATAAAATATCCAATGAGAGATTCACACATGGAGTACACTCTGAACATGTTACTTATTTTACTAGAAACTAAGGTGGCGTCCTGCAGCGCGTTTTCAGTCTGTTTTTGTTTTTATTTTCCAAAAACGATTTCGAATTCGCGTCCTGTAAACCGTTTTTCATTTTATTTTCGAAATACAAAAACAAAATGAAAAACAAAAGCAGTGTTCAAAGTGGAAATTTTGAAAAACAAAAAAAAGTTGTTTTTGTTTTTGTTTTTGTTTTTCATATTAAGTGGGTCCCTTATAATTAAATATATATTTATTTTAATAAAACTTTCTTTTTTTCACCTACTTCTTCTTCCTCCCCGTCCAGTCCAGACCCTTCTCCCCACCGCCATCTTCTTCTTCTTCTTCTTCTTCTTCTTCCTCCTCCGATCGTCGCCGCCCACCGCTCTTCTTCTCCCCGCAGTCATCCTCTTCTTCTCCTTCTCCCGCCGTCATCTTCCTCTTCTCCCCGCTGTCATTCTCTTCTTCTCCTTCTCCCCGCCGTCAGCTTCTTCTTCTCCCCACCGTCATCTTCTTCTTCTTCCTCCTCCCTTCTTCTTCTTCCTCCTCCGATCGCCGCAGCGATCCGCCGATCTGGTCTTCTTCTTCTTCCTCCTCCGATCGCCGCCGATCTCTGCTGATCTGGTCTTCTTCTTCTTCCTCTTCCTCTTCCTCTTCAACTGTAAAATTTCTGAAACCCTAAATTAAATTAAAAAATGTTTTTTTGTTAATTATTTAATCATTTATTTATAATTGTTATAATATTAAAAAAAAAAATTAAAAATTAATATTTCAATTTTCGAAAGTTTTGGTTATCCTACCGGACGCGTTTTTTCCGTTTTTATTTTCAAAATACGGATTCCAGTAAATGCTACCAGACGCGTATTCGGAATTCAAAAACAAAACCAAAAACACTGTTTTCAGTTTCATTTTATTTTCGAAAAACAAAAACAAAAAACGGTTTACAGGACGGGCCCTAATTTCGTAGTGGTTTCCTTGAAAAACCATTACCTTCTAAACTTTAGTTTCCTGACTTGAGCTTTAAAGAACGACCGTAGGTCCCCACTGGCATCGTAGTGACCTTGTTTTCTATTTTGTAGATCAAAAGAGAAAGCCTCGAACCCTACTCTTATACCCCACCTCGGTTGTAATCCTGTTCACTTCGAGTTGGTTTTCATCAAAAGTCACCTTGCAATCCTGGTTGACGGCAAATTTACCGTTAACAATACCTATTAATGTTAATTTTTACTTTTCAAATGTTGCTAACAAATTAAAGTTTCGATCTTTCCAAATACGTAAGCAATGGTTTTCATCTTAACTACTTTGTTCTATTAGTTTTTGTAGTGGTTGAATAATATTTGAAACTGTGAAATAATATATTTGAGATAATTTGTTTCTATGTTTAGATTGATTGTGCAAGTTGATCATTTAAGTGACATGGATGAAATACTTGAGAAAGAAGTTGATGAAGAACTCAAAGTGGGAATGAAGGTACATTCTAATACAAAAGCCTATGATTTGTAAAATAATTATTCTTTGAAAAAATAAAAGGTTTTGTATTCGAAAACATGTAACTATAAGAGATTCATCAAATAATATTTTACAACGAGACTAAGTATGTTCAAAGCAAGGATTTCAATTGGATAAGGATTTATGTATGGTGAAGAAAGTGAATAAGTTGGAGACGAGAATGGGTTTCAAAACACTAATTTGATTCACTACGACTAGTGGGGTATATCAAAGTTAGATTATGAGTGTTTTGGTGATTCGTTTGGTGTGACACTACTGCTCTAACTAATAAGTAAAATGTAGGGAAAAATACACGCGGCGGAAGCGTAAAAAGGAGTTTAGTATAGTTTAAAGTTTTTCCATATTTGAACCTTAACCCTTTAATTAATTAAACATATACTACTAAAGATATCATACCTTTGTCGCGTGATCCGATTGACGTTGCGTCGATGGTAATCTGTAAGATCTTTCAATCAAATCATGAACGTGAATCACCTAGGAGCGTGGTCTCCCTTCTCTTTGAATTGTGTACCTGAGGATGGATAACAAAAACTTTTTCTGTTCTTTGTTAGTCACAATAAATTCCAAGAGATTACAAAGAATGTCCCGGTCACTTTTGAATTCACAATCGTTAGATTGAAACGCGCGTGAACCTTATTCGAAATTGTGCATAAAACCTTTTGATGAAAAAGTTACTAGTGCACTATCGAAATAAAAATAATCTCTTCTCTCAATTTCCCTTAGCCAAAAATCACACAAGTCTAAAAGATGGATTTTTATTTTTCTCTAGCAAAAGAAAATAACTCTCAATTACAAGACCTAGGGTTTATGAAAATATACAAAGAATATATATATATATATCTTGTGGCCGCTAGTCACATGCCAAAAATATAATATATATCTAGATAGACGATTGCCATATCAATATATTATATATTTATCTGCATGAATTGTACTTTATATATATCTCTGCATGCATTCATGCATATATATATTTCCATTCCACATGCATATATGTATATATATACTATATATTCCGCACGCATATATGTATATCTATTCTATATATATCCGCATGCATATATCTATATGTAATCTATATATTCCGCATGCATATATATATATATATATTATATACAAACCCTAATCCAACTATTTAGTGTATTTGTGACTATATAAAAGACTTCCTAATTTGACTAGATAAATAAATTATTTATCTATCTACTTATCAAATAAAGTCTTTTATATTTAATATACTACTACCAATAGTATAATACTAGAAAACATATTTCCTAATCAGAAAAAGATTTTGATTCTTAATTAAATAAATAATTAATAAATTAATTAATATCCATTTAATCAAATAATAAAATAAAATAATATTTTAGACTATATTAATAGCCTTGCCACCCATACACCTATACATGGGCCTAATATTATTTTTCCATTTTATTAAATCCATTTGGACTTTAATTAAAAACCCACATGTGAATTAGACCCATTCTTACTAAAAGAAACAAGCCCACATGCTTTTCATTAATATATTAATATAATTAAACAACTTATTAAATAAATAATGTACAAATTATATTCTTAATATATTAAATACAATTCTAGATGGACCTATAATTAGTCCTATAGAATATATCAAGTGATTCATGTAAGTCCGTGTGGATTGGGGATCTTGGCGGGCCTATCTAAATTTAAGCTCCAATAGACATAACCCAATCACAATCAACAAATGATTCACTTAGGTTCAATCTATTAATTTTAGTTCATTCCACTAAAGAACTAAAATTGCACTTTTAAATAAAGATGGAATAAGTAAATGATTCTCATTCATACCCTAAACAATCTTATAGGAGATAGTGAATCTTCGTTAAGAATATCAGTAATCGCCAAGAGCTCATAGACCGTCTATAGCTCTCCAAGTTATCATATTTACTTATATGACCACACTTTGAACTTGGATATATATTATGACTTGTCCAGAAGTCATCTTTCAATAGTCACTATTGAAATCTCAACGTTAAAATTTAATATCTAAAACCTCAAAACATCCATATGATGATATTCTACTCACATTTAATAAATGAAGCCACGATGTCCATATCTATAAATAAAGTCCTCTATCGATTAGCAAATGAATACCACCAAACTATCAAGGATAGACTATGCTAAATAATCATACTCATTAATAGCTCAAATGATAACACTTGTAACCATAAGTCCATCATTTATCTCAGGATTAAGATAGACTTTCTGATTGTCCTGATAATGAAAATACTTTTATCTATTGACGGTTCTAGAAAAAGTATTTCATTGTGATCCAGTTCAATTCACCTAGTGCACTAGATTCTTTTACTCAAACACCCTTAAATGATTTTAGACTCATCATAGCACATTTGATCCCACTCAAATGCTAGCAAAAGAATTTTACAACTTTAACAAGATAAAGGTGCCCAACCTTTAACTTAAGTTATGAACATTATTCGAGAGTAACTAAAGAATTGTGTCTACCTCATACATATCCAGATGTACGAACAATTCTTCTTTTCTCATAGTCTTTTGACCTCATGATTATTTACTTTGACATTTATAATTATAAATGCTATAATATTTTGTTAAAACAGAAATCACTTTATTAATATGATAAGATTGTCAAGTACAATATTACACTCTTGCTATTGAGCATAATCCTAACAATCTTCTACTTGTGTTATAGCAAATGTGTCATATCTCTCATTCCTATGTTCTCTAGGTGCCCATCAAAACTCTTCTGTGGTAGAGCCTTTGTGAAGGGATTTGCTAGATTTTCTAGTGACGCGATTTTGGTAATCGTCATGTCACCCCTATGCACAATCTCCCCAAGAAGATGATACTTCCTTTCAATGTGTTTTCCTCTCTTATGACTTCTTGGTTCTCTCGAATTAGCCACTGCTCCACTATTGTCACAGTAGATAGTGATTTGCTTATTCGCACTAGGAACCACTTCTAAGTCAATCTAGAATTGGCGGAGCCAAACAGCCTCTTTGGTAGCTTCGCATGCAGCAACATACTCAGCTTTCATGGTGGAGTCAGCAATACATGATTGCTTGATACTCCTCTATATGACTGCTCTTCCTCCAAGAGTAAACACAGATCCTGATGTGGAGTTTCTAAAGTCAGAATTGGATTGGAAATCAGAATCTGTATACCCTACGGGAATCAAATCCCCTCTAGAGTATACAAGCATATTGTCTCTCTTTCTCTTGAGATACTTGAAAATATGCTTGACTGCTGTCCAGTGATCATGACCAGGTTTCGATTGAAACCTGCTAACTATGCCAACAACAAAACAAATATCTGGTCTAGTGTAAAGCATTGCATACATGAGACTTCCAACTGCCGAGGCATATGGAACCCTACTCATGAATTGCTCTTCATGCTCATTCTTAGGAACTTGTTTCTTAGAAAGTTTGATTCCATGCCTGAAAGGTAACATACCTTTCTTGGAATCTTGCATGGAAAACCTAGACAAGATTTTATCTATGTATGAAGCTTGGGATAGTGCAATCGTTCTATTCTTTCTATCCCTTATCACTTGGATATGAAAATATTTATATACGTGTGTCTAAAACAACCTAGAGGGGGGGTGAATGGGTTGTTTATCGATTATTACCAATTTTTTGATTAGTCAAAATTAATCACAATTAACCCATTTCAACAAACAATAAAAATCAAGTAAAAGTGCGGAATTTAAAGAACACTTGATTTTTACATGGAAACCTTCAACAAGGAAAAACCACGGGCTGATATGTGCGCCACACACGATCCTCAAATCTACTACTTGTAATGGTGTTTACAACCTAGGTTGACCACGTCAAACCCTACACGGTCACTAACCCACCACTACTACCCGCAGGCCTTTAATAGTGAACCTAGACCAAAGTTGCTTGAGCACTACACACCAGTAGTCACAAGACTTAATTCTCAATGAAGAGATCAATAACCTATGTGAATATATGACAATATCCAAAATGCAAATAATGCTAGGCTACACTAAATGCTTATCTAGAGATTAAATGATGGCAATAAAATCAATCCTAGATATCAATATGTCTAAATGAATGCTCATGAAGACCTAACTAGATATAGATATGAAAACCTAAAATCTAGTCATCAAACAAAAGCCAATCAACATAAGTTGTCATTAAACAAGGCAAGGACAATAAATGCAATCAAGAAATGCAATCAAGGAGTCCTAAACAACAATGTCTAAATGCAAAGCATAGAGACTTAGCTAGAGGGCAAAATGGTCCTAAATGCTAGCTATCACAATACAAAACCCAATCATGTCATAACTTCACTAAATATGCAATAAGAGTGAAGATTTGCTAAACTAAGCAATAAAAGACATGTCTTGACTAAGATAGAACAATAAATGAAGATGTTGTGTTTGTTCTACTTACCAAGTCATAAATGAAGAAGACCCATGGAAGATGGATGCATGAAACATGTTAGATGCACATGGGTTTTGGGTTTGGAGAGTTAAAGAAGCAAGCTTGAAGCTTTCTCTCTCTAGAAAACTCTTAATCTCTCTCTAGGGTTGTGTATCTTTTGTTTACTTGAATACAAATGAGAGAAAAAGATGTATTTGTAGTGTAGAGATGATAGCCCTATCAATTACAAGAATTTTGCTTCAAAAATGAGTCAAATCGGACTCCAAATGAGTGAGATATGGCCAAATTACGAAAAAGGGTCGGAACCAGGCTTGCCGCAGTCTAAACTGTCGCGGTCACCCAACCGTGGCACTATAACCGTGGCACAACAGAATTATTTCTGTCGCTAGCATGCCGCTGTCACCCCAAGATGGCACTTGAACCGCGGCGAAGCGTCACAGCACAAAGCTTGATTTTCAAGCGACTCAAAACATGACCAAATGACATCGAAACCTTTCGTATAATATATCGTTGGAAAGGTATGGAAGTCTACTTTCTACTCCAATTTATGGAATGACATTTCAATGTCTGTAGAAAAAGTTATGGTCAATGGAGTGACCAAAGGTCAGAAATGGACAACAACAGAGTTGCCATATTTTGGTGGTCACTCTGGAGATTTCAAAACCAATCCAAACGGTCATGAAATATTACGAATAATATATCGTTGGAAAGGTATAAGTGTCTAGTTTATCCAGAATTTTACAAAACTCAATTTGAAACTTTGTGTAAAAAGTTATGGTCACAAGACCATACAAAGGCCAGTTTTGAAAAAACATTTAAATCATTGAAATTCAATATTTTGAACCTAGACACTTTACTCCAATCAACCAAACCAAATCTAACACTTATCCAAGAGAAGAATGAGACCTTCTCAAGTGGTCAACTATCGCGCTAAGACATGCACACCATCGTGCAAGCGCGGACGTTTCCGATCACACAAACGGAAACGAATTACACCACACTTAGGACTAACATGAAGTGCAAGTGTGGTTGTGAATATATAACATGCATGGGAAAGGATAACATCAAGAAAAATCACCAAGTATGTGACAAACAAAAGATATGCAATATATGAAAATGCATAAGTGTGATGATAAAGCATATAAGCACACAATTACGAGAACCACAAATGCAATCATATAAATGCAATGAAAGTGAGTGTGTCCTAAAAGACATAGATGCACAAATCAATGAAACACGTATGCATGGTAACAAATGCAAGATAGATAAAGATGCATGCAAGTGTGTGTGTGCACCTAATCTCTTCAAGAATCAAGGTCAAGTGATATACCTTTTGAAGCTCTTGATCTTGAAGTCACCGGGATGCTTGGAAGCTTGCCTTGATAATCATCAAGATGACTTACGCTACCCACAACACAATCATCCCCAATGTGGTATGTCATGAAATAAGCCAATCACAAAATAAAGGTCCTTACATGATACCAAGAATATAACTTGCTTCTCCTAAGTCCTTCATATCAAATTGTTTTGCTAACCATTCTTTTACTGATGTCAATACACCTACATCATTTCTAATGAGTAGTATATCATCAACATAAAGAATTAGGAAAACCAACTTTTCGCCTTTGATCCTTTTGTATACACAAGGTTCGTCAAGGTTCTGAACAAATCCAAAACCTTTCACAGCTTGATCGAACCTTATGTTCCAGGATCTGGATGCTTGCTTTAATCCATATATGGATTTTTGCAACTTGCATACCTTTTCCATTTGGTGTTTTTCAATGAATCCTTCTGGTTGCATCATATAGATGCTTTCGTCAAGACTTCCGTTAAGGAAAGCTGTCTTGACGTCCATTTGCCAAATCTCTAAATCTAAAGATGCTGTAATGGATAAGAGTATCCTAATGGATTTAAGCATGGCCATTGGAGAGAAGGTTTCCTTGTAATTGATACCTTATTTCTGTATGTAACCTTTAGCTACCAATCTAGCTTTAAAGGTTTCCACCTTTCCATCCATACCTCTTTTCCTCTTGTATACCCACTTGCACCCAATGAGTTTTATCCTCTTAGGCAAGTCTACAAGGGACCAGACTTTATTATTGAACATGGACTCAATCTCAAATTGCATTGCTTTTTGCCAATGGCGACTATCAACATCCTCCATTGCTTCCTTATTTGTGTAGGGATCATCGTCGTCCGGGAGATTCTCCACTGACTCTCCTAGACCGATGTATCTCTCGGGTTATCTTATAACCCTCCCACTACGACGAGGAATGGTAGGTTGTTGATATTGTGATGGTACGGAACTAACAATTGGGCTAGGTTAGGACAATTCTACTTTTAGGTATAAACTCATTCATATAGTCCTTTTTTAGAAATTTAGCATTTGTTGACACAACTACTTTAAGATCTGAAGGACTATAGAGATAATACTCTTTAGTTTCTTTTGGATACCCCACAAATATACATGTTTCCATACAAGACTCCATCTTTTCTGTCTTTCCTTTTAACACATGCGCAGGACAACCAAATATCCTTAAGTGTTGTAAACTAGGCTTTCGCCTAGTCCACAACTCATGCAGTGTTTTAGGAACCGACTTCGATGGTACATCATTTAGAATGTATATTGCAGTTTGTAGAGCATATCCCCAAAAAGAAACATGAAGCGTTGAATAACTCAACATCGACCTAACCATGTTCAAAAGAGTTTTATTTCTTCTTTCTACCACCCTATTCTGTTGAGGTGTACCTGGTGCAAAAAACTGAGAAATGATCCTATTATCAAACTCACCAGATAGATATTCTCCACCATGATCAGATCTCAAGATTTTTATGTATTTCTCTAGTTGATTTTCCACTTCAGCTTTAAATGCTTTGAACGTGTCAAAAGCATCCGATTTGTGTCTCATAAGATACACATAGCCAAATCTCAAGTAATCATCTGTGAAAGTGATGAAGTTCTCATATCTACCTCTAGCTTGAATGCTTATAGGACCACATACATCAGTATGCATTAATCATAAACATTCAATGGCTCTTGTGCCTTTGGTCCTAAACGACCTTTTGGTCATTTTACCTTCCAAACAGGATTCATAAGTTGGTAGATCATCAACCTTTAAGTCACTTAAAAGTCCATCACTAACCAATCTTTTAATCCTATTAAGGTTAATATGACCTAGGCGCAAATGGCATAGGTAGGTTTCATCTTTTGATAATTTTACTCTCTTATGATTAGGTTGCGTTAATTCTGTGTCTAATAAGTGAGACATATTTCTATGCAAATAGAATAGACCATTTTCCAATGTACCTTTGCAAATAAATGTAGGGAAAAACGTTTGCACGCGGCGCAAGCTAGACAAAAAAAGTTTAGTATATTTTAAAATTTTTCCATATTTGAACCGTAACCCTTTAATTAATTAAACATATACACCAAAAGATACCATACCTTTGTCGCGTGATCCGATTGACTATGCGTTGATGGTAATCCGCAAGATCTTCCAATCCCATCACGAACGTAAATCACTTAGGAGCGTGGTGTCCCTTCTCTTTAAATTGTGTACCTGAGAATGGATAACAAATTTTTTTTCTGATATTTGTTAGTCACAACAAACTCCAACAGATTGCAAAGAATGTCCCGGTCACTTTTGAATTCACAATCGTTAGATTGAAACTCGCGTGAACCTTATTCGAAATTGTGCACAAAACCTTTTGATGTAAAGATTACCAGTGCACTATCGAAATAAGAACAATCTCTTCTCACAATCTCTCTTGGCCGAATTTCACACTAGTCTAAGAGTTGGATTTTATTTTTCTCTAGAAAAAAAAAAAAAAAAAAAAAAAAATCTCTCAATTGCGAAAACTTAGGTTTGACAAAAAATATACAAAGGATATATATATCTAGTTGCCGCAAGTCACATGGCAAAAATATAATATATTTCCTGATCTGTGATAGCCATATCAATATATGTATATTTATCTGAATTCTTATTGCCATATAAATGTATTATATCTTGGCAAAATTCTCAATTAATACAATGTCTTTATATGACCATTTCTACTTGCCATATCAATTATATTATTGCGCCTGAATTCTTGCCTATATCCAATATATATGCCGCCTGAATTCTTGCCATATATATTATATATTTAAACCCTAATTCAACCCTTTAGTGTGTTTGTGACTATATAAAAGACTTCCTAATTTGACTAGATAAATAAATCCCTTATTTATCTACTTATCAAATATAGTCTTTTATATTTAATATACTACTACTAATAGTATAATAATAGGAAACATATTTCCTAATCAGAAATATATTTGATTCTTAATTAAATAATTAATTAACATATTAATAAATTTCTATTTAATTAAATAATAAAATAAACAATATAATAGGCTAATAAAATTAACTTGCCCATGACCAAAACATGGGTCATATATTGTTTTTCTTATTTTATTAAATCCATTTGGATTTTAATAAAAAGCCCACATGTGAACTAGACCTATTCTTACTAAAAGAATCAAGCCCACATGCGTTTTAATAATATATTAATATAATTAAACAGACCATTAAATAAATAATGTGCAAATTACATTTTTAATATATTAAATACAATTCTAGATGGACCCATAAATAGTCCGGTAGAATATATCAAGTAATTCATGCAAGTCAGTGCGGATTAGGGATCTTGGCTGGCCTATCTAAATTTAAGCTCCAATAGACATAACCCAATCACAATCAACAAATGATTCACTTAGGGTCAATCTATTAATTTTAGTTCATTCCACTAAAGAACTAAAATTGCACTATTAAATAAAGTTGGAATAAGTAAATGATTCTCATTCATACCCTAGACAATCTTATAGGAGATAGTGAATCCTCGTGAAGAATATCAGTAATCGCCAAGAGCTAATAGACCGCCAAGAGTTCTCCAAGTTACCATATTTACTCATAGGACCACACTTTGAACTTGGATACATATTATGATTTGTCCAGAAGTCATCTTTCAATAGTCACTACTGAAAACTCAATGTTAAGATTTAATATCTAAAACCAAAAAGCATCCATATGATGATATTCTACTCACATTTAATAAATGGAGCCACGATGTCCGTATCTATAAATGAAGTCCTCTATTGATTAGCAAATGAATACCACCAAACTATTGAGGTTAGACTATGCTATATAATCGTACTCATTGATAACTCAAATGATAACACTTGTAACCATAAGTCCATCATTTATCTCAGGGTTTAGATAGACTCTTTGATTGTCTTGATAATAAAAAGACTTTTATCTATTGACGGTTCTAGAAAAAAGTATTTCACTGTGATCCAGTTCAATGCATCCGATGCACTAGATTCTTTTACTCGAAGATCCTTCGATGATTTTAGACTCATCATAACATATTTGACCCCACTCAAATGCTAGTAAATGAATTCTACAACTTTAACAAGATAAAGATGCCCAACCTTTGACTTAAGTTGTGAACGTTATTCAAGACTAACTAAAGAATTGTGTCTACCTCATACATATCCAGATGTGTGAACAATTCTTCTTTTCTCATAGTCTTTTGATCTTATGATTATTTACTTTGACAATTATAATTATAAATGCTATAAGATTTTGTTAAAATAGAAATCACTTTATTAATATGATAAGATTGTCAAGTACAATATTACACTCTTGCTATTGAGCATAATCTTAATAACAAATTTGTCATCCTTACTAATAATAAAATTTTATTAAAAGTAACCGAATATTCAAATTTATTTAAACAAGAAACTGAAATTAAATTTCTCTTGAATTGAGGTACATAATAAATGTCTATCAAATCTAAATGCATACTAGAATTTAAGATAACTCTAATATCTCCCACTACACTGGCAGACACCAACGCTCATTTGCCTAAACACAAGTTGATTTCATTTTTATTCAACCTTCTCCTTTCTTGAAACCCCCGTAAGGAATAACAAACATGATTAGTGGCTCTAGAGTCTACGATTCAAGAATCTGTAGAATCTGCCAGAAAACATGTTTCAAGATAATTCACATTACCTTGTTCCTTCTTATTGTGAGACTTTCGGCAATTACTTTTCCAATGTCTCTTTTCATCACAAAAGAAGCACTTCCTTTTGATCTTGGTTACTTTCTTGGTCTCCTTCTCATAGGCCCAAGTTGTTTTTTCTTTTGTTATTCCTTGACCTTCTGACGGATCTTAACAGTAGAAACTTTACCAACCATATGAATCTCTTCTAGAGACATCATCATATCACCAGCAGACCCCATTCCTTCATGTTGTTGTTGCAACACGTCGGGGATGGTAGCCATAATATAGCATTTGGCCAACTCATCAGAGGTCTTCTACTGCTCATACTCATCTTTTTGCATAACATTAGATTCATTAGTAGGAGCAGGTAGTTTTAGGAGTAGTTAGAACAAACTTATGTTTTTTCAGCTTGCAGCAACAACCCAATTTTCCTTTTCCAGGTGACATAATTATTACCGGTTAAAGTTTTATCTTTTTGGATGATCATTAGGGATGGGATCATGATTTCTTAATAAAACAAAAAATATATATGAGAAAATAATCATGGTTTAGCATTTTCGAATATTTATCTTGAATTAAACATATTATTCAATCATAAAATTCAAAGTTTGATCCAACACCCATAAATGTTATGTCTCCTTTGGGAGTTCGCACCATTTACTAGTTGGACTAGGTCCCACCTAATTGTTAACATAACAACCAACGTTTTCAATTTTAGCCTTGTGGTTTTATTAACAAGAACTTTTGGGAGGATATCAATAAAATCACATTGAGTGTATTACCAAGATTTCGACCCTCAATATTTTCCCTCACGAAAATCCCTCATTGGGGAGTAGATCTCATTTGAGTCAATTGTCTAGTCTATCCTTGTAAGGAAGTATCTACCTAAATTCCATTCATGGACGCCGCTTGCGGGGATTACCAATAAATAATAAAGCTCAACTATCCTTGGAGGCCATAGGTGTTGCAAGACACCTTCTCCCACTCAATTATTTAAGGTGTGTGATTAAATCCCATAGAATGATTTACCAAGTTATCTAGATGCCAATTAGATACCTAAATCATTCAATGCATGTTCATACCAAAAGAGATATATGAGTGACACTCATATTCTATATGACATGTCATCAAACAATAACAAATATTGTAATATTTATGCAAAGTAAATAGCCACGATTTTGATCCATCCTAGAAAAGCAAGTAAATTACATTTGTTTAGAATACAAAAAACTCCTTTCTTGGCGAACAAGTCTTCAAGCGGCCATCGATCACTTGAGCATCCCACGGCTGCCCCTATGGGCATGCGCACTCCACAACCCTAACAAGGGCTGCCGTGCGCAGCCCACAGTCCAAAATGCACAGCTGCATGCAATCTTGCGCGCATGCATGTTGCTATGGTACGCACGGTCTCAAACTTGTTCCGGTTGCTTCAATTCTTCAAGTCTTCGAATCTTCGATGTTTGAACGTATTACAACATTATTTAAACAATAAAATACTGCAGTTTTTATTTTATTTTATTTATTTATTTATTTTTTTATAAATAATCACTGCAGTATTCTAATACATTAAAAAAAACTGCAATAAATTTTAATACAATAAAAACTGCACTTATTTTTTATAAACTAAAAAAAACTTAGCAACTACCAAGAAGGAAATTGTGACGGTAATAGGCCACCCTTCTTGTTACAATTCCAAAACAAAAATACATTGAAATTCTATTATCAAAATCGAGCAATAACAATTCACTTTATAACAACATATAACATATATAAATCCAAACATTCCAATGTAATTATATATGAGAATACCTAGAGTGCCATCTCTTTCTAAACATGCATAATCACAATAAAAACAAATATATTATTTATATATATGTTAATTAATTAAAGGGTACAACCAGGCTTTGATACCAAATGTAGGGAAAAATACATGCGGCGGAAGCGTAAAAAGGAGTTTAGTATAGTTTAAAATTTTTCCATATTTGAACCTCAACCCTTTAATTAATTAAACATATACTACTAAAGATATCATACGTTTGTCGCGTGATCCGATTGACATTGCGTCAATGGTAATTCATAAGATCTTCCAATCCAATCACGAATGTGAATCACCTATGAGCATGGTCTCCCTTCTCTTTGAATTGTGTACCTGAGGATGGATAAAAAAAACTTTTTCTGTTCTTTGTTAGTGACAATAAATTCCAAGAGATTACAAAGAATGTCCCAGTCACTTTTGAGTTCATAATCGTTAGATTGAAACTCGCGTGAACCTTATTCGAAATTGTGCACAAAACCTTTTGATGAAAAAGTTACTAGTGCACTATCGAAATAAGAACAATCTCTTCTCTCAATTTCTCTTGGCCGAAAATCACACTAGTCTAAGAGATGAATTTTTATTTTTCTCTAGCAAAAGAAAATAACTCTCAATTATAAGACCTAGGGTTTCTGAAAATATACAAAGAATATATATATATATATCTTGTGGCCGCAAGTCACATGCCAAAAATATAATATATATCTAGATAGACAATTGCCATATCAATATATTATATATCTATCTGCATGAATTCTACTTTATATATATCTCTGCATGCATTCATGCATATATATATTTCCATTCCGCATGCATATATGTGTATATATATACTATATATTCCGCATGCATATATGTATATGTAATCTATATATTCCGCATGCATATATATATATATATATTATATACAAACCCTAATCCAACTCTTTAGTGTATTTGTGATTATATAAAAGACTTTCTAATTTGACTAGATAAATAAATCCCTTATTTATCTACTTATCAAATAAAGTCTTTTATATTTAATATACTACTACCAATAGTATAATACTAGGAAACGTATTTCCTAATCAGAATTTTTTTTTAATTCTTAATTAAATAATTAATTAATAAATTAATTAACATCCATTTAATCAAATAAAAAAATAAAATAATATTTTAGACTATATTAATACCCTTGCAGCCCATACACCTATACATGAGCCTAATATTATTTTTCTATTTTATTAAATCCATTTGGACTTTAATTAAAAGTCCACATGTGAACTAGACTCATTCTTACTAAAAGAAACAAACCCACATGCCTTTCATTAATATATTAATATAATTAAACAGCCCATTAAATAAATAATGTGCAAATTATATTCTTAATATATTAAATACAATTCTAGATGGACCCATAATTAGTCCGGTAAAATATATCAAGTGATTCATGCAAGTCCTTGTGGATTGGCGATCTTGGCGGACCTATCTAAATTTAAGCTCCAATAGACATAACCCAATCACAAACAACAAATGATTCACTTAGGTTCAATATATTAATTTTAGTTCATTCCACTAAAGAGCTAAAATTGCACTCTTAAATAAAGATGGAATAAGTAAATGATTCTCATTCATGCCCTAGACAATCTTATAGGAGATAGTGAATCCTCGTGAAGAATATCAGTAATCGCCAAGAGCTCATAGACCGTTTATAGCTCTCCAAGTTACCATTTTTACTCATATGACCACACATTGAACTTTGATATATATTATGACTTGTCCAAAAGTCATCTTTCAATAGTCACTATTGAAAACTCAATGTTAAAATTTAATATCAAAAACATCAAAACATCCATATGATGAGATTCTACTCACATTTAATAAATGGAGCCACGATGTTCATATCTATAAATGAATTCCTTTATTGATTAGCAAATGAATACCACCAAACTATCAAGGATAGACTATGCTATATAATTGTACTCATTGATAGCTCTAATGATAACACTTGTAACCATAAGTCCATCATTTATCTCAGGATTAAGATAGACTCTCCGATTGTCTTGGTAATGAAAAGACTTTTATCTATTGACGGTTCTAGAAAAAGTATTTCATTGTGATCTAGTTCAATGCAACCAGTGCACTGGATTCTTTTACTCGAAGACCCTTCAATGATTTTAGACTCATCATAACGCATTTGATCCCACTCAAATGCTAGCAAAAGAATTCTACAACTTTAACTTAAATTGTGAGCGTTATTCAAGACTAACTAAAGAATTGTGTCTACCTCATATATATCCAGATGTACGAACAATTCTTCTTTTCTCATAGTCTTTTAACCTTATGATTATTTACTTTGACAATTATAATTATAAATGCTATAAGTTTTTGTCAAAACAGAAATCACTTTATTAATATGATAAGATTGTCAAGTACAATATTACACTTTTGCTATTTGATGACTCGCTTTTTGTGTCGTTACCAAATTGCGAATTACCAAAAGAATGTTATAAAATGAATCTTTTACGCAATATATTTTAAGATTTGAAAATGAGTATTGTGGTAAGCTTAGAATTCATTCCACAGGGAATTAGAGAAATATGTTGATTTAATTAGCTAATCTGTAAACAATAAAATAAATCATAAATGATGAATGAGTGTATGGTTTGTTAAACCATCAAACATACATACAAAATTAACCTAACTAAAAATATGGTGATATGAAAAATAGAAGACTCACAATCTTGATAAGAAAAATGGATATAAACAATTAATGTTGATGCTAGGGAATTGATTGATTAGCAAGTAGGTATGGGTATTGCTTTTTAAGCCACTTTAAGGACCAATCTTTACATGTTAACCAATTTAGGTTTAGATTAATGTGGTTGATATACCATCCACTAATCTATCCTATTTATTGGGTTCTTAATCACTCAAGTGTGTCAATCCAAGAGTGATTATATAACATGTTATTCTAAACAAGATTGTAATTAAAAAGTGGGTATACAAGCCAATCACATAATGAATAGAATCTAATGAATTAATAAATAGAACACATAGAGAGATTCATTACAAAGCTTAAGCAAAAACCCACAACCAAATGTTTATCAAATCAATCCCCTAGATTAGGGGTTTAATTACACATATTAGCAATCAAATAGAAACAAGTAAATGGTAAGGAAATCACCCTTAGGCCACCTTCTTTAGTGCTTGATCCTTGTTCTCCTTTGATGCTCCTAGATGCAAAGAATGGAAGAGGAGGTTGTGTCTAGGTAGGTGGATGGCTTATGGTGAGTGACAAAGGATTTGTGATGGAGAAAATGGTAGGGAAGGAATGGTCTAGGGAAGTAATCAAGATTTGGTGTGAGGTTTTGGATGGATTAGATAAGTTCAAGGAGAGAAATGGAGGATGAGGAATTGTGTGCCATGGATGAAAAGCTAGATCTCAAATGTATTCTCTGTTTTTTTTTTTTTTTTTTTCAGATTTTTCGATTCGTTTGAAGATGAAGGGACGTTCTATTTATACACACTCTTAGACATGTATTGATAACTGCTTGATTCGCTGATGTGGCGCCAAGTTCGCTAATAGCGACTCTGGTGCATAAAACAGTTATAGGCAAGGGTCGATCTTTTTCGCCATCTAGCAAGTGGCGACCATAGGCAATTTGTGTAGAGGTCGCCACTTGTACCTCTAGGTCGCCATGGCGACCATATGTGGCGACCCTGCAAAATGTAAAGGGGTCGCCACTTGCAACATCAAGGTTTCCATGGCGACCCTAAGTAGCGACCATCATTTGATTGAACTAGGTCGCCACTTGCAAGGGTGGTCACCTTGGCGACCCCAAGTGGCGACCCCACCTAGTTCATTTGGAGACTTTCTGTTGCCATGGCGACCAAGTGACGCCCAAATGGCGACCTTCTGATGACTTGGAGAATCCTCTGTTGCCATGGCGCCCATGTAGTGACCTCTCATGTCCAAGTGGTGAAAATGCCCTGTTTCTTCCCATTTGTGAGACATTTTCACACAAGTCCTCCACTTCATCTCAATTGCTTCTGAAACCTGATAAAACTTGAAACACTCAATTTAACAGCATTAAACACTGGGGAAATGCCCGAGAATCAAGCGAAAAGAAACGGAAATGAGGGCCAAAATCATACCAATTTTGGTTTGATCACTATTGAGCATAATCCTAACATAAAATTGATATGTGCTCTATTTGTGGGGGGTTATTAACTATCAGAAGAATGTATTGTTTGGTTGTGCTTTTATACTAGATGAGAGAACTAAATTATTTGTTTGGTTGTTTCGAACATTTTTTGACCATCAGAAGAATGTATTGTTTGGTTGTGCTTTTATATTAGATGAGAGCACTGAAGTTTTGGACATTTTTGGAGGTGATGGGAAATAAACAACAAAAATTTATATTAATTACCAACAAGGACAAAGCAATGTCAATGGCAATTGAAATAGTTTTTCCAAAGAAAATCATCGATTATGCACTTGGCACATTGCTAAGAATGTTGATCAACATCTTAGTAGTTATTATAATAATCTTAATTCAAGAAACAATTCAACAAGTGCTTTTATGGGTGTTACAGTTGTAAGTGCCTCACTTTTTAATTGGCTTATTTCGTTGACAAAATCACAATGGGGTTCAATCTTGTAAGGGTAGCTTAGGATTGAAGTTTTTCTCCTCAAATGCTTAAGGACCTCATTGTGGATTTCTAAAGCTTCATGGAAGGTATAAACTTGTTCTTGACTCTCTTTGAAGAGATTTAGTTGCAAACACACACTCTCTAGCATGCATGTGTGATATTTACTTCTTGGTTTGTTTGTATTTCACATCATTCACACTTGCACATTTTTTGACTATGTTTTGGCTAGTCTTAGTGTGTGTGCTGGTGTCCTGATGCGGGTTACCAGCGCAAGTCACCAGTGCAACCTTGGTAGAGGTTTGCCGCTGGTGTTGCGCTGGTCGTCAGACGCAGCCTCACCAGTGCAACTCTCCCAGAGAATTGTCGTTGGTCGTGCGCCTGTGACTTGCACTGGTCATCCAGCGCAAGTTGAGCACTTGGGCTGTGCGCTGGTGGTGCACTAGTGACCAGCGCAACCTCACCAGCGCAAATGACGGAATCTGAAGCGTTTTTTCCAAAACGACATCACTTTGTTTGGATCTCATATATATATGTCTTGTTTGGCCTTGGCTCGTTTTTAGAGCAAAAATTACATCTTTTTGAGAGCTTCTAAGTGTCTTCAAAGCCAAGGTATCAAGAACTGTAAGGATTCCCGGTTTTTGATTGGCTTATTTCGTGTGCAAACCACATATTGAGGTTGTTTGTAAAGGGTAGCTTAAGTGATAGGTGTTCATGCTCAATGACCCTTCTCAAGACCTCAAGGTGGACAAGCACTCAAAGGTATATCTTGTGCTTACTTTCTTATTGAAGAGATTTAGTTGCACACACTCACTTGTAATGTTTGCATATGTATGCTTTACTTTAGTGTGCATTCTTTTCAAATGTCACTTTTCACACTAGCACATTGTTTGTCATATCTTGGTGTGTGTTTTGTGTCGTGTAATTTGTTTCCCAAATATGTTCGGAAACGTCCGCGCTTGCACGATAGTGTGCTTGGTTTTGCGTGAAGATCGCCTTCGGAGAATGCCCTTGGCTTCTCCTTTGGTTTCACCATCATTGATGAAACGGCGGTTTGATCAGTGGCCATGATCGCCGAATGAAACCGCCATTTGATTCCAGAAAGCTCTGGACTGAATCTGCGGTTACGATCGGCGGTCAGGCCGCCGAATCAAAATCACCGAATAGACCTGATGTATTTATTATTCTCGGGTTCTGTTCGGCGTTTTAATCGACAGCCTGGCCGCTGAATTGAAATCGCCGAATTAGATATTTTAGGTCGGTTTCTTTTTGGGTTTTGATCGGCGGTTTCGATTGACCGCCGAATCTGGTCGCCGAATGATCCCCTACTTCTAGGGTTCAATTCGGCGGTTACATTCTGCGGCCACGACCATGACCACGACCGTAGAATGAAACCGCCGATCGGTGATTTCAAGGGCAAAATTGTCTTTTCACTTGCCCTGTTCTTGATGTCTATAAATATCACACTTTCTCATTTCTCTAACTCAGTTCTCTGACTCAAAAGAACCCTAAACTTGAAAGAGAGATTTTTGAGAGAAAATCAAATCAAGAACTCATTTTTATACACTCAAATCATACACATATGCATCAAAGATCATCTAAGCATCTTCTCACATAGATAGTTGCTTATTTGAGTGAGTGTTGGTCATCATACTTCCCTTGGTATGTTCTTCACTTTTATCCATTGATACTTAGTGTTTTATTTATCAAGGCATCTCTTTTATTATTTGAATGATCTTAGATTAATATCTTATATTCAAAATAGAGATTGTTTGTGATGACATGATTGAGTGTTGTTTTGTGATAGCTATCTAGGTTTTTATAATCTATTGTTAGCTAAGCTATTTGACATGTCATTTAGCAATTGATATCTAGGATTGCATTTGTTGCCATATTATCATCCTAGATAAGCATATAGGGTTGCCTAGCTCTTATATGCATGTATTGAGTATTTCCATATATTCACACATAGGTTGTTTTATCTCTTCATTGAGAATTTAAGTCTTGTTGGCTAAGGTTGCTTAGGCCACAAGCAATATGGACTAGAGCCACTTTTAAAGGCCCGCGTGGTAGAAGTGGGGGGTTACAGACCGGAGTGTTAGACGAGGTCTACATAGGTTGTAAACTTCATTTCAATTAGTGGATTTCGAGGTTCAAGTGTGGCGCACTAAACAGCCCGTGGTTTTTTCCCAGTGGTTGGGTTTTCCACGTATACATCAAGTGTCATTTATAATTCCGCACCATATTACACTTGTTGTTTTTATATTGACTATTAGGGGCATTTTCAGAATATTGACCTTAAACGAAAATTGGGTGAAAATTAGTTAAAATCTATTCACCACCCCCCCCCCCCCCCCCCCCCCCTCTAGATTGATATTGTATACACACCGTGTTTATTTGTGAACTTTCAAGAACACTTTTTTATTACTTCAAACACCAAAACCCATCATTCTTGCATGATTCATTCATCATCTAGCATGTTCTAGTATGATTCTCTTAGGGTTTTCATCTTTGCTCACACTTGTAGTTAGAACATCTCTTGCATCATGTCACATGTTCTCTCTCTACAAGATTGCTCATTTATTACTTGAATAGGTTCAAGATTGCTCCTTTATGACTTGACTTAGGTTCAAGATTGTGTTATTGTGTTTTGTGAGTTGTATTGTGGTAGATATTGCATATAGGACTTTGTTTGTCTATTTTGTTATGTTTTATGCATGCCATTTAGTAAGATGATATCTAGGAATGTCTAACATGTTTATCCATGCCTAGATAAGCTAAAATGTCTAACCTTGCATTTTGAGCATCTTGAATATTGCACATATTCACACTAGGTTGTTTTATCTCTTCATTTAGAGTCAAGTCTTGTATTTTCCTTGTTGGTAGTTTGCAAGCATGAACTAGGTTCACTTCTAAAGGCCCATGGGTAGCAAAGACGGATTAGTAATCTTAGGTGTGATGCGGTCAACCTAGATTGTAATCGTATTTGCAAGTAGTGGATTGAGGTTCTAGTGTGGCACACAAAACAGCCCGTGGTTTTTCCCTGTGTGGGTTTCCACGTAAAAAATCATGTGTTATTTACTTTCCGCATTCTCTCACATGATTTCATTTGTTGACTAGTTGGGGTTAATTTTGTAATCTTGATTAATCTCGAAAATTGGTAAAAAGGGATTAAAATCTATTCACCCCCCCTCTAGATTATATTAGGACTCGTTTATATTTATTTTCAACAGTGAACCAGAATTTGAATCACCATGGAATGATGAAAAGAATATAAAGCGCGTGTCTAAAACAACCAAGAGGTTGGGGGGGGGGGGGTGTGAATGGCTTGTTAATCCGATTATTACCAATTTTTCGGATTAGTCAATATTACAAAAATAACCTAATTCATACAAACAATAAAATCAAGTATAAAGTACGAAAATTAAAGAACACTCGATTTTTACGTGGAAACATTCAACAAGGAAAAACCACGAGCTATTGTGTTAACTGATCAAACCAAAATTTATATGATTTTGGCCCTCACTTCCTTCTCTTTTTGCTTGATTCTCGGTGTAAGGATTCCCATTATTGATTGGCTTATTTCGTGGACAAACCACAAGTTGGGGTTTGAATTGTAAGGGTAGATTAGGTGATTGAAGACCAACATCGAAGGCCCTCTTCAAGACCTCAAGGTGTCAAGCACCCCAAAGGTATATCTCTAGTGCTTGGTTTTCATTGAAGAGATCTAGAAGCACACACACACTTAGCATACTTGCATATGTGTGCATACTCTTCACATGTCACATTACACACTAGCACTTAGATTGATTATATCTTGTTGTGCGTTTGTTTGTGTCGTGTAATTCGTTTCCCGAATATGTTCGGAAACGTCCGCACTTGCACGATAATGTGCTTGGTTTTGCGCGAAGATCGCCTTCGGAGAATGCCCTTGGTTTCTCCTTTGGTTTCACCATCATTGGTGAAACGGCGGTTTGATCGGCGGCCATGACCGCCGAATGAAACCGCCGTTTGATTCCAGAAAGCTCTGGACTGAATCTGCGGTTACGATCGGCGGTCAGGCCGCCGAATCGAAACCGCCGAATAGACCTGATGCATTTATTATTCTCGGGTTCTGTTCGGCGGTTTAATCGGCGGCCTGGCCGCCGAATTGAAACCGCCGAATCAGATATTTTAAGGTCGGTTTCTTTTTGGGTTTTGATCGGCGGTTTCGATTGACCGCCGAATCTGGTCGCCGAATGATCCCCTGCTTCTCGGGTTCAATTCGACGGTTACATTCTGCGGCCACGACTGTAGAATGAAACCGCCGATCGGTGATTTCAAGGGCAAAATTGTCTTTTCACTTGCCCTGTTCTTGATGCCTATAAATATCATACTTTCTCATATCTCTAATTTAGTTCTCTGACTCTAAAAGAACCCTAAACTTGAAAGAGAGATTTTTGAGAGAAAATCAAATCAAGAACTCATTTTTATACACTCAAACCATACACATGTGCATCAAAGATCATCTAAGCATTTTCTAGCATAGTTAGTTTGCTTAGTTACATGGGTTTTGGTCATCACACTTCCCTTGGTACGTTCTTCACTTTTATCATTGATATTTAGTGTTTTATTTATCAAGGCATCTCTTTTATTATTTGAATGATCTTAGATTAATATCTTATATTCAAAATAGAGATTGTTTGTGATGACATGATTGAGTGTTGTATTATGATAGCTATCTAGGTTTTTATAATCTATTGTTAGCTAAGCTATTTGACATGTCATTTAGCTATTGACATCTAGGATTGCATTTATTGTTATCTAATCATCCTAGATAAGCATCTAAGGTTACCTAGCTTTATTTGCTCATTGAATATCATTATATATTCACATAGGTTGTAATCTCTTCATTGAGAAGTAAGTCTTGCGTTTAGCTTCCGAGATTAGGTTGCTTAGATCACAAGCAATTGAAGTCTTGTTGTGATAGACCGGGATTAGGTCGGACACCAGGATTAGGTGGTCACACAAGCAATTGGACTAGGTTCACTCATACTGGGATTAGGTAGGTGTGTGATTATATACCGGGAGTAGGTTGTAATCGTTTAACACATTTAGTGGATTCGAGGTTCGAGTGTGGCGCACTATACAGCCCGTGGTTTTTCCCGTGAGGGTTTCCACGTAAATATCAAGTGTCGTTTATAATTCCGCACCATATTACACTTGTTATTGTATTGACTAGTTTGGGGCATTTTCGTAATATTGACTTAACGCGAAAATTGGGTAATATCGTTAAAATCTATTCACCCCCCCTCTAGATTGAATTAATATATTAGAACACACCTCGAGTTATATTTGTTTCAATTGGTATCAGAGCGGGTTCCTAGATATACTTAGGTGATCCTTGATCGAACCAAAATTGGTATGATTTTGGCCCCTATTTCCTTCCCCTTTTGCTTAATTCTTGGGCATTATTCTGTGGTTTAATGGTGTAAATTAAGTGTTTTCAGGAATTTATAGAATTCAGGGGCATTGGAGTAATTTTGGTGAAAAAGGGGCAAAAGTGTAAAATATGAAGGAAGTTTGGAGTTTACCGTGATTATAGAAGAATGCAGGGACTGAATTGCAATTGTTCAGATGGGCGTGCCACCTGGCAGTGTAAAACGGTGCGTGTTGGTGTGTGAGTAATTGCGGGCTACTAAGTACACCCACGCCAAATGCTGTACGCACCCAAATGTGCAAGCCCAAGGCAAAACGGTGAGTTTTGATTAGTGACCAAGGAACAGGCCCAGCAAGCGTGGCCCAAAACGCGCGCCCATTAGCCAACCAAAACGCTGCCGTTTTGTTTAAAAGAAGCAGATCAGATTTTGGGCCTGATACGTGGTCCAATTCACGCCCAAACCTGACCCAAATACAAAGCCATATTGCACCCCATTTTACCTCTATGTGCACCCCTTTTAGGCATAAAAGACAGCAGCCCAATACACCCCTATTCCCTGCTAATTGCACCCCAACTATTCATCTTCTTCTTCAAAGCATCAGCGACAGCCATGGCACCCAAACCCTAAGTGCCGCCGCCGGCCAGAAGTCCACCTTCCCGGAGTCACCGTCGACTGGTTCCGGTGGCAAACAGACGGCCACATCACCGGCAACCCGGTCGCAACTCTCCCGGCGTCCCAATCGGCCGGAAAACCGGTCGTCCAATTCACGCCTAAAACTCCCCGTTTTGCCCCTTGTGTCATGCCCACGTCATCCTAGGTCGCCATTTGTCATTCGAGGTCGCCATGGCGACAGGGAGTTGATTCCCACACCTGATGAGGTCGCCATTTGCATCCCCAAAGGTCGCCATTTGTGCCAAACCGCGACCATCTGCTGTGCTTCTCTGATTGGCCAATTTTGGCTGGAAAATTACAAGATCACCCCCTCTGTTGGACTAAATGGTAATTTGCCATGGTCAGGGGGTGTTTTGGTAATTTTCCACCCGAGACCTAATTTGAAAATACTATAAATTCATCACATTTTTCCTCTTTTGGACAACTCTTGTCCACCAAGAAACCTCCTTTCTATCATTCCTAATCTCTCCATTTCTCTTCTACCTAAGCTTAAACATCTAGATTACTTCACCTAAATCATTCCTCTCCTTCCATTTTCTCCACCCCTTTCCTTTGTCACTTTCCATATGACTCCACCTATCTAGACATATCCTCAACACCCACTCTTTGCACAAGATTCAAGCAAGGAAGCATCAAGGAAGGATCAAGCTTACAAGAGAGACCCAAGGGTGATTTCTCTCCATTTTACTTCCTTTTCTTGTTTGTAATTATGTGTAATTAAAACCCCCATTTTAGGGGATGATTTGAGAGACTTTTTGGACATGAGTATTTATTAAAGCTTTGAATATTATGTTTGCATGATTTAAGTTTTATTTACTTTTTAATTAGATCTTGCACTTATGTGATTAAATGAGTATTGACACACTTGTTGATTACAATATGTTGTAGGATTAATTTGTGATAAAATTGATTGAGTTATTGACACACTTGATTGATTAGAGCACATAGTGAATAGGATAGGCTTTTGGAGGGGTGATCAACCTCGATTGCCTAGACCATTTGATTGTCACTAACCGATCCCGCCGTGACCCCCTTTCCTTAATCGGTTAGGCATTGCGGTGGGAAGTTGTTTAGGGTTCGTAGTGACGGTCTAAACAACACATTCGAATGAGATCGGTCCTAGATTGTGTAGATTGTGCATTAAAGAAGCCATGTATGAATTGCTCATTGTCCATTAGCTACTCTATCATTTCCCTAGAATTTCTATTAATTGTTTATTCCATATTTCTTATCTAGATTTGTTAAGCATTCCATTTTATTAGTTTTATTAGGTTTATTTTACATGTATGTTTGATGGCTTGACAACCGATTCAATCATCCATCATTTATGATTTATTTTATTGTTTATAGATTAGCTAATTAATTCAACATATTACTCTAATTCCCTGTGGAACGAACTCTAAGCTTACCACATTACTCATTTTCAAAACTTAAAATATATTGCGTAAAGATTTATTTTACAACATTCTTTTGGTAATTCGCAATTTGGTAACGACACAAAAAGCGAGTCATCAAAATGGCGCCGCTGCCGGGGAATTAAAGCGGTTGTTGAATCAATTAACTTTTCTTTCTTTAGGTTTTATTAAGTTTTAGCTTTTTAGTTGTTTTTAGTCTTTTAGTTTCTTTTTTACTTCTTTGGTAGTTTTTGTTTCTTTTGTTTCAGGATTCTATGGATTTCTTCATGCAAAATCAAGGGCCTAGCTACGAGACTCATGGGAATGACCTCAATGCGGATTGGTGGATGAACCAAGATTCCTTCTCATCATGCCAATCAAATGCCATAGATGATGAGAGGAAAAATTTCATGGAGGATCACTTTCGGGAGATTGAGAGCATCCAAGCTTCTCAACGAAAGGCCATGGAGTTATTCCAATCCGCACAACGAGCACATGAAGAGAGGATGTCCAACCATGTGATCCCTAGTTGGCCGGATCAATCACTAGAATCGGGTTATCCCAAGCAAGGGAGGACGAGGAGCCATGTGCACGCTCTTGTGCAAGTATTTGAGAATGGTGCGGAAATCGAGGACGAACCGCCTAGGAACCAAGAGCAAAGCACGAAATTGGAGGAAAAATTGTCTTTGCTTCAAGAGAGATTGGTGACAACCTCCCAAGGAAAGGAAGAGTTGGAAAGGAAAATACAACTCATGGAGAAGGAGTTGGAAGAAAAGGAGGCCTTGGGGAAGGTGAAGATTGAAGAGCTTGAAGGGAAAAATGAGAAGCTCACTCTTGAAGTAAACATGCTCAAAGAAGAAAATGCTACCTTATGGAGGAAGGTAGGAGAAGTCTCCAACAAGAACAAAGAGTTGGAAATACAAGTTGGGAGACTTGAGGTTGAGAGGAATTCCACATCAAGGGAATTCGAAGACCTTGCAAGGCTATTTGAAGAATTCGAAGAAGAGTGTGCAAGGAAGATAAGAAAGGTGCTTATGGAAGTGGAGTGGAAGGAAAAAGCTTTGGAAGAAATGAAGGAGGCACTTGGTAGGAAGGATGAAGCCCTCAAGATGGCAAGAGTGAAGGAGTGTGACTACATTGTCTATGTAGACAAGGTGGAAAAAGAGGTCAAAGAGCTACAATTGAAGCAACATCAAAGGCCACATAGTCACCAACCAAGAGGGAGTTTTCTTAACCATCCTCCTATTTGCTATTTTTGTTTTCAAAAAGGGCACTTCAAAGCTCATTGTTTTAAATTCCATAAGCATGAAAAATTGAAAAAGTCTAGGAATAGGAAGAGTCCACCTAGAGTCAAGCAAATTTGGGTAAGAAAATACTTGGTTGAACAAGTTAGACCCAAAAGAAAAGAAAAGGGGAAATTAACTCAACTTGTTTGGGTTGTGAAAAAGAACATATTTCCAAACTTGATAAAACCTCCTTTAGTTGATGACACCCCTAGCACATGTACATAATTTTGAAAATTCTTTTTGTGCATTTTATTTTTTATGCTTTATTTGTTTAGTTAATTTCTTTTAAATAAATGGTGTTCCAAACTCTTGTTGGCAATTGCTTATATTGATTATATTTTGCCGGAACTTTCTAATATGTTTTGTGAGTGTATAGATTTTTCTATTGCTTCTTGAGGAAGCAAATGTGTGTTGCTTGTGCGGCAAGGCAAGGTTCTTTATCTCTTGGAAAGAAACAAAGTCAACTTGCAAGTCTTGGAGGGACAAGCAAGCCAAGAGTGCTCATAAAAAGGGCGAGAACCTTATCCTAAGGAAGCAACATTGTGAGAGTTCGATGTGCGGGAGCACCATGCCACGTCTTGCCTAGACGTTAAATCGTGCGCTTGGTAGGAGGCAACCCACTTAGGTACATTTCTTTTCCTAGTTTAAATTTTGTTTTTGTTTTTATTTTATTTTTGCTTAGAATAAGGTTGTGAGTTGTTTGTGATAGTGGATTTAGGCTTGAATGATCATATATTTTATCCACATGGATTGTGATGATGACTCTTGATGAGCTTGCATTGATTTATCTCTTGTGTTGATTGTGAGCATATAGGATATTCTTGAGCCACTTGATTTAATTTTTGGGATAAAATTTTAAAATGGACATTGATGTGTTGTTCAACTATTTGATTGTGGATGTATGTTGTGCCGAACTTATCGGTATATGCCCCAAAGACATTGAGGACAATGTCTAATTTAGGTTTGGGGGTGTGTGCACATCATCATCTCTTGTTTGCAATTATGTGCAAAAACATTTTGAGCCTAAATTTTTCAAATTTTTCGAAAATCTTGTGATAATGCCATGTTTGAGCATACTTTGCTTGTTGAGATTGTGTCTTTGTGTGTGCAAGTGAGGAATTGTGTATCTTTGCCGTGCTTAGTTTAGATTAACTTCATGCCATTTAGGGTTGCATTGCTCAAAGCGCGCTAGTTCTTTTCTCTTGATGTTGAGTGAATATTCAATTGTGCTTGAAGGTTAGGAATTAATAGTGGAGACTTCCCGTGAGGTTCACAAACACGGCCTAAAAAGCGTATTTTGAGGGAAAGTTTTTACTCTTTAAACACTCATTCAAACACTTGTTGTGCATATTTTAAAATGTCTCATTCACACTTAAATGTTGTTTGCCATAGAACATATGGACTGCTTGTGGATGCCTTGATTGACTTTGTGGACAATCCTTTAGAAATGATTTTAGGCAATGCATGTGAAAAACCACCAAATTGGCCTAAATACTTTCTATCCCTCTATGTGTGTGCTCCATAGCCCATTTGAAGCCAAACACAATTAAGCTTTTCATTCATGAACCACATTAACATAAACCATATAGCCTAAACACTAGACTTACCTTGTACCAAATGGTTTGCTAAGGCTTAGGGGTTGAATGTAAGCTTTGAGGAGTATTAGAATGTAAGGTGTGTACCTAGGCAAGTATGTATGTGCAAACACATGAAAAAGATGAAATGCAATGCTTGAAAAGAAAAAGAAAAGACAAGCAAAGAAAAAGAAAAGACAAGCAAAGAAAAGAAAAGAAAAGCATAGCAAAAGAAAAGAAAAAGAAAAAGAAAATGATGAATGAGGCACAAAATGCCTAGATCAATTATGTGAAATTAAATGAGCTACTCAATGAAAATTAAGAGTAGAAAATGCACAAAGTAAATTGTAAGCCTAGACGCCTAAGTGTGGAATATGCAAGTTGTAATGAGTAAGTTGTGCTTAATTTAGAATGTATGCCTTAGTGTGACCTTTGGGTGTTTGAAATCCATTTTTCCTATTTATTGATTCACCATTCACCTTTGGCCCCATTACAACCAAATGAAAAGACCTATTTGATCTTTAGGGATGTCCACTTTGGAAATTTTGGTTGATGCATGTTCTTTCCGTTCATGGTTTTCAATTCCATTCATGAGACAAATTTTGAGAAATTGTGTTTTTAAATGATCATGTGCAATTATATTTGATAACTTGAACATAAACTCATATTGCATATGGATTGTGAGTGAAGCCTAGGAATCCGTGTGAAAATGAGAGAATCCGGTGAGGATTAGATGCCGAGGCGAATTATATTCTTATCCTAAAGGCACCTTAGTTTTGAAACTTAAGCATCTCGAATGTGGAATCGCGTTGCGTGCAATGTTTACTTAGAATGGCATGTCTTTAATCTTTATTTAGCATATCTTAGATGCATTATTTCCTAATGAGCACAACGTTGGTTTAATCTCTTCACTTTTGGTTTTGCAAGTCGAAATATTGGCTTTTGAGTCTTTTGCAAAGAGTTGGTGCCTTAATGTGATTATATGATTTTTAGATACATGTCTATTGTGTGCTTATGTTTGTTTTGC
Source organism: Acer campestre (assembly GCA_954870605.1). Lineage (NCBI taxonomy): Eukaryota > Viridiplantae > Streptophyta > Magnoliopsida > Sapindales > Sapindaceae > Acer > Acer campestre. The sequence continues at coordinate 22,850,270 of OX940802.1, forward strand.
TCGAGGACGAGCAAAAGATAGGTTTGGGGGTATTTGATCGAACCAAAATTGGTATGATTTTGGCCCCTATTTCCTTCCCCTTTTGCTTAATTCTTGGGCATTATTCTGTGGTTTAATGGTGTAAATTAAGTGTTTTCAGGAATTTATAGAATTCAGGGGCATTGGAGTAATTTTGGTGAAAAAGGGGCAAAAGTGTAAAATATGAAGGAAGTTTGGAGTTTACCGTGATTATAGAAGAATGCAGGGACTGAATTGCAATTGTTCAGATGGGCGTGCCACCTGGCAGTGTAAAACGGTGCGTGTTGGTGTGTGAGTAATTGCGGGCTACTAAGTACACCCACGCCAAATGCTGTACGCACCCAAATGTGCAAGCCCAAGGCAAAACGGTGAGTTTTGATTAGTGACCAAGGAACAGGCCCAGCAAGCGTGGCCCAAAACGCGCGCCCATTAGCCAACCAAAACGCTGCCGTTTTGTTTAAAAGAAGCAGATCAGATTTTGGGCCTGATACGTGGTCCAATTCACGCCCAAACCTGACCCAAATACAAAGCCATATTGCACCCCATTTTACCTCTATGTGCACCCCTTTTAGGCATAAAAGACAGCAGCCCAATACACCCCTATTCCCTGCTAATTGCACCCCAACTATTCATCTTCTTCTTCAAAGCATCAGCGACAGCCATGGCACCCAAACCCTAAGTGCCGCCGCCGGCCAGAAGTCCACCTTCCCGGAGTCACCGTCGACTGGTTCCGGTGGCAAACAGACGGCCACATCACCGGCAACCCGGTCGCAACTCTCCCGGCGTCCCAATCGGCCGGAAAACCGGTCGTCCAATTCACGCCTAAAACTCCCCGTTTTGCCCCTTGTGTCATGCCCACGTCATCCTAGGTCGCCATTTGTCATTCGAGGTCGCCATGGCGACAGGGAGTTGATTCCCACACCTGATGAGGTCGCCATTTGCATCCCCAAAGGTCGCCATTTGTGCCAAACCGCGACCATCTGCTGTGCTTCTCTGATTGGCCAATTTTGGCTGGAAAATTACAAGATCACCCCCTCTGTTGGACTAAATGGTAATTTGCCATGGTCAGGGGGTGTTTTGGTAATTTTCCACCCGAGACCTAATTTGAAAATACTATAAATTCATCACATTTTTCCTCTTTTGGACAACTCTTGTCCACCAAGAAACCTCCTTTCTATCATTCCTAATCTCTCCATTTCTCTTCTACCTAAGCTTAAACATCTAGATTACTTCACCTAAATCATTCCTCTCCTTCCATTTTCTCCACCCCTTTCCTTTGTCACTTTCCATATGACTCCACCTATCTAGACATATCCTCAACACCCACTCTTTGCACAAGATTCAAGCAAGGAAGCATCAAGGAAGGATCAAGCTTACAAGAGAGACCCAAGGGTGATTTCTCTCCATTTTACTTCCTTTTCTTGTTTGTAATTATGTGTAATTAAAACCCCCATTTTAGGGGATGATTTGAGAGAATTTTTGGACATGAGTATTTATTAAAGCTTTGAATATTATGTTTGCATGATTTAAGTTTTATTTACTTTTTAATTAGATCTTGCACTTATGTGATTAAATGAGTATTGACACACTTGTTGATTACAATATGTTGTAGGATTAATTTGTGATAAAATTGATTGAGTTATTGACACACTTGATTGATTAGAGCACATAGTGAATAGGATAGGCTTTTGGAGGGGTGATCAACCTCGATTGCCTAGACCATTTGATTGTCACTAACCGATCCCGCCGTGACCCCCTTTCCTTAATCGGTTAGGCATTGCGGTGGGAAGTTGTTTAGGGTTCGTAGTGACGGTCTAAACAACACATTCGAATGAGATCGGTCCTAGATTGTGTAGATTGTGCATTAAAGAAGCCATGTATGAATTGCTCATTGTCCATTAGCTACTCTATCATTTCCCTAGAATTTCTATTAATTGTTTATTCCATATTTCTTATCTAGATTTGTTAAGCATTCCATTTTATTAGTTTTATTAGGTTTATTTTACATGTATGTTTGATGGCTTGACAACCCATTCAATCATCCATCATTTATGATTTATTTTATTGTTTATAGATTAGCTAATTAATTCAACATATTACTCTAATTCCCTGTGGAACGAACTCTAAGCTTACCACATTACTCATTTTCAAAACTTAAAATATATTGCGTAAAGATTTATTTTACAACATTCTTTTGGTAATTCGCAATTTGGTAACGACACAAAAAGCGAGTCATCAATCCTAGCTCATTTTTGGTGTGTTTTGCATTGTGTGTGTTTTTTGATTTATTCATACATTTTGCATTCATCTCATTTGCATTCATCCAAACACTATGAGTGATATTGGGATGAGCAAAGAGGGAGCGTCGAGCGTGAGGCCACCGTTGCTCACCGGCAATAATTACTCCTCATGGAAAGGGAAGATGGAGGCGTACTTATGCCAAATCCATGATAGGGCATGGATGGCGGTTGAAGACGGATACGCACCTCCTATGATGACTCCCACAGATGGAGGAGAAGAAGTACTCAAGCCTAAGGCACAATGGACTAATGGAGAGTTTGAGACTTCAAAGTGGAATAGGAAGGCAATGCATGCCATCCTATGTGCCATGGATGAGAACCAGTACAAGTTGGTTCAAATTACTAGGATCGCCAAAGAGGCGTGGGAAATCCTAGAGAGGGCTCATGAAGGAACCGAAGTGGTCAAGGATTCAAAACTACAAGTCCTCCAAACTAGTTTTGAGACCATTAGGATGGAAGAGCATGAGCACTTCAATGACTTCCAAGTGAAGTTAATGGACATTGTGAATCAAAGTCATCAACTAGGAGACCCATATTCGGATAGGAGAATCAAGTAGAAGATTATGAGATCTCTCCCCGAAAGGTTCGAATCAAAAGTGACGGTGATCAAGCCAAAATTGGTATGATTTTGGCCCTCAGTTCCGTTTCTTTTTGCTTGATTCTCGGGCATTTCCCCGTGTTTAATGTTGTTAAATTGAGTGTTTCAGGTTTTATTAGGTTTCAGAAGCAATTGAGATAAAGGTGGAGGACTTGTGCAAAAATGTCTCACAAATGAGAAGAACAGAGCATTTTCGCCACATGGGCAATGGAGGTCGCCATTTGAGCGCCATGGCGACAGAAGAGTTCCCAAAAGCATCAAAAGGTCGCCACTTGGGCGCCACTTGAGCGCCATGGCGACAGAAGGTCACAAAAACAATCAGGTGTGGTCGCCACTTGGGGTCGCTCTGGCGACCTCCCTTGCAAGTGGCGACCTAGTGCACTCAAGGCATGGTCGCCACTTATGGTCGCCAGAGCGACCTTGATGCACAAAGGGCGACCTCTTCACTTTTCCAAGGTCGCCACTTATGGTCGCCAGAGCGACCTTGATGCACAAAGAGCGACCTCTTCACATTTCCAAGGTCGCCACTTATGGTCGCCAGAGCGACCTTGATGCACAAAGAGCGACCTCTACACATTTTGGTCATGTTCGCCACTTGACAAAGAGCGAGAAAGATGGTTTTCAGAGCGACCTTTTCATCTAACCGTTTTACGCTCCATGGTCGCCATAGCGACCAAAGAGCGACCAAGGCTCCACATCAGCGAATCAAGTCGTTACCAGTACATGTCCATGAGTGAGTATATATATGAGCATCTCTTCACTTTCAAACGATCGAAAATCAGAGCAAAAATCTCATAGAATTCATTTCAGATCTAGATCAACTTCCATGACACATTTTTCATCATCCTCCATTTCTCTCCTTGAACTCATCTAATCCATCCAACCCTCAACACAAAACCTTGATTACTTCACTACATCATTCCTCATCCCACCATTTTCTCCACCAAAATCCTTAGTAACTTTCCACCAAAACACCCACATTCCAAGACATTTCCTCAACCTCCATTCCTTGCATCTAGGAGCATAGAGGAGAAGAAGGATTGAGCTTAAAGAAGGTGACTCAAGGGTTATTTCCTTATCATTTACTTCTTTTCATTTATTGCAATTATGTGTAACTAAACCCCTAATCTAGGGGATAGATTTGAGGAACAATTGGTTGTGGGTTTAGTCTAGCTTGTAATGAATCTCTTATGTGTTCTATTCATTCAATTTAATTAGATTTCATTCATTATAATTGACTTGTATATCACTTGTTGATTGCTATCTTGAGTGGAATAATTTGTTATATATTCACATGTGGATTGACAACCTTTGTGTGATTAAGAACCCATTGGATAGGATAGATTAGTGGTGGGTATATCAACCCCATTAATCTAAGCCTCTAAGTGGTTGACATAATGAGATTGGTACATTAATGATGCTAGTAGCTTGCCCACATCCAAGTGTTAATCGATCTATTCCCTAGTTCTCTCATTAATTGATTTTATCACTATTCTTCTCAAGGTGTTGAGTATTCTATTTTTCATAACATTTTTGTGTATTTTCATTTGAGTAGTTTAGCATTGGTGGCTTTAGAAACCACACATTTATCAAACTCTATGATTTGTTTTATTGTTCTAAGATTAGTCAATTTATCTAATTAACACTCCATTCCCTGTGGAACGAACTTGCTCACTATTTTGCTATCTAATCACATTTTAAAAGGATTAAGTGGCTTTAAAAGAGTTTTCAAGAATCAACCAAAAACTATCATTTTTACTATTTTGTTGAGTACACAAACGACCTCATCAAAAATGGCGCCGCTGCCGGGGAATGGTAGCGTTGATTACATTTATTGACTTTTCTTCGCATTTTATTGGTATTTTGTGAATTGTTAGTTTAAAATTTTGTTTTGTGATTATTGATTTGTTCATAGTGTTGTTTTTACTTTCTTTTCTTTCCTTGTATCTCTTTATTTATTCCTCTTTCAGGTGCTCAGTTTTATGCACGGTAGGAGATCTCTAGGTAGAGGTGTTCATCCCCCACTAGAAGGCACTAGCCGTGTGAGAGAGTTTGAACCAATTCCAAGTCAAGATATGAGTACCGAAGGACAACAACATGGTAGGGAAGACGAAGCTCCTTTGAGAGAGGAGATGACGGAAGAAACTCAAACCAACCGGGGTCAAAGGATGACCATGGGTGAGTATGCCTTGCCGGATATCGGGAACCAACCATCACCGATAGTGCTAGACCCGGTGGCTAGGGGTTATGAGTTGAAGACGATGCACGTCAACTTATTGCCGTCATTTCATGGGAAGCTGAATGAAGACTGCCTCCAGTTCATGAAGGAGTATAGTGCTATTATAGAGACCTTCCCCATCATGCGGCTCACACGCGAACAATTGCAAATGCGTTGCTTCCAATATTGCATGAAGGATGCGGCTATGACATGGCTCATGGGGCTTAGGCCGGGATCATTGACGAGTTGGGGCCAGATTTGCAAGGTGTTTTTCAACAGATTCTTTCCGGCTAGGAAAGCAAAGGAGTTGAAGGTGAAGATAGCCGATTTTTATGAGAGTGAGGGGGAGCTATTTCATGAATCATGGGAGAGGTATCAACGCCTTGTGGCCCAATGCCCTCCTCACATGTTCACTGAGGAATACAAGGTGTCTTGTTTCCAAGGGGGTCTAACTCGGTTCTCCCAAGTGTTGGTGGATAACGCTTGTGGAGGTTCTTATGATACCAAGACCGCTTCGGAGATCTACGACATCTATGAGATGTTGGCACAAAACTCTCAACAAAGGAATGCCAACAGTATTCGAGGTGGGAAGTTTGATGTGAATGCTAGCACGGAAACCGCAATTGAAATCTCAAGGATAAACAAAAGGGTGGAAACCTTAACTTCTCATATTGAAAGTTTGGGGTTGCAGAAAGCGGGAGTTAAGTTGCTAGGAAGACAAGAAGGAAGCTCTAGCGGGCAATTTAATGAAAATGAAGGGTTTGAGGACACTTTTCAAGGTCAAGGTCAAGAGCACGAGGAAGTTCAAGCTATGGGATTCCAAGGTCAAGGAAACAACTATGTTCAACCATGGCGGAACCACCCAAATCTTTCTTGGTCAAACAACAACAACATTCTAAACCCACCACCAAGAAACCAACAACAAGGAAATCAACAACAAGGAGTGTACAATCAGGGTGGTAGCTCACAAGGAGGTTACCGTCCAAGTCAACAACAAGGAATGAACAATCAAGGCAATAGCTCACAAGGAGGCTACCGGCAAAACCAATCACAAGGAGGATACCCACAAGGAGGGTTTCCCCAAGGAGGTAACCAATGGGGAGGAAACCAATGGAACAACAACAACAATGCTCAACCAAGCTCGTATCAACCTCGCCGAAATATTGATGAAGAGATGAGAGGTATGATGCAAGGGTTCCAAAGAGCTGAGAACACCTTGACAAGCTTCATGCAAGCTAGTGGCCAAAGGTTTGGCAATCTAGAGGCATCCTTTGGGAAATTGGAGACCCAAATGGGGCAAATCGCCGAGGCTCTTCAAAAACAAGAAAAGGGGAAGTTTCCAAGCCACACAGAGCAAGCTAAGGAAGGAAGTTTTGTCAAGAAAGATGGAGCTAGAGATGAGGCATTGTTGTTTGAAGAAGCATACATCCAGAAAGTGGGAGATCCGGGAAGCTTTGTGATTCCCATTTCAATAGGAAATAGTGGAGTGCTTAAAGGAGTACTAGATTTAGGGGCAAGTGTGAGCATGATGCCCCTTTCTACTTATGAAAGGTTGGGTTGGGTAGGATTGAAGCCATCCGGGAAGAAGCTTATGCTAGCGGATCAAACCTCACTTTCATCATGTGGTGAACTAAAGGATGTCCCAATTGTCATTGAAGGAGTAAAGGTGCTAACGGATTTCGTTGTTCTAGACATTGGTGACAAGTCAAATGATGTTAGGGAGTGGCAAGTTCTCCTTGGTAGACCATTCATGGCTACCGCTCAAATGAAGATCGATGTTTGCAAGAAGAAAGTTTGTATGCATGCATTTGAGAAGGAACTTGAGATCGATATAACCATATGCAATGATGACCTAAAAAGCATTGAGAGTTGCTATGTGGTTGAGTTGCATTCACCAAGGTTAACGGGTGGAAAGGTGTGTGATTTGGTGCAATTGTTTGAAAAGGATAGCCAAGAGGCCGAAGTGGAGAGTATAGGTGACTCGGAAATAGAAGAGCTCAAGAATTCCAACCAAGAGCTCATGCTTGAGGTAGAGGTTCTTAAGGCGGAGAAGTATGCCTTGGAAAAGAAGCTTGATGACTTAGCAAGGAAAAATCATAAGCTTAAGAAGGTCAACGTGGCTCTCACAATGGAGAATGAGGTGACGGTGAAAGAACTTGAAGATTTGGCTAGGCTAACCGAAGAATTTGAGGAAGAATCCTTAAGAAAGATGAGGAAGACTCTCATGAATGTAGATGCCAAGAACAAGGCACTTGAGGAGTTGAAGGAGGAATTGAGCAAGAAGGAGATGTCCTTGAAAGTTGCTAAGGTAAAGGAGTGCGACTTTTTGGTGGAGATCGATCGGATGGATCAAGCCATCAAGGAACTCACCAATAACGGTCCCTCAAGACATGAATCTCCAATGAAAAAGGGAAGATTTCCTTCATATCCTTTAACTTGTTATTTTTGTCATAGAAAGGGTCATGTAAAGTCTAAATGTTTTGAATTTTTGAAGCATGCCTATAATGATAAAAATAGGCCTCTAAGGAGATCTAACCATGTTAAGCAAATTTGGGTTAGGAAGGATTTGGTCAATCAAGTCCGAGATGAGTCTAGAGGACCAATTTGGGTAGTCAAGAAAAAATTGAGTTATAACATGATTGACTTGGATGATGAGCATCATGATTCCATTTCGCATAGTATGATGCGGTAGTTGGATTTATATTCGGTTTTTTTTTTACATTTCATGCCATGAATAATTATGTTTGTGTTTAATTTTTGCTTGTTGTGTGTTTTTCTTTTGTTCATTTTGTTTTTCTGAATAATTGTCCCCCCATCCTTGTTAGAAATTGAAGTATGAGCTTATTGTGGATTTTGTTCTTTGCAGGTGATGAAATGCACTTAGAAGAGGATTTTAAGTCAGGTTCGCCATTTGGTCGCTCTTTGCACACAAATGGCGACCTCTCTTACATGAAGAATTCAGAGGTCGCCACTTACATGGTCGCCAGGGCGACCCACATGTTGCAAATGGCGACCTTTGTTATCAGGTATGGTCGCCATTTGGTCGCCAGAGCGACCTTACTTGTGCAAATGGCGACCTTTGTTATCAGATATGGTCGCCATTTGGTCGCCAGAGCGACCTCACTTGTGCAAATGGCGACCACATGCACACAAGAAATTTCTTCTTGGTCGCCATTTGGTCGCCAGAGCGACCGAGGACACAAGTGGCGACATAGGGCGTTCACTTATAAGGGATGCAGCGCAAACATAACGCCGCACACTCACAACAGTCCTCTCCTCTCAAATTCTCTCAATTCCAAAGCCGTGGCACGCACGTAATCTCCAAACTCGGTAAGAATTCACTCTAGTTCTTCAATTCTTTTGATCAAATCCGTCCTACATTGCATCTAGAATTACTAAGGGTGGTTTTGAGTTTGATTTGAAGTGATTAGTGCTTAGGATTGGATTTTTTGTGTGATTTGTTCATATAGAAGTGATTGTGACAATATTGAAGTGGATTTGGGTGATTGTGGTGCACATTGGTGAGTGCCGGAGTGTTATTATAGTGCCGTTGTGCTGCCGGATTTCTGTCAGAAAATTAGTCCGAATTTGGGGGTGAAAAATGGCTCCGAAGATGAAGTTGCCGAACAAGGGGGGCAAGGGTAGCAAGACCAACACTCCTAGGAAGAGGGTAATTCCCGACTGCACACTAAACAGAAATTTCGATGATCGTATGGAAACTTTTGCTGAGAAGAAAATGTGGCCTGAGAGGGGAATTGATTTGGAGAGCTTGAGGGATACCCCTGTCCCAACAACAGTGAATGACTTGGGATGGGGAGGATTAGCGGCTACTCCGCCATATTTCAGTGAAGGTTTGGTGAGAGAGTTTTACGCGGGGATGAATCCGGGAGAGTATATGAGAGGTGGTCCCATTCTTGTGAGAGGGGTTCCCGTGTACTTAAACGCACCGGACATTAACATCTATTTTGGGACAACTTTGTTGGAAATTGAAGGTTTACGTGAGAGGATGGTGGAAGGGATCACCACGAATCCTTTATACGTAAAGAATTTGGTGGAATTTGCAAATACGATGACCATCACTCCTATGACCATATGGATGGCGAAGCGGTTCCCTCTCAGGCAGTCAAACTTGAAGATTGAGCACGCCTTTTGGCACATCTTCCTCCATTCTTCCCTGAGACCGGTTTCCCACAGGTCCACTGTTCCATTTGAGGCAGCCAGGATTCTACATAGCATTAGTGAGAGGCAGCCTATTGATGTGGGGATTATCATAAAGATGGAGATTCAGCGGATTGGGAGGAATGAATCAGAGACAGATATCCTCCCTTTCCCTTGTTTGATCACAGAAGCCTGCAAGTTGGCGGGTGTGGATATCTCCGAGGACACACTTAAGCCCCCCGTATCAGATATGGACTTGACCACCTGGAGACGTTTGATGATTAAGCGTGGAGAGATGCCTACTGGGGGAAAACGTAGGAGAGTGCGGAGTTCAGAGGCCGAAACCAGTGTTAGGGAAGAATTTGAGAGAATAGTCCCTGATGAGGACGATGATGATGAGGAGGAGGAGACTCCTATTTGTGATGATCATGGGCAGCCGTTGGGTCTTCGGATTCTAGATGGTGTACAGCGCATTAGGAGGACTCAGACTGGGGATTTTGATATCCTTCATGCTGATAAACTTGATATTGAGGGAAGGCAAAAGGCCTTGGAGGACAGGCAGCTGAGGTTGGAAAGCCTTATTCAGGATTTGAGTGAGACAGTGATCACAGGCTTTACAGACCTCCGCCATGATCTTAGGCTCACTCCTTATGTCAGGAGACCGAAGAAGCCTGCCACAGTGATTCCACCTACCCCCACTGCACCTTCAGGACATGGCACAGAGGAGCCTGACTTTGTATTTCAGACTGCACAGTCTGCTGTTGAGGAGGCAACACAGTTGGAGGAGGCCATGGCCCGTTCCTTGACTGATCAGGGGCCCCGTTATGTGGGAGGTCCTCCTATTGATGAGGCAGCAGCACAGAGGAAATGGAGAGAGGAGCAGTCTAGGAGAGCAGCACTAGCTAGGGAGCAGAGAAGGAAGGACCCGAAAGGGAAGGGTAGAGTAGTGCAGGATGAGGAGGATGATTCAGAGTAGTGGCCTACTAGCATTCCTAGGATTCGTTGTTATCTTTTCATCATTTACATTTTCTATCATTTTGTTGGGATATTGCTAGTTTTATGTTTTTACTTTTGGATTATTTTGTTGAATATTTTTGTTGATTTATGTTTATTCACATTTCTTTTCCTTTAGTCTTTATTTCTCATTTTTGCCTTTATTTTGTTTCCGCATAGAATAAGGGTGTGAATTGGATTTTGGTAGTGGATTTAGGACATTTGTGCTTCTTTGCTATATGTGTTGTTGGAATTTTGTGTATGAATATGTGAAGGGCAATATGCCGGATGATGGGATATTTTGTTTTGCTCATGCTTGTTGGGTTATTGCTTGAAACTTAGTGGGTTGCGCTTGTTGTTTATTTTCCACCTTTGAACATTGAGGACAATGTCAAATTTAGGTTTGGGGGTGCTTTTGCGCAACACCATGATGCTTGGTTTTCGAAAGAATTGTGCTTGGTTTTCGAAAGAATTGTGTGCCAAAATTTTCAAAAATTTTTGCGATATTGCCATATTTAAGCATGCTTTGCTTGTGGAGATTGTTCTTTACATGATGTAGTGAGGAATTGTGCATGTTTGTGAGTGTTTGGTTTAGATTAACACCATGCCACTTAGGGTATCATTGAACAAAATGCGTTAATCTTTTTCTCTTAATGTTGAGTGAATGATCAAATTTGCTTGAAGGCTAAGAATTAATAGTGGAGATTCCCGTGAGGATCACAAACACAGCCTTTTAAAAGCATACGTTGAGTTGAAAACATTCACTCTTTAAACACTCACTCTAAACACTCATACAAGCATGTTTTGGTCTCATTTGCTCTAAATGTTGTTTGCCATAGAATATTATGGTCTGCTTGTGGATGCCTTATTTTGCTTAATGGACGAATCTTTAGAAATGATTTTAGGCGATGCATGTGAAAACCTTTTTGGCCTAAACACTTCCAACCACTTGAATATGTGTGCTCCCAAACCCCTTTGAAGCCAAACACATTTGAAGCATTTCTTTCATAAACCACATCTACATGAACCTTATAGCCTTAAAATACTTGACCTACCTTGACCAAACGATTCGCTAAGGCTTAGGAACTCAATGTAAAATTTTGAATGTATAAATATAAGGTGTGTACCAAGGCATGTGAATGTGTGTAGGAGTCTTGCAAAGCAAGAAATGTTTGAAAATGAAAAAGAAAACAAAAGCTTGTAAAGAATGAGAAAAGAAAAGAAAAGAAAGAAAAGAAATGAAGAGCATGAAAAGAAAAGAATTGGCAATAAAAGAAAAGCAAAGAAAAAGGAATAAAGAAATTAGGCACAAAGGGCCTAGAAAAGGAAGAGAAGTAATTGAGCTACTCAAGTTGAAAATAGGAGTAGCATACACATGTGTAATTGTGAGCCTGGACACCTTAAAGTGTGAACATATGTGGGAATCTTGTGGAACTTAAAGAATTAGAATGTATGCCTTAATGAAATCATTAGGTCCCTTGATATCCTTTTCTTCCATTCTTTGTTTCACCATGACCTTAGGCCCCATTACAACCAAAGAAAAGACCTTCATGATCTTGAGGATTGTCCATTTTGTACAATTTGGTTGATGCATGTTCTTTCTAATTCATGGCTTGCAATTCCATTCATGAGATCACTTTTCAGAAAATTGCGTTTTAATGTTTAGCATGTGCAATCAATTTGTTGCCATAACATGAACTCATATTGCACATGCACATATTTGAGTGAACCTAGGAGTCTTGGAGAAAAGAAGAGAGAATCCGGTGAGATTTAGTATCAAAGCGAATTACATTCTAAACTAATAGTACCTTTGCTTTGAAGCTTTGGCATTTTGAATGTAAGATCGCATTGCGTACAATTATGTCTAAGGTGGCACGTTTTTGATCATAACTATACACGCTCTTGCATGTTTAAATCCTCACCATGGCATAACTGTTTTAATCTCTTCATTTTGGCTTCGCACATTGATCATTTGAAGTAAGAACCTTTGAAATATCTCTATGCATGTTTTTGGGGGTGTGCTTGTTATTATGTTTGCTCGAGGACTAGCAAAAGATTGGTTTGGGGGTATTTGATCAAGCCAAAATTGGTATGATTTTGGCCCTCAGTTCCGTTTCTTTTTGCTTGATTCTCGGGCATTTCCCCGTGTTTAATGTTGTTAAATTGAGTGTTTCAGGTTTTATTAGGTTTCAGAAGCAATTGAGATAAAGGTGGAGGACTTGTGCAAAAATGTCTCACAAATGAGAAGAACAGAGCATTTTCGCCACATGGGCAATGGAGGTCGCCATTTGAGCGCCATGGCGACAGAAGAGTTCCCAAAAGCATCAAAAGGTCGCCACTTGGGCGCCACTTGAGCGCCATGGCGACAGAAGGTCACAAAAACAATCAGGTGTGGTCGCCACTTGGGGTCGCTCTGGCGACCTCCCTTGCAAGTGGCGACCTAGTGCACTCAAGGCATGGTCGCCACTTATGGTCGCCAGAGCGACCTTGATGCACAAAGGGCGACCTCTTCACTTTTCCAAGGTCGCCACTTATGGTCGCCAGAGCGACCTTGATGCACAAAGAGCGACCTCTTCACATTTCCAAGGTCGCCACTTATGGTCGCCAGAGCGACCTTGATGCACAAAGAGCGACCTCTACACATTTTGGTCATGTTCGCCACTTGACAAAGAGCGAGAAAGATGGTTTTCAGAGCGACCTTTTCATCTAACCGTTTTACGCTCCATGGTCGCCATAGCGACCAAAGAGCGACCAAGGCTCCACATCAGCGAATCAAGTCGTTACCAGTACATGTCCATGAGTGAGTATATATATGAGCATCTCTTCACTTTCAAACGATCGAAAATCAGAGCAAAAATCTCATAGAATTCATTTCAGATCTAGATCAACTTCCATGACACATTTTTCATCATCCTCCATTTCTCTCCTTGAACTCATCTAATCCATCCAACCCTCAACACAAAACCTTGATTACTTCACTACATCATTCCTCATCCCACCATTTTCTCCACCAAAATCCTTAGTAACTTTCCACCAAAACACCCACATTCCAAGACATTTCCTCAACCTCCATTCCTTGCATCTAGGAGCATAGAGGAGAAGAAGGATTGAGCTTAAAGAAGGTGACTCAAGGGTTATTTCCTTATCATTTACTTCTTTTCATTTATTGCAATTATGTGTAACTAAACCCCTAATCTAGGGGATAGATTTGAGGAACAATTGGTTGTGGGTTTAGTCTAGCTTGTAATGAATCTCTTATGTGTTCTATTCATTCAATTTAATTAGATTTCATTCATTATAATTGACTTGTATATCACTTGTTGATTGCTATCTTGAGTGGAATAATTTGTTATATATTCACATGTGGATTGACAACCTTTGTGTGATTAAGAACCCATTGGATAGGATAGATTAGTGGTGGGTATATCAACCCCATTAATCTAAGCCTCTAAGTGGTTGACATAATGAGATTGGTACATTAATGATGCTAGTAGCTTGCCCACATCCAAGTGTTAATCGATCTATTCCCTAGTTCTCTCATTAATTGATTTTATCACTATTCTTCTCAAGGTGTTGAGTATTCTATTTTTCATAACATTTTTGTGTATTTTCATTTGAGTAGTTTAGCATTGGTGGCTTTAGAAACCACACATTTATCAAACTCTATGATTTGTTTTATTGTTCTAAGATTAGTCAATTTATCTAATTAACACTCCATTCCCTGTGGAACGAACTTGCTCACTATTTTGCTATCTAATCACATTTTAAAAGGATTAAGTGGCTTTAAAAGAGTTTTCAAGAATCAACCAAAAACTATCATTTTTACTATTTTGTTGAGTACACAAACGACCTCATCAGACGGCTTTAGAAGAGAATGATGGGTACAAGGATATGAAGCCGAGTGAAGTCATTGGAAGACTTCTAGCTTATGAGTCAAGAAAGGCTATCACTTCACCTCCTAAGAAAAAGAAGAATATTGCTTTGAAGATGTTGAAGCATAACAAGATGGAGGATGACTCGGACGATGAACTTAACGTATTTGTGAAAAAGTTCAAGAAGTTTGCCAAGTTCGAGAAGAGTGGTGTTGGATCAAATGGCCAAGACTTGAGGAAAAAGGGTTCCTTCAACAAGTTTGAGCCTAGGCTAGAGAAGGCCGAAAGGAAAGTGGTCCAATGCTATGAGTGTGGTGGTATAGGACACTTCACCCCCGATTGTACAAATCGCATGGACAAGAAGAAGGGAAAAGTGATGCCCGCCTCGTGGAGTGATAGTTGTGATGACTCCCATGAGGGAGATGAGTTGTCAAGTGATGAGGAGCTTGCCATTAACTACACGGCTTTTGGAGTCACATATGTAGAAAATGAATTTGATGGCAAGGATAACTTGACGAGTGATCCTATAGAAATATTAGATGAAGAAGTAGCTATAGAAGAGATTGAAGTAGCTACTCATTGGGATATGACTCATATGTCATCAAGAGACAAATTTGATGATCTTGATGAAGGAGATGACTTCATTGGTGAGATGGAGGATTTAGGAAATGACTCCATTGGTAAGATGGAGAATATAGGGGATGACTCAATTAATGAGAACTTGTCATCCCACTCCACACATGGAATTGTGGAGAAAATGGATCGTGAAGACTACTTGAAAAAGTTTGAAAGCTATAGGATAAAGAATGAAGAGGAGATTCAAAAGTTAAAGGAAGAAAATCTTGAGCTTTCAACACAAGTGGACCACTTGAGTAGAGAAGTGGTGAGATCCATGGTGGATGAAGACAAGCTAAGAGATGAGCTAGCTTTGTCTAAGAGGAATGAAGAAGGGTTGAAATGGGAGCTTGATGATGCTAGAAAGTTAATGGCAAAGATGGCCTCTAGCACGGAAAAACTCAACCATATGTTGAGTATTGGAAAAGGCCCCTATGACAAGAGAGGTCTTGGCTTTGAAGATGACAAGGAGATTCCCACTCCTAACAAGTCTATGAGTGTCAAGAGCCTTGGCAACAAAGAAACTTCATCCGTGCACACTCCTAGGAAGAAGATTGATCTAGGACAATGTTCTCAAAGTGCACAAGTAAAGATAGCC
The DNA here is from genome assembly GCA_954870605.1 of Acer campestre. Lineage (NCBI taxonomy): Eukaryota > Viridiplantae > Streptophyta > Magnoliopsida > Sapindales > Sapindaceae > Acer > Acer campestre. The sequence goes on from OX940802.1 coordinate 22,865,640, forward strand.
TCAAGAAGTCAACCTACAAGATTTCCTCACACTAACTTCCCTCAAGCTCAAATCCATCAAGGGAAGAATCCTATCATGCAAGCTCATTTGGGGAAGCAACCTAGTCTTGGTCAACAACAAAGAAGGAGAGATCCTATCAAACAACCAAGACAACCACAAAGACATGGAAAACCTCCTATGGATGCACAAGGAGAAGGTATGATTTCTAACTTCAACCGTACATGTCATTATTGTGGTATTGATGGTCATATTAGACCAAATTGCTTTCATTACATTAAAATGTGTAGAGCCAAAAGCATGATTGAGAAAAAGAAGGCTAGAGCTAGATTGCATGTTCATGGGAAGGATGAGAACCACTTACATGATCCTATGACTCCTAGAACTCTAGATCCTTTGACCACTATGATAGAAAATTTGTCACCTAAGTGGACTAAAAATAATGAACCCGCTTGCTACGAGACTAACAAGTCTCATAAAGGTTCAACCAAGTCCAATGGGCTTGGAAGGTCCATAGGACCTCATGACCTTCATTGATGAAGGGTGGAATATGACCCCATAAGGGGAACTCAAGCAAAGAGAGCTTTTTGTATACTAGATGCATGCAAAATATTTGAAAGATCTTGTGCTTCTCTTTTAATTGCTTGAAGTAAGCTTGGTTGCACATATGTATATATGCTTTTATCTCAATAAGTGTGATCCTTGCTTTGTTTTCAATCCATGTCATATTTATGTTCAAACATGCATTTTTGGACTAGGAAATCAACATAGGAAGTATGATTTGAATGACCTATAGTTATTTCCATGACATGATGATTCTTTAATAACATGCTAAATGTCTTATGAAAAGCATGAAATTCAAATGACATGCTCAAATGTAAAAGCATGAATTGATGATTGCATAATTCTCAAATGCAAAACTTGTGTGAAAAAGCTTATGAGACTCAAATTGATTAAAGGATCGTGTATCCGGTCAAAGGATTTTACAATCCAATTGTCTCTCTTTCTTTATTTGTTGAACATGGTTACTATCATACGGGTTTCATATCCGGAAAAATCAAATAGGGTGCAAAGTCGCTCATGCCATGTTTCGCTTATATAGTTGGATATAGTGTTTATTAAATTGAAAATCAATAAATTGTCTATATCTTTGCATCTCTAATGACATTGGTAAAATTGGTTTGAATTCTTATTAGAAACCTTTGTCATTTGCTTTGCCAAATACCATTGTATTTTGGACTTGAATGCTACAGGTCTTGTATGCAAAGCATTTTTGATTCACACATTTTATCAAAATAAATCTCCTTGTTTCTCTTCAATTAATTGATTAGCATAAAGTGGCTTATTTGACTATGCAAATATCTTGTATGCGACTACATCTCTTTGCCTTAAGTGACCTTGTTGGGGACTACTCCTTTGCCTATATCATGACAAAAAGGGGGAGTAGAATGTGGTGAGGGGAGATGCTAAATTGTTGTAGCATTTGTGCATATTGGAGAGAGTACATATTGAGGGGGAGTAACCCATTGAGGGGGAGCATTGCATTCTCGTACATTGCATGATGTTGTGTTTAAATGTTTAATATGCAAATGCTTTTTTTTACTTCCACTTGATCATCTCACATACACTTGCTTTGGAAGTGTAATCTAATTGTTTTGAAGGTTTGGTAATTCTACAAGAGATTGAAGACTTGAAGTTTTATTTTCTTATATCTTTGTACTTTGTAATGTAGAATATCCCGTAGCTTCAATTATATTGTGAGGATCAATGTGAGAGGTGGTTTTGTCACGAAATAGCCAAAGGGGGAGATTGTAAGGATTCCCATTATTGATTGGCTTATTTCGTGGACAAACCACAAGTTGGGGTATGAATTGTAAGGGTAGATTAGGTGATTGAAGACCAACATCGAACGCCCTCTTCAAGACCTCAAGGTGTCAAGCACTCCAAAGGTATATCTCTAGTGCTTGGTTTTCATTGAAGAGATCTAGAAGCACACACACACTTAGCATACTTGCATATGTGTGCATACTCTTCACATGTCACATTACACACTAGCACTTAGATTGATTATATCTTGTTGTGCGTTTGTTTGTGTCGTGTAATTCGTTTCCCGAATATGTTCGGAAACGTCTGCGCTTGCACGATAATGTGCTTGATTTTGCGCGAAGATCGCCTTCGGAGAATGCCCTTGGTTTCTCCTTTGGTTTCACCATCATTGGTGAAACGGCGGTTTGATCGGCGGCCATGACCGCCGAATGAAACCGCCGTTTGATTCCAGAAAGCTCTGGACTGAATCTGCGGTTACGATCGGTGGTCAGGCCGCCGAATCGAAACCGCCGAATAAACCTGATGCATTTATTATTCTCGGGTTCTGTTCGGCGGTTTAATCGGCGGCCTGGCCACCGAATTGAAACCGCCGAATCAGATATTTTAAGGTCGGTTTCTTTTTGGGTTTTGATCGGCGGTTTCGATTGACCGCCGAATCTGGTCGCCGAATGATCCCCTGCTTCTCGGGTTCAATTCGACGGTTACATTCTGCGGCCACGACTGTAGAATGAAACCGCCGATCGGTGATTTCAAGGGCAAAATTGTCTTTTCACTTGCCCTGTTCTTGATGCCTATAAATATCATACTTTCTCATATCTCTAACTTAGTTCTCTGACTCTAAAAGAACCCTAAACTTGAAAGAGAGATTTTTGAGAGAAAATCAAATCAAGAACTCATTTTTATACACTCAAACCATACACATGTGCATCAAAGATCATCTAAGCATTTTCTAGCATAGTTAGTTTGCTTAGTTACATGGGTTTTGGTCATCACACTTCCCTTGGTACGTTCTTCACTTTTATCATTGATATTTAGTGTTTTATTTATCAAGGCATCTCTTTTATTATTTGAATGATCTTAGATTAATATCTTATATTCAAAATAGAGATTGTTTGTGATGACATGATTGAGTGTTGTATTATGATAGCTATCTAGGTTTTTATAATCTATTGTTAGCTAAGCTATTTGACATGTCATTTAGCTATTGACATCTAGGATTGCATTTATTGTTATCTAATCATCCTAGATAAGCATCTAAGGTTACCTAGCTTTATTTGCTCATTGAATATCATTATATATTCACATAGGTTGTAATCTCTTCATTGAGAAGTAAGTCTTGCGTTTAGCTTCCGATATTAGGTTGCTTAGATCACAAGCAATTGAAGTCTTGTTGTGATAGACCAGGATTAGGTCGGACACCGGGATTAGGTGGTCACACAAGCAATTGGACTAGGTTCACTCATACTGGGATTAGGTAGGTGTGTGATTATATACCGAGAGTAGGTTGTAATCGTTTAACACATTTAGTGGATTCGAGGTTCGAGTGTGGCACACTATACAGCCCGTGGTTTTTCCCGTGAGGGTTTCCACGTAAATATCAAGTGTCGTTTATAATTCCGCACCATATTACACTTGTTATTGTATTGACTAGTTTGGGGCATTTTCGTAATATTGACTTAACGCGAAAATTGGGTAATATCGTTAAAATCTATTCACCCCCCCTCTAGATTGAATTAATATATTAGAACACACCTCGAGTTATATTTGTTTCACTTGGGCAATATCCCGTGATTTAATTGTGTAAATTAAGTGTTTTCAGGTATTTACAAAGTTCAAGGGCATTGAAGTAATATTGGAGAAATAGGGGCAAAAGTGTAAATTATGAAGAAGTTTTGGAGTTATTGCAAATTCAGAAGAGTCTAGGGAACTATCCGTAATTCTCCAAGCAAAGCAGGCAAGGCAGTGCCATGTCATCAATGCCGTGCGTTTTGATTAAGTGAGAACTTAGGCCTCTATGTGCACCCTAGGCCATTCCTATGCGCAGCCCAAAGAAGGTCAAATGACATGCCTCCAAACGCACCCCAATATAGCTCTAATTGCACCCCAAAGAAGGCAAGGAAAGACATGCCTAAATGCACCCATGTTCTCTACTGAGTGCACCTTGATGAAGGCAAGAGTAAAACAGCTACGTCCACCCCTGCCCTGTTCTAAATGAACCTCGATAGAGACTAAGTGAAGTAGACTGAACGCACCCCATGTCCTTGCTGAACGCACCCCATGTCCTTGCTGAATGCACCCCATCTTCTTCTTCAACCTTCTTCCTCTTCATGCCATTAACGACCAAACCTTGCACCAAACCCTAGCCGTCGAAAATCCACCTTTTCAGGTCTATCTCTGACCAATTTTCATCCCAAATCGAAGGTAAAGATGACGGTAACTTGGACGCCAACTTCTTGGTGACCTAAATAGCCAGAATCCAAGCCACCAAGTCCGGTCAAGTCACCCCTCATGTCGCCCTTTTTCCAAATCACGACCACATCGCTTAAATCGATGTCGCCATGGCGACAGAGAGTTGATTCTGGCTCCAGTTGATGTCACCATTTGCATCGCCCTATATGTCGCCATGAACCAAAACAACGAACACTCTCAGTTCAAATCTGATTGGGTGTGAAAATTACAAGATGCACCCCTCTTTGGACTAAATGGTAATTTGCCATGCAAGAGGGGTGTTTTGGTAATTTACCACTTGTGACCTAAATTGAAAACCCTATAAATTCATCATTATTTTCCCCTTTTGAACAACTCTTGACAACTCTTGTTCATCAAGAAACCTCCTTTCTCCACCATTCCTAATCCCACTATTCTCCTCTCTAATAAACACTTAGTTTACTCTACCTAAATCACTTCTCTCTTCCCATCTTCTCCACTCATTTCCTTTGTCACTTTCCATTTGACTTCATCTATCTAGACACATCCTCAACACCCAATCTTTGCACAAGATTCAATTAAGGAAGCTCAAAGAAGGATTAAGCTTACAAGAGAGACCCAATGGTGATTTCTCTACATTTTATTTCCTTTTCTTGTTTGTTATTATGTGTAATTAAACCCCCATTTTAGGGGGATGATTTGAGAGACTTTTGGACATTGAGTATTTATTAAAGCTTTGAATATTATGTTTGCATAATTATAGTTCTATTTACTATTTAATTAGATCTTACACTTATGTGATTAAATGAGGATTGACACATTTGTTGATTACAATCTGTTGTAGGATTTATTTGTGATAAAATTGATTGAGTTATTGACACACTTGATTAATTGTAGCACATAGTGAATAGGTTAGGTTGTTGGTGGGGATATCACCCCGATTGCCTAGGCCATTCGATCGTCACTAACCGATCCCACTTTGACCCCCTTTCCTTAATCGGTTAGGTATTTTGGTGGGAAGTTGTTTAGGGTTTGTAGTGACGACCTAAACAACACTTCCGAATGAGATCGGTCCTTAATTGTGTAGATTGCACATTAATGAAGCCATATATGAATTGCTCAATAGTCCATAGCTACTCTATCATCTCCTTATAATTCCTATTAATTGTTTAATCCATTTTCTTATCTAAGTTGTTTGTATTGGATTCCTATCTCCATTCATATTCTCTTTACATTTTTGTACATTTATTTACATGTATTGTTTAGTGGTTTCTCAAACCACACACTATCCATCTAACCATGATTTATTTTCTTGCACACTAGTTAGTCTAACCTAGATTAGATAGCAAATCGATTAATCTAACTTAATCCCTGTGGAACGAATCTTAAGTTTACTGCTTTATTAGTTTTCAAAACTTAAAGTATATTGCGTAAGAATTTATTTATAAACATCTTTTGATAATTCGCAATTTGGTAATAACACAAAAAGCGAGTCATCACTAACTACACATGATCACCAAAATCCACTATATGAAAAGACGGTTACACCCTCAAGCAATACTCAGACTCTCACCTTAGACAACCTCAGGCTATGGACACTACCACTTGCCACTCTTGGTTCATTCCCTAGTGATATCCCCCGATCCACTACTCTTGGCGTGAGCAACCCCTAATCTACCTGTAGGCCTTTTACAGTGGCACTTGACCAATTTGCTTGCGCAATCACTAGACTTACTTCTAGAGAAGAGATCAAAAACCTATGTGAATATGCAATGATATTCAATTATGCAAATAATGCTAGGTTACACTAAATGTTTATCTAGGCTTACAAGATGTCAATATGAACAATCCTAGATATCAATGTTGCTATATGTCATGGCATACAACTTAGCTATGTAAATGATAAACAATCCTAGAGACAATAGCTATCACAATCAATCTCAATCAATTAATTAGATGACTTAGCTAGATGGCATGAAATCTTTTAATAATCTAGCTATCAAAAAAAAAAAAAAAAAAAAATCTCAATCAATAAATGAGATAAATTATCTAGATGTTAAATAAGCTTGAAATCCTAGCTATTGTAGAGAAAAACGTTTGCACGTGACGGAAGCGAGACTAAAAAGAAGTTTAGTATATTTTAAAATTTTTCCATATTTGAACCTTAACCCTTTAATTAATTAAACATATACTACTAAAGATATCATACCTTTTGTAAGGATTCTCATATTGATTGGCTTATTTCGTAGACAAGCCACATGTTGGGGTTTGACTTGTAAGGGTAGTTTTAGGTGTTTAAGGATCAAGCTTATTGCCCTCAAGACCTCAAGGTGACAAGCACTCTAAAGGTATATCTCTTGTGCTTAGTTTTTTAATTGAAGAGATTTAGTAGCACACACTCACTTTGCATATTTTAATATGTGTACATTCTCTTCTCATGTCACTTTCACACATGCACTTTTATATATTGTATCTTGTTGTGTGTTTGTGTCTTGTAATTCGTTGTCCGTAGATGTTCGGAAACGTCCGCGCTTGCACATGAGTGTGCTTGGTTTTGCACGAAGACTGCTTTTGGTGATTGCCTTGGCTTTCTCCTTGGATTCACCAATTTTGGTGAATTGGCGGTTAGATCGGTGGCCCTGGCCGCCGAATGAAACAGCCGTTTTGGACCAGAGGTCTCTGGTCTGATTCTGCGGTTAGATCGGCGGTTTGGCCCCCGATTTGAAACCACCGTTCATACCTGATGCATTTATTATTCTCGGGTTTTGTTTTGCGGTTTACTCGGCGGTTTCGAAACCACCGAATGAAACCGCCGTTTTCTCCCCTATTCTCTCAGGACGAATTCGGCGGTCATGATCGGCGGCCTGGCCGCCGAGTGAAACCGCCAGTCGTGCGTTTTCAGGGGTAAACTTATCTTTTCACATGCCCTGTTTTTGATGCCTATAAATATCATGCTTTCTCTTTTCTCTGAGTTAGTTCTTTGACTCCTTAGAACCCTAAAGCTTAAAAGAGAAACACTTGAGAGAAAAATCATCAAGAACTCACCTTTAAACACTCAAAGCTTTTCATTTGATTCATCAAGTTCATCTAGGATCATTCTTGCACAGCTTTGTGTTAACCGCCAAAATTGGCGAAGGACCAAAGAAGAATTTTCCACCTTAACACAAGGATAAAATAGAAGTACAAACACCATCCGGATACCCCGACAAAGGTGAACTCCGACTGGTCCGAGCACACACTCCCTCCAGCGGGGTCCAGTCTGGCTTCTCCCCAGCTTCTCAAGGACCCCGCCAGCATCTCAGTTCAGAAATATTGCCGTAAGCTGGACTTCTCACTAGAATTCACAGCGAGGTCCAGCCCCGTTAAGACCGGGCTTCCTACAGACCCCGCACCACCCTGACACAGTCTCTTACAGACCCCGCAACACCCCGACACAGAGTACCACGACAATATCCCGGTATGATACCAGCTAGATATCCCCTACTCCATCATCTGAGGCCTACCGGTGTGCACTTTCTGAAATAAACTACCCCGCCAAGCGAGAGAATACCGGGCAGCCAGATTCTCGTAATAGAAACTAAAGCTTCGTAAAAGATCCAATAAAACACTGCCGTACAGAGGAGGTGTACTCCTTCCCACCGGAGAGTCCTATTTCGAGTAGGTCAACTCAGTCAGAATCCTTATAGGAAGGAAAGATTTAATCACGAAATTGACTCCTCCTAGGAAGGAAAGACTGGATTCTGCACGTAAAATTCTGAGATTATCTCCAATAACGGAGGAAGTCCCGCAATGGCCAAACCCTAGACCGAAATTGTAGGAGTGCATGGCAAGCAAAGAGGACCTATATATTGTAGGGAAAAATACCGTAGTACCCGCAGCGGAAGCGAGACTAAAAAATAGTGTTGGGTAGCTTTTAAAATTTTTCCAATTATGAACCTTAAACCCTTTTGATTAATTAAATATATATAACAAAGTAATAAAATTTAATACCTCTTGTCGCGTGATCCGATTGACTTGCGTCGATGGTAATCCGCAAGATCTTCAATCCTAGCACGAACGTGGATCACCTAGGAGCGTGGTCTCCCTTCTCTTTGAATTGCAAACCTGTGATGGGATTAAACAAACTTTTCTTTCTTGATCGTTAGTCACAAAAACAATCAAAAGAAACCTAAGATTATTCCGGTCACTTTTGAGTTCTCAATCTAATGATCGAAACTCGCGTGAACCTTGATCGATGTTGTATACACAAGCTTATCAATGATTAAGCAAATAGTACACCATCAAAGAATAATCTATGTTCCTTTTTCTTTTGTCTTAGTTGAATAAAATCTCTATCTATGAGTTAAGAAGAAGAAGAAAAATAATTTTCTGCCCTAAGCCTTAGGGCTTGCCGAAAATAATATATGTGCATATATATATGGCCCAAATTTTTCTCCTTTCTTTTTTTTAGCTTTAGGGTTGGCCGAATTCTCTTCCTTGATGCATTAGGGTTGCCGCAATTTCCAAAACAAGTTAACTAGTTTGAATTGCACCCTAATTCCTATTTAGAAAAGATTTCCCAAACCTAATCAAACTCATAAATCTTTTATTATCATATTTGACTAAAATAAAAAGACTTCCTGCTTGAATAAATAAAACTAATTATTTATTTCCTTGTCAAACAAGTCTTTCTATTTAATTATACTACTACCAATAGTATACCTTTAGGAAATATATTTCCTAATGAGAAAAGATTTGTATCTTAATTAAATAATTAATTAATGAATTAATTAATTCTTATTTAATTAAATAATGAAAACAAAATAATATTTTAGGTTATTATTTAACCTTGCCGCCCCATATTAGTAATGGGCCAAATATTATTTTTCCTATTTCATTTAATCCATAGGACTTTAATTAAAAAGCCCACATGTGAACTATACCCAATCTTACTAAAAGAAACAAGCCCACATGTCATCCATTAATATATAAATATAATTGTGCAGCCCATTACATAAATAATGTGCAAATTATATTCTTAATATATTAAATTGCAATTCTAGATGGACCCTAAATTGGTCCGGTAGAATATATCAAGTGATCCATGCAAGTCCGTGTGGATTGGGGATCTTGGCGGGCTATCTAAATTTAAGCTCCAATAGACATAACCTAATCACAATCAACAAATGATTCACTTAGGTCCGATCCATTAATTTTAGCTCATTCCACTAAAGAGCTAAAATTGAACTCTTAAATAAAGACAGAAAAGGAAGATGCCTCCTCATTCATACCCTAGACAATCATATTGGAGATAGTGTATCCTCGTGATTAATATCAGTAATCGCCAAGAGTTCATAGACCGCCTATAACTCTCCAAGTTACCATATTTACTCATATGACCACGTTTTGAACTTGGATATTTTGACTTGTCCAGAAGCCATGTTTTCAATAGCCACTATCGAAAACTCAACGTTGAGATTTAATATCCAATTACCTCAAAACATCCATATGATGATATTATACTCTCATTTAATAAATGGAGCCACGATGTCCATATCTATAAATGAAGTCCTCTATCGATTAACAAATGAATATCACCAAACTATCGAGGATAGACTATGCGATATAATCGTACTCATTGATAGCTCAAATGATATCACCTGCAACCATAAGTCCATCATTTATCTCAGGATTAAGATAGACTCTCTGATTGTCCTGATAATGAAATTACTTTTATCTACTGACGGTTATAGATAAAGTATTTCATTGTGATCCTGTTCAATGCACCCAGTGCACTAGATCCTTTTGCTCGAAGACACTCCGATGATTTTGGACTCATCATATCTCATTTGATCCCACTCAAATGCTAGCAAAAGAATTCTACAACTTTAACAAGATAAAGGTGCCCAACCTTTAACTTAAGTTGTGAACGATATTCAAGACTAACTAAAGAATTGTATCTACCACATACATATCCAGATGTATGAACAATTATTCTTTTCTCATAGTCTTTAGACCTTATGATTATTTACTTTAACAATTATTAAACTATAAATGCTATAAGATTTGTTTAAACCAGAAATCACTTTATTAATATGAATAAGATTGTTAATTACACTATTACACTCTTGCTATTGAGCATAATCCTAACAATCTCCCACTTGCGCTATAGCAAATGTGTCATATCTCTCAAGCCCATATTCTCTAGGTGCCCATCGAAACTCTTCTGAGGTAGAGCCTTTGTGAAGGGATCTGCTAGATTTTCCGCTGACGCGATTTTGGTAATCGTCACGTCACCTCTTTGAACAATCTCCCTTAAAAGATGATATTTCCTTTCTATGTGTTTACCCCTCTTGTGACTTCTTGGTTCTTTCGAATTAGCCACTGCTTCACTGTTGTCACAGTAGATAGTGATCTGCTTATTCGCACTAGGAACCACTTCCAAGTCAATCAAGAATTGGCGGAGCCAAACAGCCTCTTTGGCAGCCTCGCATGCAGCAACATACTCAGCTTCCATGGTGGAATCAGCAATACAAGATTGCTTGATACTCCTCCATATAACTGCTCCTCCTCCAATAGTAAACACAGCCCCTGATGTGGATTTTCTGGAGTCAGAATCTGATTGAAAATCAGAATCTGTATACCCAACGGGAATAAATCCCCTCCAGAGTATACAAGCATATTATCCTCGTTCTCTTGAGATACTTGAAAATATGCTTGACTGCCGTCCAGTGATCAGGACCAGGTTTCGATTGAAACCTGCTAACTATGCCAACAGCAAAACAAATATCTGGTCTAGTGCAGAGCATTGCATACATGAGACTTCCAACTGCCGAGGCATATGGAACTCTACTCATGAACTGCTCTTCATGCTCATTCTTAGGAACTTGTTCCTTAGAAAGCTTGATTCCATGTCTGAAAGGTAACATACCTTTCTTGGAATCCTGCATGGAAAACCTAGACAAGATTTTGTCTATGTATGAAGCTTGGGATAATGCAATCATTCTATTCTTTCTATCCCTTATAACTTGGATACCTAGAATAAAACTTGCTTCTCCTAAGTCCTTCATATCAAATTGTTTTGCTAACCATTCTTTTACTGATGTCAATACACCTACATCGTTTCCAATGAGTAGTATATCATCAACATAAAGAATCAGGAAAACCAACTTGTCGCCCTTAATCCTCTTGTATACACAAGGTTCGTCAAGATTCTGAATAAATCCAAAACCTTTGACAGCTTGATTGAACCTTATGCTCCAGGATCTGGATGCTTGCTTTAATCCATATATGGATTTCTGCAACTTGCATACCTTGTCCATTTGGCCCTTTTTAATGAATCCCTCTGGTTGCATCATGTAGATGCTTTCGTCAAGACTTCCATTAAGGAAAGCTGTCTTGACATCCATTTGCCAAATCTCTATATCTAAAGATGCTGCAATGGATAAGAGTATCCTAATGGATTTAAGCATGGCCACAGGAGAGAAGGTTTCCTCGTAATCGATACCTTCTTTCTGTGTATACCCTTTAGCTACCAATCTAGCTTTAAAGGTTTCCACCTTTCCATCCATACCTCTTTTCCTCTTGTATACCCACTTGCACCCAATGGGTTTTATCCCTTTAGGCAAGTCTACAAGGGACCAGACTTTGTTATTGAACATAGATTCAATCTCGGATTGCATTGCCTTTTGCCAATGGCGACTATCAACATCCTCCATAGCTTCCTTGTATGTATAGGGATCATCGTCGTCCGGGAGATTCTCTACAGATTCTCCCAGACCGATGTATCTTTCGGGTTGTGTTCTAACCCTCCCACTACGACGAGGAATGGTAGGTTGTTGATCTTGTGTTGGATCGGAACTTACAATTGGGTTAGGTTGTGTAACCTCTCGTGGAATTGTATCTCCTGACATCTCATTCAGGACAATTCTACTTTTAGGCACAAAATCATTCATATAGTCCTTATCCAGAAATTTAGCATTTGTCGAAACAAATACTTTAAGATCTGAAGGACTATAAAAATAATATCCTTTAGTTTCTTTCGGATACCCTACAAATATACATGTTTCTGAACGGGACTCCATCTTTTCTGTCTTTCCTTTTAACACGTACGCAGGACATCCAAATATCCTTAAGTGTTGTAAACTAGGCTTGCGCCCAGTCCACAACTCATGCGGTGTTTGAGGAACAGACTTAGATGGTACTCGGTTTAGAATGTATATTGCAGTTTGTAAAGTATATCCCCAGAAAGAAATAGGAAGTGTTGAATAACTCAACATAGACCTAACCATATCCAAAAGAGTTCTATTTCTCCTTTCTGCTACCCCATTTTGTTGAGGTGTACCAGGTGCAGAAAACTGAGAAACTATCCCATTTTCAATAAGATATTGCTGAAACTCCCCAGATAGATATTCTCCACCACGATCAGATCTCAAGATTTTTATGTGTTTCTCAAGCTGATTTTCCACTTCAGCTTTAAATGCTTTGAACATGTCAAAAGCATCCGACTTATGTCGCATGAGATACACATATCCAAATCTTGAGTAATCATCTGTGAAAGTGATGAAGTACTCATATCCACCTCTAGCTTGAATGCTCATAGGTCCACATACATCAGTGTGTATCAATCCTAAACATTCAGTGGCTCTGGCACCTTTGGCAGAGAACGTCCTTTTGGTCATTTTACCTTCCAAACAAGATTCACAAGTTGGTAGATCATCAACCTTTAAGTCACTCAAAGGTCCGTCACTTACCAATCTTTTAATCCTATTAAGGTTAATATGACCTAAGCGTAAATGCCAAAGGTAGGTTTCATCTTTTGTTAATTTAACTCTTTTATGATCAGGTTCCGTTATTTCTGTGTCTAACGAGTGAGAGATATTTCTATGCAAGAAGTATAGACCGTTTTCCAATGTACCTTTGCAAATAACTTTGTCATTCTTACTAATAATAAAAACTTTATTAAAAGTAACCGAATATCCAAATTTATTCAAACAAGAAACTGAAATTAAATTCCTCTTGAATTGAGGTACATAATAAACGTCTATTAAATCTAAATGCCTTCTAGAATCCAAACAAACTCTAATATCTCCCACTGCACTTGCAGACACTAACGTTCCGTTGCCCAAGCGCAAATTGATCTCATTCTTATTCAGCCTTCTCCTTTCTTGGAACCCCTGCAAGGAATAACAAACATGATTAGTGGCTCCTGAGTCTATGATCCAAGAATCTGTAGAATCAGCCAAAAAACATGTTTCAAGATAATTCAAATTACCTTCTTCCTTCTTGTTCTGGGACTTTGGGCAATTTCTCTTCCAATGTCCCTTTTCACCACAAAGGAAGCATTTCCCTTTGATCTTGGTTACTTTCTTGGTGTCCTTCTTGGCAGGCCCAAGTTGCTTTTTCTTCTGTTGTTTCTTGACCTTTTGACGGGCCTTAACAGTAGCAACTTTACCAACCACATGAATCTCTTGACCTTTGCCTTTCACAAGGATCTTTTCAGCACTTTGAACATCTTGCATCAGGCTCTGTAAGGTGTATTCCTTTTTGTTCAAAGTGTAGTTAAATTTGAACTGATCAAAGGAATCTGACAATGAATTGACAACCATATCAATCTTTGTCTCACCATCTATCTCAGCGCCATGCAGTTCAGCAATGTTGAGATGTGCTATGACTTTCATCATGTGATCTTTCACAGCCTGTCCAGGTTTCATCCTAAGATTCATAAAAGCAGTCACTGCCTCTCTCTTAGTCGTCCTGGACTTCATAGCAAACATCTCCTCTAGAGACATCATTATATCAGCAGCAGACTCCATTCCTTCATGCTGCTGTTGCAACACGTCGGAGATAGTGGCCATAATATAACATTTGGCCATATCATCTGAAGTCTTCCACTGCTCATACTCATCTCTTTGCACAATGCTTGATTCAATTGTAGGAGCAGGTGGTTTAGGAGTGGTTAGAACAAACTTATGTTTTTCACTTTGCAGCAACAACCCAATTTTCCTTTTCCATGTTACATAATTATCTCCAGTTAAGGTGTTATCTTTCAGGATGTTCATAAGTGATGGGGTCATGATTTCTGAATGAAAACAAAACATATATAAGTAAATAATCATTAAAAAGCACTTTTAAATATTTATCTTGAATTAAATGAATAACTCAATCATAAAATTCAACGGTGATCTAACACCCATAAATGTTACGCCTCCTTTGGGAGTTCGCACCATTTACTAGTTAGACTAGGTCCCACCTAATTGTTAACATAACAACCAGCGTTTTCAATTTTAGCCTTGCAATTTTACTGACAAGTACTCTTTGGAGGATATCAATAAAATTACATTGAGTGTGTCACCAAGATATCGACCCTCAATTTTCTCTAACGAAAATCCCTCCTTTGGGAGTAGATCTCGTTGAGTCCATTGTCTAGTCTATCCTTGTAAGGAAGTATATTGCTTAATTCCATTTATGGATGTCCCTTTGGGGAATTACCATAAAATAATTAAGCTCAACTAATCTTGGAAGCCATAGGTGTTACAAAAACACCTTCTCCCACTCAATTATTTAAGGCGTGTGATTAAATCCCATAGAATGATTTACCAAGTTATCTAGATGCCAATTTAGATACCTAAATCATTCAATGCATGTTCATACCAAAAGAGATATATGAGTGGCACTCCTATTCTATATGTCATGTTATCATACAACAACAAATATTGTAATATTTAAGCATAAATTAAATAGCAACAATTTTGGCCCATCCTAGAAAAACAAGTAAATTACATTTGATATAGGAATACAAGATCTTCGAGTGGCCCATCACCATAAGCCCATCCTCCGGCCTCCCTCCTCGGGACTTCACGGCCCACCACCTCTCAAAGGGGCTGCCATGCGCAGCCCATAAGGCTTTGCATGGCTGCCATGCGCAGCCCACCAAGCTTTGGGCTTGCATTGTGCGGCCCAATCCACTCCTAGGGTGCGCACGGTGCTCGTTCTCGGTTCCGGTTTGCTTCACGTCTTCAATTCTTCGATATAGGATGTGTTACAATTTAATTTAAACAAAATAAAATACTGCAGAAATTTTTTTTTTTTTTTTTTTAATCACAGCAGTAAAATACTGCAGACAAAAAAAATACTGCAGAAAAAAATACTGCAGAAAATTTTTTAATACAATAAAAAAAACTGCAGCTTATTTAATACATAAAAAAAATACTAGCAACTACCAAGAAGGAATTATGGCGATGATAGACCACCCTTCTTGTTACAATTCCGAAACCAAAAATACATTGAAAATCTAGAGCCAAAATCGAGCAATAACAGTCCACATAAAAACATATATTAATCCATACATCACATGTAATAATATATGCGAATACCTAGAGTGCCATCTCTTTCTAAAACATGCATAATCACAAT
This sequence comes from Acer campestre, assembly GCA_954870605.1. NCBI lineage: Eukaryota > Viridiplantae > Streptophyta > Magnoliopsida > Sapindales > Sapindaceae > Acer > Acer campestre. Next base: position 22,881,285 of record OX940802.1, read on the forward strand.
AAAAAGAAATCGATCCACGTATATATACGTTAATTAATTAAAAGGGTTTAACCAGGCTCTGATACCAATTGTAGGGAAAAATACCGTAGTACCCGCAGCGGAAGCGAGACTAAAAAATAGTGTTGGGTAGCTTTTAAAATTTTTCCAATTATGAACCTTAAACCCTTTTGATTAATTAAATATATATAACAAAGTAATAAAATTTAATACCTCTTGTCGCGTGATCCGATTGACTTGCGTCGATGGTAATCCGCAAGATCTTCAATCCTAGCACGAACGTGGATCACCTAGGAGCGTGGTCTCCCTTCTCTTTGAATTGCAAACCTGTGATGGGATTAAACAAACTTTTCTTTCTTGATCGTTAGTCACAAAAACAATCAAAAGAAACCTAAGATTATTCCGGTCACTTTTGAGTTCTCAATCTAATGATCGAAACTCGCGTGAACCTTGATCGATGTTGTATACACAAGCTTATCAATGATTAAGCAAATAGTACACCATCAAAGAATAATCTATGTTCCTTTTTCTTTTGTCTTAGTTGAATAAAATCTCTATCTATGAGTTAAGAAGAAGAAGAAAAATAATTTTCTGCCCTAAGCCTTAGGGCTTGCCGAAAATAATATATGTGCATATATATATGGCCCAAATTTTTCTCCTTTCTTTTTTTTAGCTTTAGGGTTGGCCGAATTCTCTTCCTTGATGCATTAGGGTTGCCGCAATTTCCAAAACAAGTTAACTAGTTTGAATTGCACCCTAATTCCTATTTAGAAAAGATTTCCCAAACCTAATCAAACTCATAAATCTTTTATTCTCATATTTGACTAAAATAAAAAGACTTCCTGCTTGAATAAATAAAACTAATTATTTATTTCCTTGTCAAACAAGTATTTCTATTTAATTATACTACTACCAATAGTATACCTTTAGGAAATATATTTCCTAATGAGAAAAGATTTGTATCTTAATTAAATAATTAATTAATGAATTAATTAATTCTTATTTAATTAAATAATGAAAACAAAATAATATTTTAGGTTATTATTTAACCTTGCCGCCCCATATTAGTAATGGGCCAAATATTATTTTTCCTATTTCATTTAATCCATAGGACTTTAATTAAAAAGCCCACATGTGAACTATACCCAATCTTACTAAAAGAAACAAGCCCGCATGTCATCCATTAATATATAAATATAATTGTGCAGCCCATTACATAAATAATGTGCAAATTATATTCTTAATATATTAAATTGCAATTCTAGATGGACCCTAAATTGGTCCGGTAGAATATATCAAGTGATCCATGCAAGTCCGTGTGGATTGGGGATCTTGGCGGGCTATCTAAATTTAAGCTCCAATAGACATAACCTAATCACAATCAACAAATGATTCACTTAGGTCCGATCCATTAATTTTAGCTCATTCCACTAAAGAGCTAAAATTGAACTCTTAAATAAAGACAGAAAAGGAAGATGCCTCCTTATTCATACCCTAGACAATCATATTGGAGATAGTGTATCCTCGTGATTAATATCAGTAATCGCCAAGAGTTCATAGACCGCCTATAACTCTCCAAGTTACCATATTTACTCATATGACCACGTTTTGAACTTGGATATTTTGACTTGTCCAGAAGCCATGTTTTCAATAGCCACTATCGAAAACTCAACGTTGAGATTTAATATCCAATTACCTCAAAACATCCATATGATGATATTATACTCTCATTTAATAAATGGAGCCACGATGTCCATATCTATAAATGAAGTCCTCTATCGATTAACAAATGAATATCACCAAACTATCGAGGATAGACTATGCGATATAATCGTACTCATTGATAGCTCAAATGATATCACCTGCAACCATAAGTCCATCATTTATCTCAGGATTAAGATAGACTCTCCGATTGTCCTGATAATGAAATTACTTTTATCTACTGACGGTTATAGATAAAGTATTTCATTGTGATCCTGTTCAATGCACCCAGTGCACTAGATCCTTTTGCTCGAAGACACTCCGATGATTTTAGACTCATCATATCTCATTTGATCCCACTCAAATGCTAGCAAAAGAATTCTACAACTTTAACAAGATAAAGGTGCCCAACCTTTAACTTAAGTTGTGAACGATATTCAAGACTAACTAAAGAATTGTGTCTACCACATACATATCCAGATGTATGAACAATTCTTCTTTTCTCATAGTCTTTAGACCTTATGATTATTTACTTTAACAATTATTAAACTATAAATGCTATAAGATTTGTTTAAACCAGAAATCACTTTATTAATATGAATAAGATTGTTAATTACACTATTACACTCTTGCTATTGAGCATAATCCTAACATATATACAGTAGCTAATTCACCGAGAAGAGAAAAAGAGGAAGAGACCAAAAACCCTACAGTCCAATTCTACTAATCGACAGGCAAAGATTCACCATCGCCACCATCTCCATTACTTACAAAATCTCCATACATTACTATAACCCCAAAATACATGGTTCATATATCTATAATGCAAAGGGACGATCAATAAAAGTTTATTTTTGTTTGATTTCCTATATTCCTTACTGTACTTGCATTGATATGGACATAGTCGGTATCAAACTACGTGATACCCCTCCGACCAGGATCAATCTCGATCTTGGTCCTTTTTAAAGTTGTTATTTGGAATTCCATCCCGTTAACGATTTTCAGATAACACTTTTGGCGCCGTCTGTGGGAAACAAGCTCCTAAGCTTCATGGATGCTTTCTCGGGATACAATCATATCATGATGCATCCCTCTGACATGGACAATACCAGCTTCATCACCGGACAAGGCCTCTACTATTATAAGGTAATGTCATTCGGACTCAAAAATGCAGGTGCCACCTACCAGCGTATGGTGAACAAACTGTTCAAGGAGCAGATAGGAAGATCCACAGAGGTTTACATAGATGACATGATCATGAAATCTCCAGAAGCTGGACAACATACAGGGGACTTGCGCCAGACCTTCCAGATAATACGGTAGAACCAGATAAGGCTGAACCCAGCTAAGTGTGTATTCGGGGTAGCAGCAGGAAAATTCCTGGGATAAAGGGGAATTGAGGCTAATCTTGAAAAGATCAAAGTCATTCTAGATCTCGAGTCCCCTACAACTCTCAAGCAGGCTCAAGGGTTAACCAGACGAATAACAGCCTTGAATCGCTTCATATCCCGCTCCACAAATAAATGTCTCCCCTTTTTCAAAGTCATCAAGCAGGGGAAAAAGATGATGTGGAATGAGTAGAGCGAGCAAGCTTTTCAAGCTCTGAAGAAATACCTATCAAGCCCACCACTACTAGTCAAACCAACCCCGGGTGAAGAGCTCCTACTCTACCTCGCAGTCTCTGATATTGCTACGAGTGGAGTTTTGGTAAAAGAATGCAATGACGGGGTGCAGAGACCAATCTACTACGTGAGCCGGGCTTTTACTAAGTCTGAGAAAAACTACACTATGCTGGAGAAGCTCGCCTACGCCTTGGTGACCGCATCCAGAAAGCTCCGGCCTTATTTCCAAGCTCATGCCATCGCAGTTGTCACAGACCAACCATTGAGACAATTTCTCTAGAGGCCAGATGTGTCGGGCTGATTGGTCATATGGGCCCTAGAGCTCACACAGTTCGACATCAAATACAAAGCAAGAACCACGATCAAAGCCCAAGCTTTAGCAGATTTCATAGTGGAGTTTAGTCCGACTCCGAACCCGGGCAACTCAACAGACCCAAATCCGGATCGAACCAACCCGGAATGGCCTGAAGACAGTAGGGTTTGGGTTCTTTACACCAATGGGGCTTCGAACCAGTCGGGATACGGAGCCGGGATCGTTTTAATCGACCCCACTGGAGCTGAGTGCAGCCATTGCTTCAGGTTTGAGTTCAGGGCTACTAATAACGAAGCAGAGTATGAAGCCCTTTTAGCATGAATGAAAGTAGCAGGAACCCTGGAAGCTGAGTACCTTCTGGTCAAGAGTGACTCCCAATTAGTGGTCAATCAGGTGACAGGTTTGTACCAAGCCAAAGGTGACAACATGGTGGCCTATCTAGCTAAAGTCTAGGAAGCTATGAAGAAATTTAGTGGTGTAAGGATAGAACAGGTACCCAGGTAGAAGAATCATCGTGCTGATGTCTTGGCTAAAATTGCTACAGGAGAAGGACATGCTCTGCCAAAAGGAGTACCCCTCCAATTGATTCCTTTCTCCAGCATAGCTAAAGAGGCAGAGGTCCTTCCTGTGAACCGCCTCCCATGTTGGATGGATCCAATAACAAACTATCTCCAAAATGACATTCTCCCTACAGATCCGGATCAAGCCCGCCGGCTCAAGAGGATAGCTACCCGGTACTGCTTGGTAGAAGGACACCTATACCGTAAGGGAAAGTCTCTCCCTCTACTCAGATGTTTAAATCCCGATGATGCGAGATGGGCACTCAACGAGGTACACTCAGGGGATTGTGGTAATCATGTATCAGACGAAACTCTGGCTTACTAGGTAATCAAGATGGGCTACTATTGGCCAACTATACATCAGGATGCGAGGCAATTTGCGCAATCCTGCGAGGCTTGTCAAAAAACAGCAAACCTCTATCATCTCCCACCAGAGAGACTCTCCTCAATCAGTACTCCCTACCCCTTTGCCATCTGGGGACTAGATTTGATCGGGCCACTTCCCACTGCACCCGGCCAAGCCAAGCATGCAGTGGTGGCTATAGATTATTTTACTCGTTGGGTAGAAGCCAAGACCCTCACCCAGATAACTGAAGAAAAAACCACCAACTTTGTCAAAGAAAACATTGTCTGCCGATTCGGTACCCCAATGGCCATCATAACTGATTTAGGAAAGCAATTCGACAATGCCAACTTCAGGGGATTCTGCGAAGATTGGAACATCAATCTTCGTTTTGCATCAGTGGCTCATCCTTAAAACCAATGGTTTAGTTAAGGCTACCAATAAGATCATTAAGAAGCTCCTGAAGAAGAAGCTCCTGAAGAAGAAGCTCCAGTAGAAGAAAGGGTTATGGGTTGAAGAGTTACCCAATGTACTGTGGGCTTATAGAACAACCAGACGGACTGCAATAGGGGAGACTCCCTACTCCCTAGTATTCGGAACAGAAGCGGTCTTGCCCATTGAGCATAAACTTAAATCTTTCCGAGTCCAAAATTATGAACCGGAAGACAACGAGGCAAAATTAAGAGCTAGTTTGGACTTGCTGGAGGAAAGACAAAGCAGGGTCGCTAAAAAGGTGGCTATATATCAGAGCAAGATAGCCCGATATTTCAACAAAAAGGTGAGGATCCGGAATTTCAGAGAAGGAGACTTGGTTTTCAGGAAAGTAACTCAGAACACTCGAAGAAGATCTGACGGGGTGCTAGCCCCAAACTGGGAAGGTCCATATTTGATTAAAGCATTGCTCCAGGGTGGAGCTTACAAGCTGGAAGACATGGAGGGATACCTAGTTGACCACACTTGGAACGCCAATCACCTCCAAAAATTCTACCCTTAGGAGACCAGGTCATATCAGTGGGAATGCCCACCCCGATTTTATATTGTACTGATTTAAGAAATTCAATAAAAGCAGTTTCTTTTTCCATATGGTTCTTCTGTCTTTAATGTTCAAAGTCTCCTACTAGATTCTCCGATATCTCCAACTTAATACTCACACTCCACCATTACTGACTCGCCATTTCAAGACCAGGAAATAGCCTCAGGGCGCTCCTGCTGCCTTGGTCGGGGAATACCCTCCTCCAAGAAGCCTGGTGCTAAAGTGGCCTTAGTTGCCTACCAGGACAGACTTACATTAAGATCGGGCTGCCTCAGGGTACCTGGTTCCTTACTTCGCCATTTCAAGACCAGGAAATAGCATCAGGGTGCTCCTGCTGCCTTGGTCGAGGAATACCCTCCTCCAAGAAGCCTGGTGCTAAAGTAGCCTTAGTTGCCTACCAGGATAGACTAACAGTAAGATCGGGCTGCCTCAGGGTACCTGGTTCCTTACTTCGCCATTTCAATACCAGGAAATAGCCTCAGGGCGCTCTTACTGCCTTGGTCGGGGAATACCCTCCTCCAAGAAGCCTGGTGCTAAAGTGGCTGTAGTTGCCTACCGGGACAGATTTACAATGACATCGGGGTGACTCATCGGGATGCTTCGTCCTTAATTTCCCCGCTTACTACCCCGACAGAGGACCAACATCCAGAGAAAGACTTAGAAGTTTATTTCAGCAAGTCAAATTGTTTGCAAGTAACAGGTTTCCTCGACTGACTGCTCTACACTTTATACTGTTACGTGTCTAAGGGAGTCCGATTAAAGGAAGATATGATCAGACCCCGCTGATTCTTATGGTTACGAGATATAAGCATCTTATGCTTTGTTTTTATTACCCATCGGGGTCCAGTTACTCATCAGGAGTCCAATTATCAACAAATTAATATGCTGTGGAAACTTTCTAAGTGCAAAAGTGAGCAATACACAGTATGATTCATGAAGCTGTTCTATTAATAAAATGGGGTGCCCAGCTCCCAATTCGGGCTACAAAAAATGTAATAAAAAGGAGAGGAGGCCAGGTTAGTCTTCTTTTTCTTCTTCTGGATGCTCTCCTTGGCCAGCTGCCACTTCTCCCAAAGGCTCAGCTACTGCATCAGTTTGGACCACCTCCTCCACAGCAGAAGACACAGTCTGGATCCCTTCAACCACAAGGACCTCGGATTTAGCTGGCCCCTCATCTTCCTCCACGATGACCACTCCAGTAGCGGACTCAGGATCCACCCCTTGTTCTTCAAAGGTAGAAGGATCTAGAGTAGCTCCCTCGGCACCATCAAGTTGGACCTCAGCAGCCGTGTCAGCTCATTGACCAGGGTGAACTACTTCTTATGGAGGGGCCTCTGTTTCTTGATCCCCTCCTGCTAGCTGGGCAGCCCTTGCCATTATTTGCTCCCGGTCCCAGTTCAAGGCTGCCTTGAGGTTGAAGGGAGGAGGCAAAGCTGTGGCCACCTCGTAGTAGACTGTGAAGTAGCCATCCTCGAATGAAGGCCCCTGTTGAGCCTCAAAACCTGCTATAGTCTCCCGCAAGAGTTGATTCTCGATCTGTAGCAGCTTCTTCTCTCTCTTCACACACCCCCTCTCCTCCCGACGGCATAGGAACCTGGCAATCTCAGTATCCAGACTGCGTTCAGCACGTCTAAGAGCCACCAGGGCCTCCTGCCTCCCTTTTTTAGCGTCTTTGGCATCTTGAAGCAAAGGAGCTACGCTCTGTTGGGTCTGGACCAGCTCCTGCTGAGTATCCTCTAACTTCACTTGGAGGTCGATATATGCCTCCCTCAAGGTCAGCATCTGTCTCTCCATGGCCAAGGCGAACTTGAAGCCTTACAAATAAAAGGGGAGGAAGTCAGTACATAGCAGAAGGAAGAAAGGACAGTAAGAGGAAAAGAAGAATGTTACCTCAGCCAAAATGGATGCTCCCTTAGCAACCAATATATCAGTGGGAAGCTTGGCCATATTCATCAAGTCTCCACCAGGGCAGGAGGCCGCAAATCTAGACACCACCTCGTCAAAGGTAGCACCCCTCGACCCCGATCCAGAAGCCATGTCAGCGACCGGGGGAGGGATGGGGATAACTGCTTCCTCTACCAAGATTCTTGCTGGATCTTTGGAAAAGTCTGTAGTAGTAGTATGAGGAGGGGCAGGTGAAGTCTTTGCTGTAGGGGTAGCTTTCTTCTGTTTTGACCTTCCAGAACCTCGGGCCTTAGCCGCCCTAGCCAACATCGCCGAGATCCTCGAGCGCGATGGAGGAGTAGAAGGAAGGCGAGCTAAAGTCTTGACCCTAGACCCCGCTGGAGCAGGAGCAGTTGTTTTTGAGTGAGCAGGAGGAGGGTTGGAATTGTTTCCTACTCGGATGGACCCCAACAATGTCTTGTCAGCAATTATAGGCGAAGGGACAGGAGAAGCATGAGCTAGCAGGGTCAAATCCCCCGCTCCTAAAGATGAAGGAGACCCCACTACCATCGGGGTAGCTGATACTACAAAAAGGAAAGAAGCATTATGAGAAAAAGAAGGAGAAAATGTAAAAGAAAAAGCAGAAGAGCAAGATGCAATCAACTCACCAGGGAGAGCAAGGGATATCTTCAAGTATTGCTCCAAACGGGCTCCCTTAAAGGGATCCAGAGTGGGATACTGCAAGTTGGTATACCCCCTCTTCAGGATCCTTGTAAGAATGTCCCGGGACTCGGGAGCTAGCATCCCCTTCGCCCACTTGTCCCTCGCCGTAAATTGGGTAGGGATGGGGTACTCATGTCCCTCAATGAAGGCAGTACGCCCCCATTCGCCCTCCACCACGAGCCATTCCTCCTTCTAGGGCGCTGAGTATTTCACATTTGCCCCTGGGACAATGAATTTCAAGTCGTTTGATGCCCGTAGGTAGAACTGACCCTGGGGCACCATGTTCGTAATATTGAAGAGGAAGCGAAGCTCGTCCAACCCTGGCTCTCGCTCTATGTGATCTTTTTCGCACTGCTCCTTCCAAAGCACCAACAACCTTGTCAGGTGCTTCCAGAAGCCCGGTGAGATCTGGAGAGGGGTCAATTCAAGCGCAACGAGAACCCGATAGAGAGTAGGATGCAGTGGAAGCCGGACTTTACACTCAAAAGCTGCTTTGTGGATCAGCAGGCGGTCTTAAGGCGGGGTGTCTACGTCGTAACCCCTATGGGGAAGAGAGAGAGTGATGTACTCCGGGATCTTGTACTCCGGGATCTTATACTCCTCCCATAGCTTGTTGAGCGTATCCCCTGTGCACACAGAGTCGGGTTTAATCCGACCGTCGTGATAGGCGGTGAAGGAACAAGTTTGGAACCCGACCAGGGTGATATCAGGTCCACCACCTTCCTCGTCACTGCCAGACTTTGAGGTGCCCACCTCGTCACCAATCAAGACCGGGTCTTCTGGTTGATTGTGAAAACCTGACCCGATTCACGGGTTTTGAGTAGAACGGCTGCATTGAGCCAGCAGGGTATCATCAGCAACACCATCCCCCTCTCGACCCCGCTTCTTCTTTTCCGAGGTTGGGGAATCTCCCACCACGTCGGCCGCCTCCATACTGAAGAGGGCGTCGATGCTATCAGATTGGTGTGGTGAGACGGGGTTGGGATGAACAGAGGTCACCGCTGTAGAAGGGTTTTGCTTAGTGGCAAGTTCGTGAGAAGTGGGAAGTTTGGAAGGAGAAGCCATTGAAGGAAAAGGGAAGAGGAATTTCTGGAAGATTGAAAGCAAAGAAGGAAAGAAAGCAAGAGTTTTTGTTCTCGGTTGACTATGAAAGTTTGAAAGTCTGAAAGTGATAGAGAAAGCGCCAGTGAAGCCGGTTTATTTATAGAGGAGGGATGACAGTTACACACCCAGAAACCGGAATCGGTGACCGGAAGAATGGGTAGAGGCGTTTTTCCGCATTAATCACTCCAAAACGGCTCTTTTTGAAAACAAGGAACCCAATCAGTGATCGACACGCAACCAGTTATAACGTAAAAAATAAAGATTTCCTCCTCCTAAGTGGAAACCTAGTCAGACAAGGAAGTAAGCAGATAAGGTAGAAAATTCTTCAAGTAACGACAAGATCCTAACTCCGACCCCGACAAGGCATCAGTGTCCAAGTCAGGGGGGACTTCTGTTAACCGCCAAAATTGGTGAAGGACCAAAGAAGAATTTTCCACCTCAACACAAGGATAAAATAGAAGTACAAACACCATCCGGATACCCCGACAAAGGCGAACTCCGACTGGTCCGAGTACACACTCCTCTAGCGGGGTCCAGTCTGGCTTCTCCCCAGCTTCTCAAGGACCCCGCCAGCATCTCAGTTCAGAAATATGACCATAAGCCGGACTTCTCACTAGAATTCACAGCGAGGTCCGGCCCCGCTAAGACCGGGCTTCCTACGGACCCCACACCACCCCGACACAGTCTCTTACAGACCTCGCAACACCTCAACACAGAGTACCATGACAATATCCCGGTATGATACCAGCTAGATATCCCCTACTCCATCATTTGGGGGCCTACCGGTGTGCACTTTCTGAAATAAACTACCCCGCCAAGCAAGAGAATACCGGGCAGCCAGATTCTCGTACTAGAAACTAAAGCTTTGTAAAAGATCCAATAAAACGCCGCCGTACAGAGGAGGTGTACTCCTTCCCACCGGAGAGTCATATTTCGAGCAGGTCAACTCAGTCAGAATCCTTCTAGGAAGGAAAGATTTAATCACGAAATTGACTCCTCCTAGGAAGGAAAGACTGGATTCTGCACGTAAAGTTCTGAGATTATCTCCTACAAGGGAGAAAGTCCCGCAATGGCCAAACCCTAGACCGAAATTGTAGGAGTGCATGGCAAGCAAAGATGACCTATAAATACAACAGCTAATTCACCGAGAAGAGAAAAAGAGGAAGAGACCAAAAACCATACAGTCCAATTCTACTTATTGACAGGCACAGATTCACCATCGCCACCATCTCCATTACTTACAAAATCTCCATACATTACTGTAACCCTTAAATACCTGGTTCATATATCTATAATGCAAAAGGACGATCAATAAAAGTTTATTTTTGTTTGATTTCCTATATTCCTTACTGTACTTGCATTGATAGGGACATAGTCGGTATCAAACTACGTGATACCCCTCCGACCAGGATCAATCTCGATCTTGGTCCTTTTTAAAGTTGTTATTTGGAATTCCATCCCGTTAACGATTTTCGGATAACACTTTGCATCATCACAACTTGCTTGGTAAGATTTTGACTAACTTCATCTAATTTTAGTTTGTTTCTTATCAAGAAATCTCTTTACTTACTTGTATGTTTTATGTTCACATGCTAAATACAAGTTAGAGATTGTTTGTGATGAATATGATTGAGTGTTGTATTGTGATAGCTATCTAGGGTTTGCTTATTCTTGAATAGATAAGCTTTATGATATGTCATTTAGCTTTTGATATCTAGGATTGATTTCATTGATATATCATCATCCTAGATAAGCATATAGGGTTACCTTGCTCTTATTGCATTTTGAGTATTCATATATTCACATAGGCTTGTTATCTCTTCTTTGAGAAGTAAGACTTGTGTAGCTTCCAGGATTAGGTTGCGTAAACCACAAGCAATTGGACTAGGTTCACTCATACTGGGATTAGGTAGGTGTGTGATTACTTCCGGGATTAGGTTGTAATCTTTCTCACATTTAGTGGATTCGAGGTTCGAGTGTGGCTCACTTAATAGCCCATGGTTTTTCTCGTGAGGGTTTCCACGTAAATATCAAGTGTCTTTTAATATTCCGCACCATATTACACTTGCTATTTTATATTGACTAGTAAATGGTATTTTCGTAATCTTGCCTATTAACGAAAATTGGGTAATATCGGATAAAATCTATTCACCCCCCATCTAGATTAATATTGAACACACCGTAATTTGTTTCAATTGGTATCAGAGAAGGTTCCTAGACATTTTTAGGTGATCCTTGCTCATTTTGGTATGTTTTGCATTTGTGTGATTCTTTGTTCATTCATACATCTTGCATTCATCTCATTTCATTCATATAGAGAATGAGTGGAAATGGTGGCATCAACGAGGGTGCTTCTAGCACACGTCCCCCACTTCTCACCGAATTAAATTACTCCTCATGGAAAGGGAAGATGGAATCCTATATATGCCAAATTCATGACCGTGCGTGGATGGCGGTTGAAGATGGATATGATCTTCCCATGATGACTCCCACAGATGGAGGAGAAGAAGTTTTGAAGCCTAAGGCACAATGGAGTGCACAAGATTTTGAGGCTTCTAAATGGAATAAGAAGGCAATGCATGCCATCCTATGTGCAATGGATGAGAATCAATACAAGTTGATTCAAAATACTAGGATTGCTAAGGAGGCATGGACAATCCTAGAAGTTGCACATGAGGGAACCGAAGTTGTGAAGGACTCCAAGCTTCAAGTTCTCCAAACTCAATTTGAGATGCTCAAGATGGAGGAGAATGAGTGCTTCAACGACTTTAAGATCAAGTTGATGGACATAGTCAACCAAAGTCATCAACTTGGTGATCCCTATTTGGATAGGAGGATCAAACAAAAGATTATGAGATCCCTACCCTATAGGTTTGAGTCTAAGGTGACGGCTTTAGAAGAAAATAGTGGATATAAGGATATGAAGCCGAGCGAGGTCATTGGAAGACTTCTCGCCTATGAGTTTAGGAAGGCTCCTAGCTCTGCTCCTCCTAAAAAGCAAAAGGGAATTGCTTTGAAAGCATCTAAGGATGAAAAGGAGGTGAAGAATGACTCGGATGAAGACATGGCCTTATTTATGAAAAGATTCAATAAGGTTATGAAGTTTGGGAAGAAGGGATTTGGTATGAGAGGCCAAGACTTGAAGAATAAGGGTCCCTTCAAGAAGTTTGAACCAAGGCAAGAGAAGACCGAAAGGAAAGGGGTCTGTTGCTTTGAGTGTGGTGGGATTGGTCACTTTGCTCCCGAATGTGCAAATCACAAGGAAAAGAAGAAGGGAAAAGTGATGGCCGCCACTTGGAGTGGAAGTAGTGATGACTCCAATGAAGAAGATGAGTCTTTGAATGATGAAGACATCATGGCTAACTTCCTAGCTTTTGCCTCCTCTCACAAGAGTAAAAGTGGTAGTGAAAAAGAGGAAGTGAGTCAAAGAGAAAGTGACTCTAGTGAAGATGACTCCGATTCTAACTCCACAAATGGATATGTGGAGAAAGAGGTGTTAGTTGAATATCTTATGGAGTTTAGAGGCTTAGAGATGAAAACCACTAAGAAGATCAAGATGTTGAGAGAAGAAAATCTTGAGCTTTCATCTCACAATGACCACTTAAGTGTAGAAGTGGAAAGACTTAAGAAGAGAGAAGATGAGCTAAGAAAGGAGTTAGCTTTATCTAGGAGGAATGAAGAAGGTTTAAAAAGGGAGCTTGATGAAGCTAAGAAGTCACTTACTAGGATGGACTCTAGCACCAAAAAGTTAGACCACATGCTTGGTGTTGGAAAGAGTCCATGTGACAAGAGAGGTCTTGGGTTTGAAGATAGTCAAAAGACCTCCTCCTCTAAGAAGACTCTGTTTGTTAAGGGCTTAGGCAACATAGAAGCTTCGCCGGTGCACACTCCTAGAAAGAAGATAGATCTAGGACAATGTTCTAAAATTGCACAAGTGAAGGTGGTGTCAAGAAGGCAACCTCAAGCCAACATTCCTCATCATTTGGCTCAAAAAGGGAAGAAGGCAATCATGCAAGTCCAACATTGGAAGCAAGATAGACCGGTTTAACAAAGGAGATGGATTGAACCCACTCAACCACAAAGACAAGGGAAGGCTCCCATGAATGCTCAAGGCAATGGTATGATTTCTCATTTCATTCCAATTTGTCATTTTTGTGGTTTTAATGGTCACATTTGACCAAATTGCTTTCGATATATAAAAATGTGTAGAACTCGAAGCATGATTAAAAAGAGAAAAAATAGAACCAAGATGCATGTTCCTAGGAATAATAATATTAATTTGCATGATCCTAGGATTACTAGAGCCCATGTACCAAAGACCATTAAGAAAGAAAATGTTGTTCTTAAGTGGGTTAGAAAGAATGAAAATGTTTGCCATGTTGCTCAAATTGCCTTAAAGGCTAATTCTTCTAACATGTGGTACTTGGATAGTGGGTGCTCTAGGCACATGACAGGAAACAAGAGTTTTTTCGAGACTCTTGTTATGGAGGAAAGAGGAAATGTCACCTTTGGTGATGGATCCAAAAAGAAAGTCATAGGGAAAGGAACCATTTTCGTTCCCGGATTACCCTCCTTATCCATTGCTTTATTAGTTGATGGCTTGAAAGCCAATTTGATTAGCATTTCTCATCTTAGTGATGAAGGATATTCCATCTTGTTTAGCAAAGATAATTGCACTATCCTAAAGCCCGATGGACAAACCTTATTGAAAGGTATGAGATCTAGCGACAATTGCTATTGTCTTGAAGCTAGAATAGTCTCAAACAATGTGTCCAAGGATGAGCAAATTGAGTTGTGGCATGAAAGACTTGGCCACATGAACTTTCAGGATCTACGGACCCTTGGAAAGTTTGCTTGTGTGCGTGGCCTCCCTAAGCTTGGGAAGAAAGCCAATGGTGTTTGTAGACCTTGTCAACAAGGAAAACAAATTAAAGGCATGCACAAAAAGGGCAAGTATCACTCCACCAAGGAGCCCCTAGAGCTTCTCCACATGGATCTTATGGATCCTATGCAAACCAAGAGCTTGAGTGTAAAGAGATACATTTTTGTTTGTGTAGATGATTTCTTTAGGTTCACATGGACATATTTTCTTAGAGAAAAATCCGAAACTTTTGATAAGTTTAAAATGCTTTGTACTAAACTTCAAAATGAAATGAATTCTAACATTAAAAGCATAAAACGGATTAGAAGTGATCATGAGAGGGAATTTGAGAATTCTTCATTTGAAACCTATTGTGATAGTACAGGTATCTCCCATGAGTTTTCGGCTCCTAGGACACCTCAACAAAATGGAGTTGTTGAGAGGAAAAATAGGGTCCTTTAAGAGATGGCTCGTGTGATGTTGCTTAGCAACAATGTGCCTAAGAATCTATGGGCCGAAGCCGTCAACACGGCTTGCTATATAGGAAATAGAGTTTTCCTAAGGCCCGGTACTAGGAATACCTCCTATGAGTTATGGAAAGGTAAAAGGCCAAATGTTAGCTACTTCCACACATTTGGAAGCAAATGCTACATTTTAAATGACCAAGATCAACTTGGCAAATTTGATGCCAAGAGTGATGAGGGTATCTTTATTGGCTATGCCTTCATTAGTAGAGCATATAAAGTTTTTAATTTAAAGACTCGAAGCGTTATGGAATCATCTAATGTTGTATTTGATGATGAAAGGCTCAAAACTATTGACAATGAGGAGGAGATTACTAGAGTTGATGACTCTCCTTTGGAAAAGGTTGTGGTGACTCCTAATGTTGAGACATCTAACCTAGATAAAGAGGTCACTCAACCTCTTGATAGAGTTCCTCTCTTAAACTCTAATGAACCCGCTCCATGGGTTAGAAGACTCCATAACAAAGATGATGTTATTGGAGATATGAATAAGGGTGTTAGGACTAGAAGGCAAATAGCTAATCTTATTAGCTTTACTTGCTACACCTCTCAAATAGAACCCAAAAAGATTGATGAAGCTCTCAATGATGAGTTTTGGGTTCTTGCCATGCAAGAAGAGCTAAACCAATTCGAAAGGAATGAGGTTTGGACTCTAGTTCCTAGGCCTAAGACCACTAATGTCATAGGCACAAAATGGATATATAGGAACAAATCCGATGAGGATGGCAACATAGTGCGTAACAAGGCAAGACTTGTTGCACAAGGGTACTCTCAAATTGAGGGTATCGACTTTGAGGAGACTTTTGCTCCCGTTGCCCGCTTAGAATCCATTAGGCTTCTCTTGTCCACCTCTTATATGCACAAGTTCAAATTGCACCAAATGGACATAAAGAGTGCCTTCCTCAATGGCTTATTGCAAGAGGAAGTGTTTGTTGAGCAACCCAAGGGGTTTGTGGATGCACACCACCCCAACCATGTCTATCGCCTCAAGAAGGCTCTTTATGGGTTGTAACAAGCACCGAGGGCTTGGTATGAGCGCCTCACTCAATTTCTTGTTAACAATGACTACACAAGAGGTAGTGTTGACAAGACACTATTCATCAAGAGAGACAATGACGAGCTTTTTATAGCTCAAATATATGTTGATGATATAGTGTTTGGCTCTACCAACAACACCAAGGTTCAACAATTTGTTGATGTTATGTCTCATGAATTTGAGATGAGTCTTGTTGGTGAGCTTAGTTACTTCCTAGATTTGCAAATTAGGCAATTAAATGATGGGATATTTATATCTCAAGCCAAATATGCCAAAAACCTTGTGAAGAAGTTTGGTCATGAAAAAGCCAAACATTGTGATACACCCATGAGTACCACTTTGAAACTTAGCAAGGATGCTAGTGGTAAAAGTGTGGAACAAACACTATATAGGGGCATGATAGGAAGCTTGCTTTATTTGCTTTATTTGATCGCAAGTAGGCCCGATATATCCTTTAGTGTGGGTGTGTGTGCTAGGTACCAATCCGATCCCAAGGAGTCCCATCTCTCTTCCGTCAAGAGAATCATTCGATATGTGAATGAGACTTCTAACTATGGGATTTGGTACTCGTTTGACACTAATGCTAGTCTTGTAGGCTTTAGTGATGCGGATTGGGCGGGAAATTGTGATGATAGGAAAAGCATATCGGGCGGTTGCTTTTTCCTTGGAAACAATCTTATTTCTTGGTTTTGCAAGAAGCAAAACTCAATTTCCTTGTCCACGGTGGAGGCCGAATACATAGCCGCGGGGAGTGGATGGACACAACTCCTATGGATGAAGCAAATGCTAGTAGACTACGGATTCAACCAAGGTACACTCACTCTCTTTTGTGATAACATGAGTGCTATTAATATTTCCAAGAATCCGGTTCAACACTCTAGAACTAAGCATATTGACATCCGTCATCATTTCATTAGAGAACTAGTTGAAAATAAATGCATTGTACTTGAGCATGTAGGTACAAATGATCAACTAGCGGACTTGTTTACAAAACCTCTAGATGCTACTCGATTTAAAACTCTTAGTAGATCTATTGGGATATGTCTTGTGGAGTGATGAGTTTTTGTGATTGACCCCATAAGGGGAACTCAAGCAAAGAGAGCTTTTTGTATACTTGATGCATGCAAAATATTTGAAAGATCTTGTGCTTCTCTTTTAATTGCTTGAAGTAAGCTTGGTTGGACATATGTATATATGCTTTTATATCAATAAGTGTGAACCTTGCTTTGTTTTCAATCCATGTCATATTTATGTTCAAACATGCATTTTTGGACTAGAAAATTTACATAGGAAGTATGATTTGAATGACCTATAGTTATTTCCATGACATGATGATTCTTAATTGACATGCTAATGACATATGAAAAGCATGAAATTCAAATGACATGCTAAATTGAAAAAGCATGAATTGATGATTGCATGTTTTTAAATGCAAAACAATGTGTGAAAAAGCTAGTGAGACTAAAAATGATAAAGGATCATGTATCCATTCAAAGGATGTTTCAATCCAAATGTCTCTCTTTGTTTATTTGTTGAACATGGCTACTATCATACGGGTTTCATACCCGGAAAAATCAAATAGGGTGCAAAGTCGCTCATGCTATGTTTCGCTTATAAAGTTAGATATAGTGTTTATTAAATTGAAATCAATGAAATCTCTATATCCTTGCTTCTCTCATGACAAATGGTAAAATTGGTTTGAATTCTATTGGAAACCTTTGTCATTTGCTTTGCCAAATACCATTGTATTTTGGACTTGAGTGCAACATGTCTCAACGAAGCTCCTTTTAGAGAGGAGATGACGGAAGAGACTCAAACCAACCGTGGTCAAAGGATGACCATGGGTGAGTATGCCTTGCCGGATATCGGGAACCAACCATCGCCGATCGTGCTAGACCCGGTTGCTAGGGGATATGAGTTGAGGACAATGCACGTCAACCTCTTGCCGTCATTTCATGGGAAGTTGAATGAAGACTGCCTCCAGTTCATGAAGGAGTACAGTGCTATTATTGAGACCTTCCCCATCATGCGTCTCACGCGCGAACAGTTGCAAATGCGTTGCTTCCAGTATTGTATGAAGGATGCGGCTATGACATGGCTCATGGGGCTTAGGCCGGGATCATTGACAAGTTGGAGTCAAATTTGCAAAGTGTTTTTCAACAGATTCTTTCCGTCTAGGAAAGCAAAGGAGTTAAAGGTGAAGATAGCAGATTTTTATGAGAGTGAGGGGGAGTTATTTCATGAGTCATGGGAGAGGTATCAACGCCTTGTGGCCCAATGCCCTCCTCACATGTTCACTGAGGAATACAAGGTGTCTTGTTTCCAAGGAGGCTTAACTCGGTTCTCCCAAGTGTTGGTGGACAACGCTTGTGGAGGTTCATATGACACCAAGACCGCTTCGGAGATATATAACATCTATGAGATGTTGGCACAAAACTCTTAGCAAAGGAATGCCAACAGTATTCGTGGTGATGTTGGGAATGGTCCCATGAAGTCTATGCCCCAAACATTAAAGAGTTCCACTTCCAACATGACATTCATCGGCATCTCATCTCTCTTCGTTATGTTTCCGGTTCTTTGACACCGGTTACATGCCTCTACAAAGCTCCTTGAGTCCTTGAATAAAGACGGCCACCAAAAGCCCGATTGAAGGACTTTCCTAGCCGTTCGGGAAGCACCGAAATGACCCCCACATTCCTTGGAGTGGCAATGCCCCAAAATCTCAAGCATTTCTTCTTCGGGGACACACCTTCGAATCACTCCATCTCCACATGTTCTAAAAAGGAGCGGCTCATCCCATAAGTAATACTTCAATTCGGCGAAGAATTTTCTCTTTTGATGCACATTTAGCTCTAGAGGCACTAAGTCACTAGCAAGGTAGTTCACCACATCCGTAAACCATGGGATTAGCAAGCTTTGCAACTCAAAAAGTTGCTCATCCGGGAACTCTTCCTTCATGGGCTCCTCCACCCACGTTTCTTTGTCATCCCTCTTAAGCCTTGAAAGGTGGTCCGCTACCACGTTTTCGGTCCCCTTCTTGTCTCGAATCTCAAGGTTGAACTCTTGGAGGAGTAGCACCCATCGTATGAGCCTTGGCTTGGCATCCTTCTTGGCTAGGAGGTACTTTATGGCTGCATGGTCCGTGTAGACAATTACCTTGGATCCCACCAAGTATGACCTAAACTTGTCAAAGGCAAACACAATGGCCAACAATTCTCTTTCGGTTGTTGCATAGTTGACTTGTGCCTCGTTTAGTGTATGACTTGCATAGTAGATAACGTGTTGACGCTTCTCTTCTCTTTGACCCAAAACGGTGCCCACCGCATAGTCACTAGCGTCACACATCAACTCAAAGGGGAGGTCCCAATTCGGGGCCCTCATGATTGGAGCCGAAATAAGCTCTTTCTTCAAAAGTTCAAACGCCTCTAAGCATGCTTCATCAAACACAAATGGCACGTCTTTCATCAAAATGGAGCACAATGGCTTTGTAATCTTCGAAAAGTCCTTGATGAATCTTCTATAAAACCCGGCGTGCCCCAAAAAACTCCGGATACCCTTCACTAAAGTTGGTGGTGGCAACTTTTCTATCACCTCTATTTTTGCTTTGTCCACTTCAATCCCTTCAGAGGATATCCTATGACCCAACACGATTCCTTCCCTCACCATAAAATGGCACTTCTCCCAATTGAGTATGAGGTTAGTCTCCTCACATCTTTCTAGCACCTTCCCCAAGTTCTCTAGGCACCCATCATATGATGACCCAAAAACGGAGAAATCATCCATGAAGATCTCAATGTACCTCTCCACCATGTCAGAAAAAATGGCCATCATACATCTTTGGAATGTCGCCGGAGCGTTACAAAGTCCAAAGGGCATTCTTCGATAGGCAAACGTCCCATATGGACATGTGAACGTCGTCTTTTCTTGATCTTCGGGGTCTATTGGGATTTGGTAATAACTAGAGTATCCGTCTAAGAAACAATAGTACTCATGCCCCGCTAGCCTTTCCAACATTTGGTCAATGAAGGGTAAGGGGAAGTGATCTTTCCGTGTCGCCGTGTTGAGTTTTCTGTAATCAATACACACCCTCCAACCTGTGACGGTTCGTGTTGGGATGAGTTCATTGTGCTCATTTGGTACCACTGTGATGCCTCCTTTCTTAGGCACTACCTGTACTAGACTAACCCATGGACTATTGGATATTGGGTATATGATACCCGCATTTAGAAGCTTTAGGATCTCGGCTCTAACTACCTCTTGCATGTTCGGGTTCAATCTTCTTTGGTGCTCCACTGTTGGTTTAAACTCTTCCTCCATCAAAATTTTATGCATACAAATCGAAGGGCTCAACCCCTTAATATCGGAGATAGACCAACCAATGGCTTTCTTGTGGCTTCTTAGTACCCTCAAAAGTTTCTCTTCTTCAACTGATGACAAGGAGGCCGAAATGATCACCGGAAGTGATAGTGACTCACCAAGGAAAGCATACCTCAAGTGCTCCGGTAATTGCTTCAACTCAAGCTTTGAAGGCTTTTCAATAGATGGGGGTAGCCTAGGCTTCTCTTCTTTCTCTAAACTTCTTCACAGGTTGGGAATTTAAATGTAGAGCATATTCCGCAACATTCTCATCTTCATCCTTCTCATTGGCACCATGAACTAAACAAGCCTCCAAGGGTTCCTTGGGAATTTCTCTTCTAACAAAGTCTTCAACCAATGGATCAACAATCTCAATCATCAAACATCTATCTACTCCCATTGGTCTCCGGGCCGCCTTTTTCATGTCAAACACCACATTTTCATCTCCAACCCTCAAGGTCATCTTATCTTCCTTCACATCTATCAAAGCCCCGGCCGTCTTCAAGAAAGGCCTACCTAAAAGCAAAGGTATTTCCACATCCTCTTCCATTTCTAGTATCATAAAGTCTACCGGGAAGTACAAATTCTCTACTTTCACCAAGACATCTTCCATGACCCCCTTTGGGTATTTGATTGACCTATCGGCTAGTTGTAGAGTGACATGAGTAGGCTTCACTTCCCCCACTCCCAACTTTTGAAAAACCGAGTATGGCATCAAATTTATACTTGCCCCGGAGTCAATCAATGCTTTCCCAAATTCCGTTTGGCCAATGGTGCATGGAATAGTGAACTTTCCGGGATCTTTTAGCTTAGGTGGGAGCTTGTTTTGTAGGATGGCACTACATTCCTCCGTCAATGCAACCGTCTCGAATTCTTCCAACTTCCTTTTGTTAGATAGCAACTCCTTGAGAAATCTCACATAAGTAGGCATTTGGGCAAGTGCTTCGGCAAAGGGAATATTGATGTGAAGCTTCTTAAACACCTCCAAAAACTTACCAAAGTTGTGAGCATCCTTGTGTTGTTTCAATCTTTGTGGGTATGGTATGGGAGGGACATAGGCTTTGACTTGGGGCTTTGGAGGGGTATCATTTGATGTGATGGGTATGTCATCATGACTAGAACTCTTCTTCTCCTCAACAACCTCTTGTTCAACATCTCCCTCTTCCTCCACAACAACTTCTTTTCCCTTTCCAAAGTCATCCGGTAATTCAACCTCTCTACCACTCCTTAATGCAATGGCTTTGCATTGCTCTTTAGGGTTCACCACTGTGTCGCTTGGGAGAGAGCCTTGTTGTCTTCCTTGTTGTCCCCTAGCTAGTTGACCCACTTGCATCTCCAAGTTTTGGATCGAAGCTTGTGAATGTTGGGAGAGTTGGTCAATCTTTGTATCAAGCTTTCTCAAGGCTAAGTCTTGGGTCTCCATCCTTGTATCTAACTTGCCCATCATTCTAGAGAACATCTCTTCAAGGTTAGGTTTTCTCTCCACTTGATTGTTAAGGGGTGGGTTCGGGTAGTTTTGTTGGTGAGGTTGTTGGAATCCGGGGGGTTGTCTTTGGTTGAGGTTTTGTGGATGTTAGGGTTGGTTGTCCTTCCATGATAAGTTTTGGTTGTTTTTCCATGAAGGGTGGTATGTATTTGAGTAAGTATAGAAGATGGGATTTGGGTTGGCATGATGTTGGGGTTGGTTTTGGTAGTTCCGGTGGTTGTTCACAAAGGACACTTGTTCGGATGAGCTTGAAGCAAACGGGCTTCCCGTTTGACAATCCATGCTAGAGTGCGGCCCCAAACACCACTCACATTGGGCAACTTGCACATTGCTAGGTCCGGCACTCAACTTATTCATTTGATTTTGAAGTGCCGCCATTTGAGCTTTAACACTTGTCAACTCATCTACCTCTAGCACACCCGGAATCCTCCTTGGCGCTTGCCTCTGAGTTCCCCATTGGCTATTGTTGAGTGCCATTTCTTCTAGGAGATCATGAGCCGCATCCATTGTCTTGCTCATTATAGATCCTCCCGCAGCCGCATCCACCAAATTCCTTGTTGAAACCGTGAGCCCTTGGTAGAAAGCTTGCAAAGTTTGCCACCTTGTAAGACCATTGTGAGGACATCTCCTTTGAAGCTCCTTAAACCTCTCCCAAGCCTCGTGGATACTCTCATTCTCAAATTGTTGAAAGGAAAGGATCTCATTTCTAAGGCGGGCCGCCTTTCCCGGTGGAAAGAATCTATTCAGAAATGCTTGGGCCAACTGATCAAAGGAAGTGATCGAGTTTGGTGGTTGGGTGTTCAACCATATCTTTGCATCATTTCCCAATGAAAACGGGAACAACTTCAATTTGACAAAATCATCGGGAATCCCATTGTACCTAAAGGTGTCACAAATCTCGTTGAAATTCTGAAGGTGCAAGTTCGGATCATCATTCGCCAAACCATTGAACATACAAGTAGTGGCAATCATCTGAATCACCCCAGGCTTTATCTCAAAGGAATTAGCTGCAATTGTTGGTCGGCGAATAGATGACATGTTCTGGTCTACTCTAGGCATTGTGTAATCCCGTAGGGTGCGCTCATCCCCAACCTGAGGCAAACCCTCTTGAACCGGAACGGCCTCAAGACGAACTTCCCCTTGATTTTGATTCACCACAGGAGGCAAAGCCATTTGTCCTAACTGTGGATTCTGATCACCCATCTCTGCTCTTCTCAACCTTGCCTCACGTCTATTCCTTCGACCTATCCTTTCAATCTCCGGATCGAAATTCAAGAAGTGAAGATTTTGGCTCCTTGTACGTGGGTGCATACAAGAGCGATGGTACCTATAAGAAGAAAACATACAAACTAAGTTAAAAGGTTCAAATTAGCAATAAACTAACTAGTATCGATATCAATCATTCCGCTCAATCCCCGGCAGCGGCGCCAAAAATTTGGCTATCACTCAAGTGACACTCGCAATAGGACGAGGTCGGAGAGTAGCACAATAGTAAGTAAAGTTCGTTCCCAAGGAATCGAGTGATCGATTATCGAAATTGATTTGTCCATTTGCTATTCAAACAATCAATAATGATGGTAGTTCAAAACAAACAAAGTAAACTATCTTGATTAAAGGCTAATACTAAAGCAATGAAATGAAAACTCAAAATAAAACACGAATGTGATAATGGAGAGAAATATGCTAGGACTTGACTACACCCTACCCTTAGATTTACTTTCTAGTTTGACTCGATTGTATAACCCCAAACGTACTCATGCAATTCATATACTCGTACACCCTTATATTGACCCGCAATCTTGGTCAAGTAGAGTGAGTCACACTCAAAACATACCCAAGCTTATCCTTCGATTACCCGGAATGTACGAATGAGTTCATTACGGATTTTGGTGTACTAAATGAGTCCTATACGCTAGCCTAAGTAGGTCTACTTTTCTAAGCATGCATAGGGGAGCATTTTATCGAACATGTGGCATGCGTCTCTGGTTAGTGCATAACATACCACAAAAGTCATTCAAGAGGAGATCAATCAATTGAAAAACATTAAGAACATAAAAATACCGATACAAACAACAATCTTGCACATAAAGGATAAACAAGAATCAATTCATTTAAATGTATAGTCAAAGGTGGGGTTTCATCAAATCCTAGCACTATGAGTTTAGCTCATCATATTACAACTAGTAACCATACAATATATATGAAATAAGAAGTACATGGCTACAATAAAGAATAAAAGAGAAAGTGCCTAGAAAAAACTATATGGAGAGCTTCTTCTTCTTTGGATCTTTTTCTCTTTCTATCCTTCTTCTTGCTCAAAAGGTGAAGTGATGATGGCTATGGAAAAGAGGTGGGATTGGTGTGTTTGGATCTTAGGGAAAAGTGGTATTTTGGTGGGTTGTAAGGGATGGGTTGGTGATGTGTGTAGGAAAGAGCCAAGATGGAAACTTGCTGTAATAATTCGAGCTGGGGAGGTCTTGATCTGAAATGACCTAGAAGGGGTACTTATAGGAGGCCCAAAAATGACCAAAATGCCCTCTGGAATACGAAGGGATGCTCTGCCGCGGTTGCCATTTTCGCTGTTGCCATTTTCGCGGTTGGACAACCGCGGCAGTTCAACCGCGGCAGGCCGATGAAGTTTCTGTCGCGCCATTGCCGTGGTTGAGCAACCGCTGCAATTAGACCGCGGCAACCCAATGAGGTTTCTGTCGCTCCTCTGCCGCTGCTGCTCGACCGCGGCACTTCATGCGCGGCAACTTTGGAGGATCTCTGTCGCTTCCTTGCCGCTTGTGCACCAACCGCGGCGCTCTGATCCAAGCCCCCAGACTTTCCATATTTGCGCTATTTGCCCAAAGGTCTCCAGTTAGAGCCAAAACACCCCTGCTAGCAGAAAAACCTACAAAAACCTCAAATGAGACATTAAAAACCCGGTTTTACCCGAGAAACATACACAAAAGGATACGGAAAGGGGGCTACATTTTGTGTAGAAATAAAGCAATCATTGACAGCATAGACAAATCTGAGGATAATAAGGACTCCGAGGCCCCAAAACCGGATGAACAAGCTCCCAAAGTCGATGAATTTGATGTTGTAGTTGAGGTAAATGTACATATTCTGATCCAAGTCCTTACATAGTACAATATTATATTGGTTTCTTAATACTTATTCCGCGTTACCCATTTATAATTTTTTGCTTTCTTATTACCTATTCCGCGTTATCGAAATGGGTACATACAAGTTACGGTCTAGTCAGTCTTCGAGTTGCTGTGATCATATAGAAATGTTTCTTTCATCATATAGCAATGCTCTTAATTGCATTAGTTTTGACACAGGGTCATACAGGGTCCCCTATAGGCTACAAAGGTACGATCCATCTCGAACCTTACAGATCTCCGGATCCCAACTTGATGGTCCTGGGAGAACTGGAAGGAAGTATAATTCTGTTGGAAAAAATGCTAGACAACTACCTAATAAGGGATGTAGAAACCGCGAGGAAGCGGAAGAGAGCCGATTTTCTGAACACCGTTTGGATCGATCCTGAGAAAAGGAAGAAGCGAAAGCGAGCAAAAAGAGGACTAATCCTTGATTTGAGTGATGATGACGATTTATTGGACACCGAATATGCCGCTTTCCTGAAAAGCACCGGCGAAGATATTTCGTAAATTTAAACTTTAATTTTTGTAATCTCTTCATGCCCTTATTATCTATCCTTTTTACTTGCATCTAATACGTGTCGTGTACTACCACAGTCTTTATGTGGGTCAAGAAGAGCGATTTACTCGGCAAAATTTTCTCGACATGAAGAGCCCGTCAGTGCCGTTCTCCAACCTGGTAATTATAACTGTTTTTGTACATGGTATTTATTGTATATGCTACTTATGCCCTTTATGTTTTGGTCGAAGACCTTAAACAATCCTTTTTAATACAAACCAAAATTCTATCAGCATGTGGACAGCTTTATGGATGTTCTATGGAGGCGCCGTTGTTCCAGAAATGACGAGTATGCGCAGGACATCACAATGGTTGACTATTCATTCCACGTAAGTATATCTGAGTAACTGCGTATCCAAGTACCTTAATGAGTATAACACATCCCTGTCTCCGACAAAGTAACACGAAACCTTTAAACAGTGTTACCTTGCTAAGAAATGGGAGTCGTTGAAGGCAGCATTGCAACTGAATAAAAGACAGGTACGAAAGAAGGGTAGAAAAACACAGGATTC
Source organism: Acer campestre (assembly GCA_954870605.1). Lineage (NCBI taxonomy): Eukaryota > Viridiplantae > Streptophyta > Magnoliopsida > Sapindales > Sapindaceae > Acer > Acer campestre. The sequence continues at coordinate 22,907,051 of OX940802.1, forward strand.
TTGGATTGTTTTTCCGGACATTGATGTCATGTCCTTCATCCACGACCAACAGTGTATAGATGCTGTGAGAGGCGGTGGGTCAATTCTAGTTCGACCCGAATGGTGGAATATGAATTCGGTGGGCTATCTTTCCTGTACTAATTCCTTTTCCTTATTATTAATGTTTCATGACATCAATTGCTAAACCCGTTTCTCATCTTTGGATCACCTTCATAGGTTCTAATCCCCTGTAATGTGGGCGACCACTGGGTTCTCTACCATCTCTTCCCTGAAGATGGGGTGTTCACTTTTTGCGACTCACTGCATGCCAACAGCAAGTTAATGGTGAGGGTAAGGGAAATGGACTGTATTAGCTACCTAATGCCCTCCCTTCTCCAGCAGTCTGGGTACTATAAGCATAAGGGGATAGACGTACGTACGAAGCCATTCCAGCCTTTTGAGTACATCAAACCAGATCTTCCAATCCAGGAGGATGGGTACGTAATTAATATTCGTTTCTGCCATATCCCTTTGCAACGATTGCAAATATATGTATTTATTTGCATACTTTCTGTTTATGTTTTCACTTTTTCAGTATCCAGTGCGGCGTCTACATGTGCCAGTTTGCTGAATTTATATTAGACAGAACGACTCCACCTTGGAAATTATACCATTCGAGCGTGCCGTTGATTAGGACATGGATGGCACACGAGGTTTACACGAACGCAACAACGTAGTTAGTCAGCAGCTTAATCGACCAACATTCATTATTTACCATTTGCACATATGTCCTAACCAAAACATATTATCACTAGGACAATGCTCCCCTGTGTAACATTTACATTTTCAAAACATTGTCAACACACCATTCTAACACGATGACCACCATTACTCCAACCTAACACGATAAAAACAAAAATTTGTTATACATTGTTAGTTTACATCATTCTCTCACGATGACTACTAGTACTCCAACCTAACACTATATAACATACATTTTCAAAACATGCTCAGCTTACATCATTCTAACACGATGACCACCATTACTCCAACCTAACACGAAAAAAACATACATTCTCAAAACATTGTCAGCTTACATCATTCTTTCACGAAGACTACTATTACTCCAACCTAACACGATATAACATACATTTTGAAAACATTGTCAGCTTACATCATTCTCTCACGATGACTACTATTACTCCAACCTAACATGATATAAAATACATTTTCAAAACATTGTGGGTCCGTTTGGTGCGCGAGATAGGATAGGATTATTTTTATAGGATATGATAGGATTGGATTGGCTTGGATTTGATGGGACTAAATTTAGTGTTATCCTGTGTTTGGTGTAACATAGGATACAAATAATCCCACGTTTGTTCCAACATAAGATAGGATAGGATTGGATTGAATTAAATCTTACATTTGTAATATCTTCTTCAACAAAATCTTTTCCAACAAAAATCTGGAACAAAATAAAAAACTCACAGATCTAGGAAAAAAAAAAAAAAACTCACATATCTAGAACGAAATAAAAAACTCAAATATATGGAACAAATTACAACATGAAACTCAAAGAACTGGAAAAAATAAATAAATAAATAAACTCAAAGTCAATTGTCTTCTTCTTCCAACTTCTCACTAAACTCCATTCAAATCTAATCGTCTTGTTCTTGCTTTTTTTCTTTTGTTTTTTATTTTTTTATTTTTTGCATTTCACTAATCTAATCTCATCATCTCACACTCACTCCTCTCTCTCAATCCTCGTGCCACACTCTTGTCTCTCTTTTCTTTGTCCTTTTTTTTTTCTCAATTCAATTGAAAAGAATCAAAGAGCAGCAGCTTGTTTCTTCTGGTCATGGCTTCCAATCCCAACTAGGATATTCCATCCGGTAATTTAATTATGTTTTCTTACTTATTTTTTTACTTTTTTTCTGGGGTTTATTGTTGATTGATTGATTGAATATGTGGGAAATTTTTGATTGCAGAGGAGAAGACAAGTGGGTCAACTGAGACATCATCTGGGTCTGTTGTTAGAGACTCACCAAGAAGAGAAGCTGCTTCTTCTTCGGCTGAACCTGGCTTTCCTCCAAACCCTTTTGATTTCTCTGCCATGTCTAGCCTACTCAACGACCCGAATATAGCCAAAGATCCGTCGGCCACCGATCACCAAACTCTGGCCATCAACTTTAATTTGTTGATCGATATGTTAGTTGGAATCGCGAACTATTTTGTGCCTGTGTTGGTCTTCGCTGAGTTGATCTTCGAGCTCCCTGTTGTTCTTTGTTTGATTGGGGTGTTGGTTTAGTTAATTGATTTTGGTGTTGGTGTAATCGATTGATTTGGGTAGTTGATTCGCAAGCAGATGATTATGATGATTTTGGTGTTGGTGTAATTAAAGAAGAAGAAGATGATTTCAGGTGAAAGAAGAAATGGGATTGATTTGAATCCCATCAAATTGGTTGGGACTAATTTATCCCAGGTCAATGGGATAAAAAAGGTCAATGGGACTAATTTATCCCATCCTACCAGGCAGCCAAACATGGGAATGAGATTAAAATTAAGCTGATTCCCATCCCATCCCATGTGCCAAACGGGCCCTGTCAGCTTACATCATTCTTACACGATGGCTACTATTACTCCAACCTAACATGGTATTGCAATAATGACACCACAAGGTCCACACCTAGGGTTGCACATTTTCCCATGGATCCCCGTTTCCCCGCTTCCCTATAATCTATGGCCATCTTCTTCTGTTCTTCATTCCTTAGATTTTTTAATTTTCTTCCATGCATCATAATTTCCCTAATTAACTGCCAAAGTGCCAATTAAACAAAACAAATGCCAGGAACAAACATCATCATCATGAAACCCTCTCCCCAGATTACCTGAACCAATCTTTTTTTTTAAAAAAAAAAAAAAAAAAAAACCTTTTCTCTCTTTCTATCCATCAATCTATCGAATCCCTCTCTCTCTCTCTCTCTCTCTCTCTCTCTCTCTCTCTCTTGCCCTGTTCATTCTCGAACCCCCCTCTCTCTATCGAATCCCTATATCTCTCTCTTTCACCAGTTCATCCCTTTTCCATCGTCTGAAAGAAAGGTTTGAGTGAGATTTAAGTGGCTAATGGTTTCACGGTTGGCGGCGGCCGTGGGTTTCAAGTGGCTGATGGTGGTCGGTTACGACAGGGAAGATCGCGAGAGATAGATTCGAGTGAGTTTTTGACGGATGGATTTCGGGTTTTGGGTTTGAGTGTTTAGTGGGTGCTAGACCGGTTTGGATTTTGTGTTTGACTGGTGGTGGGTCGTTTTTGTTTCTGGTAGTGCTGGTACGGTTCAAGGTCTGGTGGTGTGGTGTTATGGGTTTGTGTTTGTGTTTGTGTTTGTGTTTGATGAACTGATGATGGTGGTGGTGTGAACCGGTGATTGTATTGATGATGATGAACTGATTCTGGAATTCATTTCCACTTATTGTAATTTGTTTTATTTTATTAATTCAATAATTTCTGTTTTAATAAATCATTAATGTTTATTTTTTATTTTACTTGTTTGCCCTTCCAAATTAATGAGAACACTTTTGGTCACCCCCTTTCAAGGGAGGTAACCATTACCCCCTCTTAAATGGATGACAAGTGTCATAAAGGATTAAATTTTTAGACAATTTTACCCCTCCATAGACACATGTCATGTGTATGGAAGGGGGGTAAGCAAGGGGGTGAGCAAAAATGCACTCCAAATTAATCCCATTCATATTCTTTACCCTTCCAAATTAACCAAGTGTTATCAGAATCAAACGTTTGTTTTTGTAAACCACATGTTTGAATAATTATTACGTTTGTGGGGAATTTCAACGGTTGTGACCCTCAACAGGTGTTATTTAATGTGCCTTAATGAGTTGGGTATTTATACCTTCACGAAGTCCAAAATACTCAATTGATAGACATGGCGGATAATGTGGGTGTGGATGTTGAAGGAGAAGGAGATGCCAGTAGCACCACCACTAACGTTGATTGGTCGTTGCAGTCGTCTCGTCGCGATTCTGAACTGTCAAAGGTGGAGTCTGTGTTCTGTGTGAGAGAGAACTCGATGAAGACTGAGATAGCCCGCCTGAAGAACGATCGGAAGGTTCTGGAAATTAAGGTCGCTATGTGGAGGAAGAAGTACATGGAGGTGGAGGATCGGATATCCAACCTGGAGTCGTTGGCCGTTGAGTTAACACAGGCATGCAACAGCCAGAGGTGAGGCGATACCTCATGAATTTTTTGAGATCAGTTTTATTAACTATTCTATATGTTATGTTGTTAGAATTGTGTTTAATTTGGGGTAGATAGAGGTCACATGTAACTGTGTCTTGGTATGATATGTCCTGATCAAGTTTGAAGTGTTGAATACATGGCTGAAAGTGAAAACGTATTGTCTCTTTCATACTATCATGTGTTTGGAAATTGAATGTCATATTATAATTATGTATGGTTCCAATCATTTACACTGATCGGCCTCCTCAAACCGATATATAATCGGTGACCCAGTAGATACTGGGTATGATTTGAATTTGAAGTCCTTTAGCATAAAACCTTACTTGTAAAAAGGCTAATAATAAGGTTTTCACTTTTGGCAACAACTTACGTCAACTGACGTCAAAGGTAATCATAAAAACAAATATGATTACCTTGTTTACGGTCACAACTCACAATGTAGCAACTCACTTAAAAACAAGGGAGATAATGGGTTACCTACGTTGCAAGAGAAAATCTTGCCTGGGACTGTCCCATACACAGTATTTTCTTTATATATATTCTTACCCGATGAGTACAAATTTGAAAGTCACGACCTGTCAAGTCGAATTTGAAATATTGTTGTAATTTTGAACAAACGAAATCACTATAAAATTGAAATCAAAAAATTGTGGATTGGAATGATATGTTTATGTATTGTGAATATTGTGTGGATATACCTCCAATTGTATACACCACATAACACTTGATCCAACCTCTTGTCATACTTTAATACAACTACCTTCCACCTTCTCCTCTTCACAAGTTATTAGGCACACGTGGAAGCTCCACTTTGTTTTGCTGCATACATAAGCTGATTAGGTGTTGGAATATTACAACATCCATCCCTCACTTTGTTGCCTATATGGCTATATATATATATGGATTTAAATGTAAACATGATGTAATTTTAATAATCTCAACTCTCAAGCTAATGCTCTTTCCATTCAATATCAATATAAAAGATAAAGAGAACTCTCTCTTGTGTTCTCTCATCTCTCGTCACTCGTCTCTCTCTCTTGTTTCTCTTTTTCTATTTTATTTACTTTTGTTTATCTGTTCTTTAATTAATCCTTGTTCATCTTAATTTTGTTATTTAATTTTATTACAACGTTATGAAATATTTCAGATGCAAGGTTGTAATGCTTTTTATGTCCCCACCTATTTGTACATATTATTGTTTAACCAACCAATGTTGAAAGTATACAATCAAAAATGGCTTGGTTTGAGAAATCGTACAATCCTTATAATTTAGATATCCATGGCCCCATTTTTTGACACAATTTTTGACACAATTTTTGACACAACTTTTTGGCCATTAGATCTTCCTTCTTTTAATGGATGAGATTTATTCTCTTTTTCTTTCCTTATTTATTACAGATATTATATCTGTCACCTAATTAATAGCTTACCTCTCCAAAATATTATTATTTTATTTAATTCTGTCACCTTACTTAATTTTTTGTCTTTTTCTTTTCTTTTTTCCTTTACATGTTTTTTTTTTAATTATTTTATTTTACCTGAAATCAGAATATCATTAGACTTTCACTTTCACTATCCATTAAAAGAAGCAACATCCTATGGTTATGAAGTTGTGTCAAAATTTGTGTAAAAAATTGGAGCCATGGATCCTGCCTCATATATATATATATATATATGTGTGTGGAACATCTATTTTTTTTGAAAATAATTACAAATACAGTATATTTCATGGTAACTCCTTTACTATATATTACACGTACTTGTAGAGTTGTAGTCTGTACAAGTAGAACCAACAAAACGATCCATCTAGGCATCTACTCGATCGGTGCTGTTAAGTATTTAACCTGTACAATCGATTATATATATTTCACCTTTCAAAAATTGAGTTCATGCATCGATAAAAGTGAAAGGACGGTTTATATCTCCAAGTCTCCAACACTGCGTCCGTCAGGAACGGAGGATATCCTTCTGTTCCCAACGCAATTATGAAGATTACCTTTAACGTGACAGCAATATCTGTCCATTGGATTACATTGGGAACTTCAACTCGTGTATTGCTTTCTTTGTCAAGATGAATGTGTAATACATTTCCATTGGATTACATTGGAAACTTCAACTCGTGTATTGCTTTCTTTGTCAAGATGAATGTGTAATACATTTTAATGTCAAATGTTATGCGTCAACGGTATGTATAAATTCCACCGAAATTCAATGCCAATCAATGGGTATTGCAGTATTCGATCGGAGGATTCAATCGGAGGATCGAGTTCACTAATAAAGCTTATTGTCAGTAGAAATCGGAATGAGGTAATGATGAACCATTGTATATAATTGGTTTTGGTTATCTGTTTCCAAAAAAAAAAAAAAAAATCCTGGTGTTTATGATTATTACATATAAGTTCATTGCATCATCCGGGTGAGAAAATCTTGGCTGGGACGGTCCCATACACGTGGTCGTGGGACCATCCAATGAAAACGTGCCACAAGTGTGCCACATACTCTCACCACAGTCTCCCCATGTGTATGTGGCACGTTCTCATTGGACGGTCCTACGGCCACGTGTATGGGACCGTCCCATGCCAAGATTTTCTCCATCCGGCTAGGATTTTCCACCCTTGAAAGACATTTCATATTGTCATTTTACGATCAACATTAGGATATATATCAATTCCTATATGTTTACTACACAAAGCTGGGCAGAACGTAAATGATATGATCCATAATGCTTCCTTCTGTTCATTAAGGAACACAAAAAAATTATACCTACTTTAATATACTGTCATCGAACGATGACGGAAACACAGCCACAAGTTTAACATGCAGACGCCATCCACATACGCTATTTTCTTGACTGTAACATACTACCAAATAAAAGCTATATACTAATTACTAACACAACATATTCCCTAACATAGCGTTCCATTCTCGTCCTTTTGCTTGAGTCTGTGTCAGTTTGTACATCTGTGAGCCTTCTCTAGTTCTTTAATAAGTCGTTCCCCATTTCGCTTTATCAGCATATACGTCTTCCAAATCTTATGCATATCCGCGGTAGACGCAACCGACGACCCACGAGAAGACGTAGACGCTACCTTCCCTTCAAGTAACTTAGAAAAAAACTCGGCTAGTTTTATTGTGATACAAAATAGAGATTGTTGTGTTGGCATGTTTGAGTGTTGTATTGTGATAGCAACATCTAGGTTATTTTATCTATGATTTGCTAAGCTTTATGACATGTCATTTAGCTATTGACATCTAGGATTGCATTTATTGTTATCTAATCATCCTAGATAAGGGTTACCTAGCTTTATTTGCTCATTGAATATCGTTTTATAATCACATAGGTTGTAATCTCTTCATTGAGAAGTAAGTCTTGCATGTAGCTTCCGGGATTAGGTTGCTTAGATTGCAAGCAATTGGACTAGGTTCACTTATACTGGGATTAGGTAGGTGTGTGATTATATATCGGGAGTAGGTTGTAATCGTTTAACACATTTAGTGGATTCGAGGTTCGAGTGTGGCACACTAAACAGCCCGTGGTTTTTCCCGTGAGGGTTTCCACGTAAATATCAACTGTATTTTATAATTCCGCACCATATTACACTTGTTATTGTTTTGTGTAGTTTGGGGCATTTTTGTAATATTGTCTTAACGCGAAAATTGGGTAAAATTGTTAATATCTATTCACCCCCCCCCCCCCCCCTCTAGATTAATATTAGAACACACCGTGTTATTTGTTTCAATTGGTATCAGAGCGGGTTCCTAGACATACATAGTGTTAGGATTATGCTCAATAGCAAGAGTGTAATAGTGTAATTAACAATCTTTTTCATATTAATAAAGTGATTTCTGTTTTAAACAAATCTTATAGCATTTATAGTTTAATAATTGTTAAAGTAAATAATCATAAGGTCTAAAGACTATGAGAAAAGAAGAATTGTTCATACATCTGGATATGTATGTGGTAGACACAATTCTTTAGTTAGTCTTGAATATCGTTCACAACTTAAGTTAAAGGTTGGGCACCTTTATCTTGTTAAAGTTGTAGAATTCTTTTGCTAGCATTTGAGTGGGATCAAATGAGATATGATGAGTCTAAAATCATCGGAGTGTCTTCGAGCAAAAGAATCTAGTGCACTGGGTGCATTGAACAGGATCACAATGAAATACTTTATCTATAACCGTCAGTAGATAAAAGTAATTTCATTATCAGGACAATCGGAGAGTCTATCTTAATCCTGAGATAAATGATGGACTTATGGTTGCAGGTGATATCATTTGAGCTATCAATGAGTACGATTATATCGCATAGTCTATCCTCGATAGTTTGGTGATATTCATTTGTTAATCGATAGAGGACTTCATTTATAGATATGGACATCGTGGCTCCATTTATTAAATAAGAGTATAATATCATCATATGGATGTTTTGAGGTAATTGGATATTAAATCTCAACGTTGAGTTTTCAATAGTGTCTATTGAAAACATGGCTTCTGGACAAGTCAAAATATCCAAGTTCAAAACGTGGTCATATGAGTAAATATGGTAACTTGGAGAGTTATAGGCGGTCTATGAACTCTTGGCGATTACTGATATTAATCACGAGGATACACTATCTCCAATATGATTGTCTAGGGTATGAATGAGGAAGCATCTTCCTTTTCTGTCTTTATTTAAGAGTTCAATTTTAGCTCTTTAGTGGAATGAGCTAAAATTAATGGATCGGACCTAAGTGAATCATTTGTTGATTGTGATTAGGTTATGTCTATTGGAGCTTAAATTTAGATAGCCCGCCAAGATCCCCAATCCACACGGGCTTACATGGATCACTTGATATATTCTACCGGACCAATTTAAGGTCCATCTAGAATTGCAATTTAATATATTAAGAATATAATTTGCACATTATTTATGTAATGGGCTACACAATTATATTTATATATTAATGGATGACATGTGGGCTTGTTTCTTTTAGTAAGAATGGGTCTAGTTCACATGTGGGCTTTTTATTTAAAGTCCTATGGATTTAATGAAATAAGAAAAATAATATTTGGCCCAATATATACATGTGGGGCGGCAAGGTGCTAAAATAGCATTTAATATTATTTTGTTTTCATTATTTAATTAAATAAGAATTAATTAATTTATTAATTAATTGTTTAATTAAGTAACAAATCTTTTCTAAATAGGAAATATGATTCCTATTTGTATACTATTGGTAGTAGTATAATTAAATAGAAAGACTTGTTTGACAAGGAAATAAATAATTAATTTTATTTATTAAATCAAATAAGAAGTCTTTTATTTTAGTCAAATAAGGAATAAAAGATTTATGAGTTTGATTAGGGTTTGGAAATCTTAAACTAAATAGGAATTCGGGTGCAACTAAATCTCCAATATTTTAGGAGTAAAATTGCGGCAACCCTAATTATTTTTGGTAGAGATTTCGGCCACCCTAGAGCAAAAAGGAAGAGAAAAATTTGGCCACCTATATAAGGCAACTTATAATTTTGGCCACCCCCTAGTGCTTGTGTGCAGAATTTTCTTCTTCTTCTTCTTCTCAACTCATTGTTAGAGATTTTATTCTACTAAAAACAAAAGGAACATAGATTATTCTTTGATTGTATTCTAGTTGCTTATTCATCAATAAGCTTGTGAATACTATATCGATCTAGGTTCACGCGAGTTTCGATCATAAGATTGAGAACTCAAAAGTGACCGGAATAATCTTAGGTTTCTTTAGATTGTTTTTGGGACTAACGAATCAAGAAAAGTTTGTTTAATCCAATCACAGGTTTGTAATTCAAGGAAAGGGAGACCACGCTCCTAGGTGATCCACGTTCGTGCTAGGATTGAAGATCTTGCGGATTACCATCGACGCAAGTCAATCGGATCATGCGACATGCGACAAGAGGTATTAATCTTTTGTTTATTTTTATATATCTTTAATTAATCAAAAGGGTTTAAGGTTCATAAAATTGGAAAAATTTTAAAAGCTACTCAAACTATTTTTTTAGTCTCGCTTCCGCTGCGTGTACTACGGTATTTTTCCTTACACATAGGTGATCCTTGCTCATTTTTGTGTGTTTTGCATTTGTGTGATTTTTGTTCATTCATACATTTTGCATTCATTTCATTTCAATTATATTCACAATGAGTGGAAACGGTGGCAACAACGAGGGTGCTTCTAGCACGCGTCCTCCTCTCCTCACCGGCGATAACTACTCTTCATGAAAGGGGAAGATGGAGGCGTACTTATGCCAAATCCATGATAGGGCATGGATGGCGATTGAAGACGGATACGCTCCTCCTATGATGACTCCCACGGGTGGTGGAGAAGAAGTTCTCAAGCCTAAGGCACAATGGACTAATGGAGAGTTTGAGACTTCAAAGTGGAATAGGAAGGCAATGCATGCCATCCTATGTGCCATGGATGAGAACCAATACAAGTTGGTTCAAATTACTAGGATTGCCAAAGAGGCATGGGAAATCCTAGAGACGTCTCATGAAGGAACCGAAGTGGTCAAGGATTCAAAACTACAAGTCCTCCAAACTAGTTTTGAGACCATTAGGATGGAAGAGCATGAGCACTTCAATGACTTCCAAGTGAAGTTGATGGACATTGTGAATCAAAGTCATCAACTAGGAGACCCTGATCAAATCAAAATTGGTATGATTTTGGCCCTCATTTCTGTCTCTTTATGCTTGATTCTCGGGTATTATCCTGTGATTTAACTGTGAAAATTAAGTATTTTCAGGAATTTATAGAATTCAGGGGCATTGGAGTAATTTTGGTCATTTGGGGGTAAAAGTGTAAAATATGAGGGAAGTTTGGAGTTTAGCGCAAATACAGAAGAAGACAGGGACTGAATTGCAATTAACCAGAAGACGTGCCACTTGGCAGAGTAAAACGGGGCGTTTTGGTGTGTTGAGTGATTGCGGGCTTCTAAGCGCACCCACGCCAAATGTTTTGTGCACCCTGATGAGCAGGCCCAATCGCGTGGCCCAAGCACCATACCTGCCAGCCTATGCACACCCCACCTTGCTGCTCAGCACGCCCCAAATGCAACCAGCTGGCCCACTCAACAGGCCCACACTCAAAGAGCCCATTCTTTGAGTTATTGAAACGGTGCGTTTCAAGAAAAGAAGAAACAGACCAGGTTGGGCCAGACACAGCAAGCCCAAACAGTGACCCATTAGAGCCTAAATGCACCCTGTCCTATTCTAAACACACCCCCTCTTTAGAGTAAGCTGCAGCCGTTTCATGCACCCCAGCCCCTTGCTAAATGCACCCTATTTACTATTCATCATCCCCTTCCTTTCACGCGTGAGCAGCCATTTCACCCCAAAAACCCTAGCTTCTTCCACGTCATCATTCCGGCGGTTGTGCGACCCAACTCCGTCCGATTTCCGACCAGAATGAATGGCCATGACAACGGCTGCCCGGTCGTTCCATCTTCGGCGTCCCAAATGGTCGGAATCCGGCCACTCCAAAATCACGCCATTTCTTCCCATTTTGCCCCTTTTGGTCGCCATTTGTCATTCGAGGTCGCCACGGCGACAGGGAGTTGATTCCCACACCTGATGAGGTTGCCATTTGCATCCCCAAGGTCGCCATTTGTGCCAAAACCGTGACCATTCTGCTGTGCATCTCTGATTGGCTGGTTTTGGAGGGAAAATTACAGAAAGGCCACCTAGAGGGGCCAAAATGGTAATTTGACAAGTACAGGGGCTGTTTTGGTAATTTGCCATCCGTGACCTAATTCAAAAATACTATAAATTCATCCCTCTTTTCAATTTGAATACCAAGCCTTACCAAGCCATTCAAGCCTATTCTCTCCTACCAATATCCCTTTTCTCCATTAATCATCTCCCAAATTCCTCCATTTTCTATACTTGGACTTATCTTTTCCATCCAAAACCTCACACCAAATCTTGATTACTTCCTTAGACCATTCCTTCCCTACCATTTTCTCCATCACAAATCCTTTGTCACTCACCATAAGCCATCCACCTATCTAGACACATCCTCCTCTTCCATTCTTTGCAACTAGAAGCATCAAAGGAGAACAAGGATCAAACACTAAAGAAGGTGGCCTAAGGGTGATTTCCTTACCATTTACTTGTTTCTATTTGATTGCTACTATGTGTAATTAAACCCCTAATCTAGGGGATTGATTTGATAAACATTTGGTTGTGGGTTTTTGCTTAAGCTTTGTAATGAATCTCTATATGTGTTCTATTTATTAATTCATTAGATTCTATTCATTATGTGATTGACTTGTATATCCACTTGTTAATTACAATCTTGTTTAGAATAACATGTTATATAATCACTCTTGGATTGACACACTTGAGTGATTAAGAATCCAATAAATAGGATGGATTAGTGGAGGGTATATCAACCACATTAATCTAAACCTAAATTGGTTAACATGTAGAGATTGGTCCTTAAAGTGGCTTAAAAAGCAATACCCATACCTACTTGCTAATCAATCAATTCCCTAGCATCAACATTAATTGTTTATATCCATTTTTCTTATCAAGATTGTGAGTCTTCTATTTTTCATATCACCATATTTTTAGTTAGGTTAATTTTGCATGTATGTTTGATGGTTTGACAAACCATACAATCATTCATCATTTATGATTTATTTTATTGTTTTTAGATTAGCTAATTAATTCAACATGTTACTCTAATTCCCTGTGGAACGAACTCTAAGCTTACCACAATACTCATTTTCAAATCTTAAAATATATTGCGTAAAGATTCATTTTATAACATTCTTTTGGTAATTCGCAATTTGGTAACGACACAAAAAGCGAGTCATCAGACCCGTATTCGGATAGGAGAATCAAGCAGAAGATTATGAGATCTCTCCCCGATAGATTCGAGTCTAAGGTGACGGCTTTAGAAGAAAATAATGGTTATAAGGATATGAAGCCTAGCAAGGTCATTGGAAGACTTCTCGCTTACGAGTCTAGGAAGGCTCCTATCTCTACTCCTCCTAAAAAGCAAAAGGGAATTGCTTTGAAAGCATCAAAGGATGAAAAGGAGGTGAAGAATGACTCGGATGAAGACATGGCCTTATTTGTGAAAAGATTCAATAAGGTTATGAAGTTTGGGAAGAGAGGATTTGGTATGAGAGGCCAAGACTTGAAGAAGAAGGGTCCCTTCAAGAAGTTTGAATCAAGGCAAGAGAAGACCGAAAGAAAAGGGGTCCGTTGCTTTTAGTGTAGCGGAATTGGTCACTTTGCTCCCGATTGTGCAAATCACAAGGAAAAGAAGAAGGGAAAAGTGATGGCCGCCACTTGGAGTGGAAGTAGTGATGACTTAAATGAAGAAGATGAGTCTTCGGATGATGAAGACATCATGGCTAACTTCCTAGCCTTTGCCTCCTCTCACAAGAGCAAAAGTGGTAGTGAAAAAGAGGATGAAAGTCAAAGGGAAGGTGACTCTAGTGAAGATGACTCCAATTCTAACTCCACAAATGGATATGTGGAGAAAGAAGTGTTAGTTGAATATCTTAAGGAGTTTAGAAGCTTAGAGATGAAAACCACTAAGAAGATCAAGATGTTGAGAGAATAAAATCTTGAGCTTTCATCTCACAATGACCACTTAAGTGAAGAAGTGGAAAGACTTAAGAAGAGAGAAGATAAGCTAAGAGAGGAGTTAGCGTTATCTAGGAGGAATGAAGAAGGTTTGAAGAGGGAGCTTGATGAAGCTAAGAAGTCACTTACTAGGATGGACTCTAGCACCAAAAAGTTAGACCACATGCTTGGTGTTGGAAAGAGTCCATGTGACAAGAGAGGTCTTGGGTTTGAAGATAGTCAAGAGACCTCTTCCTCTAAGAAGACCGTGTTTGTTAAGGGCTTTGGCAACATAGAAGCTTCACCGGTGCACACTCCTAGGAAGAAGATAGATCTAGGACAATGTTCTAAAAGTGCACAAGTGAAGGTGGTGTCAAGAAGGCAACCTCAAGCCAACATTCCTTATCATTTGGCTCAAAAAGGGAAGAAGACAATCATGCAAGTCCAACATTGGAAGCAAGATAGACCGAGTCAACAAAGGAGATGGATTGAACCCACTCAACCACAAAGACAAGGGAAGGCTCCCATAAATGCACAAGGCAATGGTATGATTTCTCATTTCATTCCAATTTGTCATTTTTGTGGTTTTAATGGTCACATTCGACCAAATTGCTTTCATTATATAAAAATGTGTAGAACTCGAAGCATGATTGAAAAGAGAAAGAATAGAGCCAAGATGCATGTTCCTAGGAATAATAAGATTAATTTGCATGATCCTAGGATTACTAGAGCCCATGTACCAAAGACCATTAAGAAAGAAAATGTTGTTCTTAAGTGGGTTAGAAAGAATGAAAATGTTTGCCATGTTGCACAAATTGCCTTAAAGGCAAATTCTTCTAATCTTTGGTATCTTGATAGTGGGTGCTCTAGGCACATGACGGGAAACAAGAGTTTCTTTGAGACTCTTGTTATGGAGGAAGGAGGAAATGTCACCTTTGGTGATGGATCCAAAAAGAAAGTCATAGGGAAAGGAATCATTTCCGTTCCCAGATTACCCTCCTTATCTAATGCTTTACTTGTTGATGGCTTGAAAGCCAATTTGATAAGCATTTCTCATCTTAGTGATGAAGGATATTCCGTCTTGTTTAGCAAAGACAATTGCTCTATCCTAAAGCCCGATGGACAAACCTTATTGAAAGGTATGAGATCTAGCGACAATTGCTATTGTCTTAAAGCTAGAATAGTCTCAAACAATGTGTCCAAGGATGAGCAAATTGAGTTGTGGCATGAAAGACTTGGCCTCATGAACTTTCGGGATCTACGGACCCTTAGAAAGTTTGAATGTGTGCGTGGCCTCCCTAAACTTGGGAAGAAAGCCAATGGTATTTGTGGACCTTGTCAACAAGGAAAACAAACTAAAGGCATGCACAAAAAGGGTAAGTATCTCTCCACCAAGGAGCCCCTAGAGCTTCTCCACATGGATCTTATGGGTCCTATGCAAACCGAGAGCTTGGGTGGAAAGAGATACATTTTTGTTTGTGTAGATGATTTCTCTAGGTTCACATGGACATATTTCCTTAGAGAAAAATCTGAAACTTTTGATAAGTTTAAAATGCTTTGTACTAAACTTCAAAATGAAATGAATTCTAACATTAAGAGCATAAAACAGATAAGAAGTGATCATGGGAGGGAATTTGAGAATGCTTCATTTGAAACCTATTGTGATAGTATAGGTATCTCCCATGAGTTTTCGGCTCCTAGGACACCTCAACAAAATGGAGTTGTTGAGAGGAAAAATAGGGTCCTTCAAGAGATGGCCCGTGTGATGTTGCTTAGCAACAATATGCCTAGGAATCTATGGGCCGAAGCCGTCAACACGGCTTGCTATATAGGAAATAGAGTTTTCCTAAGGCTCGATACTAGGAATACCTCCTATGAGTTATGGAAAGGTAAAAGGCCAAATGTTAGCTACTTCCACACATTTGGAAGCAAATGCTACATTTTAAATGACCGAGATCAACTTGGCAAATTTAATGCCAAGAGTGATGAGGGTATCTTTATTGGCTATGCCTTAAATAGTAGAGCCTATAGAGTTTTCAATAAGAAAACTCTAAGTGTCATGGAATCATCTAATGTTGTATTTGATGATGAAAGGCTCAAGTCTAGTAATCATGAGGAGGAGATTATTTGTAGTGATGTGACTCCTAATGTGGGGACGTCCAATGTTGTTGATAATGACACATAACCTAGTGATAGAGTTCCTAACTTGGACTCTAATGAACCCGCTCCATGGGTTAGAAGACTCCATAACAAAGATGATGTTATTGGAGATGTGAATGAGGGTGTTAGGACTAGAAGGCAAATAGCTAATCTTATTAGCTTCACTTGCTACACCTCTCAAATAGAACCCAAAAAGATTGATGAAGCTTTAAATGATGAATTTTGGGTTCTTGCCATGCAAGAAGAGCTAAACCAATTCGAAAGGAATGAGGTTTGGACTCTAGTTCCTAGGCCTAAGACCACAAATGTCATAGGCACAAAATGGATATATAGGAACAAATCCGATGAGGATGGCAACATAGTGCGTAACAAGGCAAGACTTGTTGCACAAGGGTACTCTCAAATTGAGGGTATCGATTTTGAGGAGACTTTTGCTCCCGTTGCCCGTTTACTATACATTATCTTGTATGCTACTATCTCTCTTTGCTATGAGTGACCCGGTTGGGGACTACTCCTTTGCCTATATCATGACAAAAAGGGGGAGTAGGATGTGGTAAAGGGGAGTTGTTAATTAAAGTAGTACATGTGCATTTGGGGAGATTACATATTGAGGGGGAGTAACCCATTGAGGGGGAGCATTGCATACTCATACATTGCATAATGTTGTGTTTAAAAGTTTAATTTGCAAATGCTTGTTTTATTTTCACTTGATCAACTCACATACACTTGCTTTGGAAGTGTAATCTAATTGTTTTGAAGGTTTGGTAATTCTACAAGAGATTGAAGACTTGAAGTTTTATTTTCTTATCTCTTTGTAATGTAGAATATCCCGTAGCTTCTCTTTTGTTGTGAGGATCATGTGAGAGGTGGTTTTGTCACGAAATAGCCAAAGGGGGAGATTGTAAGGATTCCCATATTTGATTGGCTTATTTCGTGGACAAACCACAAGTTGGGGTTTGAATTGTAAGGGTAGATTAGGTGATTGGAGACCAACATCGAAGGTCCTCTTCAAGACCTCAAGGTGACAAGCACTCCAAAGGTATATTTCTTGTGCTTAGTTTTCTTTGAAGAGATCTAGAAGCACACACTCACTTAGCATACTTGCATATGTGTGCATTCTCTTCACATGTTACATTACACACTAGCACCTTGTTTGATTATATCTTGTTGTGTGTTTGTTTGTGTCTTGTAATTCGTTTCCCGAATATGTTTGGAAACGTCCGCGCTTGCACGATTATATGCTTGGGTTTGCGCGAAGATCGCCTTTGGAGAATGCCCTTGGCTTCTCCCTTGGTTTCACCTTCAGTGGTGAAACTGCGGTTTGATCGGCGGCCTGACCGCCGAATGGAAACCGCTATTTGATTCCAGAGATCTCTGGACTAAATCTGTGGTTACGATCGGCGGCCAGGCCGTCGAATCGAAACCGTCGAATTAGACCTGATGCATTTATTATTCTCGGGTTCTGTTCGGCGGTTTAATCGGCGGCCTGGCCACCGAATGAAATCGCCGAATTAGATATTTTAGGTCGGTTTCTTTTTGGGTTTTGATCAGCGGTTTCGTGTGACCGCCGAATCTGGTCGTCGAATGATCCCCTGCTTCTCGGGTTCAATTCGACGGTTCAATTCTGCGGCCACGACCACAGAATGAAACCGCCGATCGGTGATTTCAAGGGCAAAAGTGTCTTTTCACTTGCCCTGTTCTTGATGACTATAAATATCACACTTTCTCATTTCTCATTTCTCTAACTTAGTTCTCTGATTCAAAAGAACCCTAATGTTCAAAAAGAGAAACTTGAGAGAAAAACAATCAAGAACTCATTTTTATACACTCAAAACCATTCTCATATGCATCTAAATATCATCTAGAATTTTCTAGCATAGTTAGGATGCTTGCTTGCATGGGTTTTGCTCAACACACTTGCTTTGGTATGTTCTTCACTAATCTCATCTAAGCTTAGTGTTTTATTTATCAAAGAAATCTCTTAGATTATTTGTATGCTCTTAGAATATATTCTAGATACAAAATAGAGATTGTTGTGTTGGCATGTTTGAGTGTTGTATTGTGATAGCAACATCTAGGTTATTTTATCTATGATTTGCTAAGCTTTATGACATGTCATTTAGCTATTGACATCTAGGATTGCATTTATTGTTATCTAATCATCCTAGATAAGCATCTAAGGTTACCTAGCTTTATTTGCTCATTGAATATCATTTTATATTCACATAGGTTGTAATCTCTTCATTGAGAAGTAAGTCTTGCATGTAGCTTCCGGGATTAGGTTGCTTAGATTGCAAGCAATTGGACTAGGTTCACTTATACCGGATTAGGTAGGTGTGTGATTATATACCGGGAGTAGGTTGTAATCGTTTAACACATTTAGTGGATTCGAGGTTCGAGTGTGGCACACTAAACAGCCCGTGGTTTTTCCCGTGAGGGTTTCCACATAAATATCGATTGTATTTTATAATTCCACACCATATTACACTTGTTATTGTTTTGTGTAGTTTGGGGCATTTTTGTAATATTGTCTTAACGCGAAAATTGGGTAAAATTGTTAAAATCTATTCACCCCCCCCCCCCCCCCTCTAGATTAATATTAGAACACACCGTGTTATTTGTTTAAGTATTCATTCGTATTCTCATTGTCTTGTGGCGTTTTAACCTTTGATATGTTTGTTTGCATCTGTGTTTGACTGTGCATGGATAATGTGTTATTAAGTTATAAGTATTTGTTTCAGAAATGAGTAGTTATGTTGCCAGGGGTTCATGCAATGGCGGGGAACAGGTGCTTTTGTTTAGTTTTATGTTAAGGGAAATTCAACTTTTGAAATGTGGCCCCATTTGTTTGAATATGAAGCCCTGACAAAGAGATTTCAAGCCCTGTAAACGATTCCGAAGCATAGTATTGTAGTTGTTAATGGTTTTTGTGATGTTATGTTATGAAGTGTTGGATTTTGTTAATTCAAGTGTTGAAATGTGGCCCCATTTTTCTGAATATGAAGCCTTGACAAAGGGATTTCAAGCCCTGTAAACGATTGTGAAGCGTAGTATTGTAGTTAATGGTTTTTGGGGGATGTTATGTTATGAAGTGTTGTATTTTGTTAATTCAAGTTTTGAAACGTGGCCCCATTTGTCTGAATATTAAGCCCTGACAAAGGGATTTCAAGTCCTGTAAACGATTGTGAAGTGTAGTATTGTAGTTGTTAATGGTTTTTGTGATGTTATGTTATGAAGTGTTGGATTTTGTTAATTCAAGTTTTGAAATATGGCCCCATTTGTCTGAATATGAAGCCCTGGCAAAGGGATTTCAAGCCCTGTAAACGATTGTGATAGTATTTTAGTTAATGGTTTTTGTGATGATTTTGGAATTGGTGGATTTTTTGGTGCCTTGTTATGTCTTTTTTTGTGTTCACATGCTGAGTATATCGTATCTATCATGTATAGTGGTGGGGATGTCCATTTCATTTCATTGTTTATCAAATCTGGGCTTGAAATCCCATTGTGGGGCTTGAAATCCCATTTTG
The DNA here is from genome assembly GCA_954870605.1 of Acer campestre. Lineage (NCBI taxonomy): Eukaryota > Viridiplantae > Streptophyta > Magnoliopsida > Sapindales > Sapindaceae > Acer > Acer campestre. The sequence continues at coordinate 22,926,561 of OX940802.1, forward strand.
TTTTTGAATTTATTTTTTTATTTTTTATTTTTATACTAGATGCCGCCTGATCGTTTCAAAAAACAATGGAGGTATCCAGACCACAGAACCTGGGTACACACGAGAATAAACTCGCACAACAAAACTATTTTTCTTCAAGAGCTAGAGTTAGTGTTGACACGTTGCGGCATGTTGGATAGATTTAAGGAAGGCCCTTTTGGGCAGTATTTGGAAATGGTACAGCCGATTAAAGTGCACGGGATGCTCATCTACAATATGTTGAAAAGACAGCTCATTCGTCCGAATTCAAAGGAGGATGAGATTTGGTTCGATTTGGGGCAAAAGGAGGCTCGGTTTGGGAGAGAAGAATTTTGCTTGTGTACTGGCCTCAACATGGGCACACTCCCCGAAGGCTTCAAAGAACAGAAAGAAGTCGATGAGCAATCTATCTTGAGACGATATTTCAATGATGAAATGCCATCTATGGAATTGTTGGAGGCAACCTTTAACCGGCTGATAGAGCCTGTAGCTGGTGATGATGCGTTGAAGATGGGATACATATTAATGGTGTCCCAGTTCTTCGAGATTGATGAAGGACGGACAGCCATACCTTGTTGGCTGTTTTCTTTAGTAGAGGACATCGATGGTTTTGAGACTTTTAGTTGGGGATCATACCTTTTTGATGTCACATTATGGTGGCTGAAGAATGCAGCCGATAGACACCTCGATAGATTGAGAGGAGGTGATGGCCAGAAGAATAGAGAGATTGACGAAAAAGGCCAGAAGAAGGAAGATAATAAGAAAAAAAAGAAGAAGGAAGAGGAGAAGAAGAAGAAGTCGAAGAAGAGGAAGAGGCAAACTAAAATAGAAGATGGAGAAGAAGAAACAGACAATGACAGTGAGTAGGTGGAGTTGGACAATGCGCAGAACAATGATGAGGCGAAGTATTTCACATTCCACTATTATGGATTTCTGCTAGCATTTCAGGTATTGTCAATAAATGAATGTGTAAATCAACCTTATGCTAGGATTTCTGTTATGGATTTACTTTTATAAAAAAAATTTCTTAATTGTTTAGGTTTGGGCTGTTGAACGGATTACCCGTTTAGAAGGTAAAATTGGGATACGGATAGGAACAGGGTTCCCAAGATTTAAGAATTGGAATTTCAATACAAGGGTTCTAAAAGTTGAATCCTATTTCAGTTCAACGGTATGTATTTTACCATTTGGTGTCTAGTTGTATTTTGATGTGTTGCCTATTTTTCTTGATTTCTGTGATACATTACATTTTGTGGTTATGTGTTATATTACTTATTACTCTATGAATTGTCTGTGAAGGTCATTTTGAAATCTGTATTATAGTGGGTTGTAGGGTACACTTTCTTATTATGAATGGTTGCTTGAATATTATACTGGGTTGTAGGGGGGGGCTTGAAAGATCTTAGTCAGAGCTTGAAATTCATGACTAGAGCTTGAAATTCGTGACTAGGGCTTGAAATTCGTTATTAGGGCTTGAAATTCCTTTGTAGGGCTTGAAAAGCCTTTGCCTGCTATTTAGTTTCTGTTTCAAAATATTCATTAACCTCAATGTTGATGGGACTATACATGCAGATGGAATTGTTCCCATGGAAGGTTTATGATCATGAAAAGTCAAGTGCTTACTACAAATCTTTGATGTTGGATGATCTGGAGGACCGTGCAGATGCAATGGAAGAGGGTGATGCTTCCATTCAGCACACCAAGACTCTCCGATCTAAAAACTCAGATCAACCGGCGTCTAACAAACGGCTCTTCCATGGAGATGTAGAAACTCCGAAGGTAAAAATTCATAATATACATAAGTTTTATTATCCTAAGTTATTTTACTAAGTTCTTTTGCATGATGTAATCATTAATTTTGGATTTTGAATTGGATTTGCAGTCAAAATTGAAGACATCGGTTCCGTATACAATTCCTGAATTGTATACATGTATGGAAAATATGATTACACAGCAAATAACAGAAAGCGAGGGGAGGATGAAGCGTTGGATAGCAGAAGAAATTGCAAAGATTGTAAAACAAAACAAGGTTGGAGATGCATCTTCACCGAAAAAATCAAGAGAAATTAAGGACAAAGGTTTTGATAGGGTAAGCTTCAATTATTTGTTAGTTTACTCTTAACATTTATTACATTACATAATAAGAGTCCTTCGCCAGGGCAGTCCTTAGTATATATTGTTCTCATTGTAGGATGATAGCAATCGGTTGGATGAGAAGGTACATTTTGTGAATGACATTTATGATGATGAAGTTGATTAGGAGGGTGACAGACTGCCAGGTGTTGAGAATGATCTGAAGGATCTTGAGGTTGACAGAGAGGCAAGTGTTGAGACTGATGTTGATAGTGATGTTCAGAAGGTCGAAGATAAGAGTGTTGTTGAGAAGGCCGAGGGTGATAGTGGCGTTGAGAAGGCCGAGGATAAGAGCAGAAATGAGAAGGCAGAGGTTGAAAGTGTTGTTGAGAAAGACGACATTGAAAGTGTTGTTGATAAGGACAAGGTTGATACAGAAATTGAGAAGGCCGAGGATGAGAGTAATGTTGAAGTTGAGGTAGTTGGTAAGAAGTCTGAAGGAGACAATGCGGATGTTGCTAAAAAGCCAATTTGTGTGGATGATTTCCCATCCCCGGATTGCTGGCCTGTTAATGTGCTTCCAACCGGTATGCCCAGTGTTATATGGGATGAATCTACTCACCCCTCAGTGGTTTACAAGAATGAAGACAAGGAAAGGGGCCGAAGGCGGTCAAGGTTCCTCCTAACCCCGTATGTTGACCCCATGCCGAAAACGAAGAAGAAAGGAGAAGCAAATCATCATTCCAAAGACTTCACGGCATTTTTGAAGGGCAAAAATGAAGTCAAGTAATGCTCTTTTCCTATCCTCCATTAACCTAAGCTAGTTCAATTTATGGTGTTGTGATTTGTTATGCCATAATATAAAAATCTCGTTGACAATGAACAGAATATATACCAGGCACCCCGTAAAAGACATGATGCGTTCCGAGTTGAAGGACTTCATTAACACGGACAAATGGATTTCAAACTCGGTAACTTCTTTTAAAGTGTTCAATTTTGTTATTATATTGTTAACATGCACACTTCTTTTCTAATTCTCTGTCGATACATGTAATTGTAGCATATAGACAGCTACTTCGACGTGCTTTGGAAGAAGCGTTTGGGATTACAGTTTAATTACCGGCAGGATATAAGATTGGTCTCTCCCATGTTTTTCGTAAGTTTACTTTTATTCTTGGATTATGGAATATGTATTTGCTTAAGATGGTTGGTTTTTTGTATAACAAGGTTGGTTTTTTTTTACACAGCTCAATTTGAATATTCAGTGGGAGAAAATAGTGTTGGAGATACGAACCCAAAGGGAGCTAAAAGAGTTTGAAAAGGAAGAGGAGGCCGGAAAGGCTGGGGAAGATGGATCAGACAAAGAAGTTATACAACAATGTGTGAAAAAGAAGAAAGGTCCTTCTCCACCATCAGTGTGCGAAACGAAAGAAGTTTGGGAAGATTACCCCGAGTTCAATCCATTGGATTTCCACCCTCACAATGATCTTTTACATTACGTCCGGGGTAGTGATCTGCTTTACAATGAACCGTGGTGGAAGATGAATTCGGTAAGTTTGTATGTTTTGCATGAATATGGATTCGGTGGATTTGGTATGTTATGTTTCACTCCCTCTGCCAGGGCTTGAATTTCCATTGGCAGGGCTTGTATTCCCGTTTCTAGGGCTTGAAATTGCTTTACAGGGCTTGAAATTCTGGAACATTCCTTGCAGGTTTTGATTCCTTGCAACGTCGGTGACCACTGGGTTATTTCAAAAGTGTTTTTAAAAGAAGGAAAAGTGAGGATGTTTGATTCCTAGTGGGGAAGACAATGAAGGAACAATCGAATAGGGGAAATCCGACCATTACTATATTTGTTACCCTCCATCTTGAAGGCATCAAATTATTACAAAGAATTGACTTACCTGTGCCCACAACTCTGTAAGGATTCCCGGTTTTTGATTGGCTTATTTCGTGGACAAACCACATGATGGGGTTTGTTTGTAAGGGAAGCTTAGGTGGTGAAGGATCTAGCCTTAAGGCCCTTTTCAAGACCTCAAGAGAAGAAGCACTCCAAAGGTATATTTATTAGTGTTTCTTGCAATGAAGAGAAGTAGATGCACACACACACAACACTTGCATAATTCTCATTCTTGAATGTGTTGTGTATTTATTTTGTGTATGCATTATTGCCTATTTCATCTCTCTTCATGCATGTTTATTTGGTTGCATCTTGCTTAGTATTGCATAGCATGGTTAGATTTTAGGATGCTCCATCAGGTGCAATTTGCGCCCTGATCTGCGGCCAAGGCCGCAGAAATGAGGCCGCAGAATAAGGAACAGAATTCATACTCTCTGCTCTCTTTTCTGCGCCCAAAGATTTTGCGTTTAGGGGCCGCAAAACTGTTAGGTGCATTTCTGCGCCCTTGAGTTCTGCGCCCCTGGCCGCAAAATCAACCCGCAAAATCGAGACGCAAAACTGTTAATTACAGTTCTGCGCCCTGTGTTCTGCGGTCAAGGCCGCAGAATCAAGGGCGCAGAATCAGCGGTCTTTTACAAATTTTACAAAACAGCACCACTTCACTTTGGCATACTATATATATGCCTCTTTCTTTTCTAGGTCGTTTTGATGAGTCCAAAAATCATATTTTTACTTAGAACAATTTCTTAAGTGAAAAATCTTCAACAACTCATTTTTATACACTCAAAATCATATACATGGGCATCAAAGATCATCTAAGCATTTTCTAGCATAGTTAGTTTGCTTAGTTGATTGATTTTGAATCATCACATCTCTCTTGGTATGTTCTTCACTAATCTCATCTAATTTTAGTGTTTTTCATATTAAGGCATCTCTTTTATAACTTGTATGTTTTTAGATAATATGCTAAATACAAGATAGAGATTGTTTGTGATGACTTGATTGAGTGTTGTATTGTGATAGCTATCTAGGTTTTTATAATCTATGTTTAGCTAAGCTATTTGACATGTCATTTAGCTATTGATATCTAGGATTGCATTTATTGTTATCTAATCATCCTAGATAAGCATCTAAGGTTGCCTAGCTTTATTTGCTCATTGAATATCATCATATATTCACATAGGTTGTATAATCTCTTCATTGAGAATTTAAGTCTTGTTGGCTAAGGTTGCTTAGGCCACAAGCAAGATGGACTAGAGCCACTAATAAAGGCCCGAGTGGTAGAAGTGGGGGGTTACAGACCGGAGTGTTAGACGAGGTCTACATAGGTTGTAAACTTCATTTCAATTAGTGGATTTCGAGGTTCAAGTGTGGCGCACTAAACAGCCCGTGGTTTTTTCCTAGTGGTTGGGTTTTCCACGTATACATCAAGTGTCATTTATAATTCCGCACCATATTACACTTGTTGTTTTTATTGACTATTAGGGGCTTTTTCGTAATATTGACCTTAAACGAAAATTGGGTGAAAATTAGTTAAAATCTATTCACCCCCCCCCCCCCTCTAGATTGATATTGTATACACACCGTGTGATTTGTTATTACTTTCAATTGGTATCAGAGCGGGTTCCTAGATATACTTAGGTGATCCTTGCTCACTTTTGGTGTGTTTTGCATTGTGTGTGTTTTCTTGATTTATTCATACATTTTGCATTTTACTCATTTGCATTCATCCAAACACAATGAGTGATACTGGGATGAGCAAAGAGGGAGCGTCGAGTGTGAGGCCACCGTTGCTCACCGGCGTGAATTATGCCTCATGGAAAGGCAAGATGGAGGCATACTTGTGTCAAATCCATGATAGGGCATGGATGGCAATTGAGGATGGGTATGCACCTCCTATGATGACTCCCACTGGTGGAGGAGATCAAGTTCTCAAGCCTAAGGCGGATTGGACAAATGGAGAGTTTGAGATTTCGAAGTGGAATAGAAAGGCATGGCACGCCCTTCTATGTGCAGTGGACGAAAATCAGTACAAACTGATTCAAAACACTAGGATAGCCAAGGAGGCATGGGATATCTTAGAGGTTGCACACGAAGGAACCGATGTTGTCAAGGATTCCAAGCTACAAGTCCTTCAAACGCAATTTGAGTTGCTCAAGATGGAGGAGGACAAGTGCTTCAATGACTTTGAAGTCAAGTTGATGGATATTGTCAATCAAAGCTATCAACTAGGTGATCCATACTCGGATAGGAGAGTCAAGCAGAAAATTATAAGGTCTCTCCCCGCTAGGTTTGAATCGAAGGTGACGGCTTTAGAAGAGAACTCTGAATATAGAGATATGAAGCCGAGCGAGGTTATAGGAAGACTCCTCGCCTATGAGTCTAGGATAGGTCCTAGCACTTCACCTCCTAAAAAGCAAAAAGGAATTGCTTTGAAAGCTTCCAAGGTTGAGAAGGAGGAAAAAGATGACTCGGACGAAGACACGGCTTTATTGCTTAGAAGATTCAAGAAGTTTGTCAAGTTCGAGAAGGATGGTTTTGGATCCAAAGGCCAAGGTTTGAAGAAAAAGGCCCATTTCAAGAGATTTGAGCCTAGGCAAGAGAATAGTGAAAGGAAAGGGATCCAATGCTATGAGTGTGGCGGTATAGGACACATCTCACCCGATTGTGGGAATTTGAAGAACAAGACGGGAAAAGTTATGGCCGCCACATGGAGTGATGACTCCGGAGAGGGAGATAAGTCATCAAGTGATGATGAGCTTACCATCAACTATACGGCTTTTGGAGCCACATATGTTGAAAATGAAGTTGATGGTAAGGAAGTTGTGACAAGTGATCCCAAAGTAGAAAAAGATGAAGAAGTAGCACAAAGAGTTGAAGAAGTAGCTACTCATTGGGATATGTCCATTACTTCATCAAGAGACAAATTTGATGATCTTGATGAAGAAGATAACTCCATTGGTGAGTTGGAGAACATAGAAGATGACTCAAGTGTTGAGAATTTGTTACCTAACTCTACAAAAGGAAATGTAGAGAAAATGGATGTTCATGACTTCATAGTCAAGTGTGAAAGATCTATGATGAAGGATAAACGAAAGATGAAGATTTTAGAAGAAGAAAATCAAGAACTTTCATCACACAATGACCACTTAAGCAAGCAAGTGGAGATGATGGGTCTTAAAGACAATGTTGAGAGCTCTAGGTTAGAAAATGAAAAAGAGATTCAAAGTTTCAAGGAAGAGAATCTTAGGCTTTCAATACTTGTTGACCACTTGAGTAGTGAAGTGGTAAGATCCATGGAGGATGAAGACAAGCTAAAGGATGAACTAGCTTTGTCTAAGAGGAATGAAGAAGGGTTGAAAAGAGAGCTTAGGAATGCTAGAGATTTGATCTCTAAGTTGACCTCTAGCACGGAAAAACTCAACCACTTGTTGAGTGTTGGAAAAGGCCCTAGTGACAAAAGAGGTCTTGGCTTTGAAGAAGACAAGGAGAGTCTCACTCCTAACAAGACCATATTTGTCAAGAGCTTAGGCAAGCAAGAGGCTTCACCGGTGCAAACTCCTAGGAAGAAGATTGATCTAGGACAATATTCTCATAGTGCACAAGTGAAGGTAGCTTCAAGAAGACAACCTCAAGCTCAAAGAGTTCCTCACGCTAACTTCCCTCAACCTAAGATACACAAAGGGAAGACACCTATCATGCAAGCTCCATTGAACGAGCAACCTTGTCTTGGTTATCAACAAAGAAGGAGAGATCCTATTCAACAACCAAGACAACCACAACGACTTGGGAATGCACCAAAGCATGCACACGGGAATGGTATGATTCCTAACTTTATTCCCACTTGTCATTATTGTGGTATTGATGGTCACATAAGACCAAGTTGCTTTTATTACATTCAAATGTGTAGAGTTAAAAGCATGATAGAAAAGAGAAAGGCTAGAGCTAGAATACATGTTAACATAAAGGAAGAAACTCATTTGCATGATCCTTTAACTTCTAAAGCTCTAGAACCTTTGTCCACTAGGAAGAAAACTATGTCACCTAAGTGGATAAGAAAGTATAATGAACCCGCTTGCTATGAGACAAACATGTCTCACATAGGTTCAACCGAGTCCAATGGACTTGGAAGGTCCATAGGACCTCATGACCTTCATTGTTGAAGGGTGGTTATTGACCCCATATGGGGAACTCAAGCAAAGAGAGCTTTTTGTATACTTGATGCATGCAAAATATCTTAAAGATCTTATGCTTCTTTGTTGATTGCTTGAGTAAGCTTGGTTGCACATATGTATATATGTTTTCTATTCAATAAGTGTGAACCTTGCTTTGTTTTCAATCCATGTCATATTTATGTTCAAACATGCATTTTTGGACTAGGAAATTAACATAGGAAGTATGATTTGAATGACCTATAGTTATTTCCATGACATGATGATTCTTAATTGACATGCTTAATGCCATATGAAAAGCATGAAATTCAAATGACATGCTCAAATGAAAAAGCATGAATTGATGATTGCATATTTCTTAAATGCAAAACTTGTGTGAAAAAGCTTATGAGACTCAAATTGATTAAAGGATCTTGCATCCGGTCAAAGGATTTTACAATCCAAATGTCTCTCTTTCTTTATTTGTTGAACATGGTTACTATCATACGGATTTCATATCCGGAAAAATCAAATAGGGTGCAAAGTCACTCATGCCATGTTTCGCTTATAAAGTTGGATATAGTGTTTATAAAATTGAAAATCAATAAATTCTCTATATCCTTGCTTCTCTTATGACATTGGTGAAATTGGTTTGAATTCTTATTAGAAACCTTTGTAAATTGCTTTGCCAAATACCATTGTATTTTGGACTTGAATGCTACATGTCTTGTATGCAAAGCATTTTTGATTCACACATTTTTTTTAATAACCCTCCTTGTTTCTCTCCAATTATTTGAGTAGCATAAGTGACTTACATGAATATGCAAATATCTTGTATGCTTCTACCTCTCTTTGCTAATGAGTGACCTTGTTGGGGACTACTCCTTTGTCTATATCATGACAAAAAGGGGGAGTAGAATGTGGTAAGGGGAGATGCTAAATTGTTGTGACAATTTGTGCATATTGGGGAGATTATCTATTGAGGGGGAGTAACCCATTGAGGGGGAGCATTGCATTCACATACATTATACTATGTTGTGCTTAACTTACGTAAATGCAAATGCTTGGTTTATCTCACATGATTAATCTCACATGTTTGTGTATTGGAAAATATAGAAACTTGTTTTCAGGGATTGATTGATCTACAAGAGATTGAAGACTTCAAGATTTTATTTTCTTATATCTCTTTGTAATGTAGAAGATCATTGTAGACCCTTAGTTTCTATTTTGTTGTGAGGAATCAATGTGAGTGGTGGTTTTGTCACGAAATAGCTAAAGGGGGAGATTGTAAGGATTCCCGGTTTTTGATTGGCTTATTTCGTGGACAAACCACATGATGGGGTTTGTTTGTAAGGGAAGCTTAGGTGGTGAAAGATCTAGCCTTAAGGCCCTTTTCAAGACCTCAAGAGAAGAAGCACTCCAAAGTTATATTTATTAGTGTTTCTTGCAATGAAGAGAAGTAGATGCACACACACACAACACTTGCATAATTCTCATTCTTGAATGTGTTGTGTATTTATTTTGTGTATGCATTATTGCCTATTTCATCTCTCTTCATGCATGTTTATTTGGTTGCATCTTGCTTAGTATTGCATAGCATGGTTAGATATTAGGATGCTCCATCAGGTGCAATTTGCGCCCTGATCTGCGGCCAAGGCCGCAGAAATGAGGCCGCAGAATAAGGAACAGAATTCATACTCTCTGTTCTCTTTTCTGCGCCCTTGGATTTTGCGTTTAGGGGCCGCAAAACTGTTAGGTGCATTTCTGCGCCCTTGAGTTCTGCGCCCCTGGCCGCAAAATCAACCCGCAAAATCGAGACGCAAAACTGTTAATTACAGTTTTGCGCCCTGTGTTCTGCGGTCAAGGCCGCAGAATCAAGGGCGCAGAATCAGCGGTCTTTTGCAAATTTTACAAAACGGCACCACTTCACTTTGGCATACTATATATATGCCTCTTTCTTTTCTAGGTCGTTTTGATGAGTCCAAAAATCATATTTTTACTTAGAACAATTTCTTAAGTGAAAAATCTTCAAGAACTCATTTTTATACACTCAAAATCATATACATGGGCATCAAAGATCATCTAAGCATTTTCTAGCATAGTTAGTTTGCTTAGTTGATTGATTTTGAATCATCACATCTCTCTTGGTATGTTCTTCACTAATCTCATCTAATTTTAGTGTTTTTCATATTAAGACATCTCTTTTATAACTTGTATGTTTTTAGATAATATGCTAAATACAAGATAGAGATTGTTTGTGATGACTTGATTGAGTGTTGTATTGTGATAGCTATCTAGGTTTTTATAATCTATGTTTAGCTAAGCTATTTGACATGTCATTTAGCTATTGATATCTAGGATTGCATTTATTGTTATCTAATCATCCTAGATAAGCATCTAAGGTTGCCTAGCTTTATTTGCTCATTGAATATCATCATATATTCACATAGGTTGTATAATCTCTTCATTGAGAATTTAAGTCTTGTTGGCTAAGGTTGCTTAGGCCACAAGCAAGATGGACTAGAGCCACTAATAAAGGCCCGAGTGGTAGAAGTGGGGGGTTACAGACCGGAGTGTTAGACGAGGTCTACATAGGTTGTAAACTTCATTTCAATTAGTGGATTTCGAGGTTCAAGTGTGGCGCACTAAACAGCCCGTGGTTTTTTCCCAGTGGTTGGGTTTTCCACGTATACATCAAGTGTCATTTATAATTCCGCACCATATTACACTTGTTGTTTTTATTGACTATTAGGGGCTTTTTCGTAATATTGACCTTAAACGAAAATTGGGTGAAAATTAGTTAAAATCTATTCACCCCCCCCCCCCCCCTCTAGATTGATATTGTATACACACCGTGTGATTTGTTATTACTTTGAAACTCCATTCACTGCCGAAAACGTGGATTCACTCTTAATTCCTCAACAGGGCGATGGGTAGTTAATTTACATTGCTATATAACTTGGTGTTTTTTTACATGTAATTGTCATTATCTTACCGTTATTTTCATATAGTGCAGTAGCAGCTACGGTGTTTTCATGTTAAAGTTCGCCGAATTAGTATTATCCGAAGTTGATTTACCGTGGATTCACGAATTTGGTCAAAAGAATATACCAAGCATCAGGAACGCAATGGCACTTGACGTTTTCGTTAATGGCGAGATTGTAAACCCCAGGAAATTAATAACAAAATAACACATTATCACAAAAATAGGAAATCCCATGAACCATTTTATTATTGGGCTGGGCCCTTTGCATTACAAACCCGATAAACAATAAGAGAATAACACATGACATTTGAGATGATGAACCCCAACCCAACTAAGTAAAGAAAAGGGCATGGAGGTTAATTTTGCAGGCTATGTGAATTTTGTCGATGGGCATGGAGGTTTTCGGAAGAAATCGAAGTTACAAGCAAGTATAGCTTATACCTCTGATTTCTTCTGAAAGACTTCTATGCCCTATTAACAGTGCATTGAAGTGTTTCTGTTTAATTTTTGTGTTTTGGATTGGTCCCTCCGATTAACCATAACCGGTTTTCTTTCTACCTTCGATTTCGTTTACTGTTTGTGTTGTCCAATGTTTTCTGTTATCGAAAGATTTACTTTGTTGTTTTGCCATTATTAAAAAAAGATTTTCATCTGATATTTTCGTTTGTTGGTTGTTTGTTTATTGAAGTGTCATACAGTGTGTTGTTTGAAATGGCGAAGAAATCGGTGTATGTCGTTTTCAAAGGGAGGAAAACCGGTGTCTTCAACTCATGGCCGGAATGTCATGATCCAATTGATGGATTCAAGGGTGCTTCTTACCAGAAATTTAGTACGGTTGATGAAGCATATCAAGCTCTCCGAAGCCGTGACGTTCAGCGTGAACTTTGTATTCATACTCCTGCTACAACAGAAGACAACGAACCCGTACAAACCCAAAGAAATTTCCTTCCATTTCCACTATACCTAATTGTTGTGTTTGTTATTGGAATAACAGTGGGTAAATTTATGTGAAATGGTATGTGAAATGGTGTTTCTGGTTGATGGTTATGTATATTGCCTTCTGTGCCTTTTTTTAATATGAATAAAAGATAACTTTTAGGGTGTTTCTGGTTCATTGTTATGTATATTGCCTTTTGTGTAGATGTTAGTCATATATTGTCTAACGGAAATGCATGGGCAGTAAACTGTAGGGCAGAAATAATTAACACAAACTTAAAACGGAAAAAAAATATGAAATTAAGATTAACAAGGGCATTACAAGGGCATAACAAGGGCATAGCATAACAAGGGCAGCAAACTGTAGGGTCTGTGAACGGCATGATAAGAGGCTTTTCTCTAGGGAGATGGTGGAATATTGAAGTCCAACATCTTCTTCTGCAATTTTTCAACAAGAGTGTAAAGACCGTTAAGTTCATTGTCTCTTGCCTCAATCTGAACATGTAAATTGATTATTTCTGCTTCAGGTTTTCAACTTTTCCCATCAAAACTGCATTGTCAACAGTCAGGCATCCAGCATTTGCTCGCTCATCACGGATGGTGTTCTCTGCATTTGCAATTCGTTGCCTCAGACATTCAAAGATTGATTCCAGCCTGTCTGTCTCAGGAACTTGCCTGCCAACATGATTACCGATATTGTTTGGTGCCATTGTATGAAAAAAAAAAAAAAAAAAAAGATGAACAAATATAAATGAACAGTGAAAAGGATGTGTAACAGGGACAAGGTATTTATAATGGGATGCAAACGTTCACCATGAATGAAAAGTCACAATGGTAACCAGTCATGATTGTTTTGGTGACTGTAAAAGTCCTCTGCATAATTGCATCTGGATGCCTGTTCACTACCCAATGCACCGATTATCCTGTTTCTCAAATGGAAAAGACACCATTAATATCTCTTAAATTTAAATTTCCTTTTATTCCATTTAATTTAATTTCAGAAATCAATTCTTTTGGATTTTAAATAGTTAATTACATTCAATTTGAGTTTATTTATCATGGGCTTAGGCCTTAACGTTAACGACCAAACAAAAACCTCGGCCCGTAAGCCTTAACAAATCAATGTTCTTCATACTAATCTGGGTAATTAATGTTCTTCCAGGGCTTGCAATTTATAGGTCAGGGCTTATGGAAATATAAATAAAGAATTTGAAGCCCTGTCATCCCTGAAACAGACAACAAATTTCCTGGGCTTCACACATCAATGTTATTTAACGGGCTTCACATTTGTTAGTGCAGGGCTTATGAAAATAATAATGATATATAAATTGAAGCCTTGTCTGTTGCACGAAACAGACAATGAATTGCCTGGGATCAATAATGGCAAAACTAGTATGTATATACTACAACAAACAGTATACCACAATATATACTAGAAATTACAAGATTGTATTATTTCATCACAGGGCAAGGCCACAACAAATATTCCTGAATACACAATTATTCCATTATCATACATCAACACAACAAGTGAAAAACAATTGTAAACACATGCTGGGCTTGGGGCTCCTATTTTTCAACTTAAAAATAGTTGTAACAACATAAACAGCATCACCTAAAATGTTGTAAAATGTTGTACATATTGTTAAGGCTGCACCATTAGAACAGCAACAACTTCCTTGCAGTCCTGAATTTCAACCTACAATGAAGGTGTATGTGTATGCAACAGCAAAAGTGTAAGCAACTACTATCTCTCAAATATTTTATTTTTTAAACAACTATTACAAGGAAAGGATGAGTCTCACCCATACCTAATAATCAACGTCTTTTTCGTCTGTGTTAGTGTCATCCGAGCTGAGGTGGGGTGCCATACTGGGGTCGAGTAGGTTATCCCTATCTGGGCATGTAAGTTTGTTATGTCCTTCTTTCTTGCACACGCTACAAGCACAAGGTTTTTTTCTGGTTTCCCTGTGCTACATGATGGGTTCGAGCAACTTTTTTAATTGTGTCCCTTATGGCCACAATTCCCACACGTTTGTTGCTTTCGTTTCTCCCCAACAGAAGGCATCTGATTTTTCTTTGGTCTTCCTGTCAATCGCTTTTTTTTCCATGGCAAGACAACGCGATTACGAACATCATCACCAATGTCCCATGCTTCAGGTTCTGGAACAGGGTTCACAGACATGTCATATGCCTGTTTCAGCCATCCGGTTGTGAAAAAGTCAGAACATAATGAGTTGATGGGCATACCTTTAAGCCTGATACAAAACACACAAATAATAAAAAATGATTAACAAATAGACCCTGTAAATGTTGTTAAAGTAATCAAGATATGCAAATGAAGAAATATAACAAAATGACATTAGGAAAATCTATAACAAATTTCATAACCTATACTGAACAAATCTAGAACAAATTTCAGAACCTATATTGAAGACATCTAGAACATATAATGAAGACATTGACCTCTAATTATACAAACAACAACTCTCCTTTGTCTCCCATGGACAATTATTTTTAAAGCCCTGTAAAAGGACTTGAAGCCCTGTAAAACTATTTCAAGCCCTGTTAAACACAAGGGTTTCAAGCCCCAGACTCGAACTTCAAGCCCTAGAAAGAGTTATCAATCCCAACAAAACTACGCCACACAACAGCAGCACTTGACCAAATGACATAGAAAACAAAACAACAAAAAGGGCCACACAACTACCAGAACTTCAAAAAATGCCACACACCAGCAGCACTTCCCCAATTTGGTATTCTGAATCTCTAGAACAAATTTCAGACCATATGATGAAGACATTTCAAGAAATCAAGGAATGGACAGACTTATTAAACCCAAAATACATGCACCCATTCATTAAACACTCCACACAGCCCACACACCCATTCATCACAACTAAATACTCATCACAATCAAGCAATTTCTCTATCCAACAAAAGACAACACCAACAACAATTAGGGAGCATAATAAACAAATAATCGTCTTTCATAGGTTCCAATGCACAGATTAAAAGAAACACTAACCTGCAGCAGATGGGTTGATTTGACGATTCGAACCTTGAGAAGAAGCCAATCGTTCCTTTCTCAACTGGTTTCGTTGCCTTCGATTTATAACCCACAGCTTAGTTACCCTTGCCTTCGATCTATCGACACCATAACTCAAACTCGAGAGAAACCCAAACACAATTGCAAACTTTTGAAGACTGGACAGACAAACACATTATCCCTCATCGTCCTCGTCGCCTCTGTCTCTCTCTATCTCTCTGTTTTTAGGGTTTCTAAATGGTTTTCCCCATCGCCTGTTCAGTTGAAAACAGTTCAGAACGAATTTCAGAATAGGAGGAATATTGAAGCCCCAAAGATGGGGAGGACTGAAGATGAGGAGAACTGAAGATAGGGAAGGAAGAAGGAAAAGAAGAAGACGGAGATGGAGGACTATGGTCGGGTCAGGATATGTTCGAAAATGGGGGAGGGAATTCAATAGGGGTCGTTGAAAGAAAGGGAGGGGAGGGAAGGGAAGAGAAGGGTAATTGTGGGAAAGCTAAATGCTTAAGGGTAGTTATGACATTACAACCCCCTTGAAGAGGGAAGGGTAGTTTAGTCCAACAGGGGACATTTTATGTAAAGTAAACTTCAGTAACAGACAGTTTTGCAAGGAAAACAATAGGGAGACTTTTTTGCTCTTTCAAACTTGGAAGTGGACACTTTATGGATTGTGAATATTGTGTGGATATACCACCAATTGTATACACCACTTAACACTTCATCCAACCACTTTTCATACTTTAATATAAAACTACCTTCCACCTTCTCCTCTTCACAAGGTGTAACTGTGGTGAGAGTATGTAGCACACTTATGGCACGTTTTCATTGGACGGCCCCACGGCCAAGTGTATGGGACCGTCCCAGCCAAGATTTTCTCCTTCACAAGTTATTAGGCACACATGGAAGATTGAGTTTGTATTGCTGCATGCATAAGCTGATTAGGTGGTGGAATATTACAACATCCATCCCTCACTTTGTTGCCTATATATATATGGATGGATTTAAATGTAAACATGATGTAATTTTAATAATCTCAAGCTGATGCTCTTTCCATCCAATATCAATATAAATGATAAACTCTCTCTTGTGTTCTCTCATCTCTCGTCACTCGTCTCTCTCTCTCTCTCTTGTTTCTCTTCTTCTATTTTATTTACTTTTGTTTATCTATTCTTTAATTAATCCTTGTTCATCTTAATTTTGTTATTTAATTATATTACAATGTTATGAAATATTTCAGATGCAAGGTTGTAATGCTTTTTATGTCCCAACCTATTTGTACATATTATTGTTTAACCAACAAATCTTTGAAATCAAAGTTGTAATGGCTTTTGAAAGGATCAAAAGCGTATTTTTTAAATGTTATAAGCGAAATTTGAAGTTGTTTTAGGTTGTTTGGCAAAACTAAAAATACCTTTTTTTAAAAAATTGTCTTAATTAACCTTTAAAATGCCATTTTATGTCTGTTTGGACAAGCCCAACAAGCTTTTATTGGTTTTTTATTTTTTAATACATACGATTTGGCTCTAAAATAAGTTAACATTATAATTATAGTATAATTTTATTTCAACTTCTGCAAATTTGACCGAATGAATGGAAACAAATCAAACAATACAATACAATTTGTTTGTATATAAACAATCAATTCAAGAAGATTTAGACCTATTGACAGTGGGACAGGCTTCGAGAGAATGTTAAACAATTAAGTTGACTTGCTATTGGAACGACTTGGTAAGGTTTTGCTTCTGATTTTTTTTTTTGTTCGATCCTTTGCTTCGCTGTCTACTCTGTTTGTTTGATACTCTATTTGAATTCTTATATTGTTTTTAGTTGGGTTGTATTGGTTAATAGATTTCTATAGTATGGGAATTGTTGAAAGACTCTAATACAATGGAACAAATGTAAATATTTTATAACTTGGAATTTTAATTAAAAAAAGCAATCCCAGAACAGAATAAGTACCACACACGACACTGAGTACAACCAAAGATGACAAACAAAACACACGCATAGAACATAATAAGTAATACTTGAAGTAACAAACATGCATTCCTTAGTAGATGTTAGGATTATGCTCAATAGCAAGAGTGTAATAGTGTAATTAACAATCTTTTTCATATTAATAAAGTGATTTTTGTTTTAAACAAATCTTATAGCATTTATAGTTTAATAATTGTTAAAGTAAATAATCATAAGGTCTAAAGACTATGAGAAAAGAAGAATTGTTCATACATCTGGATATGTATGTGGTAGACACAATTCTTTAGTTAGTCTTGAATATCGTTCACAACTTAAGTTAAAGGTTGGGCACCTTTATCTTGTTAAAGTTGTAGAATTCTTTTGCTAGCATTTGAGTGGGATCAAATGAGATATGATGAGTCTAAAATCATCGGAGTGTCTTCGAGCAAAAGAATCTAGTGCACTGGGTGCATTGAACAGGATCACAATGAAATACTTTATCTATAACCGTCAGTAGATAAAAGTAATTTCATTATCAGGACAATCGGAGAGTCTATCTTAATCCTGAGATAAATGATGGACTTATGGTTGCAGGTGATATCATTTGAGCTATCAATGAGTACGATTATATCGCATAGTCTATCCTCGATAGTTTGGTGATATTCATTTGTTAATCGATAGAGGACTTCATTTATAGATATGGACATCGTGGCTCCATTTATTAAATGAGAGTATAATATCATCATATGGATGTTTTGAGGTAATTGGATATTAAATCTCAACGTTGAGTTTTCAATAGTGTCTATTGAAAACATGGCTTCTGGACAAGTCAAAATATCCAAGTTCAAAACGTGGTCATATGAGTAAATATGGTAACTTGGAGAGTTATAGACGGTCTATGAACTCTTGGCGATTACTGATATTAATCACGAGGATACACTATCTCCAATATGATTGTCTAGGGTATGAATGAGGAAACATCTTCCTTTTCTATCTTTATTTAAGAGTTCAATTTTAGCTCTTTAGTGGAATGAGCTAAAATTAATGGATCGGACCTAAGTGAATCATTTGTTGATTGTGATTAGGTTATGTCTATTGGAGCTTAAATTTAGATAGCCCGCCAAGATCCCCAATCCACACGGACTTGCATGGATCACTTGTTATATTCTACCGGACCAATTTAGGGTCCATCTAGAATTGCAATTTAATGTATTAAGAATATAATTTGCACATTATTTATATAATGGGCTGCACAATTATATTTATATATTAATGGATGACATGTGGGCTTGTTTCTTTTAGTAAGAATGGGTCTAGTTCACATGTGGGCTTTTTATTTAAAGACCTATGGATTTAATGAAATAAGAAAAATAATATTTGGCCCAATGTATATATGTGGGGCGGCAACATGCTATAATGGCATTAAATATTATTTTGTTTCATTATTTAATTAAATAAGAATTAATTAATTTATTAATTAATTGTTTAATTAAAGTAACAAATCTTTTCTAAATAGGAAATATGATTCCTATTTGTATACTATTGGTAGTAGTATAATTAAATAGAAAGACTTGTTTGACAAGGAAAATAAATAATTAATTTTATTTATTTGATCAAATAGGAAGTCTTTTTATTTTAGTCAAATAAGGAATAAAAGATTTATGAGTTTGATTAGGTTTTGGAAATCTTTTCTAAATAGGAATTAGGGTGCAATTCAAACTAATTAATTTTGTTTTGGAAATTGCGGCAACCCTAATTATTTTAGGAAGAGAATTCGGCCAACCCTAAAGAAGGAAGAAGAGAAATTTCGGCCACATATATATGTACACATATAGATTTCGGCCACCATTTTAAGAACTAGGGTTTTTGGTGCAGAATTTTTCTTCTTCTTCTTCTTCTTCTCAACTCATAGTTAGAGATCTATTATTCTACTAAAAACAAAAGGAACATAGATTATTCTTTGATTGTATTCTAGTTGCTTATTCATCAATAAGCTTGTGAATACTATATCGATCTAGGTTCACGCGAGTTTCGATCATAAGATTGAGAACTCAAAAGTGACCGGAATAATCTTAGGTTTCTTTAGATTGTTTTTGGGACTAACGAATCAAGAAAAGTTTGTTTAATCCAATCACAGGTTTGCAATTCAAAGAAAGGGAGACCACGCTCCTAGGTGATCCACGTTCGTGCTAGGATTGAAGATCTTGCGGATTACCATCGACGCAAGTCAATCGGATCACGCTACAAGAGGTATTAATCTTTTATTACTTTATTATATATGTTTGATTAATCAAAAGGGTTTAAGGTTCATAAAATTGGAAAAATTTTAAAAGCTACTCAAAACTATTTTCTAGTCTCGCTTCCGCTGCGTGTACAATTTTTCCCTACAGTAGATTCATTTAATCGGCCCATGAACCCACTGCTGCTTCAGCCAACTGCCGATTAACTTCATCCCACTCGCCTTCCGGGTAAACCATTTTGGCATATGCTTTCATGAGGTTGAATCCGGTAGTATGACCGGCTTTAAATCCGAGCTCTACAGCTTTCAACTTCGCTTTCGAATATTTGTCAACTTCATGTGTAAGAGCCAGTCCTTTATCCTCCAACTGCTGAATCCTTTCCTCCACCAGCTTGATCTTCTCCAAAAGTTCCTGCTTGTTTTCCTCATGTGGAGATGAGGAAGCGGTTTTCTGACTTTCTTCCATCTGTAACATAGAGCAATTTATTAATCATGACCTTTTCAATGTTTATACAATTTTCCAAAGAGAGAGAGAGAGAGAGAGAGAGATAGCAATGATCATTATCATTTCAATCTGTAGAAGAAAATGACCTTTTCTATCTCTTCAGAAACCATGACAGAGAAATCGAACAACTTGGTATAGGCGATTTGACAAATATAAAGCACTTAAACTTACAACCGATGGTGGTGGTGGTGGTGGTGGTGGTGGTGGCGGCGAGAGAACTTTAGAATACAATAAGGAGAAAGATGGAACTGAACAGAGAGGTAAGAGACATTTATATAGTAAAATAAGAGAACCGGTTCAACTGGCTTATTTACTACTATTACGTACATCTTTCTATATAATTAATGCTAATTAATCCGTTGGATGAAGTTTATAATCATCCAACCGCATGGTCATATCAATAGTCATGCCTGATCGAATGTCGATGCAGTGTTTTAAATCCATCTTTACTCGCCAAACCCCTTGACACCTTGAGGGTTGAGCCTCGTCGAAACAATAGATAAATAAACCCCTCGTCTTACAAGAGTAATGATTTGGATATTTATTTTTTTCACTAGAGACCAGTACTTGAGGGGCCCACTATACATTCGAAAAACACTTTGATAGATGACTCCTTGCAATGCCTCTTATTGCCTCCTAATAAATGGGTGCATTCCATATTTCCATGTGGTGTGGACAAATTTATCCCTTGTATTCTATGGACACATGTACTGTTTGTAGGCAGGAGTAATGCTGTAATGCTAAACTCTGTTCAGATGTATCGATTTACTGTTTTTTTTTTTTTTAAAGGGGTCCATTTACTGTTGGTATTGAAACAAATTATGGTGTGTTCAATATTAATCTAGAGGGGGGGTGAATAGATTTTATCCAATTTTACCAAATTTTCGTTAATGGTCAAGATTACGAAAATACCCTCTACTAGTCAATATACAATAGCAAGTGTAATATGGTGCGGAAATTAAAAGACACTTGATATTTACGTGGAAACCCTCACGGGAAAAACCACGGGCTATGTAAGTGAGCCACACTTGAACCTCGAATCCACTAAATGTGTAAAACGATTACAACCTAATCCCGGAAGTAATCACACACCTACCTACTCCCGGTATAAGTGAACCTAGTCCCAATGCTTGTGATTTATGCAACCTAATCCCGGAAGCAACACAAGACTTAGTTCTCAATGAAGAGAAAACAACCTAAGTGAATATATGAAATACTCAAAATGCAACAAGAGCAAGGCAACTCTATATGCTTACCTAGAATGATGATATATCAATGAAATCAATCCTAGATATCAAAAGCTAAATGACATATCATAAAGCTTAGCTAGATGTTATCAATCACAAAACAATCCTAGCTATCAAACAATGTCAACATGTCCAAACATGTGAACTCAATTAGTTGTAGAGAATTTCTAACAACATAATTGTCAATTAAATCCACAAGAACATTCAATTAAGCTTGACTAGATAAATAAACATTAATCTATCAACCTAATCATCAACCAATTGTACAAGAATGTTCTAGGGTTAGCTATTTAGGGAAAATCATCCTAATCATGTAAGCTACCACAAACAAAACTCAATCATGTCATAACTTCACTAAATATGCAATAAGAGTGAAGATTTGCTAAACTAAGCAATAAAAGACATGTCTTGACTAAGATAGAACAATAAATGAAGATGTTGAGTTTGTTCTACTTACCAAGTCATAAATGAAGAAGACCCATGGAAGATTGATGCATGAAACATGTTAGATGCACATGGGTTTTGGGTTTGGAGAGTTAAAGAAGCAAGATTGAAGCTTTCTCTCTCTAGGGTTTGAGTTTCTCACTCTAAGGTCTGATTTTGAGCTCTCTTAAACGAGCAAGGAAGAAGATGATACTTAAATAGGACCCCTAGATGAAATGATGTCGTTTTGGCCTTTGGAAAACGAAAAGTCACGCACGACCGCTGCCAAAGCCGCAGCTGTCCGGCAGCGGTCCGGCAGCTGTCCGGAAGCGGTCAGGCAGCTGTCCGGCAGCTGTTCGCCCAAACACTTGCGAAATCAGGCAGCTGTCCAGCAGCGGTCAGGCAGCTGTCCGGCAGCGGTCCGGCAGCTGTCCGGCAGCTGTTTTCCTTGTCAAGCCAAAACGCTGCGGAAAAATGGCAGCGGTCCGGAAGCGGTTCGGGAGCGGTTTTCTCTGTCCGAAAAACGCTTTCCTAGCGCTGGGAAGAAAATCACAGCGGTCCAGGAGCGGTTTGAGGTAAAAATTAACCTCTAGAAAAGGCTTCATGCAAAATCCAAGGCCAAAAATCATGGCAAAGAATGAATACACAATGATAAGGTGATCATGCATGAAAACGAATATGCAACAACACAAATCACACAACAAAGTATATAGAGCATAAGATCATGAAATGTGTGTGTGTGTGTGTGCAACTAAATCTCTTCAAGAATCAAGTCAAGTGATATACCTTTAGAAGCTCTTGATCTTGAAGTCACCGGGATGCTTGGAAGCTTGCCTTGATAATCATCAAGATGACCTAAGCTACCCACAACACAATCATCCCCAATATGTGGTTTGTCTACGAAATAAGCCAATCAACAATGGGAATCCTTACAATCTCCCCCTTTGGCTATTTCGTGACAAAACCACCACTCACATTGATCCTCACAAGATAAATGAAACTTCGGGAAATTCTACATTACAAAGTACAAAGAGATACAAAGAGATAAGAAAATAAAACTTCAAGTCTTCAATCTCTTGTAGAATAACCAAACCTTCAAAACAATTAGATTACACTTCCAAAGCAAGTGTATGTGAGATGATCAAGTGAAAGAAAAACAAGCATTTGCATATGAATCTTTTAACCACAATATCATGCAATGTATGAGTATGCAATGCTCCCCCTCAAAGGTTACTCTCTCTCAAACTTCTCCCCAAAGCATACACAATGCTCCCCCTATATCTCTCAAGACTTCTCCCCCTTTTTGTCATGAGATAGGCAAAGGAGCTCCCCCTATAGGATTGCTTTAGCAAAGAGAGCTATTTGCACAAAAGGCATTTGCATAATCATATAAACGAACTTTATGCAATTCAAGAATTGAGAGAGATTCAAGGAGATTTTATTCACAGAAAAGTGTGTGTGTGTAAAAATTGCTTAGCATGTAATACAAGCACTATTGAGCTCATGCATAAGAATCAATCAAAGCAACAATCAACAGGTTTTCCAAATGAAGTCAAACCAATTAGAGCCCTGTTGTTATGACAAGAAGATATATATCCAAGCATTTGTGTGCAGAGTGTACTAACCACATCAAAAAATATATCATCTTTTCTACATTGCAAGACACATCATCAATCAACAATTTTGAGGTCTTTATTAAGCAATGCATCACACACATCATCAAACACATTTCAACTTTTCTGTTTTTCTCCTTTATCCTAGAAAGCATGTATTTCTGTTTATCATGCTAATGTAACTCTCTTGAAGGCTTTCACTCGGTTTCAAATGAGTAGCCATTTCCTACATTGGGCGGCTGCACGTCATATTGCCAGTAGCCCTTTTTCAAGAGAGAGCTTAAGAATGCATATCAAAGAATCATGAACATGGAGAATAATTTGAGGTCAATCACATGTACTAACAAGTAGAACATTCCTCAAATGGATAAGCACACTCAAGCAAAAATAGAAATCATGCAGTACATGCTAGGCAACCGTGCAAGGTGTTATTAAAAACATTATTAAAGCATTAATCAATGTTATTCACCAAGCATTCTCAAACAATCATAAAAGAGCATAAAAGAAGTGAACTTTTTGCATATGACAATTCATGCAAGTTTGCTCTCTTTGCTTGAGCTCCCCTAATTGGGGTCAAAAACTAGAACTCATCACTCCACAAGACATATTCCAATAGATCTACTAAGAGTTTTAAATCGAGTAGCATCTAGAGGTTTTGTAAACAAGTCGGCTAGTTGATCATTTGTACCTACATGCTCAAGTACAATGCATTTATTTTCAACTAGTTCTCTAATGAAATGATGACGGATGTCAATATGCTTAGTTCTAGAATGTTGAACCGGATTCTTGGAAATATTAATAGCACTCATGTTATCACAAAAGAGAGTGAGTGTACCTTGGTTGAATCCGTAGTCAACTAGCATTTGCTTCATCCATAGGAGTTGTGTGCATCCACTCCCCGCGGCAATGTACTCGGCCTCCGCCGTGGACAAGGAAATTGAGTTTTGCTTCTTGCAAAACCAAGAAACAAGATTGTTTCCAAGGAAAAAGCAACCGCCCGATGTGCTTTTCCTATCATCACAATTTCCGGCCCAATCCGCGTCACTAAAGCCTACAAGACTAGCATTAGTGTCAAATGAGTACCAAATCCCATAGTTAGAAGTCCCATTCACAAATCGAATGATTCTCTTGACGCAAGAGAGATGGGACTCCTTGGGATCGGATTGGTACCTTGCACACACACCCACACTAAAGGATATGTCGGGCCTACTTGCGGTCAAATAAAGCAAGCTTCCTATCATACCCCTATAAAGTGTTTGTTCTACACTTTTACCACTAGCATCTTTGCTTAGTTTCAAAGTGGTGCTCATGGGTGTGTTACAATGTTTGGCTTTCTCAAGACCAAACTTCTTCACTAGGTTTTTGGCATATTTGGCTTGGGATATGAAGATTCCATCACTTAATTGCCTAATTTGCAAACCTAGGAAGTAACTAAGCTCACCAACAAGGCTCATCTCAAATTCATGAGACATAACATCAACAAATTGTTGGACTTTGGTGTTGTTGGTGGATCCAAACACTATATCATCAACATATATTTGAGCTATAAAAAGCTCATCATTGTCTTTCTTGATGAATAGAGTCTTGTCAACACTACCTCTTGTGTAGTCATTGTTGACAAGAAATTGAGTGAGGCGCTCATACCAAGCCCTCGGTGCTTGTTTCAACCCATAAAGAGCCTTCTTGAGGCGATAGACATGGTTGGGGTGGTGTGCATCCACAAACCCCTTGGGTTGCTCAACAAACACTTCCTCTTGCAAGAAGCCATTGAGGAAGGCACTCTTAACGTCCATTTGGTGCAATTTGAACTTGTGCACACAAGAGATGGACAAGAGAAGCCTAATGGACTCTAGGCGGGCAACGGGAGCAAAAGTCTCCTCAAAGTCGATACCCTCAATTTGAGAGTACCCTTGTGCAACAAGTCTTGCCTTGTTACGCACTACGTTGCCATCCTCATCGGATTTGTTCCTATATATCCATTTTGTGCCTATGACATTAGTGGTCTTAGGCCTAGGAACTAGAGTCCAAACCTCATTCCTTTCGAATTGGTTTAGCTCTTCTTGCATGGCAAGAACCCAAAACTCATCATTTAGAGCTTCATCAATCTTTTTGGGTTCTATTTGAGAGGTGTAGCATGTGAAGCTAATAAGATTAGCTATTTGCCTTCTAGTCCTAACACCCTCATTCACATCTCCAATAACATCCTCTTTGTTATGGAGTCTTCTAACCCATGGAGCGGGTTCATTAGAGTCCAAGTTAGGAACTCTATCAATAGGTTGTGTGTCATTTTCAACAACATTGGATGTCCCCACATTAGGAGTCACAACAACCTTCTCCAAAGGAGAATCATCACTAAGAATAACCTCCTCCTCATGATTACTACACTTGAGCCTTTCATCATCAAATACCACATTAGATGATTCCATGACACTTAGAGTTTTCTTATTGAAAACTCTATAGGCTCTACTATTTAAGGCATAGCCAATAAATATACCCTCATCACTCTTGGCATCAAATTTGCCAAGTTGATCTCGGTCATTTAAAATGAAGCATTTGCTTCCAAATGTGTGGAAGTAGCTAACATTTGGCCTCTTGCCTTTCCATAACTCATAGGAGGTATTCCTAGTACCGGGCCTTAGAAAAACTCTATTTCCTATATAACAAGCCGTGTTGATGGCTTCGGCCCATAGATTCCTAGGCACATTGTTGCTAAGCAACATCACACGGGCCATCTCTTGAAGGACCCTATTTTTCCTCTCAACAACTCCATTTTGTTGAGGTGTCCTAGGAGCCGAAAACTCATGGGAGATACCTATACTATCACAATAGGTTTCAAAAGAAGCATTCTCAAATTCCCTCCCATGGTCACTTCTAATCCGTTTTATGCTTTTAATGTTAGAATTCATTTCATTTTGAAGTTTAGTACAAAGCATTTTAAACTTATCAAAAGTTTCGGATTTTTCTCTAAGAAAATATGTCCATGTGAACCTAGAGAAATCATCTACACAAACAAAAATGTATCTCTTTCCACCCAAGCTCTCGGTTTGCATAGGACCCATAAGATCCATATGGAGAAGCTCTAGTGGCTCCTTGGTGGAGAGATACTTGCCCTTTTTATGCATGCTTTTAGTTTGTTTTCCTTGTTGACAAGGTCCACAAATACCATTGGCTTTCTTCCCAAGCTTAGGGAGGCCACGCACACAATCAAACTTTCCAAGGGTCCGTAGATCCCGAAAGTTCATGTGGCCAAGTCTTTCATGCCACAACTCAATTTGCTCATCCTTGGACACATTGTTTGAGACTATTCTAGCTTCAAGACAATAGCAATTGTCGCTAGATCTCATACCTTTCAATAAGGTTTGTCCATTGGGCTTTAGGATAGAGCAATTCTCTTTGTTAAACAAGACGGAATATCCTTCATCACTAAGATGAGAAATGCTAATCAAATTGGCTTTCAAGCCATCAACAAGTAAAGCATTGGATAAGGAGGGCAATCCGGGAACGGAGATGGTTCCTTTCCCTATGACATTCCTTTTGGATCCATCACCAAAGGTGACATTTCCTCCTTCCTCCATAACAAGAGTCTCGAAGAAACTCTTGTTTCCCGTCATGTGCCTAGAGCACCCACTATCAAGATACCAAAGATTAGAAGAATTTGCCTTCAAGGCAATTTGTGCAACATGGCAAACATTTTCATTCTTTCTAATCCATTTAAGAACAACATTTTCTTTCTTAAAGGTCTTTGGTACATGGGCTCTAGTAATCCTAGGATCATGCAAATTAGTCTCATTATTCCTAGGAACATGCATCTTGGCTCTAGTCTTTCTCTTCTCAATCATGCTTCTAGTTCTACACATTTTAATATATCGAAAGCAATTTGGTCTTATGTGACCATTAAAACCACAAAAGTGACAAATGGGAATGAATTGAGGAATCATACCATTGCCTTGAGCATTTATGGGAGCCTTCCCTTTTCTTTGTGGTTGAGTGGGTTCAATCCATCTCCTTTGTTGAACCGGTCTATCTTGCTTCCAATGTTGGACTTGCATGATTGGATTTTTCCCTTTTTGAGCCAATAGATGAGGAATGTTGGCTTGAGGTTGTCTCCTTGGTGCCATCTTCACTTGTGCACTTTTTGAGTTTTGTCCTAGATCTATTTTCTTCCTAGGAGTGTGCACCGGAGAAGCTTCTATGTTGCCCAAGCTCTTAACAAACACGGTCTTCTTAGAAGAGGTGGTCTCTTGACAATCTTCAAACCCAAGACCTCTCTTGTCACATGGACTCTTTCCAACACCAAGCATGTGATCTAATTTTTTGGTGCTAGAGTCCATCCTAGTAAGTGACTTCTTAGCTTCAACAAGCTCCCTCTTCAAACCTTCTTCATTCCTCCTAGATAAAGCTAACTCCTCTTTTAGCTTATCTTCTCTCTTCTTAAGTCTTTCCACTTCTTCACTTAAGAGATCATTGTGAGATGAAAGCTCAACATTTTCTTCTCTCAACATCTTGATCTTCTTAGTTGTTTTCATCTCTAAGCTCCTAAACTCCTTAAGATATTCAACTAACACTTCTTTCTCCACATATCCATTAGTGGAGTTAGCATCGGAGTCATCTTCACTAGAGTCACTTTCCCTTTGACTCTCTTCCTCTTTTTCACTACCACTTTTGCTCTTGTGAGAAGAGGCAAAAGCTAGGAAGTTAGCCATGATGTCTTCATCATCCGAAGAATCATCTTCTTCATTGGAGTCATCACTACTTCCACTCCAAGTGGCGGCCATCACTTTTCCCTTCTTCTTTTCCTTGTGATTAGCACATTCGGGAGCAAAGTGACCAATCCCGCCACACTCAAAGCAACGGACCCCTTTCCTTTCGGTCCTCTCTTGCCTTGGTTCAAACTTCTTGAAGGGAACCTTTTTCTTGTCTTGGCCTCTAAAACCAAATCCCTTCTTTCCAAACTTCATAACCTTGTTGAATCTTTTCACAAACAAGGCCATGTCTTCATCCGAGTCATTCTTCACCTCCTTTTCATCCTTAGAAGCTTTTAAAGCAATTCCCTTTTGCTTTTTAGGAGGAGTAGTGCTAGGACCCTTCCTAGACTCATAGGCTAGAAGTCTTCCAATGACTTCACTCGGCTTCATATCCTTATAACCACTATTTTCTTCCAAAGCCGTCACCTTTGACTCAAACCTATCCGGTAGGGATCTCATAATCTTTTGCTTGATCCTCCTATCCGAATAAGGATCACCAAGTTGATGACTTTGATTGACTATGTCCATCAACTTGATCTCAAAGTCGTTGAAGCACTCATTTTCCTCCATCTTGAGCATCTCAAATTGGGTTTGGAGAACTTGGAGCTTGGAGTCCTTCACAACTTCGGTTCCCTCATGAGCAACTTCTAGGATTGTCCATGCCTCCTTAGCAATCCTAGTATTTTGAATCAACTTGTATTGATTCTCATCCATAGCACATAGGATGGCATGCATAGCCTTCCTATTCCATTTTGATGCCTCAAATTCTTGAGCACTCCATTGTGCCTTGGGCTTCAAAACATCTTCTCCTCCACCCGTAGGAGTCATCATGGGAAGATCGTATCCATCTTCAACCGACATCCAAGCTCGGTCATGAAGTTGACATATGTATGATTCCATCTTCCCTTTCCATGAGGAGTAATTCAATCCGGTGAGAAGAGGAGGACGTGTGCTAGAAGCCCCCTCGTTGCTACCACCGTTTCCACTCATTGTGTTTATGAATGAAATGAAATGAATGCAAAATGTATGAAAGAACAAAAATCACACAAATGCAAAACACACCAAAATGAGCAAGGATCACCTATGTATATCTAGGAACCCGCTCTGATACCAATTGAAACAAATTATGGTGTGTTCAATATTAATCTAGAGGGGGGGTGAATAGATTTTATCCAATTTTACCAAATTTTCGTTAATGGTCAAGATTACGAAAATACCCTCTACTAGTCAATATACAATAGCAAGTGTAATATGGTGCGGAAATTAAAAGACACTTGATATTTACGTGGAAACCCTCACGGGAAAAACCACGGGCTATGTAAGTGAGCCACACTTGAACCTCGAATCCACTAAATGTGTAAAACGATTACAACCTAATCCCGGAAGTAATCACACACCTACCTACTCCCGGTATAAGTGAACCTAGTCCCAATGCTTGTGATTTATGCAACCTAATCCCGGAAGCAACACAAGACTTAGTTCTCAATGAAGAGAAAACAACCTAAGTGAATATATGAAATACTCAAAATGCAACAAGAGCAAGGCAACTCTATATGCTTACCTAGAATGATGATATATCAATGAAATCAATCCTAGATATCAAAAGCTAAATGACATATCATAAAGCTTAGCTAGATGTTATCAATCACAAAACAATCCTAGCTATCAAACAATGTCAACATGTCCAAACATGTGAACTCAATTAGTTGTAGAGAATTTCTAACAACATAATTGTCAATTAAATCCACAAGAACATTCAATTAAGCTTGACTAGATAAATAAACATTAATCTATCAACCTAATCATCAACCAATTGTACAAGAATGTTCTAGGGTTAGCTATTTAGGGAAAATCATCCTAATCATGTAAGCTACCACAAACAAAACCCAATCATGTCATAACTTCACTAAATATGCAATAAGAGTGAAGATTTGCTAAACTAAGCAATAAAAGACATGTCTTGACTAAGATAGAACAATAAATGAAGATGTTGAGTTTGTTCTACTTACCAAGTCATAAATGAAGAAGACCCATGGAAGATTGATGCATGAAACATGTTAGATGCACATGGGTTTTGGGTTTGGAGAGTTAAAGAAGCAAGATTGAAGCTTTCTCTCTCTAGGGTTTGAGTTTCTCACTCTAAGGTCTGATTTTGAGCTCTCTTAAACGAGCAAGGAAGAAGATGATACTTAAATAGGACCCCTAGATGAAATGATGTCGTTTTGGCCTTTGGAAAACGAAAAGTCACGCACGACTGCTGCCAAAGCCGCAGCTGTCCGGCAGCGGTCCGGCAGCTGTCCGGAAGCGGTCAGGCAGCTGTCCGGCAGCTGTTCGCCCAAACACTTGCGAAATCAGGCAGCTGTCCGGCAGCGGTCAGGCAGCTGTCCGGCAGCGGTCCGGCAGCTGTCCGGCAGCTGTTTTCCCTGTCAAGCCAAAACGCTGCGGAAAAATGGCAGCGGTCCGGAAGCGGTTCGGGAGCGGTTTTCTCTGTCCGAAAAACGCTTTCCTAGCGCTGGGAAGAAAATCACAGCGGTCCAGGAGCGGTTTGAGGTAAAAATTAACCTCTAGAAAAGGCTTCATGCAAAATCCAAGGCCAAAAATCATGGCAAAGAATGAATACACAATGATAAGGTGATCATGCATGAAAACGAATATGCAACAACACAAATCACACAACAAAGTATATAGAGCATAAGATCATGAAATGTGTGTGTGTGTGTGCAACTAAATCTCTTCAAGAATCAAGTCAAGTGATATACCTTTAGAAGCTCTTGATCTTGAAGTCACCGGGATGCTTGGAAGCTTGCCTTGATAATCATCAAGATGACCTAAGCTACCCACAACACAATCATCCCCAATATGTGGTTTGTCTACGAAATAAGCCAATCAACAATGGGAATCCTTACAGGTATAACTATGAAAGTTTGACAACAGGTCCACAATATTTACATGATAGAATAAAACAATGAAATGACTTAACAGGGTGGGGTAGTTTAGGTATAATATGTACCTATCTATCTATCTATCTATAAACATTTATTATTAAATATTGTGAACCAAAAACCATGGATGGAAAGTCCTGCCATGTGGCTCATTGAGAAACTATGTAATTGATTTAATCATTTGCCATTTCTTATATGGCACGGGTTCTGTATTAAGTAATATTATTTTCAAAATTAATAAATAAAACCCCAAAAAGAAATTAGCATTAATAACTCTTCTTCTCCCAAAACAATGATATTCTCATTCTCTTAACAATTAAGTGTGGCTACTCATTTACCGATGTAATCACACATCAACCGAAATTCTAATTCCAACCAAATGTCCATATTTAATAGGATAGTAAATATAAATTTATATTAATTCATTCAATAACGAAGGATGCATTCATGGATGACTAAAATACTCTATGCCAAACTATTCAAAAAGTCAAAGAAGAAAACTCCTTGATCGTTTCAATATTAATTACTTGAGGAGTTCATATTCTTAATTACCATTGTACCTATTTAATAATAAAGGGAAATAATCATTTTCTCCCCTATAGTTTTCCATATTAGACACTTTGCCCCCTTTAGTTTCAGTAATGACCATTTCCCACCCTAAAAACCAAAATATTTACCATTTTGTCCCCTCTAGTTTCAGTAATGGCCATTTTTCCCCATGAAAACCAAACTATTAGATATTTTTCCCCCTTACCGTTAGGTAGTCCGCCAGTCAACAACTTTGACAATCAAAAAATAAATTAAATGACATTATTATCCTTGAACACATTAGTTATGACCCTAACAACACCACTAGTTGTTTTGAAATAAATAAAAATATTAAAACTATTACAAGTATTTAAAAAAAAAAAACATTTTTGGAAATAACCAAATTATAAAATTTAATTTCACTTTAATAAAAACAATTTAGTATTTCAAAAAAAATCATATTAATGTTTTTTACATTATTTTTACATTAATTAAAAATTTTACAGACTTTTTACATTTCATTCTTTATATTAATGTTTTTTAAATGAAATTTTCATTTTTACATTCCATTCTTGATGTTAATAATTTTAAAAAAAATTTCTTATTTGTACATTTAATTCTTTATATTTATTTTTGTTTATTATTAAAGTTTAATTAAATTTTATAAATTTTTATTTCAATTATGTTTTTTTCAAAACTTTTATTAGTTTAATTTTTTTTGTTTTTGTTTTTTTTTTTTTGTTAAAAACAATTAGTGGTGTCATTAGCAGGTATAATTAATGTGTTCAAGGGTAATAAGGTCATTTAATTGATTTTTTTCCAGACAAAGTTGTTGACTAACGGACTTCCTAACGGTTAGGGGGGAAATGGCCATTACTAAAATTAGAGGAGGCAAAATGTCTAATATTTTGGTTTTCAGGTCGGGAAATGGTCATTACTGAAACTAGAGGGGGTCAAGTTTCGAATATGGCAAACTATAGGGTAGAAAATGATTATATACCAGCATAATATATTTCAGTAGTTTCTATTACATGCTTACAGGTTACAATGTAGAAAACATATAAAATTAAACTAATCATTCTGTTTCCTCATTATGTTTTTTACTTTTGTCAATACATAAAAGTATTCATAGAGACTTCCTTATTCACACAGTTGCTTGTTCACATATCCATAAACCATAATGCAATTACACTATGATACTTTTGATTCATAATATTTTTATTTATTTTATGAAAAATACATTTATTTGAATTTCTGACATTTCATTCTATCTAATTGATTACTTTTTTAATAAAAAAAATTACATTCATCATTTTTATGTGATGGAAAAAACTTCTAGGCATCTAGCACAGCAAGCAAAGTAACATCTAACATGGACTGAATGATTAATTCAATGTATATACCAACCTGGACATAATATAATCTTCTAACCGCTTCCATTACATCCAAGTAATAACATCTAACATGGAAGGAATGACTGAGAATCTATACATTTCCGTATATAAAACTAGTAATTAAAACGCATATACTGAAGATGATGGCAAAGCTGGGAAGATGATGGACGGTAGAAACTTGGTTAAAAATGGGAGCATGAATTAGACGTCATTCTTCCACTTGGAAAAGATGATGAACTTTGTTTGAAGGATGTGGGGGTGACTACGCAGTTGTCTCTGTTTCGGTAGGTGGAAATGGTTGTCGGGAACGCCGTGCGGAAGGGGACAAACTGGGGACCTTTGGATATATGAACGTCAATGTCCGCCCAATAATCTTGTTCCGGCTCATGTTCGTGGGGTGCACTAATGCCAACTTAAGAGCATCACCCCGGCGCTGAAACCTCTCCTCCAAAAAGTATCAGGGTCAAGAACTGCTATATAATTGGACAGAACAATTAGGGTCAAGTCGACTAATGCCGATGAGTTGTTCGTTAGTTGGCCTGATATTTCTCTCCTGTTCACCCAAAAAAAACCAAAAGGGAATTGTTAACACCGTCAGAAAACAACTAAAAAGCAAAGCAAAATAGATTAAATACAAATCAAAATTGATTACCAAGACGCCTTCGGATGGACCATGAGAATGCTTAGTCGAATTTGAAGTCTGGTAAATGTTGATATAGAACTAACAACTACAACAAAATAGATTAAAAAGCAAAGCAAAAGACATTTACAGAAAGAAGTTTTTCATTTATGAGAACAACTACTTTTCAGAGGACAAACACCACAACCCAGTGTATATAAGAATCACTTGGACGGTCCCACCGTCACTTAAAAAACAATATCTTTTCACTTAATCCAGACCGGCACCCTCTTGTCCCATCAATGAAAACACCTTTTGACTTGTTGTTGGAAAATGAAATCAACTTTGCATATTCCCAAGTTTTGATTCCGATAACACTTGGTTTTTCCCTTTTTTTTTTACAACAATACCCTTGCGGTTTTCGAACATGTCACATAAAAATAGCGTACCAAATTATATCCTTTTCCCATTCGCAACCTATTAAATTACTGTATAATAATTAATAAAATTTCAATTATAAATTTGATTAACATAAAAATAATCGTGCTTCATATTTATGTTCATGTATCGGTGAAATGGTGAATGGGTGACGACTGGGGACGTTTTCAAGTCAGATCTGCCTTTTCTTCGTGTATTGTTTATTCTGCCATGCATAAATCGTGTATTGGTTGAAAGTACAATGTCAATTGGTGAATGCATTTCCTGAAAGGCCACGTGGCAACACCCCATTGGAGGGGTCATTCCTTGGGATGTGACTGGTCACTACCCAAGTACAATGTCCTTTTTCATATTTTAAGACACTTATCTGAGTTGAACACGTGTTGGCGTTGTTGCGACTACAATTTCACAGCCCCTAAATACAACCGTTGGGACTCCAACGGCTATATTTATGTCAATTAAAACCTGCTATTTGTAATTTGGATGTGCACGTTCATAGACATCTTCTATTCTGCTACTGATCTTAACGTAGATTGCATTGGTTCCCTATCTGTTTCCCATAATTAAACTATCACACACAATTCTCTTACAATCAACAGGCATGGAAGGTAGTTCAGGGTCAGCAAGCAACATTAATGGGGGATTGGGAATATTCAGGAACAAATCATGTAGATGTGGGAAGAAGGCTGCTGTGAAGATATCTGAATCCGGAGAAAATCCTGGTAAGTTGTATTTTATTTGTGCATAACGGCAATGCAAATATTTTACTTTGTGGGAGGCCGTTTCACCAATTTTTTAGGGACGTTCCCTAACCACTGGTGATGCCAGTAGATAATCTACATCTATTGGTCGAGATCTATCCATCGACAAAGAAGTGGAAATGCTACAAGCAAGGATGCACTACCTCGAAACAAATGTAAATGGACGAATGCATAATTTGGAAACTACTGTAAGTGGAAAAAAGATGATGATGCTTGTTAACATGTTATGCTTTGGTGTCTCAATATGTGTGTTTTTTATTAGTTTGATGCAACTGTACATGAATATTTCACATAAAGCACTTGTACCAATTTCCAGAAATTAAGTGGAACTTGCAGTATTTCAGAACTGACGGTCAGCCATTGCTCTTAACAAGTATACTTCAGCATTTTAAAGAGTGCAACGTTCATAATTCTTATACACTCCGATACAGGGCTCCAAACATTGCCAGTGCCACAATTCGGTTTAAATGTCCATAGACAACAATTCCAAGAATTCGAACCGTGCACGTCACAGGCTTTTTATTTGTTCAATTGTTGTCGATCAGCAAGTGGGATAGTAATACACTAATACATTTAAGTAGTTTGCTTAGATGTATTACTCTTACCATCCTAAGTAGTTTGCTTTTATATTAGTTTGACAATTACAATGAATAATTTCCTTCGTATCTAGAACAAATTATTATAATGCAACTGCAACTTCGGGAAACGTGAAAAAATCCTCATTCGCTTTTTGATGCACCTTTTACATAATAGTCATTCTGTGCCAACTGGTCACATCAACCCCCTTTTTAGGGTAATTAATTTTTTACGTCTCCGCCCATACGCTTTGGATAATTTCGATATCTTGAACTATGAATTGACTGATTTGACGGACGGTGACTATGCATTAAGTACTGTATAAGGAACCCAACCAATAAGTACTGGTGGCATTTGGTTAGTGGAATGGTAATGGGCATTTGAAATCAAGGAATGGAAAGCTGATTCTTTTGTTTGGTTAGTATATGAATCGGTATTATTATGTTTGGTTAACAACCCATTGGAATTTGAACTTAACATAAAATAAATAAATAAATAAATAAATAAAAACAACCTATTGGAATGGAATTCATTATACACAGATAAATTACCCCTAATTACAAAACACTTATAATCTCAAGCTGATATTTGAAAGTATATATATATTTAAAGTAATGTAAGTAATAATTAAATTTTTATTTTCAATTACAAAAATTTTGGGGAAATATTTGTCATATATATAACATGTTATATAAATATACATATGTATATTATATCAAATATGTTATTATATATAATAACATAATACATCATATTATATACAAAATTATCCTCAAATAATATATGTGACATAATAATATATAAAATATAAATTATATGTTTTGGAAAATAATAGTTAAAATACAAAACTATATTATACTATATATATGTAATAATCGATTTACTGTTTTATACATGGAACAGGCACTTTCAGAAGAATGTGCGCGGTATGACATTGAAAGAGTAAAACCAACATTTTGGGTGAGAACAACAGTCGGGCAACTGCTGGATGAACGAGTCTAATATATAGATAACATGTCACTGCTACCAAACGTTGTAATGCCAAGAAAATTCGAAGAACATACCTTGTATAATTTATTATATCAATTTATGGTACACAATATATAACTTAAGTATACGGCAATGTAATCAAGGATGTTCAATGTAAAAACATCCTATATAAACTAGCATGTACCTAGACCGACCACATCAGCTCCTTAATGCAACCGATGGAGAAGACGGTTCAGGTTGATCACATATTCACGTTTTTATGTTTACGATATAAAGAAATAAAATTAGACCGTATAATTTCCTGGAAATATGTTTTGCTCCGAAACTGTACCATTTTACCCAAATCTAATTAACCACATATCTCTGAATCACTGGGTCACCGCTAACCTATTCTTCCCATCTCACTTATATTTTTTATGCACGTTTACAATTGTAAGATCATAAAAAGCACCCTCACTGACACGATACACGAACTAAAAAAACGTTACACGATAGAATAACCCAAGTTACTGCATCCACGCACTGTGGACTCTGAGAAATTTCAATTATGTTGACCTTTTTGAAAAGAGTACTCATACTCCACCCAAATTCCCACCAATGACACTTTCCGTGTCATCACACACACCTCACATTTGGTTTGGAATTTGTGTCCGATTTTTTGGAGGAGTAGCATCAGTGCATAGGGATGGAAATTTTCCCCATAGGGGCCCCGCCCCCAAATGGTGTTTTGGGGTGGGGTTGGGGCCAAAATATGTCCCCAAAAACTAAATGTTGGTGGGGGTGGGGCCTCAAGTACCCCATTCCCCCATATATATATATATATATTTTATTTATATAATTTTAATTTTTTTTTCTTAAAAAATAAAAAATTCCTATTTAACTCTATTACTCTATTACTCATATTTTGGAATGATCGAAAGCTTTAAATCTGATTAAACTTTTATGTGTAATAGTGTAATACACTAACACTATATTATTATACTTATTTTGTATTGATTTTGGATTATATTAAATCAATTATATATTTTTCATATTGTATATGTTGTTAATTATTGGATTGGATATTGACAGATGATGAAACAAAAGTTTGGTTCGATCGAATTCCAAATTCCGAAATCTTATTTCGGAATTTCGTATTGAACAATTATATTGAACAATTTTATGAACAAGACAATGAGTTATCTCTGCCACGTGCCATGCACCCATTGGTGTGTTGCACCGTGTGCATGAAAGATTCTCTCTGTTTGGACAACCACTTCAATTAAATAGTCAGACAAACTCCGGATACAACTCAAACCCATTCCAGATATGGCAAAATGTTCCATGACGAAGTACTTAAGAACCGTAACTCTGTTGATTATCAACTTCATGGTCCTTTCTGGTGAGCCAAGTTGTCCTGTGGTCCTCAGCAGGATTGATGAAGTCCCAAGGTGCCGGTCAGAAATATCTTTATATGGAGATGCAATGGCTATGAATGGTGGGTCTTCTGTTCAGTTCACAACCTCGGATCGTTCAAGCGCTGGACGACTGATGAACAAAAAACCCATCAAGGTCGTGGAAGGTAAGCCTCCGACATTTCCATCTTTTTCTATGCTTTTCTCGTTTGCGTTGTCCAACAAGAGTGGTGATGGTTTGGCTTTTTTTATGGTTCCGAAGGGTTATCGTTTTACTCATATGGGTAAGAGGTCATTTGGTCTATCTACGATGGGCTTTAACAGAAGCAACTGTAGGGTGGTGGTCGTAGAATTTGACACCTCTTTAGAGCCCGAGTATGGTGATTTGAATGGAAATCACGTCGGCATTGACGTTGACAGTCTGTTATCGGTTCAATGTTGCAACATATCATCTCAGAATATTTCCCTTAATAGTGGTAAGAAATTGGATTCATGGATCGATTATGATGCTAGTGCAAAGAGATTAGAGGTAAGATTGAGCCATTCTGGTAATATAAAACCTGTGAATCCTCTCCTATCTTACTTAATTTACTTGTCGACAATATGGCATGACACCGACGTTTTTGTGGGATTGACCTCTTCAAATGGCAACACTACGCAGACGTGTTCTGTCTATGCATGGACCTTTAAGTCCTGGGTTTGGCCACCATCAATGCATTCACAGCCTTTGGATCCTAATACATTTGCCACCGACAAGAATACCCCCCAGGTAATATATCCCAAGCAGACTGATAGCATGTGGCTAGGGCTTGCCGCCCTCTTGGTAGGAACTGTCTGCGTAGCCATTTTAATAACAGCCATTGGGTTGTATTTGTGGTCCACCAATAAGGAGATGCGAAACGTGGTCCAGGACGAGGGGTTTGTCCATACAGTGGTTTGTCTGGACCACAAGTAGTTGAAGTTATATGTATTATATGGATTAGGTTTGTATGAGTTGATACTAGGGCTTTCATGTTTTCTTTTGTAATTAAGGGTAATGAAGGGTCTTTGTACAAGTAAGCGTAGTGTGTTAATGTTTCGCTGTGTGTTTGCAAGGGATCGACTGCTATGAAAAGTCTGTTTTTCTTTTAATTTCTGGTATCACGGTGAATCCTATGCTCTAACTTATATTTAACTGTGCGTAAAACAATAAATCTCCAACCCAGCTACAACTCGGCTTCTCTAACATATATATATATATATATATTATATAACCTGTTCATTAAAACTAGAATTATGTGTATAATTGTAATCATTTAAATATTTGTTTTTTTTTTTTGATTCAAAATAACACATAACATTACAGAAAATTTGAACTTAACAAAGTTCTAAAATCCAGCCATACAAATTTTGTTATTTACATCAATCTATTCATTGAACTCACTTAGGTTAAAGGGTAGTTTGTTAAGTGAGCACCTTTAATTTCTAACATCTGTTAATATATTGCAATATTATATATCATGTGGGGAAATGTTAATTGTTCTGAGATATTTGCTAAATGGGAACACATATAATATTGTTGGGAATATCCGGTTAGTGTATACGTAGGTTTGAATGGGTTGCAAGCTTATGAAAATGGAAATAGTGTATCCTCTCATAGTTCCACACTTCCACCACTTTTGTGCAAGACTGCCACAACCCCCTACAGTTTTTGACTTTTTGGGTTGGAGTCTTGGATTTTGGGCTGGAGTATTGGAGATGGCCAATATACCACGGCAGTGCATTCCTGTTCAACAACTATACGTCATGCACCTAACCCGAAAAAATCGTCAACAATCGTATGGATGAAAGCGACGCTGGCAAACCCATCCACTCCCATACTGCAGACCATCATTGCTTGTACAATATTGAATAAACTAATAAAAATAAAATACTTCCACTTTTACACTTGTAACCACCCTAACCAATGGGTGCATGCCACATAGAATCCTTGCTACTACGCATGCACCAATTGGACGGGTTTTAATGCACCGGGTGCATGTTATATTCTTTCTTCGAAAAGGAACGAGATCGTGCGTTGACATTGAATCATTACCATTATTTGTAGGTATACCAATACTGACGGTAGCTGTACATAGCCGGTCAGTAGCCCAATTTTAACATCGAGCTTAAATAATAGGGAAGAAACATGTAATCACCATTGAAAGATTTTCTGCTGAGTATACTTCACCCTTTTTGGTTTAAGCCCAGGAAATGGTTCTGTTGATAGTGAACTATGATGGGATGTGGGAAGATGTACAGTTCAACCCAAAATCTGTATTCTTTTTGGCTGTGACACCGAACAATACACTGAAAACATTGGCGGATAAGATATGCGTTCGGTTTGGGTTGAACCGCGATGTAGTCGATATGAAGTTCAGTACCTTACTTTCTGGCACCATTGTTGAAATGAGTTTTGATGCTGATTTTCAAATCTTCATTTCGCATAACAAACGTAATCCTAAATGTTATGTTTCAGTTTTGCACAAACATGTCCCGGGACATCTCGCACAGGTTCTAAACCAGAATGAAGACTCAACGGTAAAACCGCCGGTGTATCCAAATCAACCCAACGGTTCACCTATTCACATCACCACACCATTTTCAACGGTGTATGAGTCGGTTACGCGACAGATAAATAAGAAGGCAAAATATACAGTTACCCCAATTGGTTGTTCACCGGTAACAGTTATATCAGATTATGGAGGCAAAAAAAAAATCTCAAATCGGTGTCTCGTTGATGAGTCCTTGTCTCATATAGCTATCAAACGGCTTTTTTTTTACGACATACCACTGGACATAGGTTCTAACACATTATCAAGCGGTACCCACCGAATGGGTATTAATGATAGCGTGCATCCTTTGTCTTGTGGAGATCGACCTAAAAGTAATGGAAAGGTTGTTCAGTCCGATTCAAAGCATTCTACAAACTACAATGTTCATTGTACAAATGTACACACTGGTGAAGATGATGCCGGAGGTTGTGGAACACATTGTAGTGCATCAATGGTTCCCATTACGGAACAGGAAACACATCGACATCCTTTACAGCCTCATCACATTCATGGGGATACTGACAGAGAGGTCCATCCCTTGCCCGTGCCTAACAAGACTAACATTTCTGTATCATGTATTACAAATAATCTACCAGATGATGACCTGGATAACACGACTTACGTTCACACCCCTCCTGACCTGGCTGACCATAATCCCTCAAGGCATAAAGTGCAAGGGTTTGACCATGTATGTTTTGAAAATGTAAACGAATGCAGCGCATTCAGATCCGACCC
The DNA here is from genome assembly GCA_954870605.1 of Acer campestre. NCBI lineage: Eukaryota > Viridiplantae > Streptophyta > Magnoliopsida > Sapindales > Sapindaceae > Acer > Acer campestre. Next base: position 22,967,352 of record OX940802.1, read on the forward strand.
GGGAAACACTTCCATTCATAAAGGCAAGATATTCAAACACAAGGATGAAATGAAGAAGGAGTTGGGTCTGTACGCAATGGAAAACCATTTCTGGTACAGGGTTAAGCGGTCGACGACAATGCGGTATGAGGCATCGTGTACCTACTCAAATTGTCAATGGTTGGTACGTGCGGTGAAGAAGCGCCATGGAACCTACTAGTACGTCATTGTATATCGAGATACACACACCTGCAAAGTCAAAAATTATGGTCTTCACTTTACCCAAGTGAGTGCCTATATCATTGGGGAACTCTATGCCCAAAGATTCGTTGATCCAGGATGCAAAATCAGAGCTAAAGATATCATATCGGAAATGGGGTCTCAGCACGGGGTGCACCTGTTGTATAACAAAGCTAACCGGGCCAGACTCCATGCTCTGAAAATACAGTACGGGGATCCACTGCAGTCTTTCCAAACGTTGCCGACGTACTTTTATATGCTGAAGCAATGCAATCCCGGGACCCTAACAAACATCGTCACAGACTAAAAAGACCTGTTCAAGTACGGCTTCATGGCACTCGGTGTTTGTCTCCAAGGTTTTAGCCGGGTTATCAGACCAGTGATTGCCATCGATGCAACCCACTTGACGGGATCTGTCAAAGGGGTGCTACTTACAGCGTCAGCCAAAGACGGTAACGAACAAGCATACCCATTGGCATTTGGTTTCGCTCCCTCGGAATGTAAGGGATCCTGGACTTGGTTCCTTTCTGAATTGAAGAAGGGCATTGGATCTCCTCAGGATCTGGTTATCGTTTCTGATCGTCACAGAGGTATTATATCAACCATGAAAAAGGTTTTCCCAGATGCACATCACGCGTTCTGTGTGTTCCACATTGCACAGAAATTTAAACGGTCATCCAAGAATCATTGTATGCCAAGAGAATTTTTTTACGAAGCATGTTCCAGATACCGTCGCGATGACTGTGATATCTACCTTCAACAGATGGCTGTTTGCAACCAGAGGTACTACAACGACGTCATGGAAACTGGGTTAGATAAGATCACACGAGCTTACTGCCCCAAAAATAGGTACCGGATGATGTCTACCCAATTAGCCGAGTGTATGAACTCAGTTCTTGTAGATCTCCGGAAGTTGCCTATCGCAGCCCTTGCAGAGCAGATTAGGGATATGATGCAGAAGTGGTTCCACAAGCGTCGTACTATTGCAAATCGTATTAGGACTGATCTGACTCCTGCAGCCGACAATCACATACATAAAGGGGTTGAACCTTCTTATAAATGCATCATTCATCCTATTTCATACCACAGGTACAACGTCACGGAGAATCAAAATAATTCTATTGTCGATATTCAAGTAAAGACATGTGCCTGTCGCAGGTGGGATCTTGAAAAGTTACCTTGTCACCATGCCCTTGCTTGTGCCAGGTATGCAAGCGAAGTATACTGTCGTAAGTTCGTTAGTTACCACATCTATTTTCAATGTCTGACATCCAGGAATTAATTTTATGAACAGATAAGCATCAATTCCTGTTCCAGAAATGTGCTCCGAGTACTACAGCTCTGATACGTTGCGACAGGCATATTGGGGAGAAATCAACCCGCTTCCACATGCACAGAACTGGGTCGTACCGGATCAAGTCCGGAATCTACTTGTTCTTCCTTGGAAGGTGCGTGTTCTGCCCAGAAGACCGAAAAAGTCAAGGTACCGTTCTTGCGTCGAGAAGGCTAAGCAAAATAACTGTTCTATGTGCGGCCTAAAGGGACACAACAAGAGGAGCTGCAGGAAACCAGCGTCTGATGGTGCTAACAAAACCAAGCATCCTCGCAGTTGCAGTGTTTGCCACAAACAGGGACACAACAGACAGATGTGCCCGGATAGGCCATCCACTGACCTAACCTGTTAGGCTTCGGCTTACACTGACACCGGCACCGACACCGACACAGACACTGACTCATAAAATTTCCACAATGTGCAAAAACAGAGGTAATCTATCTCTGCCAAAAAATAATGTGTTAATGTGTTGTTTGGTATCCATCTATACTTGTAATCGTGTTTTCAGTCCAAGGTCGATTTCTCCCTGTGGGATTAATCATTTAGATGTGGACCCTTCCCCCATGTTTGTGTATGAAGTCCAAGTTTTATATCCATGTCATCGTGTATTGGTTTAATTAGGAGGAGGATATTCCATATACATGATGAAGTTGAAGATCAGTTATTCGTGTGTTGATTACCCTGTACAACATCCTAAGAAGATAAATGCACCTAACAATTTAACAAGTATTGACACGTGGAAGTCTCATTACTTGCAAGCGTCTTCCTAAAGGTAACTTTGTCCAAACAGTGTTGCCCATCAACATCATAATAAAACTGTTTTAGAGGATTCACATGTGAAGATCCAACACCGTCTTACGTATAGGATTTCGTACCGTAGAAAAATATGCACAAGTTTTTCATGTGATATATACAACAATAATTAATCGGTTTTCAAATAGGGTAAACACCTCAATATTTCATAACCAGGTCCACATTATGTCATAAGTGATAACCAGGTTAATGACATGAACATCAAACATTGTGTTAATTAACATTCCTCAGGTAAGCTGTTTGTAAAACGTTCATACGCGATTTCCTACCTATGGCTCCAGATATCTGCTCCAACGGACTTCACGCTTTTTAAACCTCTCAGCAGGGAATGTATCATTAACAAGACAAAGACTCCATTACTTTTCGGACCTATTTGTATTGGAACTTTGTTAACATCCATTCGACGAGCCTTCATAGGAGTGAGATCACATCTACTCCTTCCTGTTATGTTAAAATAACCTGCCTGCAAGCAAATAACCAGGAACAGACGTCGGAGTGGTAAAATCTGCCGGAGGATCAAATGAGCGCCTTTGGGTGTCCAGTGTGCGTTGGGATCATATACCACGATCTCCCATGCATGCAGATCAACGACGCAAACAACCTTGTGGCCGTCTTCAACCTTACAGGGGACCACCACCTAGAAAGGAAAAGTTATATCAAATATTTATATAAAAATCAAGCTGGAACCCATGTCTGCGCACCAGAATGTTACTAACCTTATCACATGAATCCCATGGACTGCCCCAGTCTGGTCGGTTGCCATGTACATATTGTTTCCATTCCGGAGGAACACGATAATCGGAGGGGTAGAAGGGTCGTACTACAGGCGCAAGTGAATTCGGCTGCCAGCCTGCCCACGCCATTGCCAGTTCGTCCTGCACAGGACATTTGCATTTTACCCAACTGCACAATTCCTAGTATAAACATAGCCTCAAAGTTACAGACGTACTTACAAAAAAGTTGCAATCAACGATCCCCATTCTGTCCTTCAACTTGTAAGGGCTGTGCTTGCTGTTAGGATTATGCTCAATAGCAATAGTGTAATATTGTAATTAACAATCTTTTTCATATTAATAAAGTGATTTCTGGTTTAAACAAATCTTAAACAAATCTTATAGCATTTATAGTTTAATATTATAATTGTCAAAGTAAATAATCATAAGGTCTAAAGACTATGAGAAAAGAAGAATTGTTCGTACATCTGGATATGTATGTGGTAGACACAATTCTTTAGTTAGTCTTGAATATTGTTCACAACTTAAGTTAAAGGTTGGGCACCTTTATCTTGTTAAAGTTGTAGAATTCTTTTGCTAGCATTTGAGTGAGATCAAATGAGATATGATGAGTCTAAAATCATCGGAGTGTCTTCGAGCAAAAGAATCTAGTGCACTGGGTGCATTGAACTGGATCACAATGAAATACTTTATCTATAACCGTCAGTAGATAAAAGTCTTTTCATTATCAGGACAATCGGAGAGTCTATCTTAATCCTGAGATAAATGATGGACTTATGGTTGCAAGTGATATCATTTGAGTTATCAATGAGTACGATTATATCACATAGTCTATCCTCGATAGTTTGGTGATATTCATTTGTTAATCGATAGAGGACTTCACTTATAGATATGGACATCGTGGCTCCATTTATTAAATGAGAGTATAATATCATCATATGGATGTTTTGAGGTAATTGGATATTAAATCTCAACGTTGAGTTTTCGATAGTGTCTATTGAAAACATGGCTTCTGGACAAGTCAAAATATCCAAGTTCAAAACATGGTCATATGAATGAATATGGTAACTTGGAGAGTTATAGGCGGTCTATGAACTCTTGGCGATTACTGATATTAATCACGAGGATACACTATCTCCAACATGATTGTCTAGGGTATGAGTGAGGAACATCTTCCTTTTCTGTCTTTATTTAAGAGCTCAATTTTAGCTCTTTAGTGGAATGAGTTAAAATTAATGGATCGGACCTAAGTGAATCATTTGTTGATTGTGGTTAGGTTATGTCTATTGAAGCTTAAATTTAGATAGCCCGCCAAGATCCCCAATCCACACGGACTTGTATGGATCACTTGATATATTCTACCGGACCAATTTATGGGTCCATTTAGAATTGCATTTAATATATTAAGAATATAATTTGCACATTATTTATTTAATGGGCTGCTCAATTATATTAATATATTAATGAAAGGCATGTGGGCTTGTTTCTTTTAGTAAGAATGGGTCTGGTTCACATGTGGGCTTTTTATTTAAAGACCAATGGATTAAATGAAATAAGAAAATAATATATGGCCCAATATGTATGTATGGGGCGGCAAGGTGTATATTTAACCTAATATATTATTTTGTTTCATTGTTTTAATTAAATAAGAATTAATTAATTTATTAATTAATTGTTTAATTAAGAAACAAATCTTTTCTGATTAGGAAATATGATTCCTAGAGTTATACTATTGGTAGTAGTATACTAAAATTAAAAGACTTGTTTGATAAGAAAATAATTAATTAATTTTATTTAATCAAATAAGAAGTTTTTTTATTTAGTCAAATAAAAGAATAAAAATATCTATGAGTTGGATTAGGGTTTGAAGTCTTAAAACTAGAAGTGAATTAGGGTGCAACTAAAACTCCTATATTTTAGGAGTGTGATTTGCGGCAACCCTAGTCCTTTTAGGAAGAGGATTTTCGGCCACCCTAAAAGAAAAAGAGGAAGAGAATTCGGCCACTTAGAAAATTAGAGTGTGTGGTGCTTGATTCAATTTTCTTCTTCTTCTCAATTCATAGATAGGATTTTTATTCTACTAAAAACAAAAAAGAGTGAATAGATTATTCTTTGATGGTACACTAATTGCTTGTTCATCAATAAGCTTGTGTGTACAACATCGATTTAGGTTCACGTGAGTTTCGATCATTAGATTGAGAACTCAAAAGTGACTGGAATAATCTTAGTCTTCTTTTGATTGTTTTGTGACTAACAAAAGAAAAGAAAAGTTTGTTTGTCCATTCTCAGGTTTGCAATTCAAAGAAAAAGGGAGACCACGCTCCTAGGTGATTCACTTTCGTGCTAGGATTGAAGATCTTGCGGATTACCATCGACGTAAGTCAATCGGATCACGCGACAAAAGGTATTCTTCTTTTGTTGATAATATATATATGTTTAATTAATTAAAGGGTTAAGGTTCATAAAAGGAAAATTTTTTAAAAGCTATTAAATCTATTTTTTAGTTTTGCTTCCGCTGCGTGTACTACGATATTTTTCCCTACACTTGCTCCCTCTCATCTTGTTTAACAAATTGAGGTAGGCATCCATGTGTGTATCCAACAGAAGGCTATTAATGTCCTCTAATGATATGAAAAATTCATTTGTCTGCAGCACCTCCAGGCCAACGTTACGGCTGCACCCATTACATTACAAGAATGATATTATAACTGGTAATTGATTGTATACGGGCGATGGAATCTAAAATGCATAGTTAGTAATCATCTTACTATAACACTGTCGAATCAATCTTGAACTACGCATATATCTCCCGGCTGGGGCCAGTGGAAAGAATTCCTCTACTCAACGGGTTGCTATAGGGACTGCGGAACCATAACTCCCGTTGACGCTGTCTTGCTAAAGCGGTATCATCTAATACCTACTGGCACGAACCACCCGTGTCATTGGTATGCTCATCAATTACAGGTGGTTCCCAGTTCGGAAGTGTTTCGGAGATTATCGCAGATAGTCTCCGTTTTCGTTGATTTGTGGGTGTACAAGTCGATTGCTCTCCTGAAGAACGTGAACCTGACACCGACGCAAGTTCTGAAATCGGTTCCTCTACAGGAAGGGTCAGAGATACTATCTGTGACACTCTCCTTAACCGATGCCGTTTTTTGCGCGGCGTATGTTTGCATCTGTTATGTGGATGGCTCATTGCCCATGGAGGTGAACCTTCAGGAACTCCAAGATCTGGGTCTGACTTAATCGGCACACTAAGATGTGAATCTGAATGTGATGGTGACAGTGGATGTGGTGATGGACTTTGTACCGCAGAAGATGATGCTTGTGAGGCTTCACGTTTGTCCTCATCTACCCCATTGTTTTCCGAGTCCCTTACATCCGAAACTGGACAACACGCTGTAATTTGGGCTACCATCAACGTCGCACATGTTTGATCCTCAGACGAATCATCTAGACCAGATTCTGGGTCCACTACTAGACAAGGCGGATCATGCAAAGAAGGATCTACCCACAACACTAACGGAAGCAAGGAGGCATCTTCTTTGGGTATGCCCTCATCGTCGCCATTTATTTCCAAGTTCCCGTCATCAGAAATTGGACATGACTCTGTAATATTTGCTCCCACCAACATCGGACATGTTTAATCCTTAGACGGATCATCTAGGCCTGATTGTCTACCTTCTACTGGACAAGGATGATTATGCAACGAAGTATCTTGGCACAACACTAACGGAGCCAAGGATTCATCTTCTTTCGGTATCTTCTCCTCCTTGCCATCGGTATCTATCTTCCCTTCTTTAGAAACTGGACATGAATTTGTATTTGGTGGTGCAACCAACAGCAGACATGTTTCTCGCATGCTAAAAGGACTTGATGAAGCCAGCGACCATTGAGTTACATCGGGGTCCTCTGCTCCAGGTGCTCCTGGATGTACTAGACCTGGTATACCAAACACAGACAACAATTTACCTGCTTCTCGGCGCCAGAAGTATAACGGCATATGAGAAAATAATGTGTCAACTAGACTGGGTGATCGCGAAGCCAATGAAGGTGTTGCAGCCACCTCCAGTCCACCCGCCTGTTCCAAGGACGATGAATCCTCACACAAGACTAAGGGAAGGTTTGATTCATCAACTTCCGGGATGACATCACCAGGGACAAGTTTTTGATATTGCTATGGTTCATCATTGACCCTCTCATAAGCGCATCCCCTATCATCCTGCCAATCTTGGTCGTATTGCCTATCCTCATCGTCGCCCACATCATAACGATCATTGGTAACCTGATCACGCCCCAATCCTTCTTCACTACCCAATCCTTCTTCCTCCTCCTGCTCCACACTCTCCCCGCGCTGCGACTGATCTCCAGAATTACAGGCCCCTACATTTCCCTTGGGGATGAAAGTGTCATAGTGTAAATGGACATGAATACAAATTAAATCAAATAAAGAAGACTTCAACGGTGACAGTTGTGGATATATACGTACTTGAAACCCCAGCATCCGTTGTAGCCCTTCGATCTCCCGCCTCAAACCCTAGTTGACGATATTGCGTACGCGGTCCACCCCTATTTCCTCATGGACGATACTGCGTACACGTTCTAGTATGGCATTCACCGCGTGCAGCACTCTTTCCAGTACTTCTGGTCCCACATACTGTCGAGGTACCTCCAACTGTTTATGTAAACGGTATACGTAAAACACTAAAACGTTAGACATGGTGCGAAACAATAGATACACAAACAAATTGGGCAACCAACATCATAGACGTATAAACCATTGATTCAATATTACTTCTACAGTTTACCTCATCGGTTGTGTGACCAAACGAATGTCGGCCACCATTTGAACTTGCCCTCTAAAATAAGTCTTCTTGCATGGTATCATTAACCGGGCTGCTGCACCTTGGTCAGCCGGTGGAGGGAAAGATCCGTGTCCATCGCTGGATGGTTGTATATCTGGAAGGACCGTATCTGTGAGGTCCGTTGTATCTACATGGTCACATCCTTTCCGCCCACCGTTAGTTTTCTTACTTGGCCTGTGCTTCCTCTTGGTGGGTTCCTCAGCATCGTTACTCCCATTCGGCTTCCACTGGGGTCCCTTGGATAGGTCCACATCAATATCCCTCCAGTAATGTTTCTACAACACACGTTCGGTGGGTACAAGCTCCACAAGCCCAGTGAGCTTAAACATAATGGAACTAATATAACTGTCCACTGTCTACATAACCAAAAAGATACAAAACTATACCAAAATGAGATAATTGTAAATTACCTTCCCGCTTGTCTCCGCTTTGGTCCAGGCGTTGACCATGTCCGATCCCCTCTGTTTGAAACAGTACTTCCTATACCGTGGGGCTCCGTTGGGATCCCCTGTTAGCTTACCACATCTTTCGCGCATCACAGGTATAGCCTCCGCAGCCCAAAACTGTACCGTGTCAAACCGAGGAATCGTTTTAGAGGGTGTAATTAGCATTACTAATCATGGAAAAACGAATAGTCTAATTTACAAACATATGAAAAAAGGTCAAAGGGATTAACGCTTATAAAAATAACATGTAATCCCCAAATGAATCCGTATAGGTTGTATCTCCTAGTCTGCCCGAGAGGGTCTGCCGGTACCTTAAAACCTTGACGGATGTAGTGGAGGGTCATCTTGAAAACGTAGTGACCCCAAGCAAAGTTGTTGAACGATTGAACATCCTCCACTAGCGAGAACGTCCAGTACGCCACCTGGCTTCCGTCGTCCTGACCGAAGAGGACCCTGTTGGCAAACAGAAGCAATGCCAACTTAAGTGCATCGTTGGGCCGTTCGAAACCCTTCGCCATGAATGGAGCTTTCAATTCTGTGATCACAACTTTTTTCCTTCCCTGAAAGTACCTTGCGTGAATACCACCCGGGACAACCTCATACTCTCTTGACGGTATGTCTGACAGGCGGCCAAATTTTAGGCCAGTGCACAGACAGAACTCCCTCTTCCCAAATCTGACCTTAGTTTTTCCTAAGGCAAACCATAACTTGTCCTCACTACCTCCAGGAATGCATATCTGTCTCAGCAGCAAGCTGTGGATGAACTGTGCCTGAAAATAACCCCCTTTAGGGAAATCCAAGAAGTGGCTAAAACATCCTGACTCGAATTCTGCCCTTTCTCCGGCACGGTCAAGAATCTTGTCTATATCGGAAATCAATTTGTGAAAATAGTGTGTGTTGATGGTGATGTTATAATTCCAAGTGGCCCTCGGGTGTACCAACAAATCGTCCAAATTTTCCTCCACAGCCATCTGTTCATAAAATATACAATTGCAAGAGTAAACGAACTAAGAATTGAGGCAGCATCAACATATATCCACACTCAGTATTTAACAGAACAAAACCCATCCTTGAACTCTTTTTCGGCTGCGAGTATTTCATTCGAACACTACATTAACATTCAATATATAATCTATCACAGTCGTTCGAGAGAGTAATTGAGATTTCATTTCAATCATCTGCCTGCTGTGAAAAATTACAGACTGAAACCCATCAACAACAAACAAATTGGGTAAACTTTATTCCTTGAATGTTCGACAGGCCATACCCAGACTGAAACCCATTACCAATTTATACATACCCAGCCTTAATAATTAAATCAAAACAAACAAACATATGATAATAGAAAAAATTAGGATCACAACAGAAAACACCATACCGTCGACACGATTGGGTGCGCCATCGATTAAAGAAGTTCTTCCAGGTGCCGAATTCCGAAGAGTACCTCCTTTTGATGCTTATACGGTACAGGTTCTTGAGTAAGTATGTATACACGAATGGTCAAAGTCTGTGATTTAGGGCTTTATGACCAAATTACAACTAACCTCCCTAAGGTTTGGTGATACACGAATAAATCGCAATTACAGTGTCCACGCAATGGATTATAATACAGCTGACTAGTTTTGATAAAATTCCAATGAAAGATAACTATTTACAAAGTGAAATAGACCGTTTCGGTTGCCTATGAAATATTCACAGATAATGATGTCATTATTATATGAAATTAAGCCATGCATTAATGCAGACTATTGATTTGATCTGTACAATGAATACAGTCCACTAATCAAACTTATCTCGGAATTTGAACTTATTCATTAATTTTCGTATGCAAAATTGTTTAGTTTTGAAATTTTCATTTTCTTTTATATTTTAAAAATTCTAATTCAAAAACCATTATCGATGTCCGCATTTCAAAATTCCAATAACCGTAACTTGTTTATGGTATGCTGTTTTGTTGAGGTGGTCGTGGACTGTGGAGTATTGAAACAGCAGTGCAGATTGCTGCACCCTTATAAAAAGGCTATGGCAACTCTACTTTTATTTACACCCCAAATTCATTTTATAAAAACTGATGGACAAAAATGAATATGTTATTGTTAACAGTAATTTACAGAACCTGTAACTTCTATCGTTTATTGTAAAACTAATTTAATAATCTTAGCACTGAATACTAATATATAATCTTCATTTAATGAATCGCCGATACCAAGTGTAACCCCTTTGTCCCCTAAAATTTGTATATACTGGGAATGCAATACCAGAAAATCCCTGTGAATAATAAATGAAAACAAACAATAATTCTGTTAATGAGTAGAACTGCCTGGTAGTAAATGGAAGCGTGAAGACAGTTTAAACACATGCGTCGTGTCATTTGATTTGTCTTCCTCATGTAATCGTAAACTCATACAAGAACTTGACTACGGATGCAAACATTTATGTACAACATTTTATTTCTAAACCACTGCACATAATTCAAAGAGCAGAACATAGAAAACACAAGGTCTCAGATTTTTTTTTACATATTCGAAACTTATAAACATCGCATCCCAACTTCCACCGTAATATAAAGTAGCTCAACCCAGAAGTCAAAATTTCGATACGTAACAGTTGAAAACTCGGTGAGAACAAAAAGCATGCATGTGTTATTTTACAGTAAATGTGTATAACCTAATGGGAAGGATGAGACGGTACTGAGCTTACAGGACGACCCATTGATCGGTCTATTTCTATATATGTTTTAGACCCCTATTTCCTAGTCTTTGTGCTTTGTTCTCGAGTATTTTTAGGTTGTTTGATGTGTTTGTTGAGCTGTGCAGGTCTCGTTATCAGAAGTGGTGCAAATATTCAAATATGGGAGAAAAGATGCCAAAGTGGATCAGATGTTAATTTTCTGCAGCTGACCGCCCCCTAGGTAGTGCCTACCTAGCGGTCCTATGTGGCGGTCAGAGCAAGTTGAAGCCTTGAGATGAAATTGCAAAGGACCGCCCCCTAGGCATGTCCTACCTAGCGGTCCTAACTAGCACCAAACTCCAGAGAAGTTGATCAGAGATGACCGCGGCCTAGGCAATATCCTACCTAGCGGTCCTAGCTTGCACTAAACTCCAGCCTTGTGTCATTCATGTGACCGCCCCCCAGGCACTGCCCTGCGTAGCTGTCCTACCTAGCGGTGGTCTCCAGTGATGTTGCAAAAAGAGTACTGCGGGGTAGGCAAGGTGCCTACCTAGCGGTCCGTGCAGCGATTGTTTTAAAATCTGATTCGTTTAGGTCAGCAAAAGACGAGGTTGCGAGCCACTATAAATATAACATCAGAGGGTTTTCAGAAGGAGGTTAGAGACTGCAAAATTGAGAGCTACTCCACCATCCATCCTTGGAAGAAACCGAAAAGCAAGAAGAAGACGAAGGATTCGAAGCAAGATTAGAAGACAACAATGGGTTCTATCTTCTCCTCTTCTATATTTTTGTTTCCTCCATTGATGTGTAACTAAATCCTTACTAGGGATTCAATGTGAACCTCTATGAATATTCTTTGTTAGAATTGAATATGTTTTAGTAATTCAAGTTTTGTTTCATTCAATTTGGGATTTCTTCTTGTCTATGCATGGTTTGTGCTAGTCTTGAATCTAGGGTTTATATGTTAAGGTTGAGATATGTGTGAGGTTCACCATTCTTAGCCAATATTCAATTGAATGAATGAATTTACTGTTGCAGGTTGCACGTTATCTTTGGTTCTCTTGTTCTTGTGCTTAATGGGTTCTCAATCATAGTTTCTATGCAAGGTTTGCTGTTGACTGTGATTGAGAATACTTGATTGTGTGTTTTGTGGGTTGTAGGTTATAGTTGATATGCAAGGTTTGCTATTTACTCAACTGAGAAACGCTTGGTGTATGGTTGATGTATTTTCTATTATAGTTTGTATGCAAGGTTTGCTATTGATTGTAGTAGAAGTACTTAATTTATCCCAGGACCACATAGCACTAATTATACATAATTTAAGAACGAACCCTTAACTTGATTAACATTCTTTGTGAAAGTCAATTCGAAGCATTGAGTAAACATAGTTGGGGATCATTGATGACCTAGTCCTCTCACCTCTTGATCGCATTCTCATATTCTTGTTAACTGTTTTCTTAGTTTAATTTAGTTTTAATCTCAAATCAATCAAATCAATCTGAAATCTCTTGGTTACTATTAATTGCTTAGCTTTAATTAGAATTGGTTTTAGTCGATAAATCTCTTTTCCTCGTGGGAACGATCCCTACTTGTCGCTGTACTTATCTCACGATTCGTGCACTTGCGAGTTAGGTTTTTATAACACGATTTTACACATCACCCATCTCCCTCTTAAAGTCCGCGATCAGTCTCTGTGTGTCATCAATTACCTGGATGAACTTTGTCCATAACAAAATCACGTCAGTGTTGAAATTCCCTGAAAATTGAGTTCGCACGTCCTCCAATTCACTGAATACTTGTAAAATGGCGTCGAGGAAGGAGTATATGCGATCTCGGCTCATCGCTGGTTCACCTTGGGAATTCCTATCCATTCCGAAAAAAGATGGCGTCAAACAACTGTGTGGTTACTGTTCTGACTGTATTTGAAGTTTTCAACTAAGTTGAGTTAGAATGTGTAATGTCAATCCAATATTATGATAGAAAATACTTTTAGGCAATTACATATATATAGAGCATCGGCAATGGGCAAATATGGCTTTTCGAGTTTGTAAAAGATGCCACATCAGCGTTTCTATTGATTATGGGCACAATTTTTAACACCAAATGCATAAGCCAATCGTTTAGATTATATGAGTTGATTAATGGTGTTTTGAAATCCTCATACTTTTAATTTGTAATTAACGTTTATCATCTGGAAGGAGTTCATAACTAAATTGTTATTATTATTTAAATTAACATGTCCAATATGAGAAGATCTTGCCTGGGACGGTCCAAAACATCTAAAACTTGATGGCCGTAACATCAAGTTATCGGACAATGAAATGTTATGTGTAAATTAATGAACAGTTTGGGATTGGATGAACTGTACGAGTGTACCGGAGATAATGATGAGTGTCGTTTGTGTTACTCAACAAAATGATGTTTTAAAATGTGATCGTTTTGAAAACCGATTTTTCACCACTTGGATAGAAAATTAGTAAAGTGGCAAGTAGGATTCATTCCACAGGGAATTAGAGTGATTAGTTGAATTAATTAGCTAATCTAAATGCAATAACATAAATCATAGATAAATGGATGAGTGAATGGGTTGTCAAGCCATCAAACATACATGAAAAATAAACCTAATAAACTAATAAAAGAGTACTTAACAAATCTAGATAAGATAAATGGAATTAACAATTAAGAGAATAGCTAGGGAATTAATGGGATCACAAATGAATTACCGGGAAATGCTTATCAAGCTACCTTAGTGAACGAATCTCGTAAATGTTAACCAACTGATTTCTAAAATGTGTTTAGGCCATAATTATGAACCCTAAACAACGTCCCACCGCAATGCCTAACCGATTAAGGAAAGGGGGTCACGGCGAGATCGGTTTGTTACAATTAACGGTTTAGATTATCGCGGTTGATATACCCTCCGACAATCTATCCTAGTCACTATGTTCTCAATCCATCAAGGTTGTCAATCCAATCAAGATTATATAACAAATTATTCTAAGCAAGATTATAATCAACTAGTGGGTATACATGTCAATTATATAATGCATAAAATCTAATTATAAAATGAATAGAACACAAATAGAAATTAAAATATATAAAAGCTTAAGCAAATCCCAATCCAAATATTCTCACATCAAAACCCTAGAAAGGGGATTTAATTACACATATTACAATCAAAGGGAAGGCAAGTAAAAGATTAGGAAATCACCCATGGGCCACCTTTTGTAAGCTTGATCATTTCCTTGCCTTTGATGCTCCTTGTGTAAAGGGTGGATGATGAGGATGTGTCTAGATAGGTGGAGTCAAATGGGAACTGACTAAGGAGATTTGTGGAGAAGATGGGAAGAAAAGGAATGATTTGGGGAGGTAATCTAGATGTTAAGTTTAGGTAGGAGAGAAAATGGAGAGAAAAGGAATGGTGGAGAAAGGAGGTTTCTTGGTGGTCAAGAGTTGTCCAAAAGGGGAAAAATGTGATGAATTTATAGGATTTTCAAAATAGGTCACGGGTGGTAAATTACCAAAACACCCCCTGACCATGGCAAATTACCATTTAGTCCAACAGAGGGGATCATTGTGTAATTTTACCACCCAATCAGATTCTTACAGAGAGGAGTTCGCTGTTTGCTCAAAGGGCGACAATGTGGCGACCCTAAATGGCGACGTTTCTGAAGCCAAAACAACTCCCTGTCGCCATGGCGACCTTGGAATCCAAACCGCGACCTCGATTTACGCGGTTTCGTCGCAATTTGGGCTTGGGAGAGACAAAGGGTAATTTGGGCAAGAGAGGGAATGTCGGATTTCGGCCACTTGGAGGGTCGGAAATGGTGCGACCAGCCAACCGGTCACCTTGCCGTAATTTTGGCATAAATTCCGGCCAAAAAGTGGCCGGAAACAAGTTGGACGATGATGATGTAAAACGGCTGCGTTTTAAGGGTATGGCTGCCATGCTGTCTCACGCATGAAGAAGATGATGAATAGGAATGGGGGACATTTAGAAATCAGGTGGGGGCAATTGGGCTGCAGCAGTTTGTCTCTAATGGGGGTGCAATGGGCTGCTACATGAGGTGTAATTAGGTGCAATGGGACGTGGATCTGGGCTGATTTATGTTGGGTTGTTTGATTTGGGCTCAAGCCCATGCTTAATGCACTTAATCAAAACGCACCGTTTTGATTTCTTGGTGCATGGCTGCTGGGCGCTATTAGAATTGGGCCGGGGTGCGCTCAGTGGAAATGATCTGGTGTGGGCGCTCGTTTGGGCTTCAATTTGGGCCTGACTTGGATCAAAACGCACCGTTTCACTCTGACAGGTGGCACGCTCCCTTGGTCAATTGCGATTCAGTCCCTGTTCTCTTCTTTAATCACGATAACCTCAATTCGTCCTCCACTTTTTACACTTTTACCCTTGTTTCACCAAAATTACTTCAATGCCCCTGAACTCTATAAATTCCTGAAAACACTTAATTTACACCATTAAATCATAGAATAATGCCCAAGAATCAAGCAAAAGGAGAAGGAAATGGGGACCAAAATTATACCAATTTTGGTTCGATCAGATAATTATTACAAGATATTGAGTTGGGAGCTTAAGGATTTGGTGAGGCAATTTATATTGCGTAACATAGATTCAACCGTCCATTCGTTTTGCAACGCTACACGAAGAGGTAATAAGTATACTTGTAGTTGTAGACCGGCATTGCGTATCCCCATAATAGCGTGCCCATTGGATTTGGGTTGTCAATATCACATTGGCCCATCACATCAAACGTCATTATGGTCAACATGCATGCAAAAAACAATTATGTCAGCAGCAATTTCAATTTTCGGTACTTTAACCCCTATCCAGAATACACGAACATATAAAGATTAAAACAAAGCATTCAGATTGAACCAAACAAAATGACAGATGTCGAACTTGAAACCGGATTGATGTGTTAAATACTAAGTTGGGTACATATGGTAAGAGAACCTCAAAAAGAATGTGAATCTGACAATTGTTTGAAATGAATTTCGTAAGCTAACCTCTTTAATGACTAATTGACTGTGCTGGAATTGGATTGCCACAGTTCAATGATATAACGTGGTGTGGTAGTTTTTTGTAATGGGCCACAATGTGTATTCAATTCGGAAAATAGATGAATTTAATTAATATATAAAACCATTCCGAAGATAATCCTTACACGATCAATACATTACTGTCATAACACGGTATGTTAGTAATAAGTCCAAGAAGTGATGGTTGTGATCAACTGATGACGGTAATTTTGACATTTTTGCAGTTGTTTCCTCTTTTAGTAATTTTCATCTTCAATTGATTTCCGACATTTGCAATTTATTATCTACCCACGTGTTTAGAAATATGATATATTTTTTTTTAAATGAACAATTAAATAGTCAATTAGCATTAATATGCTCATTTTCTCCCAAAGCATAGATATTCTCATTCTGTTAAAGGGTGTGGCTACTCATTTCCGAATGTGTGTTTTGTGAATCGAAAAGGTTTCGAACTTTGGATTATTAATTTGTTTTTTTTAAATCCATTTTAATTGTACTTACATTAATCAATTGTTTGGGTTACCAACAGATAAATAGAGTGGTGTGTATCTCTTCGAAAACATTCCTATGAAGAGTTGTTGGTATTCTTCGTCTTTAATATATAATTAAATTAATAAATATAAAAAAGTCAGTAGGTTATAGGTAGTATATAATGAAATTAATAAATATAAATAAGTCAGTAGGTATTAAATAATTGAAACGGTGATATAATATTGATTCCACATGGTGACCATTCTGTGTTCAGTGCACTTATATACAATAATTCTTAATTTCTTCACACCTATTAACATTTTAAAAATCGAAACCATACAATATTTGTCTGTCATGAACGAACTCTATACCGTACAAATTTTTTATGAAATATGTTCGTCCACCTCCCAAGTACTCGAGTAGTGTGAAATTTTGAAAATTGTGAAACAATATTTTTACAATTATCTGCTGCAATTTTTTCTATAAATGAAACGACGTCATATTAATTTTCAAATATTGAACCATAATAAAGGAATTGCGTGACCGCCACAAATGTACTAATAAAAATTGCCCATTGCCGAAACATGTGTAATATTCAATATTACTGAACAATGATAACCAAATTCGATATAAACGTTAATAAAAAATTCAGACCATCTTGTAGGTAAACTGATATCACATAGACCTATTGACGTTATGTAACGGTGCCTTTCCAGTTAAAAAACACAGATACAGATTCAGACAGCACCGTTCAGTGCTGAAGTCTGCTATTCGGCGACACTAAACACTTGTTTTTAAAACTTCAGCTTTTCTTACCTCTACAAATCGTATGTTCAAACCTTCTGTTGTTTATTCAGACTAATCCCTCCTACTATTTTCATACTCCAACATATCTGCTCAAATTATAAATATATATCCATATATATATACTCGGTTCTGCAGATACACCAGATACACCGTGATCAAACCAATGCTTTGGATGGCCTGAACCTTCTCCAAGTAATTGACCACGTCGTCACCTAGGGCTATCGTCAGAAATATCAATGTTTCATCCACCCAACATCATAGTCATGGATGTCTCTGTTCGCCACTTGTTTTAGAAAGTGGTTCGCCTTGAATACGCACTTTTTGCCCATTGTTTCATAGCCTGGCCTCCCCGGAGGTATTCTTCCTTTAGAAGAAATAGGACCCGCAGTCTCTTCCAATGACAATTTCTGCTCCATTACCGGGGTAATCGAAGAAACCTAACTCAATATTCAAAATCAGAGGTGAAACAAAAAATTTAAACAGCAACCCAAAATACAACACGTGTGGAGTGATACGAGGTTGTGAGTTGGGAAGATGGGAAGATACTATTTCAAGGGTGATTGGGAAGAGATGTTCCACGGCAGTTACAAGTTTACACTACGTGAGGAACGAACCATGTTCAGTACAGGCAAAAGAAACAGTTGGGTGTGAACAATGGAAACAGGAGATTGAGAAGGCGGATTAATAATAAACACAGGTGGAGCGATGAACAGAGGGTGTCAGTTAGGGAGAGACTAGTTCAAGGGTGATTGGGAAGAGGGGATGATACTAATTTAAGGGTGATTGGGAAGAGATGTTGCATGGAAGCAAACACTTTAAACTACGGGAGGAAGGAAGCATGTGCTAGAGGCCAAAAAAACTTCTGAAGGCCGATTCACAATAAAGACGGGTGGAGTGAAATGAGGACGGTGTGAGTTTAGGGAGAGACTATTTGAAAGGTTAATTGGGGAGTACAACTTTGCTCACCTCCTTTAACTGGAGGTAACTATTACCCATTTACCCCCATCCCAAATGTTGACACGTGTCCTAAACTTGAGTTAACTTTGAACTTTGTGTTAAGTTTGGGACACGTGTTAAACACTTGGGGTGGGGGTAATGGTTACCTCATTAACTCAAGGTTTAGGACACGTGTCAACATTTGGGATGGGGGTTAATGGTTACCTCCAATTAAAGGAGGTGAGCAAAGTTGAACTCTCTATTTTAAGGGTGGAACCCTGTAGTGCAACTTTGCTCACCCACTTTAATGAGTGTATTTTTGCTTACCCACTTTAACTAGAGGTAAGCATAACCTCCCTCCCAAAATGTTACCACGTGTCCGAAACTATTATTTAAAACAATGGCAAAAAGGTTTTATTTTCAAATAAAAATCAGAAATCAATAAGTTAGGACCAAAATTTATCTTATCTAATTATTTAAGATCATTGATTGCGGGTACCCTTAAGATAATGGATAAATGTGAAACAAATAACACGGTGTGTTCTAATATTAATCTAGAGGGGGGGGGGGGGGGGGGGTGAATAGATTTTACCAAATTTACCCAATTTTCGCGTTTAGTCAAATTACGAAAATGCCCCAAACTAGTCAAAACAATAACAAGTGTAATATGGTGCGGAATTATAAAAGACACTTGATATTTACGTGGAAACCCTCACGGGAAAAACCACGGGCTGTATAGTGCGCCACACTCGAACCTCGAATCCACTAAATGTGTAATGATTACAACCTAATCCCGATCAATAATCAACACACCTACCTAATCCCGGTATAAGTGGACCTAGTCCAATTGCTTGCAATCTAAGCAACCTAATCCCGGAAGCTACATGCAAGACTTACTTCTCAATGAAAAGAATACAATCTATGTGAATATAAAATGATATTCAATGAGCAAATAAAGCTAGGTAACCTTAGATGCTTATCTAGGATGATTAGATAACAATAAATGCAATCCTAGATGTCAATGGCTAAATGACATGTCATAAAGCTTAACAAATCATAGATAAACAATAACCTAGATGTTGCTATCAAAATACATCACTCAAACATGTCAACACAACAATCTCTATTTTGTATCTAGAATATATTCTAAGAGCATACAAATAATATAAGAGATTTCTTTGATAAATAAAACACTAAGCTTAGATGAGATTAGTGAAGAACATACCAAAGCAAGTGTGTTGAGCAAAACCCATGCAAGCAAGCATCCTAACTATGCTAGAAAATGCTAGATGATCTTTTGATGCATATGAGAATGGTTTTGTATGTATAAAAATGAGTTCTTGATTTCTTTTCTCTCAAGTCTCTCTTTTTGAACTTTAGGGTTCTTTAGAATCAAAGAACTAAGTTAGAGAAATGAGAAAGTATGATATATATAGTCATCAAGAAACAGGGCATGTGAAAAGACAATATTGCCCCTGAAACGCTCAAACGGCGGTTTCATTCTGCGGTCGGGGCTGCAGAATAT
Organism: Acer campestre; assembly: GCA_954870605.1. Lineage (NCBI taxonomy): Eukaryota > Viridiplantae > Streptophyta > Magnoliopsida > Sapindales > Sapindaceae > Acer > Acer campestre. The sequence continues at coordinate 22,987,226 of OX940802.1, forward strand.
GACCGCAGAATTGAGCCCAAGAAAGAAACCGACCTAGAATATCTAATTCGGCGGTTTCATTCGGCGGCCAGGCCGCCGATAATGACCGCAGAATTCATCCCGAGAACAGGGGAGAAAACGACGATTTCATTCGGCGGTTTCGAAACAGCCGAGTAAACCGCAGAACACAACCCGAGAATAATAAATGCATCAGGTGTGAAACGGCGGTTTCAAATCGGCGGCCAGACCGCCGATCTAACCGTAGAATCAGACCAGAGACCTCTGGTCCAAAACGGCGGTTTCATTCGGCGGCCAGGGCCGCCGATTCACCAAAAGTGGTGAATCCAAGGAGAAAGCCAAGGCTATCACCAAGAGCGGTCTTCGTGCAAAACCAAGCACATAATCGTGCAAGCGCGGATGTTTCCGAACATATTCGGGAAACGAATTACACGACACAAACAAACACACAAGAAGATATAATCAAACAAAGTGCAAGTGTGTAATGTGACATGTGAAGAGTATGCACACAAATGCAAGTATGCTAAGTGTGTGTGTGCTTCTAGATCTCTTCAAAGAAAACTAAGCACAAGAAATATACCTTTGAGTGCTTGTCACCTTGAGGTCTTGAATATGGCCTTTGATGTTGGTCTTCCATCACCTAATCTACCCTTACAATTCAAACCCCAACTTGTGGTTTGTTCACGAAATAAGCCAATCAATTATGGGAATCCTTACAATCTCCCCCTTTGGCTATTTCGTGACAAAACCACCACTCACATTGATCCTCACAAGATAATTGAAACTACGGGAAATTCTACATTACAAAGTACAAAGAGATAAGAAAATAAAACTTCAAGTCTTCAATCTCTTGTAGAATTACCAAACCTTCAAAACAATTAGATTACACTTCCAAAGCAAGTGTATGTGAGTTGATCAAGTGAAAATAAAACAAGCATTTGCATATTAAACTTTTTAAACACAACATCATGCAATGTATGAGTATGCAATGCTCCCCCTCAAAGGGTTACTCCCCCTCAATATGAAATCTCCCCAAATGCACATTAACTACTACAAAATGCAACTCCCCTTAATCACATCCTACTCCCCCTTTTTGTCATGATATAGGCAAAGGAGTAGTCCCCAACCGGGTCACTCATAGCAAAGAGAGATAGTAGCATACAAGATAATGCATAGTCAAATAAGCCACTTTATGCACTCAATTAATTGGAGAGAAACAAGGAGATTTATTTTATGAAAATGTGTGAAATAAAAATGCTTTGCAAACAAGACATGTTGCATTCAAGTCCAATATACAATGGTATTTGGCAAAGCAAATGACAAAGGTTTCAAATAGAATTCAAACCAATTTTACCATTTGTCATGAGAGAAGCAAAGATATAGAGAATTTATTAATTTTAATTTTTAACAACAACTATATCCAACTTTATAAGCGAAACATGGCATGAGCGACTTTGCACCCTATTTGATTTTTCCGGGTATGAAACCCGTATGATAGTAACCATGTTCAACAAATAAAGAAAGAGAGACATTTGGATTGAAACATCCTTTGAATGGATACATGATCCTTTATCAATTTTAGTCTCACTAGCTTTTTCACACAATGTTTTGCATTTAAGAATATGCAATCATCAATTCATGCTTTTCTAATTTAGCAAGGCATTTGAATTTCATGCTTTTCAAGTTCAATAGCATGCCAATTAAGAATCATCATGTCATGGAAATAACTATAGGTCATTCAAATCATACTTCCTATGAAAATTTCCTAGTCCAAAAATGCATGTTTGAACATAAATATGACATGGATTGAAAACAAAGCATGGTTCACACTTATTGATATAAAAGCATATATACATATGTCCAACCAAGCTTACTTCAAGCAATTAAAAGAGAAGCACAAGATCTTTCAAATATTTTGCATGCATCTAGTATACAAAAAGCTCTCTTTGCTTGAGTTCTCCTTATGGGGTCAATCACAAAAACTCATCACTCCACAAGACATATCCCAATAGATCTACTAAGAGTTTTAAATCGAGTAGTATCTAGAGGTTTTGTAAACAAGTCCGCTAGTTGATCATTTGTACCTACATGCTCAAGTACAATGCATTTATTTTCAACTAGTTCTCTAATGAAATGATGACGGATGTCAATATGCTTAGTTCTAGAGTGTTGAACCGGATTCTTGGAAATATTAATAGCACTCATGTTATCACAAAAGAGAGTGAGTGTACCTTGGTTGAATCCGTAGTCTACTAGCATTTGCTTCATCCATAGGAGTTGTGTGCATCCACTCCCCGCAGCTATGTATTTGGCCTCCGCCGTGGACAAGGAAATTGAGTTTTGCTTCTTGCAAAACCAAGAAACAAGATTGTTTCCAAGGAAAAAGCAACCGCCCGATGTGCTTTTCCTATCATCACAATTTCCCGCCCAATCCGTATCATTAAAGCCTACAAGACTAGCATTAGTGTCAAACGAGTACCAAATCCCATAATTAGAAGTCCCATTCACAAATCGAATGATTCTCTTGACGGAAGAGAGATGGGACTCCTTGGGATCGGATTAGTACCTAGCACACACACCCACACTAAAGGATATATCGGGCCTACTTGCGGTCAAATAAAGCAAGCTTCCTATCATGGCCCTATATAGTGTTTGTTCCACACTTTTACCACTAGCATCTTTGCTTAGCTTCAAAGTGGTACTCATGGGTGTATCACAATGCTTGGCTTTTTCAAGACCAAACCTCTTCATTAGGTTTTTGGCATATTTGGCTTGGGTTATGAAGATCCCGTCATTCATTTGCCTAATTTGCAAACCTAGGAAGTAACTAAGCTCACCAACAAGACTCATCTCAAATTCATGAGACATAACATCAACAAATTGTTAGACTTTGATGTTGTTGGTGGAGCCAAACACTATATCAACAACATATATTTGAGCTATAAAAAGCTCATCATTGTCTTTCTTGATGAATAGTGTCTTGTCAACACTACCTCTTGTGTAGTCATTGTTGACAAGGAATTGAGTGAGGCGCTCATACCAAGCCCTTGGTGCTTGTTTCAACCCATAAAGAGCCTTCTTGAGGCGATAAACATGATTGGGGTGGTGTGCATCCACAAACCCCTTGGGTTGCTCAACAAACACTTCCACTTGCAAGAAGCCATTGAGGAAGGCACTCTTTACGTCCATTTGGTGCAATTTGAACTTGTGCACACAAGAGATGGACAAGAGAAGCCTAATGGACTATAAACGGGCAACGGGAGCAAAAGTCTCCTCAAAATCGATACCCTCAATTTGAGAGTACCCTTGTGCAACAAGTCTTGCCTTATTACGCACAATGTTGCCATCCTCATCGGATTTGTTCCTATATATCCACTTTGTGCCTATGACATTTGTGGTCTTAGGCCTAGGAACTAGAGTCCAAACCTCATTCCTTTCGAATTGGTTTAGCTCTTCTTGCATAGCAAGAACCCAAAATTCATCATTTAAAGCTTCATCAATCTTTTTGGGTTCTATTTGAGAGGTGTAGCAAGTGAAGCTAATAAGATTAGCTATTTGCCTTCTAGTCCTAACACCCTCATTCACATCTCCAATAACATCATCTTTGTTATGGAGTCTTCTAACCCATGGAGCGGGTTCATTAGAGTCCAATTTAGGAACTCTATCAATAGGTTGTGTGTCATTATCAACAACATTGGACGTCCCCACATTAGGAGTCACATCAACCTTCTCCAAAGGAGAGTCATTACTAAAAATTACCTCCTCCTCATGATTACTAGACTTGAGCCTTTCATCATCAAATACGACATTGGATGATTCCATGACACTTAGAGTTTTCTTATTGAAAACTTTATAGGCTCTACTATCTAAGGCATAGCCAATAAAGATACCCTCATCACTCTTGGCATCAAATTTGCCAAGTTGATCTCGGTCATTTAAAATGTAGCATTTGCTTCCAAATGTGTGGAAGTAGCTAACATTTGGCCTTTTACCTTTCCATAACTCATAGGAGGTATTCCTAGTACCGGGCCTTAGGAAAACTCTATTTCCTATATAGCAAGCCGTGTTGACGGCTTCGGCCCATAGATTCCTAGGCACATTGTTGCTAAGCAACATCACACTGGCCATCTCTTGAAGGACCCTATTTTTCCTCTCAACAACTCCATTTTGTTGAGGTGTCCTAGGAGCCGAAAACTCATGGGAGATACCTATACTATCACAATAGGTTTCAAATGAAGCATTCTCAAATTTTATGCTTTTAATGTTAGAATTCATTTCATTTTGAAGTTTAGTACAAAGCATTTTAAACTTATCAAAAGTTTCGGATTTTTCTCTAAGAAAATATGTCCATGTGAACCTAGAGAAATCATCTACACATACAAAAATATATCTCTTTCCACCCAAGCTCTCGGTTTGCATAGGACCCATAAGATCCATGTGGAGAAGCTCTAAGGGCTCATTGGTGGAGAGATACTTGCCCTTTTTGTGCATGCCTTTAGTTTGTTTTCCTTGTTGACAAGGTCCACAAATACCATTGGCTTTCTTCCCAAGCTTAGGGAGGCCATGCACACATTCAAACTTTCCAAGGGTCCGTAGATCCCGAAAGTTCATGTGGCCAAGTCTTTCATGCCACAACTCAATTTGCTCATCCTTGGACACATTGTTTGAGACTATTCTAGCTTCAAGACAATAGCAATTGTTGCTAGATCTCATACCTTTCAATAAGGTTTGTCCATTGGGCTTTAGGATAGAGCAATTATCTTTGCTAAACAAGACGGAATATCCTTCATCACTAAGATGAGAAATGCTAATCAAATTGGCTTTCAAGCCATCAACAAGTAAAACATTAGATAAGGAGGGTAATCCGGGAACGGAAATGGTTCCTTTCCCTATGACTTTCTTTTTGGATCCATCACCAAAGGTGACATTTCCTCCTTCCTCCATAACAAGAGTCTCAAAGAAACTCTTGTTTCCCGTCATGTGCCTAGAGCACCCACTATCAAGATACCAAAGATTAGAAGAATTTGCCTTTAAGGCAATTTGTGCAACATGGCAAACATTTTCATTCTTTCTAACCCACTTAAGAACAACATTTTCTTTCTTAATGGTCTTTGGTACATGGGCTCTAGTAATCCTAGGATCATGCAAATTAGTCTTATTATTCCTAGGAACATGCATCTTGGCTCTATTCTTTCTCTTTTCAATCATGGTTCGAGTTCTACACATTTTTATATAACGAAAGCAATTTGGTCGAATGTGACCATTAAAACCACAAAAATGAAAAATTGGAAGGAAATGAGAAATCATACCATTGCCTTGAGCATTTATGGGAGCCTTCCCTTTTCTTTGTGGTTTAGTGGGTTCAATCCATCTCCTTTGTTGAACCGGTCTATCTTGCTTCCAATGTTGGACTTGCATGATTGTCTTCTTCCCTTTTTGAGCCATATGATGAGGAATGTTGGCTTGAGGTTGCCTTCTTGACACCACCTTCACTTGTGCACTTTTAGAATATTGTCCTAGATCTATCTTCTTCCTAGGAGTGTGCACCGGTGAAGCTTCTATGTTGCCCAAGCCCTTAACAAACACGGTTTTCTTAGAGGAGGAGGTCTCTTGACTATCTTCAAACCCTAGACCTCTCTTGTCACATGGACTCTTTCCAACACCAAGCATGTGATCTAACTTTTTGGTGCTAGAGTCCATCCTAGTAAGTGACTTCTTAGCTTCATCAAGCTCCCTCTTCAAACCTTCTTCATTCCTCCTAGATAAAGCTAACTCCTCTCTTAGCTTATCTTCTCTCTTCTTAAGTCTTTCCACTTCTTCACTTAAGTGGTCATTGTGAGATGAAAGCTCAAGATTTTCTTCTCTTAACATCTTGATTTTCTTAGTGGTTTTCATCTCTAAGCTCCTAAACTCCTTAAGATATTCAACTAACACTTCTTTCTCCACATATCCATTAGTGGAGTTAGCATCGGAGTCATTTTCACTAGAGTCACTTTCCCTTTGACTCTCTTCCTCTTTTTCACTACCACTTTTGCTCTTGTGAGAGGAGGCAAAGGATAGGAAGTTAGCCATGATGTCTTCATCATCCGAAGACTCATCTTCTTCATTGGAGTCATCACTACTTCCACTCCAAGTGGCGGCCATCACTTTTCCCTTCTTCTTTTCCTTGTGATTTGCACAATCGGGAGCAAAGTGACCAATTCCACCACACTCAAAGCAACGGACCCCTTTTCTTTCGGTCTTCTCTTGCCTTGGTTCAAACTTCTTGAAGGGACCCTTCTTCTTCAAGTCTTGGCCTCTCATACCAAATCCTCTCTTCCCAAACTTCATAACCTTATTGAATCTTTTCACAAATAAGGCCATGTCTTCATCCGAGTCATTCTTCACCTTATTTTCATCCTTTGATGCTTTCAAAGCAATTCCCTTTTGCTTTTTAGGAGGAGTAGAGATAGGAGTCTTCCTAGACTCGTAAGCGAGAAGTCTTCCAATGACCTCGCTCAACTTCATATCCTTATAACCACTATTTTCCTCTAAAGCCGTTACCTTAGACTCGAATCTATCGGGGAGAGATCTCATAATTTTTTGCTTGATTCTCCTATCCGAGTATAGGTCTCCTAGTTGATGACTTTGATTCGCAATCTCCATCAACTTCACTTGGAAGTCATTGAAGTGCTCATGCTCTTCCATCCTAATGGTCTCAAAACTAGTTTGGAGGACTTGTAGTTTTGAATCCTTGACCACTTCGGTTCCTTCATGAGCCGTCTCTAGGATTTCCCATGCCTCTTTGGCAATCCTAGTAATTTGAACCAACTTGTATTGGTTCTCATCCATGGCACATAGGATGGCATGCATTGCCTTCCTATTCCACTTAGAAGTCTCAAACTCTCCATTAGTCCATTGAGCCTTTGGCTTGAGAACTTCTTCTCTACCACCCGTGGGAGTCATCATAGGAGGAGCGTATCCGTCTTCAATGGCTATCCATGCCCTATCATGGATTTGGCATAAGTACGCCTCCATCTTCCCCTTCCATGAGGAGTAGTTATCACCAGTAAGGAGAGGAGGACGCGTGCTAGAAGCACCCTCGTTGTTGCCACCGTTTCCACTCATAGTGAATATGAATGAAATGAAATGAATGCAAAATGTATGAATGAACAAAAATCACACAAATGCAAAACACACCAAAATGAGCAAGGATCACCTATGTATGTCTAGGAAGCCGCTCTGATACCAATTGAAACAAATAACACTGTGTGTTCTAATATTAATCTAGAGGGGGGTGAATAGATTTTACCAAATTTACCCAATTTTCGCGTTTAGTCAAATTACGAAAATGCCCCAAACTAGTCAAAACAATAACAAGTGTAATATGGTGCGGAATTATAAAAGACACTTGATATTTACGTGGAAACCCTCTCGGGAAAAACCACGGGCTGTATAGTGCGCCACACTCGAACCTCGAATCCACTAAATGTGTAATGATTACAACCTAATCCTGATCAATAATCAACACACCTACCTAATCCCGGTATAAGTGGACCTAGTCCAATTGCTTGCAATCTAAGCAACCTAATCCCGGAAGCTACATGCAAGACTTACTTCTCAATGAAGAGAATACAACCTATGTGAATATAAAATGATATTCAATGAGCAAATAAAGCTAGGTAACCTTAGATGCTTATCTAGGATGATTAGATAACAATAAATGCAATCCTAGATGTCAATGGCTAAATGACATGTCATAAAGCTTAGCAAATCATAGATAAACAATAACCTAGATGTTGCTATCAAAATACATCACTCAAACATGTCAACACAACAATCTCTATTTTGTATCTAGAATATATTCTAAGAGCATACAAATAATATAAGAGATTTCTTTGATAAATAAAACACTAAGCTTAGATGAGATTAGTGAAGAATATACCAAAGCAAGTGTGTTGAGCAAAACCCATGCAAGCAAGCATCCTAACTATGCTAGAAAATGCTAGATGATCTTTTGATGCATATGAGAATGGTTTTGTATGTATAAAAATGAGTTCTTGATTTCTTTTCTCTCAAGTCTCTCTTTTTGAACTTTAGGGTTCTTTAGAATCAGAGAACTAAGTTAGAGAAATGAGAAAGTATGATATATATAGTCATCAAGAAACAGGGCATGTGAAAAGACAATATTGCCCCTGAAACGCTCAAACGGTGGTTTCATTCTGCGGTCGGGGCCGCAGAATATGACCGCAGAATTGAGCCCGAGAAAGAAACCGACCTAGAATATCTAATTCGGCGGTTTTATTCGGCGGCCAGGCCGTCGATAATGACCGCAGATTTCATCCCGAGAACAGGGGAGAAAACGATGGTTTCATTCGGCGGTTTCGAAACCGCCGAGTAAACCGCAGAACACAACCCAAGAATAATAAATGCATCAGGTGTGAAACGGCGGTTTCAAATCGGCGGCCAGACCGCCGATCTAACCGCAGAATCAGACCAGAGACCTTTGGTCCAAAACGGCGGTTTCATTCGACGGCCAGGGCCACCGATTAAATTGCTGATTCACCAAAAGTGGTGAATCCAAGGAGAAAGCCAAGGCTATCACCAAGAGCGGTCTTCGCGCAAAACCAAGCACATATTCGGGAAACGAATTACACGACACAAACAAACACACAACAAGATATAATCAAACAAAGTGCAAGTGTGTAATGTAACATGTGAAGAGTATGCACACAAATGCAAGTATGCTAAGTGTGTGTGTGCTTCTAGATCTCTTCAAAGAAAACTAAGCACAAGAAATATACCTTTGAGTGCTTGTCACCTTGAGGTCTTGAATAGGGCCTTTGATGTTGGTCTTTCATCACCTAATCTACCCTTACAATTCAAACCCCAACTTGTGGTTTGTTCACGAAATAAGCCAATCAATTATAGGAATCCTTACAAAATGTTTTTGGATAAATGAGGGGGTTTGGCTACTATGCAGGCCCTGCATGATGCAGGGATGAATAGTTATAAATTTGGTATATCTCTGATGAACATGAAAACCCTTGTCACAACTCTTACACATACATCTCTTCATAGTTGATATCTTCTCCTACTGTATGTATTGCATCATTTAATCTGTCCTCGTGTTTTATTTGATTACGACGTGTCATCGTGTGTTATTTGTTTGTTGGGTTTGATTTTGTAGGTGTAAACTTCAAATGAATATATAATGCAAAAGACAATAGCGTGAAGATAGATGGATACAGGTAACAACACTTTGTTCACAACCGATTTTGTATATAATCCTTATCATTTGATTAACTGATCATATATTTATATAATTGAAAATAAGGTAAGTACAATGCCTCGTGTGTCCGGCGACTCATTACCTCCCCTAAGATAGTGAACACATGAAACGGAGTTTATGTTTAGTTAGTGGATGCAAATACAATCGCCTTCGTTTAAACTTAAAGACATTATAAACAAAACAACCAGATGAAAGATAAAAAAAACTAAAATATACACAGATCATTGAAATAACATGTAGGACTTGGTTGATCAGTTCGCCGGAAGGGATGACGGTCCTGTAGGAAAACCAAACTGTTCATTGAGCTGTGCTGAAAGACGGCGTGACTCTTTATTGAGTTCGGATAATTGTATCCGTAACGAATCTATGTCCATAGGACAATCGCTGTAAACTCGGTGTCTCCCCGCCGGAGCTGTATGTTCAAATTTTATGATGACATCTCTGAGTTCTTCCATTTTCCGGATGTGTGTCGACATGGCAGCGAGAACGGGGTAACCTTTATCATTCCCCCCCTTGCTGTCCACTTGACCTACGGTCGCCATAGTATGGTCGTTAGGTTTGATACAGTAGCAATTTGGTATGACCTTGGTTTTGATATTTGTAATTGCAATGAAGGCCTCAATAGACAGTCGCGCCCCTTCGAAAAACCAAATAAATACCCATTGTTTGTAGTAAAGGAGAAAAACTTGAATGGGACGGTTTCATTGATATGGCAATGGGACCGGCCAATGAATGTATGCCACATGGGACTTTAAAATATATTTTTACTCCCAAGATATAGAGAATACTTTTGCTCACCACCCCCCCCCCCCCCCCCTTCAAGGGAGGTAACCATTACCCCCCTCTTAAATGAATGACATGTGTCCATAGATGAGTAAATTTTTAGACAATTTTACCCCTCCATAAACACATGTCATGTGTTTGGGAGGGGGGGGGGGGTGGTAATGCTTACCCCCCTTGAAAGGGGGTGAGCAAAAATGGACTTCAAGATATATATGACATACATTCATTGGACGGTCCCGATGCCACGTCAATGAGACCGTCCCATGCAAGTGTTTCTCGTATTACAGATGAATGTGTCATAGTGTCATACTGTACTGTAAGGGTGCGTAAAACTCCTTGATCTAATATGTATTCATTTTTTTGGATATCATCTATTCATATTCTGAATTACCATTGTACTTATGTAATATACAATGAAATCCGCTATTGGGCTCTTGCCAATGTGGTTGGACCCTCCAAATGGAGCATCCACCACCATGGTTCAATTCCCAAGGCACCCATGTATATATTACATATATTCTTTGTCCCTCCTTGGCTATCAAGTGAGGGTGCTCTCTCCCCTTTATTAGTGGGAGCAGTTGTTCCGGGCTGTGCTAGTTGCCTAGTAGAGTCCAATTCTCGCAGGGTCCTGGCACATTTAGCTGCGACAAGTTTTTGTAGTTTGAGAGGGGACAGGTTGATGGGACTAATGGGTGCCTGGAGGAAGTCCAGCCAGCATGCTCAATAACAGAGCTTTTCCAAATAAATAAAAAATTAGTCGATAAACACAAACAATTTCACGTGTGACGAGTTTCAATAAGCATGTAGGCCCCTCTGCAATAGTAAAAAAATTTCATAAATTACTAAATATTATCCGTAAGTCAACTGTCATTAAATATAGGAAATATTCTCAAACACGTTTAAAGCTCAATGCAGCCACTCCTGTGAAACAGTGGGAATAGTTCGTTGATGTGAACACTCAATTTACAGTTCACCTGAAAAGGTGATGGACTGGGGTTGGCACATCCGTCAACTACATACGTCAAGATCAGTTCGATTACGTGCAGAAGCGCGATATATTATCTCTTCGGTCATTGTCAATAGGGAACCAAACCGAGTTTCCATCTTGTTTTTTATTTCAATTGAACTGATTAATTAATTTATTTATTTCACAGGTTTGTACAAGGGACAACATCATTACATGATAGTAGGTAATTAGTAATTACCCTACGTTTTGTACAAAAGCTTGTTAGTTGAATAGTTGAGAAGGAATACTATATATGGTTTATCACACAATGAAGAAAAAACTAGAAGTTTACACGATTTAACCATGTCCGAAAGGTAGGAAATGAATGATAATTATATATATAAATTATTATTTTTATTTTTATTTTTTATTGTTTTTTTCTTTTTTTCTGAAATTAAATATTCAACGCATATAAACAGGCAAATATAACCATGAGTACAAATATTTTGGATGAAATGGTTAAAAAGATCACATTACAAATAAGGATCAGGAGTGGTCATAAGAAATTTTAAGATTGCAACGCAATATCGACACAATAATGCTAAATATCCCACCTTAAATCCCACCTTTTTCATCACACTACATGTGGCATGTGAGGTGTCAAATTGTGAGTGGATACACATTAATGATGATTTATCTCACCTACCTCATGTATCCACTCACCATTTGACACTTCACATACCATATGTAGTGGGATGGAAAAGGTGGGATTTTAGGTGGGATGTGTAGCATTACTGATATCGACAAAAGACAGTGGCCAACACATGTGGCAGGTGAGTTGTCATTACTTAGACATAGACAAAAGACAGTGGCCAACACGTGGCAGGTGAGTTGTCATTTGATGACTGGATACACATGTATCATAAAAATGGGTGCATTTTTGCTCACCCACACTAACTAGGGTGAGTCATTAACACCCACTTCAAGTGTTGACACGTGTACAAAACTTGAGTTAACTTTGGGTTAACTTCAGACTTTGGGTTGAGATTAGGACACGTGTCAACAACTGGGATGGGTGGTAATGGCTCACCGTAGATAGTGTGGGTGAGAAAAATGGACTCCATAATTTATATCACTTACTCATGTATATTCTTTAAAATTAGTTGTATTTGAATTAAACTTTTGGAAAAGATGATCCGCGCGGTAGGTTGAATTGTAGATTCAACTTGAATAATAAACATTGGAAATTTGAAAGGATTAATTATTACCTTGTTTTTATCCAAATTGTATTTAAAAAATAAGGATATAAGTCATTTTTTAGAGAACATTTTTGCTCACCCACCTTCAGGGGAGGTAACCATTACCCCCCTCTTAAATGGATGACAAGTGTCATAGATGAGTAAATGTTTAGACAATTTTACCCCTCCATAGACACATGTCATGTGTATGGGAGGGGAGTAAGATGGGAGGGGGGTAATGCTTACCCCCCTTGAAAGGGAGGTAAGCAAAAATGCACTCCATTTTTTATCATATATTAGTTTTATAATAAATGAACGTATTGTAAATTATATATGTATTGTATTATCGTTTACAAAGTAATAATTAAGTTTATAATTCATATTTGTATTAGTTGTATTTGAATTAAACTTATGTTAAGAAAAATCGATACTATAGCAATGTTTACTATATAAAATAAAACAAATAAAACATTTGTTGTAAATGAACTAAATAATCTTATATATTAAGAAGAAATTAAAAAAAGAAACGTAATATAAACAAATAAATAATAACAAGATAAAAAACATAAATGAAAATCATATTTTATAATAAGAAAATAATATCAAACTAAAATAAGTATCCATAGATCATGGACAGCTAAGAAGTTGTATTGTATTATCGCGTTTTATGTAATAATAAAAAAAGAATTCATTGTTTTTATTATATGTATCTACAATGTTGTAAATTATGTACATGTATTTACATGCATGTAAAATTCCCAATACAAATATCTACATTAAACAATTTCTTTTTTCTATGGAAGGTTCTAAGTTGACCAAATCCAATGTTTATCGATGTAATAAACTAACCGTCAACTAGGGATCCCTCGCTTAAAGCTCTGTCCACACCTGTATGTGAAATCACATCGATTTATATGGCTTTTCATATTAAATTTTGTGTGGATGATAAGTTCATTCAAAGATACCAATAAATCCAAATTGATAATTTTGCAAGCACTATAACTATGTAAACCAAATTTGTTAAATATAAAGGTAGTGGAAAAAATTATATAAGTTTTGCACTATTACAAAATTTATAAGTTCTTTTGGGGGAGAGGAGAACTTTAGCCCTAACAATTCGGTGCATGCGTAAGCACACAAGAAAAGTGATCTCATCGGAATGTAAACACGATCGGTGTCGGTGTATATTTCAAAAACATGCTATTTTAATTTCACATCATTTGGTTGTGAAACTTTCAAATTGCTCTAATCCTTATTACCCTCGGGGCTTCCACAACCTAAAGCTAAACTTTAATTTTGGAGTTAATTGAAATCATTATTAGGGTATAATTCACAGTATCTATCTAAACGGTATGGAGACAATCTTGCATGCATACGACGTGCCTGGGAGAACTCATTCAATTGGTTGTCCTTGCCACATGGTATGCACCCATTGGATAGGTGCAATGGACCGGGTGAATGCAAGATTCTGTCATATTCAAGAGGTCGAAATGACCACAGTGCACCTCATATGTTTATATAATATGATTTAAATATTATAATAATTAATAAAATAATATTTATAAGATTTTATCAGGAAAATTCTGGTTAGGAGGATGCACTAACCAGATCGGGAGTTCTTATATATATATATATAATATTGCACAAGTAAGTGCTTTTTTAAAGATTGTAAGGGTTAAAAGGTGGTTCCGAGTCTTGTATATAGTATGGGACTAGTCTGGGCTAGGGTCTTGGGTGCCACAAAATTTGTTAATTTTCATCCCACCTTGTCCTGTTATCTCCCATGCTAAAGTTGCACCAAATATGGGATACGAAGAAACTCTCCCACGTTGTCCTATCCCTAAACGCGTACCAAACGCATCCTAAGGATGCGTTTGGCACAGAGATGGGACAGAATAGGACAGGACAAGATAAGTTGTTCTATATTGTGTTTGGAAGGTCTAGGACATAACTCTTAACTGTAATGTTATGCGATTGGTATAGCTGGGACAGGACAGGACAAGAAGTTCAAATTACTATAGTACCCCTCTTATATATATTATAATTTAACAATTATATAATATTATAATATTATAATATAATATAATATAAAGGTAAAATATATATATAATAATATATAATATATTATATAAACAGATAATAATATATAATATATAATATTATAATATATATTATTTTGATATATATACTAAAATAATCTAAATACATATTATACATAATATATAATATAATTTAAAATAATATATTATTAAACATGTTTAACAATTTATAGAAAATTTAAAGGGTAAAATAGTCTTTTTGTACTTGTCCCATGTCATTGAACAACCTTGTCCTAGGGAATATGGGAGTAGAGATGCACATTTGGGGAATGAGGATGGATATAGGTCCCCCCATCCCCATCCCCACTTCCCAGACCCTTCCTCAATAACCCCCCGTTTCCCCATTTGGGGAAATTGGGGATGGGAAATTTTGTCCCCCCATCCCTATCCCCACTTCCCAAACCCTTCCACAATACCACCCTGTTTCCCTGTTCGGGGAAAAAGGGGATGGGAAATTTTGGGGGGACCTATATCTATCCCCATCCCCAATTCCCCATTTTCCCCATATTTGTCCGTTTTTTCCCATTTCCCAGTTTCCCCGGTTCTCCTATTTTCCCATTTGACTAAAAACTACAAAATATAACTAAAAAAACAAACATTCCATTACAAATACAAAATAAAATTCATTAATGCTTTTTATATAAAATGTGTATATATACTTAGGGATTTAGGGTTTTCAAAGAATAAAAAATATATTAAATATATATATATTATAATTATATTTATATATGTTTGCGGGAAATGGGGAAATCGGAACGGGGGACCTCCCACCCATCCCCATCCCCATCCCCATTTCAATATAATTGTGGGGAAAATGGGGAAATGGGGATGGGGAGGGGTCCCCCTATCCCCATCCCCATTTCAATTTGGGGATGATTTTCATCCATATCCCTTACCATTTCCCCATTTTCCCCCCCCAAAAAAATCCCCAAATGGGGATGGGGACGCAGGGAATTGGGGTCCCGGAGGAAAATGTGCATCTGTACTTGGAAGGGACAAAATATGGTGGTTTTTGTCCCACATTGTCGTCCGACATTGTCTTGTCCTGTCCCATTCTAATGGCGCGCCAAATGTGGGATAACAAAAAGTTGTCCCGTCCTCTCCCGTCCCGTCCCGCATACCAAACACACCGTAGGGAGCAAGGTAGCTACTATAATTTAACAAAAATAGGGAAAACAAAAAAATACATAATATCAGTATTATGGACATGTAATACCATCTAAAATTATGGAAATCATGTGGACAACCAACAAATTTATTTCCTTTACATGATTGATGACATTGTTATATACATAAATACATATGACATTGGTGATGACTATTTGAAGATTACACTAATTTCCAATAAAGTTAAAATTAAAGGGGAAAATGTCTGATATGTTTCCACCGATTAGTGCGCTGTGCCGCTGTATGCCCCCCCTATAAAAGCATATGTTCACAATTAGATTTCGTTAACAGGATAACTTCGGTCTCTACAGATTCTGAAGCAAAAAAAATATTACTTCGGTCTGTAGAGATGGAGTCAGATGATGAGAACGAATCCACAGCATTGGATCGACTGATTTGCTGCGTAACCAGGTGCTTCGACTCTCTGAAAGACCACCTGGATGTTACAATTGAATACAAGAAAATAGTGGAAAAACACGAAGCACGGTCCGGTTCTCGATCAACAGTTGTTGAATCTCGCATGGCAGAACTGGAGAGAGATGTTTACAGGTTAAAAAATACCGCATGCAATCCCAGGTCAACGTCTCTAGTCGACCGTCTTCGGCGTCAAGAGGGCTGTACGTTATTTAAGAATCAACCTTCGGGTTCAAGGTATTAATACGTTCAGACACTCACATCCATAGTGCCACCAAACATGCATTTGCAATTGATGGTTGTTTTGTTTCTAGAATCCATTCCAGGACTTGCAAGTAGCGTTTTATGTTGGGTTTGCTGTTGCCATTTGTTTTCAATTTTGACAAACACCTGTTGTTTTATAATTGGATTGGATAACCCATGTTAAAAATTTCAAGTCAGACCTCGTTTATGTGTGTACTCATCTGCCGATTTTGTGCTGTACAATCTTAACGAAGTACTTATGTCCCTTTTTTATTGTTCGGAATTAGAAACTAACCTTGCAGTTCAAATTCAGAAAAAAACTTGTATGTATTAACATTTCACAACAGTTAAATAACTATTAGAACATGTAGGGAAAAATACCGTATAGTACACGCAGCGGAAGCGAGACTAAAAAATAGATTTAGTAACTTTTAAAAAAAATTTCCTTTTATGAACCTTAAACCCTTTAATCAATTAAACATATATATTATCTAACAAAAGAAGAATACCTTTTGTCGCGTGATCCGATTGACTTGCGTCGATGGTAATCCGCAAGATCTTCAATCCTAGCACGAACGTGGATCACCTACGAGCGTGGTATCCCTTTTCTTTGAATTGCAAACCTGTGAATGGACAAGACAAACTTTTCTTTTCTTTGTTAGTCACAAAAACAATCAAAAGAATACTAAGATTATTCCGGTCACTTTTGAGTTCTCAATCTAATGATCGAAACTCGCGTGAACCAAGATCGATGTTGTACACACAAGCTTATTGATGAATAAGCAAATAGTATACCATCAAAGAATAATCTATATCTCTTTTATGTTTTTAGTAGAATAAAAATAATCTTTCTATGAATTGAGAAGAAGAAGAAAATAAAATCAAGCACCAAAAACCCTAAAGTGGCCGAATTCTATAAGTCCACATATATAGGTGGCAAAATTTTCTTTCTCTCTTTCTATTAGGGTGGCTGAAAATAATAACCTAAAAGGGACTAGGGTTGCCGCAATACTCAAGCCAAAAAGGAGTTTGTATTGCACCATAATTCCTATTTAGTTTAAGACTCCCAAACCCTAATCCAACTCATAAATCTTTTATTCTTTTATTTGACTAAATAAAAAGACTTCTTATTTGATTAAATAAATAAAATTAATTATTTATTTTCCTGTCAAACAAGTCTTTTAATTTAAGTATACTACTACCAATAGTATACCTTTAGGAATCATATTTCCTAATCAGAAAAGATTTGTTTCTTAATTAAACAATTAATTAATTCTTATTTAATTAGACAATGAAACAAAATAATATATTAGGTTAATTAATTCACCTTTGCCACCCCACTTAAAATAAATGGGCTATATATTATTTTCTTATTTCATTTAATCCATTGGACTTTAAATAAAAAGCCCACATGTGAACTAGACTCATTCTTACTAAAAGAAACAAGCCCACATGTCATTCATTAATATATAAATATAATTGAGCAACCCATTACATAAATAATGTGCAAATTATATTCTTAATATATTAAATGCAACTCTAGATGGACCCTTAAATTGGTTCGGTAGAATATATCAAGTGATCCATGCAAGTCCGTGTGGATTGGGGATCTTGGCGGGCTATCTAAATTTAAGCTTCAATAGACATAACCTAATCACAATCAACAAATGATTCACTTAGGTCCGATCCATTAACTTTAACTCATTCCACTAAAGAGCTAAAATTGAACTCTTAAATAAAGACAGAAAAGGAAGATGTTTCCTCATTCATACCCTAGACAATCATGTTGGAGATAGTGTATCCTCGTGATTAATATCAGTAATCGCCAAGAGTTCATAGACCGCCTATAACTCTCCAAGTTACCATATTTACTCATATGACCACGTTTTGAACTTGGATATTTTGACTTGTCCAGAAGCCATGTTTTCAATAGACACTATCGAAAACTCAACGTTGAGATTTAATATCCAATTACCTCAAAACATCCATATGATGATATTATACTCTCATTTGATAAATGGAGCCACGATGTCCATATCTATAAATGAAGTCCTCTATCGATTAACAAATGAATATCACCAAACTATCGAGGATAGACTATGCGATATAATCGTAATCATTGATAACTCAAATGATATCACTTGCAACCATAAGTCCATCATTTATCTCAGGATTAAGATAAACTCTCCAATTGTCCTGATAATGAAATGACTTTTATCTACTGACGGTTATAGATAAAGTATTTCATTGTGATCCAGTTCAATGCACCCAGTGCACTAGATTCTTTTGCTCGAAGACACTCCGATGATTTTAGACTCATCATATCTCATTTGATCCCACTCAAATGCTAGCAAAAGAATTCTACAACTTTAACAAGATAAAGGTGCCCAACTTTTAACTTAAGTTGTGAACAATATTCAAGACTAACTAAAGAATTGTGTCTACCACATACATATCCAGATGTACGAACAATTCTTCTTTTCTCATAGTCTTTAGACCTTATGATTATTTACTTTGACAATTATAATATTAAACTATAAATGCTATAAGATTTGTTTAAACCAGAAATCACTTTATTAATATGAAAAAGATTGTTAATTACAATATTACACTCTTGCTATTGAGCATAATCCTAACAGAACAACCCTGAAAAAACAAAAAATTTGTATGTACTCAAAACCTTTCTTAGTTTTCAAACCAATTTGACCACTTACCTTTAACATGTACAAGAACACCATGCACCAACTTCACTTGTTAATTGAGGGAGGTGTCGATGTTCATAAAAATGCTCTCATTCATAATCTTCTAAAACAAGCAAGCTTAACTTTCTGTTGCTTCAGAATAATGTTAATTATTAGCTATAGCCGTGTAAATCTCGATGAAATCCAAAAATGTCACCCCATATTGGAAGTGGGAATATGTCCGAAAGGTTGTAATGGGTGGCCTACTCAAAACGGATTGGCAAACTACATCAATTAACAAACATAACAAAGAACAAGAATTGGTCTCCCTCCAAGCGTAACTAGTATGCGCTTAATTCAAGCTTCATCCACACTGTAAAGGGAACCCTGGCGCAACACTCTTCAGTTGCCGCAACAATGGCATTAAACTATTGATTATGATTTCATCCCTAAAATTTAATAAAATATTGGATGATTCAACGGATTTGAGTCTTTGAGATGTTCAAATTATATCCTGACGAAGTTGCATCGTTTTAGGGCAACGGTTGCACCAAATTAGGTTATAGGGTTGGACATGATGGTTTACAATGTCTATTGTACAACCCTTTACATTATGCTTACTTTAAACTTCTGTATCAACAATAACGTTTGCCATCGAACCAGATGTGTAAAGTCAACCTTGAATCCTTGATATACGTTACAGTGACACGGATTTATATTACGAAAAAAACTTGGCTGGACCGGGTGCAACACTCAGCAACCAAAGAAATTAAATTCTGACACATCATCAATCCAACTAAGTCCAACAACCCAACCAACTCAACAACGAGTCCTTTTTTGCTCACCCCCCAATAAGATGACATGTGTCTACGAAGGGGTAAATTTATCCAATTGATTGGACAAAGTTACCCCTCCGTAGACACATGTCATCCATTTAGGAGGGGGTAATGGTTACCTCCGTTGAAGGGGGTGAGAAAAGTGTTATCCTCAACAACCCATTCAACTCGGCTTTAATCCAAGAAGAACAGAAAGATCAGTAGTCGGAGAAGGACCGATGACAATGGGAGGGTTCCGCCGTTGGATGGATGAGCATTTATTACATCTGTGAGATATCCCATCCGATTTTGACGTCTGACTTGAACTGATTTTAACTGTCGTATCAATTAAATTTTTGGTCATTCAACTAAACCCCTGCCCACCCTCAACCCACTTTCTCATTGAAAGTACACAGATAATGTGTACGAGCTCGGGTGTGTTAACAATATTAATCTAGAGGGGGGGTGAATAGATTTTAACTAATTTTCACCCAATTTTCGTTTAAGGTCAATATTACGAAAATGCCCCTAATAGTCAATATAAAAACAACAAGTGTAATATGGTGCGGAATTATAAAAGACACTTGATGTATACGTGGAAAACCCAACCACTGGGAAAAAAACCACGGGCTGTTTAGTGCGCCACACTTGAACCTCGAAATCCACTAATTGAAATGAAGTTTACAACCTATGTAGACCTCGTCTAACACTCCGGTCTGTAACCCCCCACTTCTACCACGCGGGCCTTTAAAAGTGGCTCTAGTCCATTTTGCTTGTGGCCTAAGCAACCTTAGCCAACAAGACTTAACTTCTCAATGAAGAGATAATACAACCTATGTGTGAATATATAAAAATACTCAATAAATGCAATAAGAGCTAGGCAACCCTATATGCTTATCTAGGATGATAATATGTCAATAAAAACACTCCTAGATATCAATAGCTAAATGACATGTCAAATAGCTTAGCTAACAATAGATTATAAAACCTAGATAGCTATCACAACACAACACTCAATCATGTCATCACAAACAATCTCTATTTTGAATATAAGATATTAATCTAAGAACATTCAAATAATAAAAGAGATGCCTTGATAAATAAAACACTAAATATCAATGATAAAAGTGAAGAACATACCAAGGGAAGAGTGATGACCAAAACCCATTCAAATAAGCAAACTAACTATGCTAGAAAATGCTTAGATGATCTTTGATGCACATGTATTTGGTTTGAGTGTTTAAAGATGAGTTCTTGGTAATTTTTCTCTTGAAAAAATATTCTAAGTGAAAAATATGATATTTGGAACTCTTAGAAACAACCTAAAATCAAAGAGATGTATATATAGGAGTCATAAGTGAAGTGAGGTCGTTTTGAAAAACGCATCAGATTTGGCCTCGTGCGCTTGTCAGCTTGCGCATGTGACCAGCGCAACATAACCAGCGCAAGGTGCAAAAAATTGCACAAGCGCTGGTGACCAGCGCTCCACACAGGCGCCACACCAGCGCCAAAGAACTGGGCGACCACTGGGCGATTTGCGCTGGTGAGATTTCGCGGGTGACCAGCGCATAGGCGCGACAGCGCACCAGCTCGAGATTCGAGCGCTCCGAAACATGACCAAACGACATCGAAACCTTTCGTATAATATATCGTTGGAAAGGTATGGAAGTATACTTTCTACTCCAATTTATGGAATGACATTTCAATGTCTTTAGAAAAATTTATGGTCAATGGAGTGACCAAAGGTCAGAAACGGACACAAACAGAGTTGCCCTGTTTTAGTGGTCACTTTGGAGATTTCAAAACTAATCCAAACGATCATGAAATATTAAGAATAATATATCGTTGGAAAGGTATGAGTGTCTAGTTTGTCTAGAATTTTACAAAACTCAATTTGAAACTTTGTGTAAAAAGTTATGGTCATAAGACCATACAAAGGTCAGTTTTGAAAAACATTTAAATCATTGAAATCCAATATTTTGAACCTAGACACTTTACTCCAATCAACCAAACCAAATCTAACACTTATCCAAGAGAAGAATAAGACCTTCTCAAGTGGTCAGCCATCGTGCTAAGATATGCACACCATTGTGCAAGCACGGACGTTTCCGGTCACACAAGCGGAAACGAATTACACCACACTTAAGGCTAACAAACATGAAGTGCAAGTGTGGGATGTGAATGCATCCTAATGCCTAACATGTCATGGCATTTTAATCCTAAGATGCAATCAATAAAATATGCAAGAAGAGATGTTTAAAAAATATGAATGCACACATATAAAAACACACAATAAACACAAGGTATGGATATGCATGGAATGTGTGTGTGTGCAACTATATCTCTTCAAAGCAAAGCAAGCACAAGAAATTTACCTTTGGTGCTTCTCCTCTTGAGGTCTTGAGGGCCTAATCTACCCTTACAACAAAACCCCCAGATGTGGTTTGCTCACGAAATAAGCCAATCAAAAACCGGGAATCCTTACACTCATGTTACCATCATTGCCTGTACTCTACCCACCCTATTTCCATGTCACATTTCCAAGATTTCGTTCTCTAAGTATAGGGTATGGGTAATTATTACAACAACAATTGCTGGGATCGGCGAGATTTGGCTGTACAAGCACTGCCTGGATTGCAACTCGGTATGGGTAATGATGAAAAGTAGAAAATTGGTCATGGGGTCTGGCCCGACATGATAATATTGATTGATTTGACAGTTGAGTAGCTGGGAGTAGTACAAATTGTATTTAACCATTACTGCTTTAAACCATCATTGTTGATGGTTGTTTGTCAACAGACTCCATCGTGTAACAATCGTAAACATTTACATAAACAACAATACACGATACAATTCTTTTTTTCAGTACCCTATATTGACCCACTGAAGTATTTTCTGACGAGGGCGGCACACCCTATGTTTATTCTTTTATGTGTTACCCTTATTTTAGGCAGAATTGAACAGAAGTCCCACTTTTTTAGCGATGTATCACATTTATAAATGTCTTTCCATATTCATCACTGTAGTCCTTATTTTTTTCAAAGGGTTGTGCTACATACAATCACTTTAGTCCATTTAACCAAATATTTTTAAGTCAACTAATGTCAAACCTAGAAAAGTCAACTTTTGCCCTTATTACTATATAATTTAGCTAAAATGATTATCTTAGCTTTAAATTAAAATGAAAAACAATAAAAATCTCAATAATAAAATCTTAAATAAATAGATAAAAAAAACTGAAATAAATAATAAAAAAATCCATTTTTTTTTCTTATTTTGTATTTTTTAATCGTAATGGATATTTATTTAGCTAAATTGATTATCTTAGCTATAAATTATTATTTAGCTAAAAGATTGTTTTTTTTTTATTTTTTGTAACCTATTTATTTAAGATTTTATTATTGAGAAGTTTATTGTTTTTCATTTAAAAAAAATTAAATATTAATAAGGGTAAAATTGTACTTTCACGGGATTTAAAATAGTTTACTTTCAAATATTTGGTCAAATGAACTGAAGTGATGAGTTTTACAAAATATAAGGATTGAAGTGATTAACATGGAAAAACATTTAAAAAGGTGACAAATCGTCAAAAAAGTCGAACTGACGTGAAATTCTACCCTTATTTTATTTTTATATTTTTCTGATTCTCTGAAATTGCATTGTTATTTATAAGATGTGTATGTACACATGTATAGTATAGAATTGAATGAAAACATATTAGTTATTTCTTTAAATATCAAATTTAAATCAAATCATATAACAAAATATATATAGGGTAAATTACACTGCACCTCTTCAGGTTTGGACTTAACACACTAAGATGGAAAATTTTCCTTTTTCTAGACTAACACCCCTGTATAGACGAAAAATGCCCCTGTATAATAACAAAGAGAAAAAATTTTTGTCACCGACACCCAAGGCCATTTTGGACCTTATGATGGTAAAACAGGGATGTTTGTGTAGAATAGCGAAACTTTTCCATCTAACTTCGGGTCAAACCTCAAAGGGTGCAGTGTAATTTAACCTATATATATATATATATTTTGTTATATCAATCATAATAACTTCTTTGGGTTGAAATTTACACTAAGGCCCTGTTTGATTTATCCACTTAATACTTAAGGCCACTTATGCTTAGAATGGGTTGATCAAGTTAATTTGTTATATTTGTTAAGTAGAGACTGGAATCCATATTGTTAGAATAATGATAGACTGAAAGTTTCAATACCAAAAAATCGTACACTTAACGTAGATGAAGGCAAACTATGGGGACTAATATGCTATTCGCCATAATATATTAAAATGTAAATATATAACAAATAATAGATAAAAGGGCATACATGTGAAAATATTTATTTCCATAAAATATAACATGCCTTATAAAACAAACAACAAAATCATAACAAATTTTGAAATGAGGACGTATTGATATAATTTCATGAGGATATTCAATGTCAACAACTAGTTTTAACTTATTTGACTTAAGTGTGTATGCAGTTCTCAAAACTAGTGGCTCACATTCAATATGCTAACGAGGTTATATCATGACGTCCGCATGACATAGAGACTGTATATATAATACTTCTATAAGTAGGAGAGTCTTGACTTTATAAGTTAAGGACGTCCACCCACAACCACTCACAACCACACATTCATATTGGGTGTGGGTATTTGTTAATGTGGGGCTGTGGGCTCACTGTTAATGTGTGGCTGTGGTTGGACGTCCGAAAATTATATAGTCGAGATTTGGTAAGTGCGCACTGATATAACATCATCAAGATATTGAACCCAAGCCACTTGTTCAAAACAAGTGAAAGGTTGTAAAACTAGTGGCTCACATTCATTATCCTCGATCATATATTTAGATCAGCGCGCACGCACTCACTTGATAATTTCTATATATCAGTCCCGATCTGGTCATTGCAAACTGATATAACTTCATGAGGATATTGAACGTCACCGACTAGTTTTAAAAATTGCATACGCAGTCTCTTGAATGCATGTAAAACTAGTGACTCACATTCAATATCCTGGACAGTATATTTACATCAGTGAGCATTGCCTTCAACATCTCTATAAATATATATATATATATGAGTAAATATATGTATATATATGTATAGTACATTATTTAACACAACCAATCCATTGCCCGAATGGGACTATGCCAAGTGGGAAGGAAATAAAACCAATCAAATGAATTATCCATGCCACATGGTATGCTCCCATTCACTAGGAATTTAGGTTTATCTATATCGGGTTCATACTCGTTTCAGTCGGACAATTCATAGGTGACCAAAAATGGTGTCCCAATTTGTGTGTAACCAACCAAATTGGGACGTGTGTACAAGAGGGGGTAAATTTGTCCAAACACTTTATCTGAACTCCGTTTTTTAGAGATTATTTTAGTCTGCTTTTCTGTTCAGATTCTTTCTCATGTAACTGGATTTATATTCACATGCAATGAGCTTAGTATTGGTTTCGTTTAAAACGTCTGTGGGTTACAATCATCTACCTTTGGCTACTAAAGTTTGTATACTAGAGATATGGAGTCGGACGATGAGAACGAATTACGCAGGTGGGATCGAGTGGTTTCCCAGGTAAGTAGAAGCTCCGAGGCTATGAAATTTCTGCTGGACGAGTTCATAGCATTACACAAAGTAATGAAAAAAAATGCTTCAAGGAACAAAGTAGGAAGGATTTCTTTAAAGGCCCGCGTTGATCAACTGGAGACAGATGTGGAGGCCTTGATGAGAATAGATAAACCACGGAGAGCTGTTTCTCTCCGCGAACGTTTCAATCGGCGACGCCGACCTTTTTCATTGAAAGATCTGACATCAACTTCGAGGAATTATTTTAAATCCAGTTAAAGATTTTAGATTATGGTTGTTATTGTGTAATGTACGTTATTTGCCGTTTCTTTTTGTTGTTTTTTTATGGTTATTTGCTTGGTCTGCGATCAAAACCTTGGTACCTGTGGATTCGATACCTCTGCTGTGGTTTCCATCTTTAGATTAATACTTTTGAATTGTGTGTGCTTTAATCCCAGATATGTGCAGACCTTCCTAACTTTCTTACTCCTTGCACTTTCATCTCCCTCGTTACTGCTTTTGTTTTCGTTGTGTTCCAATACAACAAAATACATCATCATTCGTCAATCATGTTTTCATTTTTTACGTGAGGTTCACCTTCACCGTTCTTCAACAACGGATGATACCGATTCAAAGGTTTCAGTGTGTATTACACATTTATATATGTGCTATACCAAATCTCAAGTACATCCAAACTAGATATCTCACACATCATAAAATAATTTGCTCATGGGAATGGTGACACACCTATCGTGTGCAAATGGTAAGTTCAGTATCCCATCATGGGAAAAAATAATCCAGAATCCGAAGTTTACAACGATGCATTTGTGACATACCACTGAAGGCATAAAGGTTGTGTGGGGTTGGCTCGATGGAACAAAATTGTCTTACTTATTTGACATAACACCATTAGATAAGGGTTAATAATTGAAATTGACCATATAATTAGTGGCGAAGAGATAGAGACATGGAGTCGGTCCCTTTTTTTTTTTTTTTTTTTTCCCCTTTGTGCTCATTTGGGATAAGTTTTGCTTTCGGGTTTTTGACAGAGATCAGTAGAAGAAGAGAAGTAAAAGCCTGAGCTTTTTAAATCTTTAGTTTTTATTCAATCTTTAATTTAAATCTAATGGCCAATTAATAATCCACCGCCTATACTAGAATATAGTAGTTGAACCCTAAAATTAAAATAAATTAAAATGCAACATGAGCCACGACTATATTGGTGAATATAGATACTATAAAACCTAATGTATAAAAAAGATTCTGAAAAGAACACTTGCTATTGACAAGAAAACGGATGGATTACATACGATTGTTGTCCTGAAGGTGGATAAAGCCCATCTTACTAAAAGAAAAGGTCTTTCACCAAACGAAGCCCAATACAGTAATCGATATATAATATACTACTAAATAAAGGTTTAACTCGACAATAACCACGGAACAAATTACACGTGTACGTGGGAAATTAAATATTCTTGCCGAACGAAAACAGGCCCAATACGATGCATCAAGAATCCATATTACAGAGAGTTTTTAGTCGTGGACATTTTATTTACGAACAAAACATTCACCGGTCACCGGGTCAACAAAGCCTTCTAAGCAAGGAGAAACTTTGCTCACTCGAGTACCTGGAACTTAAAAAAAAAGTTAGGTTATTCATGGAATGGAAATTGTTAAAAATGTTTAATATATATTCTTTAATTCCTTGTTCATGTTCCCATTCTTAGTTTCGAAAAGAATGGTTTTATGTGAATAACAGTTACAAGCTTTAATCAAAGATATCATCGTCTGTATTTGGAGCCAAATGTTTATGCATTGTTCGAAAAACAAAATCATCGCTGGGGTATCTGGACGAGTCTATCTACACCCAAGTTGCATGGTTGCAAAGGATTCAAATGTTGTATGTGCAAAGTAAATAATCCTTAATAATAATAACCCCATAACTTTACGTTAAGAAAAGACAAACAACTGATGCGAAACACGATAGAAGAACAAAACTCCTTACACGATAAAAGTCTAAAATAATAGATTACACGATCATATACCACGCGAAGATTCAGACAAACATTCAGCATGCACAGTAAACTTGCACGATTTTGCACTAACAGATTACAGGACCGCAACCTAAAGGGGATGGCGAAAATAAAAATTACTACTGCCTTGCTAACTAAAAAAAAGCCTGCTTTTATCCAATTCACAGCGTTGGTAACAACGTAGACCGATGCCTGGTACAAGACTGTGTACACGAAGTTGTCATTTCGTACTTGTTAACTGATCAGAATTCTCTCATCTACTTTTTTGTTCCCCTTAGATTTGCACTACATTTTTGAGACCTAATCATAAATGAAAATAGATGGTCAAGATTTATTGCTTTCTTTCTCTCTCATGCAAGTGAATGTTTGGTTTACACCCTCTCCTACCTCACTTGAAACCTTGTAGGAAAAGGATTTTTTGATATGGCTAGCGCATGAAAGTATAACCTTGCTGGGCACACACATAGATGTGCGTACCTGGGATTGCTCTGCAAGAAAGACCCGTGAACATCCCTTGTAAATATAAGCACAGATTACCCATTTAAAAATTGCAAAGTCTTTGTAAGTAGATCGGTCAATTTTTAGGAGATGTTTATAAGGGGGGTAAGTAGCCTCCAAATTCTTTGGGAAGCGACCACAGTTAAGGAGTACCTAGCTACCCAATTGAGGTTTGTAAATAAACGGGCACTTACACTTAATGTCAAACAGTTCATAACTGATATAGTAAGGTGATATTATAAGCAGGGACCACTCAAACAACTAAATGAAAGAAAAATTAAATAGATCACATATTACACGCATTTTCCTTTACAACCAAAGTAGAATGGCACATTGTCCGTGAATCAACCTAAGAGTGCAGATAAGAGGTTTTCAAATTAGTAGACCTTGTTGGTGCGGCATTCAAAACTGGGTCATGATATCACCTGATGGAGGGGATTAGGGTTATTAGGCAGAGGGACAAGTTTGTCTATTGTGTCCAGGTCTATGACATATACTACAGGTGCGTGGAGGCTTGGTTGGTCGAGATGCAACAAACGCTGGTTTCTGGCACCCTGATCTGCTGTGTCCCTTTTCAGAGCAATTTGAACAAGTTTCCTGGTGATACTTCTTAATGGACTTTCTTTGTCTTGCAGACCGTCGATGCAATTTTAGCTCATGCTCGGGACCTGATAAATTCTTGTTTATACCTGCGGTAGAAGGGCTTATCAGATCAACAGGGTGCAGTGGATTGTGATCATGTCTAGGGTGTAGCGGTAAATCTTGTGGAGAGATATCATTCGACCAAGGACACAATGACGACTTGATATTGGCTGACTGACCCATGCCGTCTTCTCCAGCCGTAACAACAGTTGGACAATCAACTATGTCGTCATTAGCATTATCAAAATCTGATTGAACCACATACAGTGGATGTATGACAAGATTCACACCCTCAGGATTGCTGCCGTTAGTAGATTTCTTACCGGCTGTAGCGAGTGGGCTTCGGGGAAATATAGACTTCCTGATTGATGGCGGAGTATTTGATTCATCAACAGGGGAACCACTCGGAACACATTCATTGCTACCAGTTTTGGATCTGTATCCAGATGAACTCACAACAAGGCTGAGTTTAGATTTACACTTCATCATGGGTGGCGGCGTACATGCCTGATCACCAGTGGAACTAAAGGTGATGGACATAGATTTGGATTTCAGATCAGGTGGCACAGTTAACTGTTCGACCTGCCTTCTTAGCTGTTTGTGAAACACAGACACATAACATTTAGGATTCTCTTTGTTATGCGAAACGAAGATCTGTAAATCTAAGTCATAAATCATTTCAACAATGGACCCATTAATTCTAGTACTTATCTTGAAGTCAACTTCATTGCAATTTAAGCCAAACCGACTACATATCTTCTCTGCCAATGTTTTTAAAGTCTCCTTCACTGTCACTGACAAAAAGAAAACAGCTTTAGGGTTGAACTGTCCATCTTCCCACTGTCCATCGTAGTTCACTATCAATAGAACCATATTCCTGAAGTTGTATGCAACAGTTGTAATCAGTTCCATAATCATGTAATTAAAATACATACATGTCATCATCAAAGACAACGGACAGTCAAGGAATTAAATTCCGTGTAAGTTTATGAAATTTCGTGTAATAGAGGGATCATCGAATGTATTTTCGTGTTGGGCATGTAATTCATGTCATGGAATGTAATTTCGTGTTGTCATGAGAGGATCAGTCCATGTCATGTAATGTAATTTCATGTCATGGAATGTAATTTCATGTCATGGAATGTAATTTCGTCATGGAATGTAATTTCACGTCATGGAGGGATCGTCGAATGTAATTTCGTGTTATAATTCATGTCATGGAATGTAATTTCTTGTTGTCATGAGAGGATCATGGAATGTAATTTCATGTCATGCATGTAATTTCGTCATGTCATGGGAGGGAGGGTCATGGAATGTAATTTCATGTCATGGAGCGTCATGGCATGTAATGGATGATAATGGAATGTAATGGATCATCATGGGATGTACTGTCATGGAAGAAAATGGCAGCATCATGGGATGTACTGTCATGGAAGATTTCCTAATTATTTCCTCTCATGGTAGGTCGTACCAAAGGCTTAAAGTTAAAAGCATGTAACCCCCAATTAGGGCGCCTGACATAAACAAACACACAAGGGGGCGCCGCGACGAAGTAAAAGACGCACTTCTCGAACAAATGTTATATGAATATGAAAACGCACCAAATGGATAATATGTATTTAGACTGACATGTATTTAGATTGACATAAACATATGTTATATGAATATGAAATAAATAAAGCATTAATATGTACTTAGACTGACATAAACACACAGGCCGCCGCGACGAAGAACGAGAAGACCCTCCCCAATCATTTTCAACAATGTTATATGGAAATTATGAAATAAATCAATCAAATATAATTGCAGTTACAGTTCGAGTTCCTAAGTAAGGATACATACCTTCTCTGATATTGGGGATGGCTGAAACAGTTTAGGACCGATTCAATCACGGCAACGCTTCGACAACTGGAAATAAGTTTATGCCGGATATACAATATCGAAATATTGCGGGTAATTTTTTTTAAAATTGGGCGCCATTTCGAAGTGTTAAGGGTTTGGGTTTAAAGACTTCGAGGCCGCAGCGAATTTTAGGGATTGCCTTCATCTGAGATACGAGAAGGAGAAGAGGGATCGATTACGACGGATTCAATCACAGCAATGAATCGACAACTGGAGATAAGATTATGGCGGAGATACAAAATATTGCAGGTAAATTATTTTAAAATTGGGGGCCATTTCGAAATGTAAGGGTTTGGGTTTTGGGATTGCCTTCATCTGAAATATAAGAAGGAAAAGAGGGATCGATTACCCAGAAAGGAGATTATATAATGACAGGGTCATTTTCGACCTCTTACATCAACAACCTCTGACAACTCTCCAGGGGTATATTTGTCAAAGAACCCACTACCTTCCACCACACAATCCATGATCCATGATCCATGATGGTATCGGTTATATTTGGTTTTTAAAAAAACTAGTGGTTATATGTAAAAATTGGAAAACAAAAGTGGCTATTCTATCGAATTAGCGCTTTAATAATTCTGGTCTTAGTAAATAGTTTACATAGATTAGAATTATTTACTAAGACTAGAATTATCACTAATGAACTAGATTTTTAAGAGTTAAAAACCGAATTAGTTTATTAGTTATTGGAATAGGATTCTAATAATTTGCAATTAATGCACTTGACGCTTAGATTGAAATTAGCCGTTTAATCTAGTTTAATTTAGGTGCATTAATATTATTAGAAAACCCTTTTTATAAAATACTGAGTGGGAGAGGGATATATGACATTATATCCCGCGGTCTCCATCATTAGTTCAACACCGTGAGATTCGAGTGGGGCCTCGTGACGGCTTTGCTTTCGTCCTCCCTAAGGAGGGTTTCCATAAGAATCAATACCAAGGTTAACTTCCTAACGGATAGGATTTCAAAGGGGATTTCGGGATTGACCGACCCTAAGGCGGCAATTCTCAAGTTAAGCTCATGAGATTTGAAATGATGGGTTATGCTCACAAGGTTTTAATTAAATTGGTTAATTAAAAACCTGACTAAATAAACGATGGTTGAATGATATTGGAATAAGAGTAATTCTGGCATATCATTTGATTGAGAAGGTCTCGATCCAACATGCAAGAATTTGACCGACCTTAAGGCAGCACTTACTTGTGGTATGCTCGATTGTCGTGGCATAGAAACATTGTTTTCTTAGGGTTGTTCTTGTTCATTAAACATTTTCATGCATCATGTTTAATTTTATGCCAAACATTAACACATGTTTTGAATGTATGACTGAATGAATTCTTAATTTATGTTTTTTCAGCCATGTCAACTGCACTATTACTAATCATAGCCAATGACAAATTAACTGGTGATAACTACACTAAATGGAAACACAATATCAGTGCAATTTTGGTCACCAAAGACCTTAAGTTTGTGCTTACGGAGGAATGTCCTCCAGCACCTACTGCCCATGCTGCACAAAGAGTTCGTGAGGCATATGAGAAATGGGTCTCATCTGATGAGAAGGCCCGAACATATCTGTTAGTTAGTATGACAGACGTGCTTGTCACAAAGCACGAAGCAATGACTTTCGCATTCGAAATAATGGAGTTATTGCAAGCTATGTTCGGGCAACCCTCTGAGCAAAAGTGGCATGAAGCTGTTCATTCCGCTATGTTCACTCGTATGAAGGATGGTACATTAGTTTGGGAACATGTCTTGAACATGATGTCTGATCAAGCCAAAATTGGTATGATTTTGGCCCTCATTTCTGATTCTTTTTGCTTGATTCTGGAGCATTTCCCCGTGTTTAATGGTGTAAAATCAAGTGTTTCAGATTTCATTAGGTATCAAGAGCATTTGGGATGAAGTTGAGGACTTGGGTGCAAAAAGGCTCACAAATGGGAAGAAACAGGGCATTTTCACAACTTGAGCAAGAAGAGGTCGCTACATGGTCGCCATGGTGACAGAGGATTATTCAGAGCATCAGAAGGTCGCCACTTGATTGCCACTTGGTCGCCATGGTGACAGAAGGTTGCAAAAATTAATCAGGTGGGTCGCCATAGCAACCATTTCATGTAAATGGCGACCTCATCATGAATTACTCATGGTGGCCACTTGCTATATGGCGAAAAAGATAATGTTCGTGGTGATCCTTGCATCTAACCGTTTTACGCACCAGGGTCGCCATAGCGATAAAATGGCGAACTTTGTGCCACATCAGCGAATCAAGCAGTTATCAGTACATGTCCAAGAGTGAGTATATATATAGTGGCCTTTCATCTTTAGCAGACACACCACCTTAGAGAGCACGAAATTCATCCCATTGAGATCTAGATTTCTCATCCATGGCTCATCTTTCCTCATCCTCCATTTCTCTACTTGTACTCACTTAATTCCATCAAAACCTCAACACCAAACCTTGACTACTTCCCTAAATCATTCCTCTCATACCATTTCTCCACTCAAATTCCTTTGTCACTTTCCACTAAACATCCACACCTCAAGATAGTTTGACCATCACTAATATAACTATCTGGATGGCGAAGAGATATCCTCTCAAGCTGTTTAATTTGAGGATTGAGCCCGCCTTTTGGCACATTTTCCTCAACTCGTCACTTAGGCTGGTTTCCCACAGATCTACAGTTCCATTTAAGGTGGCCAGGATCTTGCATATTATCATTGAGAGGCAGTTTATTGATGTGGGTGTTATAGTGAAGATTGAGATTCAGAGGATTGGAATGAATGAATTAGAGTTGGATATTCTCCTTTTTTCGTGTTTGATCACAGAGGCTTACAAGTTGGCAGGTGTAGATGTATCCAGGGATGTACTTAAACCCCCCATGTCTGATATGGATTTGACCACTTGGTGATGCTTCATGAGAAAGCGTGGGGAGTTACCAACTGGCGGGAAGCGTAGGAGAGTGCACAGTTCAGAGACTGGCACGAGTGCTAGGGAAGAGCTTGAGAGAGTTGTTCCTGATAAGGAGTGTTTTGATGATGATGATGATGATGATGAGGCCCTTGCTATTGTTGATGATCCTAGGTAGCCTTTAGGCCTTCGGATTTTAGATGGAGTAGAGCGCATCATGGACACTCAGACTAGTGATTTTGATATACTCCATTCTGATGGTCTAGTCCTAGAAGCAAGGCAGAGGGCCTTGGAGAAGAGGCAGCTGAATTTGGAGAGTCTTATCCATGATTTGAGCGAGACAGTTATCACAGGATTCACGGACCAAATGATTCATAGACCTCCGTCATGATTTGAGGCTTATGCCATATGTCAGAAGACCCAAGAAGAATACCACAGGGACTCCACCTATACTAGCCACAGCATTAGGACCCAGTACAGATGAGCCTAATTTTTTTTCTTCAGACTGCACAGTCTGTCGCTGAGGAGGCAGCCCAGATAGAGGAGGCTAGGGCTCGTTCTTTGGCCGATCAGGGGGTCCGTTATGCAAGGGGTCCTCCCATAGATGAGGCAATTGCATATAAGAGATGGAGAGAGGAGTAGGCCAGGAGAGTGGCTGCAGCTAAAGAGCAGAGGAAGATGGACCTGTAAGGGAAGGGCAGAGTAGAGAATGATGAGAATGAGGAGGATTCCGAGTAGTTGCCATCCTACTATCTTTAGGACTCATTTTGGACCATCATCATTTGCATCATCTATTACTTTACTTGGACATTGTTAGCACTATGCTTTACTTTCGGATTATTTTGCTGGATACTTTATTTGCTTTATGTTTATTAGCATTTCTTTTTCTTTCACTATTTATTTTTCTTTATTGCTCTTATTTCGTTTTTGCATAGAATAAGGGTGTGGATTGGATTTTGGTAGTGGATTTATGACACTTGTGCTTTATTGAAATATTTTGATTGTTTGGATCTTGTGAATGGTTGGATGAGAGGCAATGTGCCGGATTATTGATATCTTTTGATTATTGTCTTTTCTTGATGGACTTTTGCTTGAAACTTGTTGGGTTGCGCTTTTGAATTTTTCTACCACCCATGAACATTGAGGACAATGTCCAATTTAGGTTTGGGGGTACATTTGCACAACGCCATTGTGCATGGTTTTCAAATTGTGTGCCAAATTTTTCAAAATTTTTGCGATATTGCCATATTTGAGCATGCTTTGCTTGTTGAGATTGTTCTTTACATGATGTAATGAGGAATTGTGCATCTTTGCTAGTGTTTGGTTTAGATTAACACCATACTACTTAGGTGTAGGGGAAAAAATACGTGCACGCAGCGGAAGCGAGACTAAAAAGTTTAGTATATTTTAAAAAAATTTCCTTTTTATGAACCTTAACCCTTTAATTAACTAAACATATATATAATCAACAAAAGAAGAATACCTTTTGTCGCGTGATCCGATTGACTTACGTCGATGGTAATCTGCAAGATCTTCAATCCTAGCACGAACGTGAATCACCTAGGAGCGTGGTCTCCCTTTTTCTTTGAATTGCAAACCTGAGAATGGACAAACAAACTTTTCTGGTTTCTGTTAGTCCCAAAAATTCCAATAGGTTGCTAAGAACGTTCCGGTCACTTTTGAGTTCACAATCGTAAGATTGAAATTCGCGTGAACCTAATTCAAAAGTGTGTACAAGATCTCTTGATATTAAGATCACTAGTACACTATCGAAACAAGAACAGTTCTTCTCTCACAAACCTCTAGGCCGAATCACTCACTAGTCTTAGAGTTGGATCTTATTTTTCTCTAGCAAAAGAAAAAGTTCTCAATTGCAAAAACTAGGGTTTCTGAAAATATATTAAGAATATATATATCTTTTTTTCCGCAAAAAAATATTTATGCCCAAATATATAGCACTGCCATATACCGCATGCATGCCTATGTAAAACACCTAATATAAATATATGTAGTGCAAAAACTACACGCCTCTTATATATATGTATATCAATAAAGCACGTTTCTTATATATATATAGTTTTGCACAAACACTGCTTTTTATTATATATAATATATTTGTATATATATATTACGCACTACCTTGCAAAATAATATATATATATATATTCTTTTGACTTAAATTCTACTTATATGTATATATATATTATATATCTCGGCAATAATTAAGTTGCCATATATATTATATATATTTTATAGCAATTTGAATTCAACTTGTCATGTATATAATATTCAAACCCTAATCCAACTCTTTAGTGTATTTGTGACTATATAAAAGACTTCCTAATTTGACTAAACAAATAAAGTCTTTTATATTTAGTATAATACTAATAGTAGTACACTACTAGGAAACATATTTCCTAATCATAAAAAGATTTGATTCTTAATTAAACAATTAATTAATAAATTAATTAATTCTTATTTAAGTAAAACAATGAAACAAAATAATATATTAGGTTCAATATGACCTTGCCGCCCCACTCTAATAAAATGGGCCATATATTATTTTCTTATTTCATTTAATCCATTGGACTTTAAATAAAAAGCCCACATGTGAACCAGGCCCATTCTTACTAAAAGAAACAAGCCCACATGCCTTTCATTAATATATTAATATAATTGAGCAGCCCATTAAATAAATAATGTGCAAATTATATTCTTAATATATTAAATGCAATTCTAAATGGACCCATAAATTGGTCCGGTAGAATATATCAAGTGATCCATGCAAGTCCGTGTGGATTGGGGATCTTGGCGGGCTATCTAAATTTAAGCTTCAATAGACATAACCTAATCACAATCAACAAATGATTCACTTAGGTCCGATCCATTAATTTTAACTCATTCCACTAAAGAGCTAAAATTGAACTCTTAAATAAAGACAGAAAAGGAAGATGTTCCTCATTCATACCCTAGACAATCATGTTGGAGATATTGTATCCTCGTGATTAATATCAGTAATCGCCAAGAGTTCATAGACCGGCTATAACTCTCCAAGTTACCATATTTACTCATATGACCACGTTTTGAACTTGGATATTTTGACTTGTCCAGAAGCCATGTTTTCAATAGACACAATCGAAAACTCAACGTTGAGATTTAATATCCAATTACCTCAAAACATCCATATGTTGATATTATACTCTCATTTGATAAATGGAGCCACGATGTCCATATCTATAAATGAAGTCCTCTATCGATTAACAAATGAATATCACCAAACTATCGAGGATAGACTATGCGATATAATCATACTCATTGATAACTCAAATGATATCACTTGCAACCATAAGTCCATCATTTATCTCAGGATTAAGATAGACTCTCTGATTGTCCTGATAATGAAATGACTTTTATCTACTGACGGTTATAGATAAAGTATTTCATTGTGATCCAGTTCAATGCACCCAGTGCACTAGATTCTTTTGCTCGAAGTCACTCCGATGATTTTAGACTCATCATATCTCATTTGATCCCACTCAAATGCTAGCAAAAGAATTCTACAACTTTAACAAGATAAAGGTGCCCAACCTTTAACTTAAGTTGTGAACAATATTCAAGACTAACTAAAGAATTGTGTCTACCACATACATATCCAAATGTACGAACAATTCTTCTTTTCTCATAGTCTTTAGACCTTATGATTATTTACTTTGACAATTATAATATTAAACTATAAAGATTTGTTTAAACCAGAAATCACTTTATTAATATGAAAAAGATTGTTAATTACAATATTACACTCTTGCTATTGAGCATAATCCTAACAATCTCCCACTTGCGCTATAGCAAATGTGTCATATCTCTCAAGCCCATGTTCTCTAGATGCCCATCGAAACTCTTCTGAGGTAGAGCCTTTGTGAAGGGATCGGCTAGATTTTCTGCTGACACGATTTTGGTAATCGTCATGTCACCTCTTTGAACAATCTCCCTTAAAAGATGATACTTTCTTTCAATGTGTTTACCTCTCTTGTGACTTCTTGGTTCTTTCGAATTAGCCACTGCTCCACTGTTGTCACAGTAGATAGTGATCTGCTTATTCGTACTAGGAACCACTTCCAAGTCAATCAAGAATTGGTGGAGCCAAACAGCCTCTTTGGCAGCCTCGCATGCAGCAACATACTCAGCTTCCATGGTGGAATCAGCATTACAAGATTGCTTGATACTCCTCCATATAACTGCTCCTCCTCCAATAGTAAACACAGCCCCTGATGTGGATTTTCTAGAGTCAGAATCTGATTGGAAATCAGAATCTGTATACCCAACGGGAATTAAATCCCCTCAAGAGTATACAAGCATATTATCTCTCGTTCTCTTAAGATACTTGAAAATATGCTTGACTGCCATCCAGTGATCAGGACCAGGTTTCAATTGAAAACTGCTAACTATGCCAACAGCAAAACAAATATCTGGTCTAGTACAGAGCATTGCATACATGAGACTTCCAACTGCCGAGGCATATGGAACTCTACTCATGAATTGCTCTTCATGCTCATTCTTAGGATCTTGTTCCTTAGAAAGCTTGATTCCATGTCTGAAAGTTAACATACCTTTCTTGGAATCCTGCATGGAAAACCTAGACAAGATCTTGTCTATGTATGAAGCTTGGGATAATGCAATTGTTCTATTCTTTCTATCCCTTATAACTTGGATACCTAGAATAAAACTTGCTTCTCCTAAGTCCTTCATATCAAATTGTTTTGCTAACCATTCTTTTACTGATGTCAATACACCTGCATCGTTTCCGATAAGTAGTATATCATCAACATAAAGAATCAGGAAAACCAACTTGTCGCCCTTAATCCTTTTGTATACACAAGGTTCGTCAAGATTCTGAATAAATCCAAAACCTTTGATAACTTGATCGAACCTTATGTTCCAGGATCTGGATGCTTGCTTTAATCCATATATGGATTTCTGCAACTTGCATACCTTTTCCATTTGGCCCTTTTCAATGAATCCCTCTGGTTGCATCATGTAGATGCTTTTGTCAAGACTTCCATTAAGGAAAGTTGTCTTGACGTCCATTTGCCAAATCTCTAGATCTAAAGATGCTGCAATGGACAAGAGTATCCTAATGGATTTAAGCATGGCCACAGGAGAGAAGGTTTCCTCGTAATTGATACCTTCTTTCTGTGTATACCCTTTAGCTACCAATCTAGCTTTAAAGGTTTCCACCTTTCCATCCATACCTCTTTTCCTCTTGTATACCCACTTGTAGCCAATGGGTTTTATCCGTTTAGGCAAGTCTACAAGGGACCAGACTTCGTTATTGAACATAGATTCAATCTCAGATTGCGTTGCCTTTTGCCAATGGCGACTATCAACATCCTCCATAGATTCCTTGTACGTGTAGGGATCATCGTTGTCCGGGAGATTCTCCACTGATTCTCCCAGACCGATGTATCTTTCGGATGTGTTCTAACCCTCTCACTACAACGAAGAATGGTAGGTTGTTGATTTTGTGTTGGATCGGAACTTACAATTGGGTTTGGTTGTGTAACCTCTCGTGGAATTGTATCTCCTGACATCTCATTCAGGACAATTCTCATTCAGGACAATTCTACTTCTAGGCACAAAATTATTCATATAGTCCTTTTCCAGAAATTTAGCATTTGTCGAAACACATACTTTAAGATCTGAAGGACTATAAAAATAATATCCTTTAGTTTCTTTTGGATACCCTACAAATATACATGTTTCCGAAATGGACTCCATCTTTTCTGTCTTTCCTTTTAACACATGCGCATGACAACCAAATATCCTTAAATGTTGTAAACTAGGCTTGCGCCCAGTCCACAACTCATGCGGTGTTTTAGGAACAGACTTAGATGGTACATCGTTTAGAATGTATACAGCAGTTTGTAAAGTATATCCCCAAAAAGAAATAGGAAGTGTTGAATAACTCAACATAGACCTAACCATATCCAAAAGAGTTCTATTTCTCCTTTCTGCTACCCCATTTTGTTGAGGTGTACCTGGTGCAGAAAACTGAGAAACTATCCCATTATCAATAAGATATTGCTGAAACTCACCAGATAGATATTCTCCACCACGATCAGATATCAAGATTTTTATGTGTTTCTCAAGCTGATTTTCCACTTCAGCTTTGAATGCTTTGA
Organism: Acer campestre; assembly: GCA_954870605.1. NCBI lineage: Eukaryota > Viridiplantae > Streptophyta > Magnoliopsida > Sapindales > Sapindaceae > Acer > Acer campestre. Next base: position 23,026,639 of record OX940802.1, read on the forward strand.
ACATGTCAAAAGCATCCGATTTATGTCGTATGAGATACACATAGCCAAATCTCGAGTAATCATCTGTGAAAGTGATAAAGTACTCATATCCACTTTTAGCTTGAATGCTCATAGGTCCACATACATCAGTGTGTATCAATCCTAAACATTCAGTGGCTTTGGCACCTTTGGCAGAGAACGTCCTTTTGGTCATTTTACCTTCCAAACAAGATTTACAAGTTGGTAGATCATCAACCTTTAAGTCACTCAAAGGTCCGTCACATACCAATCTTTTAATCCTATTAAGGTTAATATGACCTAGGCGTAAATGCCATAGGTAGGTTTCATCTTTTGATAATTTAACTCATTTATGATTAGGTTCCGTTATTTCAGTGTCTAACGAGTGAGAGATATTTCTATGCAAAAAGTATAGACCGTTTTCCAATGTACCTTGGTAAATAATTTTTTCATTCTTACTAATAATAAAAACTTTATTAAAAATAACCGAATATCCAAATTTATTCAAACAAGAAACTGAAATTAAATTCCTCTTGAATTGAGGTACATAATAAACGTCTATCAAATCTAAATGTCTTCTAGAATCCAAATAAACTATAATATCTCTCACTACACTTGCAGACACTAACGTTCCGTTGCCCAAGCGCAAATTGATTTCATTCTTATTTAGCCTTCTCCTTTCTTGAAACCCCCGTAAGGAATAACAAACATGATTAGTGGCTCCAGAGTCTACGATCCAAGAATCTGTAGAATCTACCAGAAAAACATGTTTCAAGATAATTCATATTACCTTGTTCCTTCTTATTTTGAGACTTTGGAAAATTACTTTTCCAATGTCTCTTTTCACCACAAAAGAAGCACTTCCTTTTGATCTTAGTTACTTTCTTGGTAAGCCCAAGTTGCTTTTTCTTCTATTATTCCTTGACCTTCTGACAGGTCTTAATAGTAGCAACTTTACCAACCATATGAATCTCTTCTAAAGACATCATCATATCAACAGCAGACCCCATTCCTTCATGCTGCTATTGCAACACGTATGAGATTGTAGCCATTTGGCTATCTCATTAGAGGTCTCTCACTGCTCATACTCGTCTCATTGCATCACATTAGATTCATTAGTAGGAGCAGGTGGTTTAGGAGTAGTTAGAACAAAATTTATGTTTTTCAGCTTGCAGCAACAACCCAATTTTCCTTTTCCATGTGACATAATTATCTCCAGTTAAAGTGTTATCTTTCAGGATGTTCATTAGGGATGGGGTCATGATTTCTTAATAAAACAAAATGATATATAAGTAAATAATCATTATAAAGCACTTTAAATATTTATCTTGAATTAAATAAATAACTCAATCATAAAAATTCAACGGTGATCCAACACCCATAAATGTTACGCCTCCTTTGGGAGTTCGCACCATTTACTAGTTAGACTAGGTTCCATCTAATTGTTAACATAACAACCAGCGTTTTCCATTTTAGCCTTGTAATTTTATGATCGAACCAAAATTGGTATGATTTTGGCCCTCATATCCTTCTCCTTTTGTTCGATTCTTTGGCATTATTCTGTGATTTAATGGTGTAAATTAAGTGTTTTCAGGAATTTATAGAATTCAGGGGCATTGGAGTAATGTTGGTCATTTGGGGGCAAAAGAGTAATTATTGGAGGTATTTTTGGAGTTATCGCAAATAAAGAAGAAATCAGGGGGCATTGTGTAATTCGCCAAGAAGAGCAGCAGCCTAGCGCCACGTCATCTGCGTAAAACGGTGCGTTTGGTCATGTTTGAATTGTGGACCGCTGACCGCACCCCGGCCCAATGCTGAATGCAGCCATCAGCCTATGCAACAATTAGTTAAACGGTGCGTTTTGATCAAGGCATTAAATTGGGCTTGAGCCCAATTCAGCATAAAGGCGGCCCAAACGCGCAGCTACCCATAGCCCATTGCACCCCTCCTCTGTGCTAAACGCACCCATTTCAAAGACAAAAGGCTGCAGCCCTTTGCACCCCACACACCTGCTAAGTGGCCCCCTAAACTATTCATCATCTTCTTCTCCTTTCATTGTGCAGCGACAGCCATAACCCCCAAAACCCTATCAGCGCCGCCACCTCAAAGACGCCGGAAATCGAGCTACCGTCGGCCGGTTTTCGGTCCAAAATTACGGCCACACGACCGGCTCTCCGGTCGTTCAACTCACGACCCCTCCATCGGTCGGAATCCGAGCTGCCCTCTCACGCCTATGGTTGCCCTTGGTCGCCCCTAGTCCCAAACCGCCACCAAACCGCGTAAATCGAGGTCGCGGTTTGCATTCCGAGGTCGCCATGGCGACAGGGAGTCATTTTGGCTCCAGATTTGTCGCTATTTGGGTCGCTCTAAGGGTCGCCATTTGAACATCAAGCGATCGCCATTTGAACATCAAGCGACCTCTTTGCTGTGCAATTCTGATTGGTGGGGCAAATTACACAATGATCCCCTCTGTTGGACTAAATGGTAATTTGCCATGGTCAGGGGGTGTTTTGGTAATTTGCCACCCGAGACCTAATTTGAAAATCATATAAATTCATCACATTTTTCCTATTTTTGACAACTCTTGACCACCAAGAAACCTCCTTTCTCCACCATTCCTTTTCTCTCCATTTTCTCTCCTACCTAAACTTAACATCTAGATTACCTCCCCTAATCATTCCTTTTCTTCCCATCTTCTCCACAAATCTCCTTAGTCACTTCCCATTTGACTCCACCTATCTAGACACATCCTCATCATCCACTCTTTACACAAGGAGCATCAAAGGCAAGGAAAGGATCAAGCTTACAAAAGGAGGCCCATGGGTGATTTCCTAATCTTTTACTTGCCTTCCCTTTGATTGCAATATGTGTAATTAAATCCCCTTTCTAGGGTTTTGATGTGAGAACATTTGGATTGGGATTTGCTTAAGCTTTAATATATTTTTAATCTCTATTTGTGTTCTATTCATTTTATAATTAGATTCTATGCATTATGTAATTGACATGTATACCCACTAGTTGATTATAATCTTGCTTATGATAATTTGTTATATAATCTTGATTGGATTGACAACCTTGATGGATTGAGAACTTAGTGAATAGGATAGATTGTCGGAGGGTATATCAACCACGATAATCTAAGCCGTTAATTGTAACAAATCGATCCCGCCGTGACCCCCTTTCCTTAATCGGTTAGGCATTGCGGTGGGAAGTTGTTTAGGGTTCATAATAATGGCCCAAACACATTTTAGAAATCAATTGGTTAACATTTGTGAGATTTGTTCACTAAAGTAGCTTGATAAGCATTTCCCGTAATTCATTTGTGATCCCATTAATTCCCTAGCTATTCTCTTAATTGTTAATTCATTTATCTTATCTAGATTTTTTAAGTATTCTTTTATTAGATTATTAGGTTTATTTTTCATGTATGTTTGATGGCTTGACAACCCATACACTCATTCATATTTTTATGATTTATTTTATTGCATATAGATTAGTTAATTTATTCAACTAATCACTCTAATTCCCTGTGGAACGAATCTCACTTGCCACTTTACTAAATTTCTATCTAAGTGGTGAAAAATCGGTCTTCTAAACGATCACATTTTAAATATCATTTTGTTGAGTACACAAACGACGCTCATCATTTTACTGACAAGAACTCTTGGGAGGATATCAATAAAATTACATTGAGTGTGTTACCAAGATATCGACCCTCAATTTTCTCTCACGAAAATCCCTCCTTGGGGAGTAGATCTCGTTTGAGTCCATTGTCTAGTCTATCCTTGTAAGGAAGTATATTGCTAAATTTCATTCATGGACGCCCCTTGGGGGGATTACCAATAAATAATTAAGCTCAACTAACCTTGGAGGCCATAGGTGTTACAAAAACACCTTCTCCCACTCAATTATTTAAGGCGTGTGATTAAATCCCATAGAATGATTTACCAAGTTATCTAGATGCCAATTTAGATACCTAAATCATTCAATGCATGTTCATACCAAAAGAGATATATGAGTGGCACTCCTATTCTATATGTCATGTTATCATACAATAACAAATATTGTAATATTTAAGCATAAATTAAAGAGCAACAATTTTGGTCCATCCTAGAAAAACAAGTAAATTACAATGATATAGGAATACAAGATCTTCAAGTGGCCCATCAACCATAAGCTCATCCTTCGGCCTTCTCCCATGGGCGTGCACAGCCCACAACCCCACAAAGGGGCTGCCATGCGCAGCCCATAAGGCCACACAAGGCTGCCATGCGCGGCCCACCAAGGCTTGGGCTTGCCATGCGCAGCCCAATCCACTCCTAGGGTGCGCACGGTGCTCGTTCTCGGTTCCGGTTGCTTCGTTTTTCTTCATGTCTTCGAATCTTCAACACCCAAATATATTACAGCAATATAAAATAATAAATACTGCAGTATTAATTTTTTTTTTTTTATTCACTGCAGTATTTTTATACATAAAAAACTGCACTAAGAAATAAAATAAAATAAACTGCAGTAGTTTAAAAAAAAAAAAATACTGCACCTATATATATATATATAAAATAAAACCTAGCAACTACCAAGAAGGAATTATGGCGATGATAGACCACCTTTCTTGTTACAATTCCATAACAAAAATACATTGAAAATCTAGGACCAAAATCAAGCAATAACAATCCACATAAGACATATATAAATCCATACATCACATGTAATTATATATGCGAATACCTAGAGTGCCATATCTTTCTAAACATGCATAATCACAATAAAAAGAAATCGATCCACGTATATATACGTTAATTAATTAAAAGGGTTCAACCTAGGCTCTGATACCAATTGTAGGGGAAAATACCGTGTAGTACACGCAGCGGAAGCGAGACTAAAAAATAGATTTAGTAACTTTTAAAAAATTTTCCTTTTATGAACCTTAAACCCTTTAATCAATTAAACATATATATTATCTAACAAAAGAAGAATACCTTTTGTCGCGTGATCTGATTGACTTGCGTCGATGGTAATCCGCAAGATCTTCAATCCTAGCACGAACGTGGATCACCTACGAGCGTGGTCTCCCTTTTCTTTGAATTGCAAACCCGTGAATGGACAAGACAAACTTTTCTTTTCTTTGTTAGTCACAAAAACAATCAAAAGAATAGTAAGATTATTCCGGTCACTTTTGAGTTCTCAATCTAATGATCGAAACTCGTGTGAACCAAGATCGATGTTGTACACACAAGCTTATTGATGAATAAGCAAATAGTATACCATCAGAGAATAATCTATATCTCTTTTATGTTTTTAGTAGAATAAAAATAATCTTTCTATGAATTGAGAAGAAGAAGAAAATAAAATCAAGCACCAAAAACCCTAAAGTGGCCAAATTCTATAAGTCCACATATATAGGTGGCAAAATTTTCTTTCTCTCTTTCTATTAGGGTGGCTGAAAATAATAACCTAAAAGGGACTAGGGTTGCCGCAATACTCAAGCCAAAAAGGAGTTTGTATTGCACCCTAATTCCTATTTAGTTTAAGACTTCCAAACTCTAATCCAACTCATAAATCTTTTATTCTTTTATTTGACTAAATAAAAAGACTTCTTATTTGATTAAATAAATAAAATTAATTATTTATTTTCTTGTCAAACAAGTCTTTTAATTTAAGTATACTACTACCAATAGTATACCTTTAGGAATCATATTTCCTAATCAGAAAAGATTTGTTTCTTAATTAAACAATTAATTAATTCTTATTTAATTAAACAATGAAACAAAATAATATATTAGGTTAATTAATTCACCTTTGCCACCCCACTTAAAATAAATGGGCTATATATTATTTTCTTATTTCATTTAATCCATTGGACTTTAAATAAAAAGCCCACATGTGAACTAGACTCATTCTTACTAAAAGAAACAAGCCCACATGTCATTCATTAATATATAAATATAATTGAGCAGCCCATTACATAAATAATGTGCAAATTATATTCTTAATATATTAAATGCAACTCTAGATGGACCCTTAAATTGGTTCGGTAGAATATATCAAGTGATCCATGCAAGTCCGTGTGGATTGGGGATCTTGGCGGGCTATCTAAATTTAAGCTTCAATAGACATAACCTAATCACAATCAACAAATGATTCACTTAGGTCCGATCCATTAACTTTAACTCATTCCACTAAAGAGCTAAAATTGAACACTTAAATAAAGACAGAAAAGGAAGATGTTTCCTCATTCATACCCCAGACAATCATATTGGAGATAGTGTATCCTCGTGATTAATATCAGTAATCGCCAAGAGTTCATAGACCGCACTACAAGAAAAGTTGGCTTTTATAACGGGTCATCAATCACGGGCTTAAGAGGCCTATATTAGAAAAGTAATTTCAACCACGGGCCTTTAAATGCCCGTTATTAATACATAATTTAAAAGATTTTTATCACGGGCCTTTATATGCCCGTGATAGATAATTTATTAATAAACACGGGCAACAAAGGAACCGTAGTAGATGCGTTTAGTTAACACGGGCAAATAACGCCCGTATTAGATAAGTCAATATATAAAGAAAAAAAAATCCCCAAAATCTCATAAACCTAAAAACGAAAGATCACTTATCAACGTGAAAATCAGAAGCGATTCTACAGCGACGACGCAAATGACAATGGTGGTGGTGAAGCTAGCATGTTCAGGGAATTGATGGATAGGTAATGGATGTTTGTCTGGCTTTGAATCCTGTAGATTTTTTATTTTTTTTCGATTTTGAAATGGATAACTACTCTGGCTATGAGAAGAAGTTAATACGATCTAGGACTTCGAATCAAGAAGAAGTTACCAAACTCGGCTGTAATGATTTCACCTATATCTATTCCTCTCAACTCTCACCTATATCTCTTTGTTCGCTGTAAACCCTAAGTTGCAGATTTTATTTTGGTTAAAGGTCAACTCTCTCTCCTTCGATTCTCTAGTGTCAATTCTTGATTTGTCATTTGATTTTCGATTTCTCTCCAAGACAAATTTTAAAGTTTTTATTTTAATATTTAATTTTTTTTGGTAATGTTTGGTTTGATTTCTTTTTAGTTTGTTTTACATTCATGAAAATAGATTCCATAGGTGGGTTTATGGTTGTAGTTGGATGAGGAAATAAAAAAAAAATAAAGTTGTTTGTTAAAGCACTACTACTAAAGTTGTATGTGGTCTAATGAATTTCTGTGTGGGCTTGATCTTCTTACTTGATTTTAGTTATTTTTTATTTTTAAGTTTATTTTTTGTTAAAATTTGATGTTCATGCCAGATAATTCATAATTGTGCATCTTGTTGTTCTATTGTTAAGACTATGGCTATTAGTTTTGTTTCTAGACATTGTAACAAATTAAAGTAGCTCATAGTGCTGCTCGTTTTGCACTCTCTTTGGATAGTTTATATTATTAGTTTGGTAATTTCTGTCTGCAGAATTTTTAATTTTTAGTTGTTCTACTGATGGAATTTATTTACAAGGCATAAGTATACCAAGAAGGGATCAAACAAGCTGCCATTGATTAATATATAACACTCAAATTGTGTATTATTTATTTTGCATTTTTAATGTAAACCATTTTTAGTTTTTTTTTTTGGTTTTGTTTTCTATGGGGTATAATTGTATAAATATATAATGTTATGTGATGTGCTATATTGTTGTGTTGTTTCTATGTGGAATCTACATTTTTGATTTTAACAATTATTCGGATATGTTGTTGACAATTATGCTGCTGTGTTTTGTGGGGAGGTGGTGGTGGGGGGTGCTTGTTCTGGTTGTGCTGTTTCTGCTGTTTGGTGGCTGGCAATGGCGAGGGTAGTTGGTCTCTTTTGCTCCTGTTTTTGGATTTCGTTTTTGCTTGGGGCTGCTGGTGAAGTTGTCGAGCTGTCCTGTGCTGTTTGTGATGCGGGGCTATCTTGTTCGTCGGTTGGGGTTGTGGGTTCTTGTTGTGCATTTCGTTTTTGTTGCCTGCTGTCTTGGGTTGTTTTTCTGTGTTTTTTGGCTGTTGCGTTGGCTCTGTGTGGGGCTCTCCCCTGTTTTGTGGTGGCTCGTATGTTGTGTTTCTATTGTGTATAAAGTTTAATTTTCAAAAAAAAAAAAAATTATTCGGATATCTATGTTTGCAGGGGATTTTGTGAGTAAGTGTGGGTCCTCATCAATTTGGTTTGGATTCTATAGTTTGCTTATGGTTTTTAGTGTGGATATGTTTACTTTTTTTCCCTCTTTGTTGGCATCTTTTAGCGGATTATAAGAGTATATGTTTGTTCATAGAAGAAGAAAAAAGAAGTTTACTGTTTCCTTGTTAATAAAATTTTAGTGTGTTGTCTCAACAATGATCTCTGTTGTTTATTTGTTTTAGTTTTTTAATTTTAAATGTTTAATCCTTCTTTCAAGTGTTGATGATTCAGATTACGTGTCAGTTGTCAAAGTTCTTGAATTTGGTTCATCAACCGTGCTCTGTTTTTGTATCTGTTTTATGACTTTTTGATTAATTTTTTTACTTTTTATTTTGCTTATTTTTGATTTATTTTTGTGTTCTTGTCATCACTGGACAAGTTGGAGTTGGAAAATCAGTATGTGTATATGACTATGTGTTATTCTTTTTGCTGAATTATTTAATGATCCAACTTTTTTGTGAATTATTTAATGACTATTTGTTGATGTATTTTGGCAGCCACCATGTGCTTGACGAGGCTGAGAGGTCCCTCCATGATGCCTTGTGTGTGATGACAGTAGAGTTTTGCTTGGCGGCGGATGGCCTGAGATGGTGATGGCAATGGTAAAGTAAGTGGATGAGCTGGCACGGAAGACTCTTAGGAGAATCAAGAGAAAATTAAACTTAATAAGCAGCTTCCTCACTTGGTTGGAAACATTGTTGAGGTAATTTTCTGATCCCTTTCTTTTTTTAATATTTCTGTTCTATTTTAAAATTCCAGGACTTATTTGGTTTATGGTTCTGCACTTCTACCATGCTGTGGGTTGTTGAATGCTATTTTACTTAGACAACCAAATAGTCGAGACTAGGGCTTCCATTTGGAGCAATCAATCTATTTCTTTTATTTTTAATTATTATTTATGGGTAGTATTTGGGATGAGTAAGCTATAAACCTATTTTTGAAGCTTATATGGAAAGGTAAAAGGTTTTATTTTAAACTTCTGTTGCAAACATATGTGTAGGCAGTGTAGCAGCTTGTTGAGGTAGGTTTTGAGTGGGGTTTCAATTTTTTATTTTGGTTGTACTAAAAGCTTTTGTCACCAGAAATGATAGTTGAATTATGATTGAATTGGGCCTTAGTTTTAATACCTTCATGTTTCCAGATTTTGGAGATGAAGAGAAGATGAGGCTAAGGAAGATGGAGCCAACATTGATCTTGACTCACAAAGGAAGGGTAAATGGATAAGGGCCAGAGAGTTTGTGTGAAGAAGATATTAGTTAGCAAGGTACCTTTGATGCGCCCTACTACTGACCTACAAATTCTTGAAGATGCTAGAGGCACTTATATTGTTTGGCTATCATATACATCATTAATTATTAAGATTTAGGTGAATGTATGGGTGAACTTATTGTTAAGAATAGTAGGCTTTTTAATTAAGTGAATGTTTGTGGGTGAAAGTAATGTTAATACTTGAAGATTTTTAATTGAATGTTTATGGATTTGTAAATTTTAACATATATATTGAAGGCTTGTGGATTTTTATATTGAATGCTTTGGAGTAATCTTCTAATTATTTGAACTAAACGGGCTAGGTATAAAATCAATAAATTATTATATATATTTTTTTATAAAAAAATACTCATTGATCACGGGCAATGCCCGTTGTCAGTAACGTATTGACCACGGGCATTGCCAGTTGTAGACGAACTTATTTATCACGGACATTGCTCGTTGTAGGCGGACTTATTTATCACGGACATTGCCCGTTGTAGGCGAACTTATTTATCACGGACATTGCCAGTATTCGAAACGCGCCATTTTCTATCACACCTTCACAGACGACGGACGTTATAACGGGCGATGCCCGTAGTGGATACGCATCTATAACGGGCATCGCCCGTAGTCGATGATCGAATTTCTTGTAGTGCCGCCTATAACTCTCCAAGTTACCATATTTACTCATATGACCACGTTTTGAACTTGGATATTTTGACTTGTCCAGAAGCCATGTTTTCAATAGACACTATCGAAAACTCAACGTTGAGATTTAATATCCAATTACCTCAAAACATCCATATGATGATATTATACTCTCATTTGATAAATGGAGCCACGATGTTCATATCTATAAATGAAGTCCTCTATCGATTAACAAATGAATATCACCAAACTATCGAGGATAGACTATGCGATATAATCGTACTCATTGATAACTCAAATGATATCACTTGCAACCATAAGTCCATCATTTATCTCAGGATTAAGATAGACTCTCCGATTGTCCTGATAATGAAATGACTTTTATCTACTGACGGTTATAGATAAAGTATTTCGTTGTGATCCAGTTCAATGTACCCAGTGCACTAGATTCTTTTGCTCGAAGACACTCCGATGATTTTAGACTCATCATATCTCATTTGATCCCACTCAAATGCTAGCAAAAGAATTCTACAACTTTAACAAGATAAAGGTGCCCAACCTTTAACTTAAGTTGTGAACAATATTCAAGACTAACTAAAGAATTGTGTCTACCACATACATATCCAAATGTACGAACAATTCTTCTTTTCTCATAGTCTTTAGACCTTATGATTATTTACTTTGACAATTATAATATTAAACTATAAATGCTATAAGATTTGTTTAAACCATAAATCACTTTATTAATATGAAAAAGATTGTTGATTACAATATTACACTCTTGCTATTGAGCATAATCCTAACATTAGGGTGTCATTGAACAAAGTGTGTTAACCTTTTTCTTTTAATGTTGAGTGAATTATCAAATTTACTTGAAGGCTAGGAATTAATAGTGGAGATTCCTGTGAGGATCACAAACACGGCCTTTAAAAAGTGTATTTTGAGTTGTAAAATATTCACTCTTTAAACACTCACTCTCAAACACTCATACAAGCATGTATTGGTCTCATTTGCACTAAAATGTTGTTTGCAATAGAATATTATGGATTGCTTGTGGATGCCTTGTTTTGCTTAGTGGACAAGCCTTTAGAAATGATATTAGGCGATGCATGTGAAAACCACTAATTGGCCTAAATACTTCCAAGCCCCTTTGAAGCCAAACACATTTTAAGCCTTTCATTCATGAACCACATGTACATGAACCTTATAGGCTTAAGATATTGACCTACCTTGACCAAATGATTTACTAAGGCTTAGGAAATCAATGTAAAATCTTGAACTTGAAAATGTAAGGTGTGTACCTATGCATGTAAATGTGTGCAAAGAATCTTGCAAAGCAAGAAGCTTGAAAAGAAAAATTAAGGAGCTTGAAAAGAAAAATTGAAAAGCTTGAAAAGAAAATGAAAAGGTTGAAAAGAATGTGAAACGAAAAGAAAATGAAAAGCATGCTAAGAAAAGAATTGGCATAGCAAAGAAAAAGAGAACCAAGAAATTAGGCACAATTAGCCTAGAAGAGAAAGAAAAGTAAGGAACTACTCAATTTAAAAATGAGAGTAGAATGCACATGTAGAATTGGAAGCTTGGACACCTTGAAGTGTGAACAATATGTGTGGAACTTGTGGAACTCATAATTAGAATGTATGCCTTATTGTAATCATCGGGTTCCTTGATATCCATTGTCCCATTCTTTGTTTCACCATCACCTAAGGCCCCATTACAACCAAAGGAAAGACCTTCATGATCTTTTGGATTGTCCATTTTGTACAATTTGGTTGATACATGTTCTTTCTAATTCATGGCTTGCAATTCCATTCATGAGACCACTTTTCAGAAAATTGTGTTTTTAATGATTATCATGTGCAATCAATTAGATGCCCATATCATGAATTAATATTTCACATTTATGTTATTGAGTGAAACCAAGGAGTCTTAGAGAAAAGAAGAGAGAATCCAGTGAGGGATAGTATCAAAGTGAATTACATTCTAAACCGAATAGCACATTTGCTTTGAAGCTTTGGCATTTCGAATGTAAGATCGCATTATGTACAATCATATCTAATAATGGCATGTTTTTAATCTTTACTTGACATTCTCTTACATGTTGAAGTCCTCACTATTGCATAATTGTTTTAATCTCTTCATTTTGGTTTTGCACATTGACCATAAGAAAGTAAACAACCTTTGAATGTCTTGATGCATGTTTTTGGGGGTTTGCTTGTGATTGTTTTGTTCAAGGACTAGCAAAAGATAGGTTTAGGGGTATTTGATCAAACCAAAATTGGTATGATTTTGGCCCTCATTTCCAACTCTTTTTGCTTGATTCTTGGGCATTTCCCTATGTTTAATGGTGTAAAATCAAGTGTTTCAGGTTTTATTAGGTATCAAGAGCATTTGGGATGAAGTTGAGGACTTGGGTGCAAAAAGGCTCACAAATGGGAAGAAACGAGGCATTTTCGCTACTTGAGCAAGAAGAGGTCGCTACATGGTCGCCATGGTGACAGAGGATTATTTAGAGTATCAGAAGGTCGCCACTTCATCGCCACTTGGTCGCCATGGTGACAGAAGGTTGCAAAAATGGCGACCTCGAAACTTTGCTCATGGTCGCCATATGTGGTCGCCATAGCGACCATTTCATGCAAATGGCGACCTCATCATGAATTGCTCATGGTCGCCACTTGCTATATGCCGAAAAAGATGATGTTCGTGGCGATCTTTGCATCTAACCGATTTGCGCACCAGGGTCGCCATAGTGACAAAATGGCGAACTTTGCGCCACATCAGTGAATCAAACAGTTATCAGTACATGTCGAAGAGTGAGTATATATATAGTGGCCTTTCATCTTTAGTAGACACACCACCTTAGAGAGCACGAAATTCATCCCATTGAGATCTAGATTTCTCATCCATGGCTCATCTTTCCTCATCCTCCATTTCTCTAATTGTACTCACCTAATTCCATCAAAACCTTAACACCAAACCTTGACTACTTCCCTAAATCATTCCTCTCATACCATTTCTCCACCCAAATTCCTTTGTCACTTTCCACTAAACATCCACACCTCAAGACACATGCTCTACTTCCACTCTTTGCATTTAGAGCATAAAGGGAAAGGAAGGATCAAGCATAAAGAATGAGGCCTAAGGGTGATTTCCTTATTATTTACTTGCTTTCCATTTTATTGCTAATATGTGTAACTAAACCCCTAATATAGGGGATAGATTTGAGGATCATTTGATTGTAGGTATTAGCCTTAGATTTGTAATGAATCTCTTATGTGTTCTATTCATTCAATGATTAAATTCTATTCATTATGTGATTGACTTGTATACCCACTTGTTAATTGCAATCTTGGTTAGAGTAATATGTTATATATTCATATTTGGATTGACACCCTTGTGTGATTAAGAACCCATTGAATAGGATAGATTAGTGGTGGGTATATTAACCCCACTAATCTAAGCCTTAAGTGGTTAACATAGAGAGATTGGTCCATTAAAGTGGCTATAAAGGCATTACCCACACTCAATTGCTAATCAATCTATTCCCTAACAATCATATTAATTGTTTTCATCATTATTCTTATCAAGGTTGTTGAGTATTCTATTTTTCATATCACTTTTGTATTTTCAATTTAGTAGTTAACATTGGTTGTTCTTGAAACCACACATCTATCACATATCATGATTTATTTTATTTGTCCAAAGATTAGTCAATCTATATAATTAGCACTCCATATCCCTGTGGAACGAACTTGCTTACCATTTGCTATAAAATCACATTTTAAAGGATTTAAGTGGCTTAAAAGGGTTTTCAAAGATCAAACAAATTACATCATTTTTGTGAGTGCACGACGGCTCATCAATGTCCTACTTCAACATGGCTAAAATCAATGGCGGGACCATTGATGAACCCAGTCAGGTGAGCATCATACTAACGACTCTTCTGAAGAGTTTCGATCAGTTCAAGAGCAACTATGGGATGAACAAGCTTAGGTTCAGTCTCACACAGTTGCTCAATGAGCTCACTACCTTTGAGTCCTTAACTAAGGACAACAAGGGTAGGATCGGTGAGGCAAATGTTGTCGAACCATCTTCTTCCAATAACTAGAAGAGGAAGAGGTCTGCTGGGAAGGCCAAGGGTAAGCCCAAACATAAGAAAGCCCAGAGCAAAAAGAAGAGGAAGAAAATGGAAGGTAAATATGATTTACTTGTTCTTGAGTTGTGTTTAGTGAAAGATGATTCTTCAACTTGGATAGTTGATTCGGGAGCAACTAACCATGTTTGTTCTTCTTTGCAGTGGACTGATTCTTGGACACAGCTTGAGGAGGGAGCCTTCTCTATGCGCGTGGGGTCAAGGGATGTCGTGTTGGCATGAGCAGTGGGCATAATTAGATTGCATTTTTGTAATAATAATTTTATATTGTTGGACAATGTGTATTTCATTCCTGGATTTACACGGAATTTAATTTCCGTTTCTAAGTTGTTAGAACAATTATATTCTGTTTCTTTTGATAATAAATCAATTATTATTGCAAAGAATGGTCTGAATATTTGTTCAGGAATTAATGAAAACAATTTATATGTGTTAAGACCGTTAATACATACAACACTGCTCAACACGAAATAATTAAGGTTGAAAAGCCAGAAACTAAACGACATAAGATTTCTCTAGAAAACGAAACGTATCTCTGGCATCTAAGGCTTGGTCATATTAACCTTGACTGGATAAACAGAATAGTTAAAAGCGGATCTTTCAGTGAGTGAAAGGTTGGCACCTTACTTGTCTATGAATCCTGTTTATAAGGTAAAATGACCAAGAGACCTTTTACTGGAAAAGGGCTTAGAGCTAAAGAACCATTAGAGCTAATACATTCAGACGTCTGTGGACCGATGAATGTTAAGGGGTGGTTATGAGTATTATGTTACCTTATAGATGACTACTCAAGATATGGATATGTCTACCTAATGTAATGGAAGTTGAAAACTTTTGAAAAGTTCAAAGAATTTCAAGCTGAAGTTGAGAATCAATTAGGAAAGACTATCAAGACTCTACGATTAGATCGTTGAGGTGAGTACCTTGACTAAGAGTTTGAAGACTTCATGGTCGAGTATGGGATAGTGTCCCAACTCACAGCTCCTGGTACACCTCAACAGAATGGTGTCGCGGAGAGAGAAGTAGAACCCTAATGGAAATGGTGAGATCTATGATTAGTTTCTCATCATTACCAAATTCCTTTTGGGGATATGCGTTACAAACAGCGGCATACATTTTGAATGTAGTGCCATCCAAATCTATTCCTAAGACTTCTCTAGAGTTGTGGAATGGTCGTAAAGTTAGTTTGCGACATTTCCGCGTATGGGGGTATCTAGAACACGTGTTGAAGAACATAAGTGGAAAGATAGAACCCAAGTCCGTGGTCTGCTTCTTTATAGGATACTCCAAGGAGACCAGAGGTGGATACTTCTATAGTCCCGAAGATAACAAAGTATTTGTATCGACAAATGCAGTGTTTCTTAAGGATAACTATATTAGTGACCAAAAGCCTCGTTCTAAAATTGTATTGAATGAGTTGGAGCCTGATGAGACCAGTTCTCAGTCAAAAAGAGTTGTTGATCCATTAACATCAGAGAATCAGATGATTCCTAGTCAGGACACACTACCACCTAACGTAGTGAAAGGATTGTGAGACAGCCTAAATACTATTTGGGTATAAGTGAGGGACAATATGTTGTCTCTGCTGATATTGTGGATGATCCATTGACATTTAAGAATGCAATGGAAGATCTTGATAAAGAGGAATGACTTAAAGCCATGAATCTTGAGATGGAGTCCATGTACTTTAACTCAGTCTGGGAACTTAAAGACTTACCGGATGGGGTGAAACCTATAGGGTGTAAGTGGATTTACAAGAGAAAGAAAGGAAGAGACCTTTAAAGCAAGGCTAGTGGCCAAAGGCTATACCCAAAAAGAGGGGGTCGATTATGAAGAGACCTTCTCGCCAATAGCCATGTTTAAGTCTATTCGGATTCTCTCACCCATTGTTGCCTATTTTGATTACGAAATTTGGCAAATGGATGTCAAGACTACAGTCTTGAATGGCAATCTTGATGAGAGCATCTACATAATGCAACCAGAGGGATTTGTGTCTCCAGTGTTAGGATTATGCTCAATAGTAAGAGTGTAATATTGTACTTGACAATCTTATCATATTAATAAAGTGATTTCTGTTTTAATAAAATCTTATAGCATTTATAATTATAATTGTCAAAGTATATAATCATAAGGTCAAAAGACTATGAGAAAAGAAGAATTGTTCGTATATCTGGATATGTATGAGGTAGACACAATTCTTTAGTTAGTCTTGAATAATGTTTACAACTTAAGTTAAAGGTTGGGCACATTTATCTTGTTAAAGTTGTAGAATTCTTTTACTAGCATTTGAGTGGGATCAAATGTGTTACGATGAGTCTAAAATCATCGAAAGGTCTTCGAGTAAAAGAATCTAGTGCACTGGGTGCATTGAACTGGATCACAATGAAATACTTTTTTCTAGAACTGTCAATAGATAAAAGTCTTTTCATTATCAAGACAATCGGAGAGTCGATCTTAATCCTAAGATAAATGATGGACTTATAGTTACAAGTGTTATCATTTGAGCTATCAATGAGTACGATTATATAGCATAGTCTAACCTTGATAGTTTGATGGTATTCATTTGCTAATCGATAGAGGACTTCATTTATAGATATGGACATCGTGGCTCCATTTATTAAATATGAGTAGAATATCATCATATGGATGCTTTGTGGTTTTGGATATTAAATCTTAACGTTGAGTTTTCAATAGTGACTATTTAAAGATGACTTCTAGACAAGTCATAATATATATCCAAGTTCAAAGTGTGGTCATATAAGTAAATATGGTAACTTGGAGAGCTATAGGCGGTCTATAAGCTCTTGGCGATTACTGATATTCTTCACGATGATTCACTATCTCCTATAAGATTGTCTAAGGTATGAATGAGAATCATTTACTTATTCCATCTTTATTTAAGAGTGCAATTTTAGTTCTTTAGTGGAATGAACTAAAATTAATAGATTAAACCTAAGTGAATCATTTGTTAATTATGATTGGGTTATGTCTATTGAAGCTTAAATTTAGATAGGCCTGCCAAGATCCCCAATCCACACGGACGTGCATGAATCACTTGAAATATTCTACTAGACTATTTATGGGTCCATCTAGAATTCTATTTAATATATTAAGAATATAATTTGCACATTATTTATTTAATGGGCTGTTTAATTATATTAATATATTATTGAAAGGCATGTGGGCTTGTTTCTTTTAGTAAGAATAGGTCTAGTTCACATGTGGGCTTTTTATTAAAGTCTAAATGGATTTAATAAAATAAGAAAAATAATATATGGCCCATGTTTTGGTCATTGGCAGCAAGGTTAATTTTAATTAGCCTATTATATTGTTTATTTTATTATTTAATTAAATGGAAATTAATTATTTAATTAAGAATCAAATCTTTTTCTGATTAGGAAACATGTTTCCTAGTATTATATTATTAGTAGTAGTATATTAAATATAAAAGACTATATTTGACAAGTAGATAAATGAGGGATTTTATTTATCTAGTCAAATTAGGAAGTCTTTTATATAGTCACAAATACATTAAAGAGTTGGATTAGGGTTTGGATATATATATATATATTAATATAAGCAAGAAGAATTCAAGTGGTACGCATATATAGAAATTATGATTTCTATGGCAAGCAAAACGCATGTATATTGATATATATTATTGATAGGCAAGAATTCATGCAGATATATAATTTTATACAGGCAAGAGTAATCATGCGGACTATATAATTTAATATAGGCAAGAGTAATCTAGGCCACCACTAGATATATATATATATATTCTTTGTATATTTTACAAACCCTAGTTTTTGCAATTGAGAGTTATTTTCTTTTGCTAAGAGAAAAATAAAATCCAACTCTTAGACTAGTGTGAGATTTCTGTTGGGGTTTTTGCCTTAAAGCTTGTAGTTTGTAAATGTGAATTGAACAAGAAATAAAAGAAGTAGTTTATTCATTCAAATTGTCTCATACATTTATAATAGCATGTGTACTTAACATCTAAGATTGCCAGATGTAATTTCAAACCGAGTATATGAATGTCATATACAGATGGATTCAGTTTGAAATGAGCAATCTAAAGAGTCTGTAGATAACAAATAAAGTTGGGTACTTTATTTGTGGTCAATCTACAACTGCGGTCCATTTCGTAATGTACGGTGATCTTATCCTAGATCATTCATATGTAGATATGAGAATGGAGGCACCTTATATGATTTGATCATATAGGACTGGGCCATAATCTATATGAATCTCTCACCAAGATCCATTAAAAGATGAGATTCATATATATCAACAAATGATGGCTATATATGGGTGATCTTAATCCTAAGTGTCTTATCGACTCCTTCAGGTTAGATCGTGGTTTTTGATATACCATGGGTGAGATCGGAGTTGCATTCCCGGTCAATAACTTCGTATGTTGGAATCGCGGTTTGGCTTGTGGCTGGGAAGGTCTGCACACAATAGTGGAATCCACTTCTTCTTGTGAGAAGTAGATAGTAGTTCCCTTAAGGGTTGATTCGGGGCTTGAACAATATGAGCGCTCTCCTAATTCCGTAAGGAATGCAGGATTTATTGTTCATTAGAGAATCAATGGTACTTAATGGAAAGATATAATTAGAGGGGTATAACGGACATTATGACCCAGCTCTAATTATTAACTACCAAGTGGAGGATTATACCATATGTAATAGCTATATAGCTATATCGATGGACACAAAGAATTATTGGTTTGTGTAAAAACGTCTACAGTTGAGAGAGTGCAACTTCGGGTTTTTAGTGGAATAACACCGAAGTTAATAATCATGAAATATTAATTAAAGAGTTTAATTATTTATTTCTAAGGATTATTGGAGCTCAAAATACTGTGGGTCCATTAGGTCCCCTTGCTAGCCTGATCAATTTAGGTAACAAAGGTCACGGTTAATTAATTGGATTGTCCAATTAATTGTGTTACAAAAGTGACACGTGTCTATTCAGGAATTAATTGAATAATGTGATTATTCAATTAATGAATATTAATGATTATGTTAATTAAATAATTAGATTATTTAATTGAGTAATTAATCATTAGATGGAGGGTGTTGATTGATATTTAAATTTGAATGAAGAAAAGATAATTTGATTATTTTATTTTCATTTAATTAAATATTTAAATTTGAATTTAAAAGAGTTTTGAATTCAAATTAAATCAAATAAATTAATTAATATCTTTAAAAGATATTCGATATCTTAAAAGATTTTATTAGTTTAAGTTTAAAAATTATATATATATGATATATGTTATTTTGAATAAAAAAAAAAAAAAAAGACAATTTTGTATCTGATACAAAGAACAAAAGCAAAAAGAAAAGAGAGGCATAGGGTGTGGCAAACAAGAAAAAGTTTAATATTTTTTTTAGGCTTGCTGCATTCTATACACAAAAGCAAAAGAGTTGTTTTGTGTGTCTCTACTACCTCCATTCAAGTTCCTGAGTACCATGACACGCCCACACGCCGTTGCCAGTTCCGGGAGATAGCGAGGAAGATCAAGTGGTTCAAATCAGCAGAAGATCGAATTAAAGTGAAGGAGCCTCCTACGTAGGTATGAAATCGTTTCACCTTCTTTAATTGTTTTTGATTATTACTGTACAAATAGGTTTAGTTTATGATTGCATAAAAAATTTTAAAAACCTTTCCACTGCGCAATCTGTAAACCTGGGTTCCTACAATTGGTATCAAAGCCAATTTTTGTACAGTATAATCGAATTTGATTGCTCCCAATTGCATGTATGAATGTGTAGGCACTTTCTAATGATTGTATGATGTTTATATATATATATATATTTTAAACATGGTTGATCGTTAATTGTATGGTACAATGGGTTTAGGATTTTTTTTTATTGGTTGTAATATTTTTCAATGTAATATTAATCCCGGGTTGTATAATATTTTTTATTCCGTTGATTTACTGTAATTTTGAATTATTGATGTAAATTGAAGACGAAGAACTACGATCCGGAACACGTATCACAAAAGCCGCACGAACCTGTTGTGCGCGATTGTCACACAAAACAACACTGCTGCATGCAATAGTTGCTTGCATGCGCAACACATGCGTAACACGTTGAATGCACTGCCTCTTCTATTTTAAAAGTCTGATGCACTGCTGCACATATATAATATTGTATGCATGCATTTTGTTGCAAAATTCTCATGCGCAAATGTGTGTGTGCTGCGCACAATTGCTGTGTGCATACGCAACATGCTGCGGCTATGCACAATTGTTGTGCATGTGTGTAGCAAGCGCGAGTGGAGTGCAGCAGTCAAGCACCGTTTGGGTTGGTTTTTTTTTTGGAAATCTCGGGCCTCCAAAAAGTGTTAGAGTAACACTTGGGCTTTAGGGATTTAATCCATGTGATGGATCCAATAAAATAAATCAAGTTGGACTTGATTTTTGGGCCCGAAAGACGCAGAAGATATTACAAATGGACTTGAAGATTTTTGGAATTACAAGAAGACCAGGAATGCCTTGGATTAAATTTTTTGTAATTAGAAATTTTTTAAGTTAGATAAACTTATTGTACTCGGTCAACTCATGTATGCTTTTATTATGAGATGATTAAAGCATTGCCATGCATATATATATATATATCATTTAGATTAGGTGTGCCTACACATATATATGTTGATATATCATACATGCATTATAGCCATCTATATTATGTGTTTATTTTTTTTAATTTGATTAAAATGGGTAATTCACATAAGTGGCTATAAATTAATGGGATTAGTTTTTAGGAGTAAAAACTTGGTAATTCTCATTAATCACTAATCTATTTTTTAAAGAGTTTAATTACTTAGATTAGTAGGGTCCTTTTATGTATATTAGGATTAATTTGATTAAGCCCCTAAAAATAATTGGACCTAATAATGTGTTTAGTTTTAATAGTTAAAACTTGGTAAATACACATTTAATAATTCTAGTCTTAGTAAATAGTTTACATAGATTAGAATTATCACTAATGAACTAGATTTTTAAAGAGTTAAAAATCGAATTAGTTTATTAGTTATTGGAATAGGATTCTAATAATTTGTGATTAATGCACTTGACACTTAGATTGAAATTAGCCGTTTAATCTAGTTTAATTAGGTGTATTAATATTAATAGAAAACCCTTATTATAAAATAGTGAGTGGGAGAGGGATATATGACATTATATCCCGCGGTCTCCATCATTAGTTCAACACCATAAGATTCGAGTGGGGCCTCGTTACGGCATTGTTTTCGTCCTCCCTAAGAAGGGTTTCCATAAGAATCAATATCAAGGTTGACTTCCTAACGGATAGGATTTCTGAGGGGATTTCGGGATTGACCAACCCTAAGGCGGCAATTCTCGAGTTAAGCTCATGAGATCTGAAATGATGGGTTACGCTCACAAGGTTTTAATTAAATTGGTTAATTAGAAACCTGACTGAAATATACGATGGTTGAATGTTAGAGGAATAAGAGTTATTTCGGTATAACATTTGATTGAGAATGTCTCGATCCAACATGCAAGAATTTGACTGACCCTAAGGTAGCACTTGCTTGTGGTATGTTGGATTGTCGTGGCGTAGAAACATTTTTTTTTTTTTGGTTGTTCTTGTTCATTAAACATTTTCATGCATCATGTTTAATTTTATGCCGAACATTCGCACATGTTTTGAATATAGGAATGAATGAATTCTTTATTTATGTTTTTTCAGCCATGTCAACTGCACTATTACAAATCATAGCCAATGACAAATTAACTGGTGATAACTACACTAAATGGAAACACAATATCAATGCAATTTTGGTCACCAAGGACCTTAAGTTTGTGCTTACGGAGGAATGTCCTCCAACGCCTACTGCCAATGTCGCACGAACTGTTCGTGAGGCATATGAGAAATGGGTCTCATCAGATGAGAAAGCCCGAACATATCTGTTAGCAAGTATGACAGACGTGCTTGTCA
Source organism: Acer campestre (assembly GCA_954870605.1). Taxonomy (NCBI): domain Eukaryota; kingdom Viridiplantae; phylum Streptophyta; class Magnoliopsida; order Sapindales; family Sapindaceae; genus Acer; species Acer campestre. The sequence continues at coordinate 23,048,856 of OX940802.1, forward strand.
CTAAGCACAAAGCAATGGGTACTGCATTTGAAATAATGGAGTCATTGCAGGCTATGTTCGGGCAACCCTCTGAGCAAAAGCAGCACGAAGCTGTTCGTTCCGCTATGCTCGCTCGTATGAAGGATGGTGCATCAGTTCGAGAACATGTCCTGAACATGATGTCTTACTTTAACACGGCAAAAATCATCGGCGGGACCATTAATGAACCCAGTCAGGTAAGCATCATACTGACGACTCTTCCGAAGAGTTTCTATTAGTTCAAGAGCAACTATAGGATGAACAAGCTTAGGTTCAGTCTCACACAGTTGCTCAATGAGCTCACTACCTTTGAGTCCTTGACTAAGGACAGCAAGGGCAGGACCAGTGAGGCAAATGTTGCCGAACCATCTTCCTCCAATAACAAAAAGAGGAAAAGGTATGCTGGGAAGGCGAAGGGTAAGCCCAAACCCAAGAAAGCCCAGAGCAAAAAGAAAGGCGCCTCCATCGACAAGAGCAAGGGAAAATGTTTCCATTGCGACAAAGTCGGGCATTGGAAGAGGAACTATCCTCAATATCTGGAGGAGGTAGCCAAGAAGAAGAAAACGAAAGGTAAATATGATTTACTTGTTCTTGAGTCGTGTTTAGTGGAAGATGATTATTCACCTTGGATAGTTGATTCGGGGGCCACTAACCATGTTTGTTCTTCTTTACAGTGGACTGATTCTTGGACACAGCTTGAGGAGAGAGCCTTCTCTATGCATGTGGGGTCAGGGGATGTCGTGTCGGCATGAGCAGTGAGCGTAATTAGATTGCGTTTTTGTAATAATAATTTCATACTGCTGGACAATGTATTTTTCATTCCTGGATTTACACGGAATTTAATTTTCATTTCTAAATTGTTAGAACAATTATATTCTATTTCTTTTGATAATAAATCAATTATTATTGCAAAGAATGGTCTGAATATTTGTTCAGGAATTAATGAAAACAATTTATATGTGCTAAGACCGTTAATACATACAACACTGCTCAACACCGAAATGTTTAAGGTTGAAAAACCAAAAACTAAACGACAAAAGATTTCTCCAGAAAACAAAACGTATCTATGGCATCTAAGACTTGGCCATATCAACCTTGACCGGATAGATAGACTAGTGAAAAGCGGACCTTTAAGTGAGTTAAAGGTTGGCACCTTACCTGTCTGCGAATCCTATTTAGAAGGTAAAATGACCAAGAGACCTTTTACTGGAAAAGGGCTGAGAGCTAAAGAACCACTAGAGCTTATACATTCAGACGTCTGTGGACCGATGAATGTTAAAGCAAGGGGTGGTTATGAGTATTATGTCACCTTTATAGATGACTACTCAAGATACGGATATGTCTACCTAATGCAACGGAAGTCGAAAACTTTTGAAAAGTTTAAAGAATTCCGAGCTAAAGTTGAAAATCAGTTAGGGAAGACTATCAAGACTCTACGATCAGATCGTGGAGGTGAGTACCTTGACCAAGAGTTTGAAGACTTCATGGTCGAGTATGGGATAGTGTCCCAACTCACAGCTCCTGGTACACCTCAGCAGAATGGTGTTACGGAGAGGAGAAATAGAACCCTAATGGAAATGGTGAGATCTATGATTAGTTTCTCATCGTTACCAAATTCCTTTTGGGGATATGCATTACAGACAGCGGCATACATTTTGAACGTAGTGCCATCCAAATCTGTTCCTAAGACTCCTCTAGAGTTGTGGAATGGTCGTAAAGTTAGTTTGCGACATTTTCGCATATGGGGGTGTCCAGCACACGTGCTGAAGAACAGAAGTGGAAAGCAAGAACCTAAGTATGTGGTCTGCTTGTTTGTAGGATACTCCAAGGAGACCAGAGGTGGATACTTTTATAGTCCTGAAGATAACAAAGTGTTTGACAAATGCAACATTTCTTGAGGATAACTATATTAGTGACCATAAGCCTCGTTCTAAAATTGTATTGAATGAGTTGGAGTCTGGTGAGACCAGTTCTCAGTCAACAAGAGTTGTTGATCCATTAACATCTGAGAGTCAGATGATTCCTAGTCAGGATATACTACCACTTAGGCGTAGTGAGAGGGTTGTGAGACATCCTGAACGCTATTTGGGTGTAAGTGATGGACAAGATGTTGTCTCTGCTGATAGTGTGGATGATCCATTGACATTTAAGAATGCAATGGAAGATCCTGATAAAGAGGAATGGCTTAAAGCCATGAATCTCGAGATGGAGTCCATGTACTCTAACTCAGTCTGGGAACTTGTAGACTTACCAGATGGGGTGAAACCCATAGGGTGTAAGTGGATCTACAAGAGAAAGAGAGGAGTAGACGGGAAGGTAGAGACCTTCAAGGCAAGGCTAGTGGTAAAGGGTTATACCCAAAAGGAGGGGGTCGATTATGAGGAGACCTTCTCGCTAGTAGCTATGTTTAAGTCTATTCGAATTCTCTTATCCATTGCTGCCTATTTTGATTACGAAATTTGGCAAATGGTCGTCAAGACTGCATTCTTGAATGGCAATCTTGATGAGAGCATCTACATGATACAACCAGAGGGATTCGTGTCTCCAGATCAAGAGCAAAAAGTTTGCAAGTTGCAAAGATCCATTTATGGACTTAAGCAAGCATCTAGATCTTGGAACATAAGGTTTGATGATGTGATCAAAACCTATGGGTTTGAGCAAAACGTTAATGAGCCTTATGTCTACAAGCGCATCATTGACAAGAAAGTAGTTTTCTTGGTCCTATACGTAGATGACATCCTACTCATTGGGAATGATGTGGGAGTATTGTCTGATGTAAAGGGCTGGTTGGCCAGCCAATTCCAAATGAAAGATTTGGGAGAGGCGAGTTATGTTCTAGGGATCCAACTTATAAGGGATCGCAAGAACAAATTTATAGCACTGTCTCAAGCATCGTATATCGATAAAATTCTTGTGCGATTTTCGATGCAGAACTCCAAGAAAGGTAATTTACCTTCCAGTCATGGAGTTCACTTGTCTAAGGAACAGTGCCCTAAGACACCTCAAGAAGTTGAGGATATGAGACGAGTTCCCTATGCGTCAGCAGTAGGTAGTCTCATGTATGCTATATTATGCACGAGACCGGACATCTGCTTCGTAATTGGATTAGCCAGCAGATACCAGTCTAACCTAGGATTAGATCATTGGGTTGCTGTCAAGACCATTCTCAAGTATCTTTGGAGAACAAGAAACTATATGCTAGTGTATTCTGGACAGGATTTGATCCCGTTAGGATATACGGATTCTGATTTTCAAACAGACAAGGATTCTAGGAAATCCACGTCTGGATCAGTATTCACCCTTGGTGGTGGAGCCATTGTGTGGAGGAGTGTTAAGCAATCTTGTATTGTTGATTCCACCATGGAAGCCGAATATGTAGTCGCTTGTGAAGCTGCTAAAGAGGCTGTTTGGCTCCGTAAATTCTTGAGTGATTTGGAAGTTGTTCCGAATATGGATAAGTCCATCACACTTTATTGTGATAATAATGCTACTGTGGCTAATTCCAAAGAACCAAGAAGCCACAAGAGAGGTAAGCATATAGAGAGGAAATATCATCTCATCAGAGAGATAGTGCAGAGAGGAGATGTGCCCGTGACCAAGGTAGCATCACAGGATAATCATGCTGATCCATTTATGAAGACCTTACCGGCCAAAGTGTTTACGGGTCACCTAGAGAGTCTAGGTTTACAAGACATGTCTCACATGCTTTAGTGCAAGTGGGAGATTGTTGGGGTTTTTGCCCTAAAGCTTGTAGTTTGTAAATGTGAATTGAACAAGAAATAAAAGAAGTAGTTTATTCATTCAAATTGTCTCATACATTTATAATAGCATGTGTACTTAACATCCAAGATTGTCGGATGTAATTTCAAACCGAGTATATAAATGTCATATACAGATGGATTCAGTTTGAAAGGAGCAATCTAAAGAGTCCGTAGATAACAAATAAAGCTGGGTACTTTATTTGTTGTCAATCTACAGCTGCGGTCCATTCCGTAATGTACGGTGATCTTATCCTAGATCATTCATATGCAGATATGAGAATGAAGGCACCTTATATGATTTGATCATATAGGACTGGGCCATGATCTATATGAATCTCTCACTAAGATCCGTTAAAAGATGAGATTCATATATATCAACAAATGATGGCTATATATGGGTGATCTTAATCCTAAGTGTCTTATCGACTCCTTCAGGTTAGATCGTGGTTTTTGATATACCATGGGTGAGATCGGAGTTGCATTCCCGGTCAATAACTTCGTATGTTGGAATCGCGGTTTGGCTTGTGGCTGGGAAGGTCTGCACACAATAGTGGAATCCACTTCTTCTTGTGAGAAGTAGATAGTAGTTCCCTTAAGGGTTGATTCGGGGCTTGAACAATATGAGCGCTCTCCTAATTCCGTAAGGAATGCAGGATTTATTGTTCATTAGAGAATCAATGGTACTTAATGGAAAGATATAATTAGAGGGGTATAACGGACATTATGACCCAGCTCTAATTATTAACTACCAAGTGGAGGATTATACCATATGTAATAGCTATATAGCTATATCGATGGACACAAAGAATTATTGGTTTGTGTAAAAATGTCTACAGTTGAGAGAGTGCAACTTCGGGTTTTTAGTGGAATAACACCGAAGTTAATAATCATGAAATATTAATTAAAGAGTTTAATTATTTATTTCTAAGGATTATTGGAGCTCAAAATACTGTGGGTCCATTAGGTCCCCTTGCTAGCCCGATCGATTTAGGTAACAAGGGTCACGATTAATTAATTGGATTGTCCAATTAATTGTGTTACAAAAGTGACACGTGTCTATTCAGGAATTAATTGAATAATGTGATTATTCAATTAATGAATATTAATGATTATGTTAATTAAATAATTAGATTATTTAATTGAGTAATTAATCATTAGATGGAGGGTGTTGATTGATATTTAATTTTGAATGAAGAAAAGATAATTTGATTATTTTATTTTCATTTAATTAAATATTTAAATTTGAATTTAAAAGAGTTTTGAATTCAAATTAAATCAAATTAATTAATTAATATCTTTAAAAAATATTAGATATGTTAAAAGATTTTATTAGTTTAAGTTTAAAAATTATATATATATGATATATGTTATTTTGAATATAACAAAAAAGAGACAATTTTGTATCTGATACAAAGAACAAAAGCAAAAAGAAAAGAGAGGCATAGGGTGCGGCAAACAAGAAAAAGTTTAATATTTTTTTAGGCTTGCTGCATTCTATACACAAAAGCAAAAGAGTTGTTTTGTGTGTCTCTACTACCTCCATTCAAGTTCCTGAGTACCGTGGCACGCCCACATGCCATTGCCAGTTCCGGGAGATAGCGAGGAAGATCAAGTGGTTCAAATCAGCAGCAGATCGAATTAAAGTGAAGGAGCCTCCTACGTAGGTATGAAATCGTTTCACCTTCTTTAATTGTTTTCGATTATTACTGTACAAATAGGTGTAGTTTATGATTGCATAAAAAATTTAAAAAACCTTTCCGCTGCGCAATCTGTAAACCTAGGTTCCTACAATTTCGGCCAAGAGGGATTGAGAGAAGAGATTGTTCTTATTTCGATAGTGCACTAGTAACTTTTATATCAAAAGTTTTTGTGCACAATTTCGAATAAGGTTCACGCGAGTTTCAATCTAACGATTGTGAATTCAAAAGTGACCGGGACATTCATTGTAATCTTTTGGAGTTTATTGTGACTAACAAATATCAGAAAATTTTTTGTTATCCATTCTCAGGTACACAATTTAAAGAGAAGGGAGACCACGCTCCTAGGTAATTCACGTTCGTGATTGGATTGGAAGATCTTACGGATTACCATCGACGTATAGTCAATTGGATCATGCGACAAAGGTATGATATCTTCTGGTGTATATGTTTAATTAATTAAAGGGTCAAGGTCCAAATATGGAAAATTTTAAAACTATACTAAACTATTTTTAGTCTCGCTTTCGCCGTGTGCAAACGTTTTTTCCTTACATCCAGATCAAGAGCAAAAAGTTTGTAAGTTGCAAAGATCCATTTATGGACGTAAGCAAGAATTTAAATCATGGAACAAAAGGTTTGATGATGTGATCAAAACATATGGCTTCGAGCAAACGTTGATGAGCCTTGTGTATACAAGCGCATCATTGACAAGAAAGTAGTTTTCTTGGTCCTATACGTAGATGGAATCCTACTCATTGGGAATGATGTGGGAGTGTTGTCTGATGTAAAGGGCTGGCTGGCTGGCTAGCAAATTCCAAATGAAATATTTGGGAGAAGCGAGTTATGTTCTAGGGATTCAACTTATAAGGGATTGTAAAAACAAATTTATAGCACTATCTCATACATCATATATCGACAAGATTCTTATGCGATTTTTGATGCAGAACTCTAAGAAAGGTAATTTACCTTCCAGGCATGAAATTCACTTGTTTAAGGAACAGTGTCCTAAGACACCTTAAGAAGTTGAGGATATGAGACGTGTTCCCTATACGTCAGCAATAGGTAGTCTCATGTATGCTTTGTTATGCACGAGACCGAATATCTACTTCGTAGTGGGAGTAGCCAGCAGATACCAGTCCAACCCATGATTGGATCATTAAGTTGTTGTCAAGACTATTCTCAAGTATCTTCAGAGAACGAGAAACTATATGATAGTGTATTCATGACAGGATTTGATCCCGTTAGGATCTACGGATTCTTGATCCATTTACGAAGACTTTACCGGCTAAAGTGTTTACGGGTCACCTAGAGAGTCTAGGTTTACAAGACATGTCTCACACGCTTTAGTGCAAGTGGGAGATTGTTAAGGTTTTAGCCCTAAAGCTTGTAATGTGTAAATGTGATTGAACATAAATAAAAGAAGTAGTTTATTCATTCAAATTGTCTCATACATTTATTTATATCATGTGTACTTAACATCCAAGATTGCCAGATGTAATCTCTAACTGAGTATATGAGTGTCATATACAGAGGTATTCAGTTTGAGATGAGCAATCTAAAGTGTCCGTAGATAGCATATAGAGTTGGGTACTTTATTTGTGGTTAATCGGTTAATCTACAGTTGTGGTCCATTCCGTAATGTACGATGGTCTTAACCTAGACTATTCATATGGTGATATGAGAATGGAGGCACCTTATATGATGTGATCATATAGGACTGGGCCATGATTGTAAGGATTCTCATATTGATTGGCTTATTTCGTGGACAAACCACATGTTGGGGTTTGTTTTTGTAAGGGTAACTTAGGTGGTTAAGGATCAAGCTCAAAGGCCCTTTTCAAGACCTCAAGGTAACAAGCACTCCAAAGGTATATCTCTAGTATTTATTTTTCATTGAAGAGATTTAGTAGCACACACTCACTTAGCATATTCTTGTATGTGTGCATTCTATTCACATGTCACTTTCACACATACACTTTTATGAATTGTATCTTGTTGTGTGTTTGTGTCTTGTAATTCGTTTCCATAGATGTTCAGAATTATTCGCGCTTGCACATAAGTGTGCTAGGTTTTGCGCGAAGACCGCTCTCGGTGATTGCCTTGGTTTTCTCCTTGGATTCACCACTTTTGGTGAATTGACGGTTAGATTAGCGGCCTGGCCGTCGAATGAAACAGTTGTTTTGGACCAGAGGTCTCTGGTCTGATTCCGCGGTTGTGATCGGTGGCCACGACTGCCGATCCGAAACCGTCGATCATACCTGATGCATTTATTGTTCTCGGGTTTGGTTCTGCAGTTTATTCGGCGGTTTCGAAACCACCAAATGAAACCGCTGTTTCTCCCCTGTTTCTCTCAGGACGAATTTGGCGGTCATAATCGATGGTCTGGCTGCTGAATAAAACCGCCGTTTCTCCCCTGTTTCTCTCGGGATGAATTTGGCGGTCATAATCAGTGGCCTGGCCGCCGAATGAAACCGTCGATCGTGCGGTTTAGGGGAAAACTTGTCTTTTCATGTGCCATGTTCTTGATGCCTATAAATAGATTCTCTGTTTCTAATCTCAGTTCTTTGACTCATTTGAACCCTAAAGTAAAAAGAGAGACACTTGAGAGAAAATCCATCAAGAACTCACCTTTAAACACTCAAAGCATTCATTTTGATTCATCAAGTTTATCTAGGATCATCCATGGTTAGTTTTGCATCATCACAACTTGCTTGGTAAGATTTTGACTAACTTCATCTAATTTTAGTTTCTTTCTTGTCAAGCCATCTCTTTATTTTCTTGTATTCTTTATGTTCACATGCTAGATACAAGATAGAGATTGTTTGTGATGAATATGATTGAGTGTTGTATTGTGATAGCTATCTAGGTTTTGTTTAATCTTGATTAGCTAAGCTTTATGATATGTCATTTAGCTTTTGATATCTAGGATTGATTTCATTGATATATCATCATCCTAGATAAGCATATAGGGTTGTTGTAAGATCTTTTATTTGTATTGGCTTGATTCCATTGCAAAACTCTCTATATTTGTACTAGTAGTTGCTTAAGTGTTTCTTGGAAGAAAGGTGCCTCAAAGGTGAAGAAGCAACATCTTGTGCAAATATCGTCTTCAAGGGGAACATCGCTTACTTGGATGCTAAGGTATTAAGATTTTTTTTCCTCTTGCAAGGCATTAGCGCACACACACACAATTCATACATGTGTGTCCCTGCATCGTAGTTCAAATATTTGGTATAACACTTTCACACACATTTAGTATGCACATGCATTCATCTCATTGTTAACAATCTTGTAAAATTGCATATTTTCTCACTATCGCTTAGATATGGCATGCTTGTGTTGTATAGTGTTTATTTGTTTGTATTTCTTGTGTTTAGGACTTGAAAACGGCCTTATTTGATTCCTTATTGAGTTCTGGTCATTTCGGTTACTCATATGTTAAGTTTCGAGTCCAAACGATGTAGTTACGCTACTTTTCATTCTCATTCGTTGAGTTGTGTTCGTCGTCGTTTTCTGAGATGAATTCTCAACCATTTGTCAAATTTTGTAGTCATTGTTGTGCATGAGGGAGTCACGGTTTGTAATCCGAAAACGGATTTGAAATTGGAGTTCGGATGCCCGAATACGGCTGAAGAACGTGAGAGGTGCGCGGGAGAAGCTTCATGGCCAAAGGCCATGGCAAGGCTTCCATGTGTGGAGGCCGTGTACCACACGGCCAAGCCAGCTCTCTGGCCACGTGTGGAACACACGCCCCACACGTGGGCAAGGCTGGTCTGGCCTATTTTTTTGGACAAAAATGCCCCTCTTCCTTCTCCTTCAAATGACTTCTCTTCCCTCCATTTTCAAATAACTTGAACATCATCAAATCTGATTTCTGCAGAAATGTTCTTGATTTTGATTTACTTACTTTGATCATAACTTATTCATACGAACTCGAAATTGAGTGATTCAAAAGCCAAAATTGTTGGTCTCGACAAGAGCTACAAACCCTAAGCATTTTTAGAGGCATTTGATTTCGTAATTTTTCACAGCACTCTGATTTTCAGTACGAGGTCCATTAGTTGTATGTGAAACTTCTTCTCTTGCAATTTCTTTTGTTCATCTCTATGATTCTTTCTATTTGATTGTTGAAATATGTTGAGAAGTATGTTAGATCATATGCTAGGGTTGTATGATTGATTAGTTAATTGAGTTTAGCTTTGTGATTTCTCTTAAACATATTTTTGCTAAACTTGAGATTGATTGAAATTGATTCTAGAAATTGTTTTTATAATGTGCTTCATGTTATCTTCTAGGCTCAATTTCTTGATATAAGGACTAAGATGTTTGTGACATATATTGAATATCTTAATCTTGTTCTTATTGTTTTTGACATGCTTTGATTTCTAGATAGATTTGTGATTGTGTGTTGATAGTATATTCTAGATTATCATTAAGCATGTTCATAGAGTGTGTTTGATCTACTTACTCTATTTGTGTGTGCTTGCATCATTTGCATCACCTAGATCATTGCCTTGTAATAGGTTGAAGTCTCTTGTCAAGGTGAGTGAAGCCTATTTGACTTGAGCAAGAAGTCTTGGCTAGGAAAGGTTTTCGGATAGCCAAGCAAGAAGCCTTAGTTAGAATCAAGGTGATTCGGATAACTAAGCAAGAAGTCTTAGCAAGGAGTTTAATACTCCGGATGGTTGAGCTAGGATAGCTTAACTAGGATCTCTTGATCTAGATTGCTAAGCAAAGAAATCTTCCTAGAGGCTTTTAGTCTTGGATAGGAAGTTGCTCTCTAGAGGTGTGGGATACATCTTGGATAGAGAGTAGGCTAAGTAATTCACTAGGCCTTTGAGAGGTGATTAGGATTTGATAGCTTGAAGTGGATATCATAGTGTTGATAGCTTTGAGTGTGTAAGTTCTTTTCGTATAGTGGATTCGCTTTGCCGGTGGTTGTGGATTCAACCCGTGGATGTTTCCTCTTTGAGGTTTTACCACGTAAAACCATTGTGTCTCATTTTTGCTTTATATTTCCTTATCTTCCATATGTTCTCTTGTATTGATTCTTTTGTATATTGATGCTTACATGAATTGATTCATAATATACAATTGCTATATCATTACAAGTATTCATTTTCATTCTTATATTCCGCATCTTTTTGAATATTGGAATAATTTGAGACTATACCTATTCACCACCCCCCCCCCCCCCCCCCCTTCCTCTCTATGTATAAAACACTAAACTTTAAAGGGAATTTCAGTTGCCTTGCTCTTATTGCATTTTGAGTATTCATATATTCACATAGGCTTGTTATCTCTTCTTTGATAAGTAAGACTTGTGTAGCTTCCGGGATTAGGTTGCGTAAATCACAAGCAATTGGACTAGGTTCACTCATATAGGGATTAGGTAGGTGTGTGATTACTTCCAGGATTAGGTTGTAATCTTTTTCACATTTATTGGATTCGAGGTTCAAGTGTGGCTCACTTATTAGCCCGTGGTTTTTCCCGTGAGGGTTTCCACGTAAATATTAAGTGTCATTTAATATTTCTGCACTATTACACTTGCTATATTTGTATTGACTATTAGGGGTATTTTCATAATCTTACCTATTAATGAAAATTGGGTAAAATCGGATAAAATCTATTCACCCCCCTCTAGATTAATATTGAACACACCGTAATTTGTTTCAATAATCTATATGAATCTCTCACCAAGATCCATTACAAGATGAGATTCATATATATCAACATGTGATGGCTATATATGGGTGATCTTAATCCTGAGTGTCTTATCGACTCCTTCAGGTTAGATCGTGGTTTTTGATATACCAAGGGTGAGATTGGAGTTTCATTCCTGGTCAATAACTTCGTATGTTGGAATCACGGTTTGGCTTGTGGTTGGGAAGGTCTGCACACAATAGTGGAATCCACTCCTCCTTGTGAGAAGTAGATAGTAGTTCCCTTAAGGGTTGATTCGGGGCTTGAACAATATGAGCGCTCTCCTAATTCCGTAAGGAATGCAGGATTTATTGTTCATTAGAGAATCAATGGTACTTAATGGAAAGATGTAATTAGAGGGGTATAACCGACATTATGACCCAGTTCTAATTATGAATTACTTGTGGAGGATCATACCATATGTAATAGCTATATCGATGGACACCAAGAGTTATTGGTTTGTGTAAAAATGTCTATAGTTGAGAGAGTGCAGCTTCGGGTTTTTAATGGAATAACACTGAAGTTAATAATCATGAAATATTAATTAAAGAGTTTAATTAATTATTTCTAAGGATTATTGGAGTTCAAAATATTGTGGGTCCATTAGGTCCCTTGCTAGCCCGATCGATTTAGGTAACACGTGTCATGTGTTACGAAAGTGACACGTGTTTAATCGGGAATTAGTTGAATAATGAGATTATTTAATTAATGGAAAATGATAATTATGTTAATTAAATAATTAGATTATTTAATTATGTAATTAATCATAATTGGAGGGTGTTCTTTGATATTTAATTTTGAAAGATAAGATAATGTGATTATTTTATTTTTAATTAAATATTAAATTTGAATTTAAAAAAGGTTTAAATTCAAACTTTATTAATATCTAATAAAAGATATCAGATACCTTTTAAAAAGGATTTAATAAAAATAAATTTTGATTGGTTTATCGTTTAATAAATATATATGATATATGTGTTTTAAAAGTAGATTGATCAAAAACACAACACACGACAAAAAGATAAAAGAAACAAAGTGAAGAGTGGTGCGGCAACCAAAAAGAAAAAAAAAGTTTATTTTGTTCTTGTTTTTAATAGGGTGGCCGAATTCTTCTAAAAACAAAACAAGTGTTGTTTTGTGTTTCTTTCTTCTACCTCCATACAGGTTCCTGAATACCGTGACGTGCCAACACGCCGTTACCAGTTCCGGGAGATAGCAAGGAAGATCAAGTGGTTCAAATCAGGAGCAGGTTGTATTAAAGTGAAGGAGCCTACAAACGTTGGTATGAAATAGTTTCTTCTCCTTCTTATTGTTTTTGATTATTACTGTACAAGTAGGTTTATTTGATGATTGCATTTAAAAATTTTAAAACCTTTCCACTGCGTAATCTGTAACCCTAGGTTCCAACACACCCACTATTTAACTATCAAAAATTAGAAGAATTTGCCTTCAAGGCAATTTGTGCAACATGGCAAAAGTATTCATCTCTTTTAATACACCTAGGTGAAACATTTTCTTTCCTAGTGGTCATTGGTACATAGGCTCTAGATGTCCTAGGATCATGCAAATTTGTTCTACTTTTCCTAGGAACATGCATCTTGGCTCTATTTTTTTCTTTTCAATCATGCTTTTAACTCTATGCATTTTAATGTAATAAAAGCATTTTGGTTTAATATGACCATCAATACCACAAAAATGACATGTAGGGAAGTAGTTAGGAATCATACCATGTCCTTGTATATGCATAAGAGCCTTCCCATGTCGTTGTGGTTGAATCGGTTCATTGCTTCTTCATAATCGGTTTAGCTTGCTTCCTAGGTTGAGCTTGCATGATTGGTCTCTTTTCTTCATGAGCCATTTGTTGAGGAAAGTTGGCTTGAGGAGCTCTTGTGGGTTGAGCTTGAGGTTATCTTCTTGGCGCCATCTTCACTTGTGCACTATGCGAGCATTGTCCTAGATCAATCTTCTTCCTAGGAGTTTGCACCAGTGAAGCTTCTTTGTTGCTCAAGCTTTTGACAAACACAGTCTTGTTAGGAGTGGAGGTCTCCTTACCATCTTCAAACCCAAGACCTCTCTTGTCACAAGGACTTTTTCCAACATTTAACATGTGGTTAAGCTTTTCGATGCTAGAAGTCATCCTAGTCATTGACCCTTTAGCTTCTTCAAGCTCCCTCTTCAAACCTTCTTCATTCCTCATAGATAATGTTAACTCCTCTCTTAGCTTATCTTCAATCTTCTTAGATCTCACCACTTGTTCACTTAAGTGGTCAACTTGTGTTGAAAACTCTAGATTTTCTTCTTTCAATCTCTTAATTTCTCTTTTGTTCTTCATCCTTGAGCTTTCAAACTTGACTATATAGTCATGAACATCAATTTTCTCCACATTTCCATTTGTGGAGTTAGATGAGGAGTCATCATCACCTGAGTCATTTTCCTCTTGACACTCTTCCTCTTCTTTACTAACCTCTTTGCTTTTATGGGAGGAAGCAAAAGCTATGAAGTTAGCTACTTCATCTTCATCATCCGAAGATTCATCTCTCATCGAAGTCATCACTTCCACTCCAAGTGACAGCCATCACTTTTCCCTTCTTCTTGTTCTTCAAATTTCCACAATCGGGAGTGATGTGTCCTATGCCACCACACTCAAAGCATTGGATCCCTTTTCTTTCACTCTTCTCTTGCCTAGGCTCAAACTTCTTGAAGGGAGCTTTTTTCTTCAAGTCTTGGCCTTTGGATCCAAAACCCTTATTTTCGAATTTGACGAACTTATTGAACCTTCTCAAAAATAAGGCCATGTCTTCATCCGAGTTATCATTATTCTCCTTCTCAACTTTGGAGGCCTTCAAAGCAATTCCCTTTTTCTTCTTGGGAGGTGTGGAGGTAGGACCCTTCCTTAACTCATAAGTTAGAAGTCTCCCAATCACCTCACTCGACTTGATATCCTTGTAACCATTATTCTCCTCTAAAGCCGTTACCTTAGACTCAAATCTTTTAGGGAGAGATCTCATAATTTTTTGCTTGATTCTCCTATCCGAATACGGGTCACCAAGTTGATGACTTTGGTTGACTATGTCCATCAACTTGATCTCGAAGTCGTTGAAGCACTCATTCTCCTCCATCCTAAGCAACTCGAATTGAGTTTGGAGAACTTGAAGCTTAGAGTCCTTAACCATTTCGGTTCCCTCATATGCCTTCTCTAGGATGTCCCACGCCTCCTTGGTGATCCTAGTGTTTTGAATCAATTTGTATTGATTTTCGTCCATGGCACATAGGATGGCGTGCATCGCCTTTCTATTCCATTTTGATGCCTCGAAGTCTTGCACATTCCATTGTGCCTATGGCTTCAACACATTCTTTCCCCCACCCGTAGGAGTCATCATTGGTGGAGCGTAGCCGTCTTCAACCGCCATCCAAGTATGATCATGGATTTGGCATATGTACTACTCCATCTTGCCTTTCCAAGAGGCATAATTTATACCAGTGAGCAATGGAGGCCTTGTGCTCGAAGCACCCTCGTTTCCACCACCGTTTCCACTCATAGTGTTTATGAATGCAAATGTATGAATGATCAAAAATCACACAAAATGCAAAACACACCAAAAATCATGAATCTCCTAAATATGTCTAGGAACCCGCTCTGATACCAATTGAAACAAATATTACGGTGTGCTAAATATATCTGAAAGGGGGGAGGGGTGAATAGATTTTAATCAAGTTAATTACCAATTTTTCTTGATTAGTCAATATCAATAAAAACCCTTATATAGTCAAAAATACAATCAACTTAATCTCAGTGTGGAAAACAATAAATTGCAAGTTGATTGATTTACGTGAGAAACCCTTAATAGGAAAAAACTCACGGGCTACTATGCGATCCACACACGGTCCTCAAATCCACTACTTATAATGATGTTTACAACCTAGGTTGACCACTGTCAAACTGACCACGGTCACTAACCCACCACTACTACCCAAGGGGCCATTAATAGCGATTCTTGACCTGCTTGCTTGCACGCTAAGCAACCTTAGCCACAAGACTTAATTCTCAATGAAGAGATCAACAACCTAAGTGAATATCATGATATTCAATATGCAAGTAAGCTTGGTTACTCTAAATGCTTATCTAGGATGAAAGATGATAATAATGACAATCCTAGATAACAATATTGCTATATGAGATGGTGTACAACATAGCTATCAAAGATAAAGCAATCCTAGGTAATAGCTATCACAATACAACTCTCAATCAATCAACATAATAATCTCAATCTTGTATATATAATTTAATCTAAATGAATACAAGTAATTTAAAGAGATTAAATGATAAGTATGAACACAAAAATGGATGAGATGGTGTTCAACTTACCAAGTCAAGTGTGTTGAAGAAAACCGATGCATAGATGCATCCTAGATGAGGCTAGATGATGCTAGATGATGCTAGATGATGTTTGATGCACATGGATATATGTTTGAGTAATCAAAGGTGAGCTCTTTAATGATTTTCTCTCTTGGAAAATATGCTAAGTCAAAAATATGATTTGGACTCAATAAAAAACGACCTAATGACAAAGAGGCATGTCAAAATGAAACTACTGCATTTTGAAATGTTGACACAAAATTTGCCTTGGCCGCTGTTCACCCGCTATACGAACAACGGGTGTATAGTGGTTCGCCTAGGAAATGAAGAACATGTTCTTCATGAACCGCTGTTCATAAAGGTGACAATTGGGCGACCAAGGGGCGATTGCTCTCAGGTTTGGAGAGCCGTTGTTCACCTGCTGTACGTACAGCGGCTGTACATTGGTTGTACAACGATGGAAAAAATCCATCAGGTCACCCGCTGTACGTACAACGACTGTACAGTAGGTAAGAATAATTTTGCTCAATGCCCCTTATAGGCGCTGTACGTAAGGCGACCTAAAAGCGGGTGTACATCGCCCATACTAAAATATTGCATCCTAATGCCTAACATGTCATGGAATTTAACAAACAATATGCAATCAATTAAACATGCATGAAGAGAATTCAAGAACATGAATGCACATACATAAAACACAAAACATACAAGAAGTATGAATATGCATAAGTTGTGTGTGTGTGTGCAGCTAGATCTCTTCAATGCAATTAAGCACAAGTGTTTTACCTTTGGAGTACTTATCATCTTGAGGTCTTGAGAGAGCCTTTGTTGAGCTTAATCACCAACAATTAGAAGCCTAAGCTACCCCCACATCACAAACCCCAAAGGTGGTTTGTCACCGAAATAAGCCAATCAACTTGAGGAACTTACACAGGCTTTCTTTTTGGCATACGGGCATGCAATTTGGAATGTGGGAGTGCTTTTTAGTTTTCGAACGTTCTTTTTGGCTTTCGGGTGTTCTTTTTGGCATGCAGGCTCTCTTTTCGGCATGCAAACATGCTTTTTGGAACAAAGGAATGCTTTTTATTTCTTGAGCATGATTTTTAGTTTCCAAATATTTTTGGGCTTTGAGGCATTCTTTTTGGCATTCGGGCATGCTTTTTGGAACGCAGGAGTGATTTTTAGTTCTCGAGCATGCCTTTTAGTTTCAAAACGTTCTTTTTGGCTTTCGGGCATTCTTTTTGGAACGCATGCATGGTTTTTGGAACGCAAGAGTACTTTTAGTTTCCAAACGTTCTTTTTGATTTTCAGGCATCCTTTTTGGCATGCAGGCTTTCTTTTTGGCTTGTGGGCATGCTTTTCGAAACGTTGCAGTGCTTTTTTGTTCTCGAGCATGTTTTTTAGTTTCTAAATGTTCTTTTTGGCTTTCGGGCGTTCTTTTTGGCATGCATGTTTTTTTTTTTGGCATGCAGTTATGCTTTTTGGAACGCGAGAGTGCTTTTTAGTTCTCAAGCGTACTTTTAGTTTCCAAACATTCTTTTTGGCTTTCGGGCGTTCTTTTTGGCATGCAAGCTTTCTTTTTGGCATTCGGGTATGCTTTTTGGAACGCGAAAGTGCTTTTAAGTTCTTGAGCGTGCTTTTTAGTTTCCAAACATTTTTTTTGGCTTCCGGGCATTCTTTTTGGCATGCAAGCATGCTTTTCAGAATGCGGGAGTGCTTTTTAGTTCTCGAGCATTCTTTTTAGTTTATAGACATTCTTTTTCACTTTTGAGCGTCCTTTTTGACATGCAGGCTTTCTTTTTGGCATACATACATGCTTTTTAGAAAGTAGGAGTGCTTTTTAGATCTTGAGCCTACTTATTAGTTTCTAAATGTTCTTTTTGGCATTCGAGCATCCTTTTTGTTATACAAGCATGCTTTTTAGAATGCAAGAGTGCTTTTTAATTCTCAAGCATGCTTTTTAGTATCTAGACGTTCTTTTTCACTTTCAGGCGTCCTTTTTGGCATGCATGCTTTCTTTTTCGCATGCGGACATGCTTTTTGGAACGCGGGAGTGCTTTTCAGGTCTTAATCATGCTTTTTAGTTTCCAAACGTTATTTTTGGCTTTCGGTCATTCTTTTTGGCATTTAGGCTCTTTTTTTTTGGCATGCAAGCATGCATTTTGGAACGCAGTAGTTCTTTTAAATTCTCGAGTGCGCTTTATATTTTCCAAATGTTATTTTTGGCTTTGTGTTAGGTTTTTAGTATGTGTTGGCATAAATTCCATATCAAAACGTTGTGCATCTTGTATTGTTTAGTGGTTGTATTGATGATGATTCAAAGCTTCAAAGAAAGACTCAACTACAATGCTTGCAAGATGGTGGCTTGATAAGGGGAACTAGCTTCATTGCTCATCAAAGGTATAATTGACCTCATTCCTCTTACAAGGCATAGGCACACACACACAAATCATTCATAAGTGTCCCTGCATCGTTGTGCATCATTTTTATAACACATTCACATGTTTTTATATGATCATGCATTGAACTCAAATGATCATACATTTTAGAGTTGCATGTTCTAAGACTATGTCTAGGAAATGGCATTCATATGTGAACTTGTGTTTCTATGTTTGTGTTTCTTGTGTTTTGGACTTGTACATGATCTTAATTGATTCCTTATTGAGTCCCGGTCATTTCGGTTACTCATTCATTTAGTTTCGAGTCCAAACGATGTAGCTACGCTACTTTTCATTCTCATTCGTTGAGTTGTGTTCGTCATCATTTTCCAAGATGAATTCTCAACCATTTGTCAAAGTTTCATAGTCTTTGTTGTGCATGAGGGAGTTACAATTCGTAACCCAAAAACATATTCGAAATCGGAGTTCGGATGCCCGAATACGGCTGAAGAACGTGAGAGGTGCGCGGGAGAAGCTAGATGGCCAAAGGCCATGGCCTTGCCACCACGTGTGGAGGCTGTGTGCCACACGGCCCAACCAGCCCTCTGGTCCCATGTGGCACAAGCGCCCCACACGTGGGCTTGGCTGGTGTGGCCTGATTTTGTTGGACAAAAATGCCCCTCTTCTCTTTCCTTTTAAATCTCTCCATCTCCCTCCATTTGTTTTCAAGAAGAAAAGTTTTGAAATCCCGTCTAGGATTTTCTCTCCAATTTTCTCAACTTCCAAACACCATAACTTTCTCATACGAAGTCGGAATTGAGTGATTCAAGTTGGAGATTGTTCGTAATTGAGTCATGTACCTTTTCTAAGTGATCTTGTAGCTGTTTGATTGATTTTCGGAGTGATCTACTCAGAAAACCGAACCAGCTCGTGAAATCAAGGTAGAGTTCATATCTTGGTGATTTCATCTTTTTAAACCTTCAATTTGCTTGGGGTTTCTTCTTCTATATGTATATGTATGTTTAGTGAATGCTATTGAGAAAGATAGCTTCACAATCAATCTAATTGAAAAGTCTAATTAGAGACACATGTGAACTACATTTTTGGATTCTTTGTTTTTCACATAATTGGGAGTTGTATTGTGATTAGATTGACATCTAGGATTATTTGAGACTTGATTGATTCATTTTATGATTAATAATCCTTGATATGTGTCTTTAATCCTTGATTGATGATTTCTAGGATTAGAACTTTTGTATGTGTTTTTAGAGATATCTATGATTGATTTGTTTTTAACAATATCTCCTATCTCTAAATCTTTGGCTAAAATACTTGTTGAATACATTTTGTGATTCTATCATTTTTTATGTATGTTTATAACATCTTGAACTTGTGCCTCATGTATATGAATTGTTCAAGAGTTATTTGTATGAATGAATCTAGGAGTTTTATGTGTTAGTTGATCTCACATGCTCTAGGTTTTCATTCATGATTTTTGAAAGTTCACAAATTAACTCGGTGTGTATACAATATCAATCTGGGGGGGGGGGGGGGGGTGAATAGATTTTAACTAATTTTCACCCAATTTTCGTTTAAGGTCAATATACCGAAAATGCCCCTAATAGTCAATATAAAAACAACAAGTGTAATATGGTGCGGAATTGTAAATGACACTTGATGTATACGTGGAAAACCCAACCACTGGGAAAAAACCACGGGCTGTTTAGTGTGCCACACTTGAACCTCGAAATCCACTAATTGAAATGAAGTTTACAACCTATGTAGACCTCGTCTAACACTCCGGTCTGTAACCCCCCACTTCTACCACGCGGGCCTTTAAAAGTGGCTCTAGTCCATCTTGCTTGTGGCCTAAGCAACCTTAGCCAACAAGACTTAAATTCTCAATGAAGAGATAATACAACCTATGTGAATATTCAACAATACTCAATAAATGCAATAAGAGCTAGGCAACCCTATATGCTTATCTAGGATGATAATATGGCAACAAATGCAATCCTAGATATCAATAGCTAAATGACATGTCAAATAGCTTAGCTAACAATAGATTATAAAACCTAGATAGCTATCACAAAACAACACTCAATCATGTCATCACAAACAATCTCTATTTTGAATATACGATATTAATCTAAGTTCATTCAAATAACAAAAGAGATGCCTTGATAAATAAAACACTAAATATCAATGATAAAAGTGAAGAACATACCAAGGGATGTGTGATGACCAATACTCACTCAAATAAGCAAACTAACTATGCTAGAAAATGCTTAGATGATCTTTGATGCATATGTGTATAATTTGAGTGTATAAAAATGAGTTCTTGATTTGATTTTCTCTTAAAAATCTCTCTTTTAAGTTTAGGGTTCTTTAGAGTCAGAGAACTAAGTTAGAGAAATGAGAAAGTATGATATTTATAGGCATCAAGAACAGGGCAAGTGAAAAGACCAAAATGCCCTTAAAATCACCGATCGGCGGTTTCATTCTGCGGTCGTGGCCGCAGAATGTAACCGCCGAATTGAACCCGAGAAGCAAGGGTTCATTCGGCGACCAGATTTGGCGGTCAAGCGAAACCGCCGATCAAAACCCAAAATGAAACCGACCTAAAATATCTAATTCGGCGGTTTCAATTCGGCGGCCTGGCCGCCGATTAAACCGCAGAATCAAACCCGAGAATAATAAATGCATCAGGTCAATTCGGCGGTTTCGATTCGGCGGCCTGACCGCCGATCGTAACCGCAGATTCAATCCAGAGCTTTCTGGAATCAAACGGCGGTTTCATTCGGCGGTCAATGGCCGCCGATCAAACCGCCGTTTCACCAATGATGGTGAAACCAAAGGAGAAGCCAAGGGCATTCTCCGAAGGCTATCATCGCGTAAAACCAAGCACATTATCGTGCGAGCGCGGACGTTTCCGAACATATTCGGGAAACGAATTACACGACACAAAACACACACCAAGATATGACAAACAATGTGCTAGTGTGAAAAGTGACATTTGAAGAGAATGCACACAAAAGTAAAGCATGCATATGCAAACATTACAAGTGAGTGTGTGCAACTAAATCTCTTCAATAAGAAAGTAAGCACAAGATATACCTTTGAGTGCTTGTCCACCTTGAGGTCTTGAGAAGGGTCATTGAGCATGAACACCTATCACTTAAGCTACCCTTTACAAACAACCCCAATATGTGGTTTGCTCACGAAATAAGCCAATCAAAAACCGGGAATCCTTACAATTTTGCATCTAGATTTCTATTGCTTGTGTTTTCACATCTCTAGATCTAGTTGTTCCATGGAATGTATTGATCACATGTTCTATGATGTTTTGATTGTTTGCATCATTTGCATTCACATGATCACACTAGGAAGTCCTTGTAAAAGGTATGAAGTCTTGGTTAGAGTTGGGATGACTCGGATAGCCAAGCAAGAAGTCTTGCCTAGAGTCTTGAGGACTTGGATAAGTAAGCAAGAAGTTTTGTCTAGAGTCGGGATGACTTGGATAGACAAGCAAGAAGTCATGGCTAGAGTCGGGAGGACTTGGATAGTCATGCATGGGAGGCTTTCTAGGGGCAAGTGTACCTTGTATAGAGAGTTGGCTTATATATTGGTAGGCCCGGGTGTTTGGTTAGACATAGAGTCCGATAGAGCGGGGTACATGGGATATGTATGCACTCTTGAGGAATTTCTAATCTACCAACAATGTTGGTTTGTTATGAGTTCCAATATGTGGTGGTTTACATCATTGAGGGATTTTGTATCTTCCAATAGGGATTGGGTAAACATAGACTCCACATGGGTTGGTGATCTAGGATTGGTCACTTTGTGGAATTTCTAATTTACTTTCCAAATATATATAAGTACCCAATGGTTGTAATTCAACCCGTGGATGTTTCCTCCTTGGAGGTTTTACCACGTTAAAAAATCCCTTGTGTTAATTCTTTCTATCTCTATCTTTTACATTTTTTTTTTTTTGTATGTTTTAATCTTGTAGTACAATCTTCACTTGTGATGTTTTTGAATACAAGATTTTGTAAAGTGTGATTTGTAAATATATTCTTTTGATCATATTTGTAATTACATTTCCATTTCTTTTGTATATTGTTTAGAATTTTATGTATAGCAATATTTGTATATATTTGTAACGATTGAACATATATTGATATACAAGTATTCTTGTTAATTGTTTTTGTATTTTCTTTATACCTCATACAACTTATTGATACTTAGACAATGTATGAATGATCACATGATAACTTGTCTTAGTATGATTCCGTGATGTTTGTGTTGTATGTAAGGCTACCTTGAGGGACAAACATAAGTTTGTTCAAGGGATTGAAATTAGGTGAAAAACCTATTCACCCCCCCCCCCCCCCTCTAGGTACGTCTTAAGCAATTTAACCTTGTTTGTATACTTTAACTTTGGATGGTTCTTTTTGGCATGCGGGCATCCTTTTGGAATGCGAGAGTGCATTTTAGTTCTCGAGGGTGCTTTTTAGTTTCCAAACATTCTTTTTGGCTTTTGAGCGTTCTTTTTGGCATGCATGCATGCTTTTTGGAATGCGGGAGTTCTTTTTAGTTCTTGAGCGAGCTTTTTAGTTTCCAAACATTCTTTCATGCTTTCTGGCATCCTTTTTGGCATTCAGGCTTTCTTTTTGGCATGCGCACTGTAAGGATTCTCATTTGTTGATTGGCTTGTTTCGTGGACAAACCACATGTTGGGGTTGATGTAAGGGTAGCCTAGGAATTGGTGATCATTCAACAGCCCTCTCAAGACCTCAAGAGAAGAAGCACAAAAGGTATATTCTAGTGCTTACTTGCTTTGAAGAGATCTAGTTGCATACACACACAACTCATGCATATATCTTATTCTTGTATGTTGTGTGTTTTATATGTGTGCATTCTTAATTGTTGAATATCTCTTCATGCATGATTATTTAATTGTATCTATCTGATTAAAATGCCATGATATGTTTAGGCATTAGGATACAAAGTCATGAATTTTATTCATGCTTATTTGAATTGATTGCATTTTGTTCTATGATAATGCCATAACATGATAGGCATTAGGATGCATTCAATTCTCACACTTGCACTTCATGTTTGTTAGCTTTTAGTGTGATGTAATTCATTTCCGTTTGAGTGATCAGAAACGTCCGTGCTTGCACGATGGTGTGCATATCTTAGCACAATGGTTGACCACTTGAGAAGGTCTCATTCTTCTCTTGGATAAGTGGTAGATTCGGTTTGGTTATTTAGAGTGAAGTGTCTAGGTTCAAAATATTGGATTTCAATGATTTAAATGTTTTTCAAAACTGACATTTGTATGGTCTTGTGACCATAACTTTTTACACAAAGTTTCAAATTGAGTTTTGTAAAATTCTGGTCAAACTAGACACCCATACCTTTCCAATGGTATATTATTCGTAATATTTTATGACCGTTTGGATTGCTTTTGAAATCTCCAAAGTAACCACTAAAACAGGGCATCACAACTGTTATCCATATCTGACCTTTGGTCACTCAAATGACCATAACTTTTTGTACAGACATCAAAATGTCCTTCTATAAAAACTAATAGAAATTAGACATCCATACCTTTCCAACAATATATTATACGAAAGGTTTCGATATCGTTTGGTCATGTTTTGTAGCACTCGAATCTATAGATACTGCACTGTCGCGTGTACCGCGAAAATGCCCATAGTTTTTCTAATTCTTCCAAAACGACATAGTTTCACTTGGGCACTATAAATACATATCTTTCTCATCATTTTGAGGGTTAGCCACAAAATGAAACCCTAGAGAGAGAGGCTCCATATTCTTGAGAGAGAAAGCACCAAGATTGCTTCTTTGACTCTCTAAACCCAAAACCCATCTTCATCTTGCATCATTCAACATCATTTGAGCATGGGTCTTCTTCCACACACATGGTATGATTTGTTGAACACTAATCTCATCTAATTTTAGTGTTTCTACTTATCAATTTTATCTCATTTATTACTTGTATGTGTTTAGATTTATTTCTACATACATGGTTGAGATTATGTGTTGATTGGGTTAATTTTTACATAGCTTAATTAATTAGGTCATTATTGCCTAAAAGCTATGCCATAAACATTCTTGTGTGATTTATTGATAACTAGGTTGATAGATTGTTTTTTAAATCAACTAGTTAATCCTTTTAATGTTTGTGGATTATTTGTGATAGCTTTGTATGTAGGATTGGTTATCCTTTACTTAGCTAAAGTTGTATGCTATGTCATATAGCTATTTTCATATCTAGGATTGATTTTATTGTCATCATATAATCCTAGGTAAGCATCTAGAGTACCCTAGCTCTATCTTGCATATTTGGATATCATTGCATATTCACTTAGGGTGTTGATCTCTTCGGAGAAGCATGTCTTGTGTGATAGACCGGGATTAGGTCGTACACCGGGATTAGGTGGTCACATGAGCAAATTGGACTAGATCCACTTTTACAGGCCTGCGGGTAGTGGTAGCGGGATATTGGCCGGGATTAGGCCGTCAAACCGGGATTAGGTTGTATACACTATCACAATTAGTGGATTCGAGGTTCGAGTGTAGCGCACTTACCAGCCCATGGTTTTTCCCTGTTGAGGGTTTACACTTAAATATCAAGTGTTATTTAAATTCTGCACATATTACACTTGTTATATATATTGACTAGTTTGGGGCATTTTCGTAATCTTGACTTAATGCGAAAATTGGATAAAATTTGTTAAAATCTATTCACCCCCCCCCCCCCCCCCAGATTAATATTGAACACACCGAGTTATTTGTTTCACACACATGTTTTTTGGAACTCGGAGTGCTTCTCAGGTCTCGAGTGTGCTTTTTAGTTCCCAAACGTTCTTTTTGGCTTTCGGTTGTTCTTTTTGGCATGCAGGCTCCCTTTTTAGAAAGTGGGAGTTATTTTTTATTCTCGAGCATGCCTTTTAGTTTCCAAACGTTATTTTGGCTTTCGGTCGTTCTTTTTTAGCATGCAGGCATCCTTATTGGAACACGAGAGTGCTTTTTAGTTCTCGAGCGGGGTTTTCAGTTTCCAAACATTCTTTTTTGCTTTTGGGAATTCTTTTTGGCATGCAAGCTTTCTTTTTGGCATGCAGGCATGCTTTTTTGAATGTGGAAGTGCTTTTGAGTTCTCGAGCGTGCTTTTTAGTTTCCAAACGTTGTTTATGGCTTTCAGGTGTCCATATATATCTTTTGCCAAAAATCATATATATCTTCATATATATATATTTCGGTCAAAAATATTATATATATCTAAAGTGCACAAATTCAACTTGCATTAAATCTCTAGTGCACGAATTCAACTTGCATTAAAATATATAGTATAAACCCTAATCCAACTCTTTAGTATATTTGTGACTATATAAAAGACTTCCTAATTTGACTAGATAAATAAATCCCTTATTTATCTACTTACCAAATAAAGTCTTTTATATTTAATATACTACTACTAATATTATAATACTAAGAAACATATTTCCCAGTCAGAAAATTTTTTTGATTCTAAATTAAATAATTAATCAATCAATTAATTAATTTCAATTTAATCAATTAATAAAATAAAATAATATATTTAGACTATTATATAAGCCTTGCCGCCCATACACTAAGATACGCCCATATATTATTTTTCCATTTTAATAAATCCATTGGACCTTTAATTAAAAGCCCACATGTGAACCAGACTCATTCTTACTAAAATAAATATGCCCACACGCCTTTTATTAATATATTAATATAATTTAGCAGCCCATTAAAAAAATAATGTGCAAATTATATTCTTAATATATTAAATACAATTCTAGATGGACACATAATTAGTCCGGTAGAACATATCAAGTGATTCATGCAAGTCCGTGTGGATTGGCGATCTTGGCGGGCCTTTCTAAATTTAAGCTCCAATAGACATAACTCAATCACAATCAACAAATGATTCACTTGGGTTCAATCTATTAATTTTAGTTCATTCCACTAAAGAACTAAAATTGCTCTCTTAAATAAAGATGGAATAAGTAAATGATTCTCATTCATACCCTAGACAATCTTATAGGATATAGTGAATCCTCGTGAAGAATATCTGTAATCGCCAAGAGCTCATAGACTGTCAATAGCTCTCCAAGTTACCATATTTACTCATATGACCACACTTTGAACTTCGATATATCTTATGACTGGTCCAAAAGTCATCTTTCAATAGTCACTATTGAAAACTCAACATTAAGATTTAATATCCAAAACATCAAAACATCCATATGATGATATTCAACTCACATTTAATAAATGGAGCCACGATGTCCTTATCTATAAATGAAGTCCTCTATCGATTAGTAAATGAATACCACCAAACTATCGATGATAGACTATGCTATATAATCGTACTCATTGATAGCTCAAATGATAACGCTTGTAACCATAAGTCCATCATTTATCTCAGGATTAAGATAGACTCTCCGATTGTCCTGATAATGAAAAGACTTTTATCTATTGACGGTTCTAGATAAAGTATTTCATTGTGATCCAGTTTAATGCACCCAGTGCACTAGATTCTTTTACTCGAAGACCCTTCGATGATTTTAGACTCATCATAACACATTTGATCCCACTCAAATGCTAGCAAAAGAATTCTACAACTTTAGCAAGATAAAGGTGCACAACCTTTAACTTAAGTTGTGAACGTTATTCAAGACTAATTAAAGAATTGTGTCTATCTCATACATATCCAGATGTATGAACAATTCTTCTTTTCTCATAGTCTTTTGGCCTTATGATTATTTACTTTGACAATTATAATTATAAATGCTATAAGATTTTGTTAAAAATAGAAATCACTTTATTAATATGATAAGATTGTCGAATACAATATTATACTCTTACTATTGAGCATAATCCTAACAATCTCCCTCTTGCGCTATAGCAAATGTGTCATGTCTCTCATTCACATGTTCTCTAGGTGCCCATCAAAACTCTTCTATGGTAGAGCCTTTGTGAAGGGATCCGCTAGATTTTTTGGTGACGCGATTTTGGTAATCGTCACGTCACCCCTATGCACAATCTCCCTAAGAAGATGATACTTCCTTTCAATATGTTTTTCGCCCTTATGACTTATTTGTTCTCTCGAATTAGCCACTACTCCACTATTGTCACAGTAGACAGTGATCTGCTTATTCGCACTAAGAACCACTTCTAAGTCAATCAAGAATTGGCAGAGCCAAACAGCCTCTTTGGCAGCTTCGCATGCAGCAACATACTCAGCTTCCATGATGGAGTCAGCAATACATGATTGCTTGATACTCCTCCATATGAATGCTCATCCTCTAAGAGTAAACACAGATCCTGATATGGATTTTCTGGAGTCAGAATCCTACTGGAAATCAGAATTTGTATACCCTACGGGAATCAAATCCCCTCCAGAGTATACAAGCATATTGTCTCTCATTCTCTTGAGATACTTGAAAATATGCTTGACTGCAGTCCAGTGATCAGGACCAGGTTTCAATTGAAACCTGCTAACTATGCCAACAACAAAACCAATATCTGATCTAGTGCATAGCATTGAATACATGAGACTTCCAATTGCCGAGGCATATGGAACCCTACTCATGAATTGCTCTGCGTGCTCATTCATAGGAACTTGCTCCTTAGAAAGTTTGATTCCATGCCTGAAAGGTAACATACCTTTCTTTGAATCTTGCATGGAAAACCTAGACAAGATTTTATCTATACATGAAGCTTGGGATAGTGCAATCGTTATATTCTTTATATCCCTTATTACTTAGATACCAAGAATATAACTTGCTTCTTCTAAGTCCTTCATATCAAATTGTTTTGCTAACCTTTCTTTTACTGATGTCAATACACCTACATAGTTTCCGATGAGTAGTATATCATCAACATAAAGAGTTAGGAAAACCAACTTTTCGCCTTTGATCCTTTTATATACACAAGGTTCGTCAAGGTTTTGAACAAATCCAAAACCTTTCACAGCTTGTGTTAGGATTATGCTCAATAGCAAGAGTGTAATATTGTACTTGACAATCTTATCATATTAATAAAGTGATTTCTATTTTAACAAAATCTTATAGCATTTATAATTATAATTGTCAAAGTTAATAATCGTAAGGTCAAAAGACTATGAGAAAAGAAGAATTGTTCGTACATCTGGATATGTATTAGGTAGACACAATTCTTTAGTTAGTCTTGAATAACGTTCACAACTTAAGTTAAAGGTTGGGCACCTTTATCTTGTTAAAGTTGTAGAATTCTTTTGCTAGCATTTGAGTGGGATTAAATGTGTTATGATGAGTCTAAAATCATCGAAGGGTCTTCGAGTAAAACAATCTAGTGCACTAGGTGCATTGAACTGGATCACAATGAAATACTTTTACTAGAACCGTCAATAGATAAAAGTCTTTTCTTTATCAGGATAATCGGAGAGTCTATCTTAATCCTGAGATAAATTATGGACTTATGGTTACAAGTGTTACATTTGAGCTGTCAATGAGTACGATTATATAGCACAGTCTATCCTCGATAGTTTGGTGGTATTCATTTGTTAATCGATAGAGGACTTCATATATAGATATGGACATCGTGGCTCCATTTATTAAATATGAGTAGAATATCATCATATGGATGCTTTTGGTTTTGGATATTAAATCTTAACGTTGAGTTTTCAATAGTGACTTTTGAAATATGACTTCTGGACAAGTCATAATATATATCCAAGTTCAAAGTGTGGTCATATGAGTAAATATGGTAACTTGAAGAGCTATAGGCGGTCTATGGGCTCTTGGCGATTACTGATATTCTTCTCGAGGATTCACTATCTCCTATAAGATTGTCTAGGGTATGAATGAGAATCATTTACTTATTCCATCTTTATTTAAGAGTGCAATTTTAGTTCTTTAGTGGAATGAACTAAAATTAATAGATTAAACCTAAGTGAATCATTTGTTGATTGTGATTGGGTTATGTCTATTGAAGCTTAAATTTAGATAAGTCCGCCAAGATCCCCAATTCACACGGACTTGCATGAATCACTTGATATATTCTACCGGACTATTTATGGGTCTATCTAGAATTCTATTTAATATATTAAGAATAAAATTTGCACATTATTTATTTAATGGGCTGTTTAATTATATTAATATATTAATGATAGGCATGTGGGTTTCTTTCTTTTAGTAAGAATAGGTCTAGTTCACATGTGGGCTTTTTATTAAAGTCCAAATGGATTTAATAAAATAAGAAAAACAATATATGGCCCATGTTTTTGTCATGGGCCGCAAGGTTAATTTTATTAGCCCATTATATTGTTTATTTTATTATTTAATTAAATGGAAATTAATTATTTAATTAAGAATCAAATCTTTTTCTGATTAGGAAATGTGTTTCCTAGTATTATACTGAAATTCCATTTAAAGCAATAGTGTTTTATACCTAGAGGGGGGGTGAATAGGTATAGTCTCAAATACTTCCAATATTCAAAAATGCGGAATATAAGAATGAAATGAATACTTGAAATGATATAGCAATTGTATAATATGAATCAATTCATGTAAGCATCAATATACAAAAGAATCAATACAAGTGAACATATGGAAGATAATGAAATATATAGCGAAAATGAGACACAATGTTTTTACGTGGTAAAACCTCAAAGAGGAAACATCCACGGGTTGAATCCACAACCACCGGCAAAGCAAATCCACTATATGAAAAGAACTTACACACTCAAAGCTATCAATACTATGACATCCACTTCAAGCTATCAAATCCTAATCACCTCTCAAAGGCCTAGTGAATTACCTAGCCTACACTCTATCCAAGATGTATCATACACCTCTAGAGAGCAACTTCCTATCCAAGACTAAAAAGTCTCTAGGAAGATTTCCTTACTTAGCAATCTAGATCAAGAGATCCTAGTTAAGCTATCCTAGCTCAACCATCCGGAGTATTAAACTCCTTGCTAAGACTTCTTGCTTAGTTATCCGAATCACCTTGATTCTAACTAAGGCTTCTTGCTTGGCTATCCGGAAACCTTTCCTAGCCAAGTTTTCTTGCTCAAGTCAAAGGCTTCACTCACCTTGACAAGAGACTTCAACCTATTACAAGGCAATGATCTAGGTGATGCAAATGATGCAAGCACACACAAATAGAGTAAGTAGATCAAACACACTCTATGAACATGCTTAATGATAATCTAGAAAATACTATCAACACACAATCACAAATCTATCTAGAAATCAAAGCATGCCAAAACAATAAGAATAAGATTAGGATGTTCAATATATGTCACAAAAAATCTTAGTTCTTATATCAAGAAATTGAACCTAGAAGATAATATGAAGCACATTATAAAATCAATTTCTAGAATCAATTTCAATCAACCTCAAGTCTAGCAAAAATATGTTTAAGAGAAATCACAAAGCTAAAATCAATTAACTAATCAATCATACAACCCTAGCATATGATCTAACATACTTCTCAACATATTTCAACAATCAAATAGAAAGAAACATAGAGATGATCAAATGAAATTGCAAGAGAAGAAGTTTCACACTTTCACATACAACCAATGGACCTCGGACTGAAATCAGAGTACTGTGAAAAATGACGAAGTCAAATGGCTCTTAAAATGCTTGGGGTTTGTAGCTCTTGTCGATACCAACAATTTTGGCTTTTGAATCACTCGATTTCGAGTTCGTATGAAGAAGTTATGATCAAAGTAAGTAAACCAAAATCAAGAACATTTCTGCAGAATTTCAGATTTGATGTTGTTCAAGTTGTTGGAAATGGAGGGAAGAGAAGACATTTAAAGGAAGGAGAAGAGGGGCATTTTTGTCCAACAAACACAAGCCAAACCAGCCTTGTCCCTGTGTGAGGCGCGTGTGCCACACGTGACCAGAGGGCATGTTGGGCCGTGTGGCACACGGCCTCCACACGTGGATGGCCATGGTGCTCCTCCCGTGCACCTCTCACGTTCTTCAGCCGTATTTGGGCATCCGAACTCCGATTTCGAATCCGTTTTCAGATTATGAATCATGACTCCCTTACGCACAACGAAAACTATGAATCTTTGACAAATGGTTGAGAATTCATCTCGGAAAACGACGACGAATACAACTCAACGAATGAGAACGAAAAGTAGCGTAGCTACATCGTTTGGACTCAAAACTAAACGAATGAGTAACCGAAATGACCGGAACTCAATAAGGAATCAAATAAGATCATGTTCAAGTCCAAAACATAAGAAACACAAACAAATAAACACTATGCAACACAAGCATGCCATATCTAAGCGATAATGAGAAAAATATGCAATTCTACAAGATTGTCAACAATAAGAAAAATGCATGTGCATGCTAAATGTGTGTAAAAGTGTTATACCAAATGTTTGAACAACGATGCAGGGACACACATGTATGAATTATATGCGTGTGCGCTAACGCCTTGCAAGAGAAAGAAGAATCTTAATACCTTAGCATCCAAGTAAGCGATGTTCCCCTTGAAGACGATATTTGCACAAGATGTTGCTTCTTCACCTTTGAGGCTCCTTTCTTCCAAGAAACACTTAAGCAACTACTAATATAAATATATAGAGTTTTGCAAAGGATCTAACATATACTATTGGTAGTAGTATATTAAATATAAACGACTATATTTGATAAGTAGATAAATAAGGGATTTATTTGTCTAGTCAAATTATGAAGTCTTTTATATAGTCACAAATGCACTAAAAAGTTGGATTAGGGTTTGGAATATATAAGTTTTATATATGCATGAATGCGGAGATATATATGTTATATATATGCATGAATGCATATGGAAATATATATTATACATGTATGAATGCGGATATATATATATATTATATATTTGCATGAATGCATGTGGAAATATATGTTAAATATGCATGAAGGCATGCAGCAATACATAATTGATATGGCAGCAAAGAACTCGTATATAGATATATTTATTATATTGAATAGCAATTGGTCATATATTGGGCAGAAGAATTCGCCTATAATATATATAATATATTTGGCAGCAAGAATTCGCCTAAAAGAATATATATATATTGAGCAAGCTTAGACGTGCAGTTTCATATAGATATATATTCTTAGTATATTTTCGAAAACCCTAGTTTTTGCAATTGAGAGTTTTTTCTTTTGCTAGAGAAAAATAAAATCCAACTCTTAGACTAGTGAAAAATTCGGCCAAGAGAGATTGAGAGAAGAGATTGTTCTTGTTTCGATAGTGCACTATTAGCCTTTACATAAAAAGGTTTTGTGCACAATTTCGAATAAGGTTCATGCGAGTTTCAATCTAACGATTGTGAACTCAAAAGTGACCGGGACATTCTTTGCAATCTTTTGGAGTTTAGTGTGACTAACAAATATCAGAAAAGTTTTTGTTATCCATTCTTAGGTACACAATTCAAAGAGAAGGGAGACCACGCTCCTAGGTGATTCACATTCGTGATTAGATTGGAAGATCTTGGGGATTACCATTGTCGCATAGTCAATCAGATCACGCGACAAAGGTATGATATCTTTTGGAATATACGTTTAATTAATTAAAGGGTTAAGGTTCAAATATGGAAAAATTTTAAAATATACTAAACTCTTTTTAGTCTCGCTTCCGCCGCGTGCAAACGTTTTTCCCTAAAGCTTGATCGAACCTTATGTTCTAGGATCTGGATGCTTGTTTTAATCCATATATGGATTTTTGCAACCTGCATACCTTTTCCACTTGGCCTTTTTCAATGAATCATTATGGTTGCATCATATAGATGATTTCGTTAAGACTCCCGTTAAGGAAAGCTGTCTTGACGTCCATTTGCCAAATCTCTAAACCTGAGATGCCGCAATGGATAAGAGTATCCTAATGGATTTAAGCATGGCCACAAGAGAGAAGGTTTCCTCGTAATCAATACCTTATTTCTGTGTGTAACCTTTAGCTACCATTCTAGCTTTAAAGGTTTCCACATTTCCATCCATACCTCTTTCCTCTTATATACCCACTTGCACCCAATGGTTTTTATCCCTTTAGGCAAGTCTACAAGGGACCAGACTTTGTTATTGAACATGGACTCAATGTCAGATTGCATTGCCTTTTGCCAATGGCGACTATCAACATCCTCTATTGTTTCCTTATATGTGTAGGGATCATCGTCGTCCGGGAGATTTTCCACTAATTCTCCCAGACCGATGTATCTCTCAGGTTGTCTTATAACCCTCCTACTATGACGAGGAATGGTAGATTGTTGATCTTGTGATGGTACAGAACTTACAATTGGGCTAGGTTGTGAAACCTCTTGTGGAATTGTATCTCCTAACATCTCATCCAGGACAATTCTACTCTTAGGTATAAACTCATTCGTATAGTCCTTTTCTAGAAATTTAGCATTTGTTGAAACAAATACTTTAAGATCTGAAGGACTATAGAAATAATACCCTTTAGTTCCTTTTAGATACCCTACAAATATGCATGTTTCCGCACGGGACTCCATTTTTTCTGTCTTTCCTTTTAACATATACGCAAGACAACAAAATATCCTTATGTGTTGTAAACTAGGCTTTCGACCAGTCCATAACTAATGCGGTGTTTGAGGAACCGACTTCGATGGTACATCGTTTAGAATGTATATTGCAGTTTGTAGAGCATATCCCAAAAAAGAAACAGGGAGCGTTGAATAACTCAACATCGACCTAACCATGTTCAAAAGAGTTCTATTTCTTCTTTCTGCCACCCCATTCTGTTGAGGTTTACCTGGTGCAGAAACTAAGAAATGATCACATTATCAATAACATATTGCTGAAACTCACCAGATAGATATTCTCCACCATGATCATATCTCAAGATTTTTATGTGTTTCTCTAGCTGAATTTCCACTTCAGCTTTAAATGCTTTGAGCATGTCAAAAGCATCTGACTCATGTCTCATGAGATACACATAACGAAATCTTGAATAATCATCTGTGAAAGTGATAAAGTACTCATATCCACCTCTAGCTTGAATGCTCATAAGACCACATACATCAATATGCATTAATCCTAAACATTCATTGGCTCTTGTGCCTTTGGTCCTGAACGACCTTTTGGTCATTTTACCTTCCAAACAAGATTCACAAGTTGGTAGATCATCAATCTTTAAGTCACTTAAAGGTCTATCACTAACCAATCTTTTAATCTTATTAAGGTTAATATGACCTAGGCGCAAATGGCATAGGTAGGTTTCATCTTTTGATAATTTTACTCTTTTATGATTAGGTTGCGTTAATTCTGTGTCTAACAAGTAAAAGATATTTCTATGTAAATAGAATAGACCATTTTCCAATGTACCTTTGCAAACAAATTTCTCATCCTTACTAATAATAAATTTTTTATTAAAAGTAACCGAATATTCAAATTTATTTAAACAAGAAACTGAAATTAAATTTCTCTTGAATTGAGGTACATAATAAATGTCTATCAAATCTAAATGCATACTATAATCTAGATTAACTCTAATATCTCCCATTGCACTAGCAGACACCAACGCTCCGTTGCCTAAACGCAAGTTGATTTCATTCTTATTCAGCCTTCTCCTTTCTTGAAACCCTCGTAAGGAATAACATACATGATTAGTGGGTCCAGAGTCTACGATCCAAGAATCTGTAGAATCTGCCAGAAAACATGTTTCAAGATAATTCACATTACCTTGTTCTTTCTTATTCTGAGACTTTTGGGCAATTACTTTTCCAATGTCTCTTTTCACCACAAAAGAAGCACTTCCTTTTGATCTTGGTTACTTTTTTGGTAGGCCTAAGTTGCTTTTTCTTCTGTTGTTCCTTGACCTTCTAACGGGTCTTAACAGTAGCAACTTTACCAACCATATGAATCTCTTCAAGAGACATTATCATATCAGCAGCAAACCCCATTCCTTCATACTGCTGTTGCAACACGTCGGAGATGATAGCCATTTGGCAATCTCATTAGAGGTCTTCCACTGCTCATACTCTTCTCTTTGCATCACATTAGATTCATTAGTAGGAGCAGGTGGTTTAGGAGTAGTCTAAACAAATTTATGTTTTTCAGCTTGCAGTAACAACCCAATTTTCCTTTTCCATGTGACATAATTATCATCAATTAAAGTATTTATCTTTTAGGATGATCATTAGGGATAGGGTCATGATTTCTTAATGAAACAAAATTATATATGAATAAATAATCATGATTTAGCACTTTCGAATATTATCTTGAATTAAATATATAATTCAATCGTAAAATTCAACGTTTGATCCAACACCCATAAATGTTACGCCTCTTTTGGGAGTTCGCAACATTTACTAGTTGGACTAGGTCCCACCTAATTATTAACATAACAACCAATGTTTTCAATTTTAGCCTTATGATTTTATTAACAAGAACTCTTGGGAGAATATCAATAAAACCACATTGAGTGTATTACCAAGATTTCGACCCTCAATATTTTCCCTCACGAAAATCCCTCCTTGGGGAGTAGATTTCGTTTGAGTCAATTGTCTAGTCTATCCTTGTAAGGAAGTATCTTGCTAAATTCCATTCATGGACGCCCCTTGGGGGGATTACCAATAAATAATAAAGCTCAACTAACCTTAGAGGCCATAGGTGTTTGCAAGAAACCTTCTCCCACTCAATTATTTAAGGCGTGTGATTAAATTCCATAGAATGATTTACCAAGTTATCTATATGCCAATTAGATACCTAAATCATTCAATGCATGTTCATACCAAAAGAGATATATGAGTGGCACTCCTATTCTATATGACATGTCATCAAACAATTACAAATATTGTAATATTTATGCAAAATAAATAGCCACAATTTTGATCCATCCTAGAAAAACAAGTAAATTACATTTGTTTGGAATACAACAAAACTCCTTTCTTGGCGAACAAGTCTTCAAGCGGCCATCGATCACTTGAGCATCCCACGATTGCCTCTATGGGCGTGCGCACTCCACAACCCCAACAAGGGCTACCATGCGCAGCCCATGGCACTTCATGGGGTTGCCGTGCGCAGCCCACAGTCCAACATGCACAGCTGCGTGCAATCTTGCGCGCATGCATGTTGCTATGGTGCGCACGGTCCCAAACTTATTCCGATTGCTTCAATTCTTCAAGTCTTTGAATCGTCGATGCTTGAACGTATTACAACATTATTTAAACAATAAAATACTACAGTTTTTTTTTAATCATTGCAGTATTTAATACAAAAAAAAAAACTGCACTATATTTTAATACAATAAAAACTGCACTTATTTTTAATACACTAAAAGAAAACTTAGAAACTACCAAGAAGGAAATTGTGACGATAATAGGCCATCCTTCTTGTTACAATTCCAAAACAAAATTACATTGAAATAATAGGATCAAAATCGAGCAATAACAATTCACTTTATAACAACATATAACATATATAAATCCATTTCCAATGTAATAATATATGAGAATACCTAGAGTGTCATCTCTTTCTAAACATGCATAATCACAATAAAAAGAAATAGATTCATGTATATATACGTTAATTAATTAAAGGGTACAACCAAGCTCTGATACCAATTGTAGGGAAAAATACACGCGGCGGAAGCGTAAAAAGGAGTTTAGTATGGTTTTAAATTTTTCCATATTTGAACCTTAGCCCTTTAATTAATTAAACATATACTACTAAAGATATCATACCTTTGTTGTATGATCCGATTGACGTTGCGTCGATGGTAATCCGCAAGATCTTCCAATCCAATCACGAACGTGAATCACCTAGGAGCGTAGTCTCCCTTCTCTTTGAATTGTGTACCTGAGGATGGATAACAAAAAAAATTTCTGTTCTTTGTTAGTCACAATAAATTCCAAGAGATTACAAAGAATGTCCCGGCCACTTTTGAATTCACAATCGTTAGATTGAAACTCACGTGAACCTTATTTGAAATTGTGCACAAAACCTTTTGATGTAAAAGTTACTAGTGTACTATCGAAATAAGAACAATCTCTTCTCTCAATTTCTCTTGGCCGAAAATCAGATTAGTGTAAGAGATGAATTTTTATTTTTCTCTAGCAAAAGAAAATAACTCTCAATTGCAAGACCTAGGTTTGACAAAAATATAAATAATATATATATAGATGGGTATATATTAGCCGAATTCTTAAGTACCATATATATCTTTTGCCAAAAATCATATATATTATCATATATATATTTCAGTCAAAAATATTATATATATCTAAAGTGCACGAATTCAACTTGCATTAAAATATATAGTACAAACCCTAATCCAACTCTTTAGTATATTTGTGACTATATAAAAGACTTCCTAATTTGACTAGATAAATAAATCTCTTATTTATCTACTTACCAAATAAAGTCTTTTATATTTAATATACTACTACCAATATTATAACACTAAGAAACATATTTCCTAGTCAGAAAAAGATTAATCAACAAATGATTTACTAGGTTCAATCTATTAATTTTAGTTCATTCCACTAAAGAACTAAAATTGCACTCTTAAATAAAGATGGAATAAGTAAACGATTCTTATTCATACCCTAGACAATCTTATAGGAGATAGTGAATCCTCCTGTAGAATATTATTAATCGCCAAGAGCTCATAGACCGCCTATAGCTCTCCAAGTTACCATATTTACTCATATGACCACACTTTGAACTTGGATATATATTATGACTTGTCCAGAAGTCATCTTTCAATAGACACTATTGAAAAATCAACGTTAAGATTTAATATCCAAAACCACAAAGCATCCATATGATGATATTCGACTCACAATTAATAAATGGAGCCACGATGTCCATATCTATAAATGAAGTCATCTATCGATTAGCAAATGAATACCACCAACCTATCGAGGATAGACTATGCTATATAATCGTACTCATTGATAGCTCAAATGATAACACTTGTAACCATAAGTCCATCATTTATCTTAGGATTAAGATAGACTCTCTGATTGTCTTGATAATGAAAAGACTTTTACCTATTGACAGTTCTAGATAAAGTATTTCATTGTGATCCAGTTCAATGCACCCATTGCACTAGATTCTTTTACTCAAAGACCCTTCGATGATTTTAGACTCATCATAACACATTTGATCCTACTCAAATGCTAGCAAAAGAATTCTACAACTTTAGCAAGATAAAGGTGTTCAACCTTTAACTTAAGTTGTGAACGTTATTCAAGACTAACTAAAGAATTATGTCTACCTCATACATATCCAAATGTACGTTCTCATAGTCATTTGACCTTATGATTATTTACTTTGACAATTATAATTATAAATGCTATAATATTTTGTTAAAAACAGAAATCATTTTATTAATATGATAAGATTGTCAAATACAATATTATACTCTTGCTATTGAGCATAATCCTAACAGGCGGGCATGCTTTTTTTAACGCAGGAGTTCTTTTTAGTTCTTGAGCAAGCTTTTTAGTTTCCAAATGCTCTTTTTGGCTTTCGAGAGTTATTTTTGGCAGACAAACTTTCTTTTTGGCATATGGGCATCCTTTTTTGAACGCGGGAGTTCTTTTTAGTTCTCGAGCGTGCTGTTTTAGTTTCTAGACATTCTTTTTCGCTTTCGGGCGTTTTTTTTAGCATGCAAACATGCTTTTTAGAATGCAGGAGTGCTTTTAAGGTCTTGTGTGTGCTTTTTAATTTTCAAACGTTCTTTTTGGCCTGCAAACTTTCTTTTTGGCATGCGGGCATGCATTTTGGAAAGCGGGTGTGCTTTTTAGTTCTCGAGCTTGCTTTTTAGTTTCCAAACATTCTTTTAGACTTTCAGGTGTTCTTTTTGGCATGCAAACTTTCTTTTTGGCATGAGTGCATGCTTTTTGGAACACGGGGTAGTTCTCGAGCGTGCCACATAAGAGTTTTGATGGGCACCTAGAGAACATGGGAATGAGAGATATGACACATTTGCTATAGCGCAAGTGGGAGATTGTTAGGGTTATGCTCAATAACAAGAGTGTAATGTTGTACTTGACAATCTTTTCATATTAATAAAGTGATTTATGTTGTGTTAGCAAAATCTTATATAGCATTTATTATTATAATTGTCAAAGTAAATAATCATAAGGTCAAAAGGCTATGAAAAAAGAAGAATTGTTCATACATCTGGATATGTATGTGCTAGACACAATTCTTTAGTTAGTCTTGAATAACGTTTAATAACTTAAGTTAAAGGTTGGGCACCTTTATCATGTTAAAGTTGTAGAATTCTTTTACTAGCATTTGAGTGGGATCAAATGTGTTGTGATGAGTCTAAAATCATCGAATGGTTTTCGAGTAAAAGAATCTAGTGCACTGGGTGCATTGAATTGGATCACAATGAAATACTTTTTCTAGAACCGTCAATAGATAAAAGTCTTTTCATTGTCAGGACAATCGGAGAGTCTATCTTAATCCTGAGATAAATGATGGACTTATGGTTGCAAGTGTTATCATTTGAGCTATCAATGAGTACGATTATATAGCATAGTCTATTCTCGATAGTTTGGTGGTATTCATTTGTTAATCGATAGAGGACTTCATTTATAGATATGGACATCGTGGCTCCATTTATTAAATGGGAGTAGAATATCATCATATGGATGCTTTGTGGTTTTGGATATTAAATCTTAACGTTGAGTTTTCAATAGTGTCTATTGAAAGATGACTTCTGGACAAGTCATAATATATATCCAAGTTCAAAGTGTAGTCATATGAGTAAATATGGTAACTTGGAGAGCTATAGGCGGTCTATGAGCTCTTGGCGATTACTGATATTCTGCACGAGGATTCACAATCTCCCATATGATTGTCTAGGGTAAGAATGAGTATCGTTAACTTATTCCATCTTTATTTAAGAGTGCAATTTTAGTTCTTTAGTGGAATGAACTAAAATTAATAGATTGAACCTAAGTGAATCATTTGTTGATTGTGATTGGGTTATGTCTATTGGAGCTTAAATTTAGATAGGCCCGCCAAGATCCCCAATCCGCACGGACTTGCATGAATCACTTGATATATTCTACCGGACTATTTGTGGGTCCATTTAGAATTGTATTTAATATATTAAGAATATAATTTGCACATTATTTATTTAATAGGCTGTTTAATTATATTAATATATTAATGAAAGGCATGTGGGCTTGTTTCTTTTAGTAAGAATGGGTCTAGTTCACATGTGTGCTTTTTGTTAAAGTCCAAATGGATTAAATAAAATAAGAAAACAATATGTAGGCCCAAGTTCTTGTCATGGGCAGCAATGGCTAATTTTTAGCCCATAATATTGTTTTATTTTATTATTTAATTAAATGGAAATTAATTAATATGTTAATTAATTATTTAATTAAAAATCAAATCTTTTTCTGATTAGGAAATATGTTTCCTAGTAGTATACTACTATTAGTATGATACTAAATATAAAAGACTTTATTTGTTTGGTCAAATTAGGAAGTCTTTTATATAGTCACAAACGCACTAAATAGTTGGATTAGGTTTTGAATATTATATACATGACAAGTTGAATTCAGATTGCTATAAAATATATATAATATATATGGCAACTTAATTATTGCCGAGATATATAATATATATATATATAAAAGCAGAATTCAAGTCAAAAGAAAATATATATATATATATATATTATTTTGCTAGGTAGTGCGTAATATATATACAAATATATTATATATAATAGAAAGCAGTTTTGTACAAAACTATATATATATAAGTAAATTGCTTTATTGCACTACATATATTTAAAAGGCGTGCAATATTAGTGCATATATATATATTTAAAAGAGAATTCGGTGCACAAAAATAGAGATATATATATTCTTTATATTTTTGTCAAACCCTAGTTTTTGCAATTGAGAGCTTTTTCTTTTGCTAGAGAAAAATAAGATCCAACTCTAAGACTAGTGAGTGATTCGGCCTAGAGGTTTGTGAGAGAAGAATTGTTCTTGTTTCGATAGTGTACTAGTGATCTTAACATCAAGAGATCTTGTACACACTTTCGAATTAGGTTCACGCGAAATTCAATCTTACGATTGTGAATTCAAAAGTGACCAGAACGTTCTTAGCAACCTATTGGAATTTTTGTGACTAACAGAAACCAGAAAAGTTTTGTTGTTCATTCTCAGGTATACAATTCAAAGAGAAGGGAGACCACGCTCCTTGGTGATTCACGTTCGTGATCGGATTGGAAGATCTTGCGGATTACCATCGACGCATAGTTAATCGGATCACGCGACAAAGGTACGATATCTTTTGGTATATATTGCTTAATTAATTAAAGGGTTAAGGTTCAATATGGGAAAATTTTTAAAATATACTACTTCTTTTTAGTCTCGCTTCCGCTGCGTGCACGTATTTTTTTTTCCTACACTACATCGTTTCCGATGAGTAGTATATCATCAACATAAAGAATTAGGAAAACCAACTTGTTGCCTTTGATCCTTTTGTATACACAAAGTTCGTCAAGGTTCTGAACAAATCCAAAACCTTTCACAGCTTGATCGAACATTATGTTCCAGGATCTGGATGCTTGCTTTAATCCATATATGGATTTTTACAACTTGCATACCTTTTCCACTTGGCCTTTTTCAATGAATCCTTCTGGTTGCATCATATAGATGCTTTCGTCAAGACTTCCGTTAAGGAAAGCTGTCTTGACGTCCATTTGTCAAATCTCTAA
The DNA here is from genome assembly GCA_954870605.1 of Acer campestre. Classification (NCBI taxonomy): domain Eukaryota; kingdom Viridiplantae; phylum Streptophyta; class Magnoliopsida; order Sapindales; family Sapindaceae; genus Acer; species Acer campestre. Next base: position 23,090,545 of record OX940802.1, read on the forward strand.
ATCTAAAGATGCCGCAATGGATAAGAGTATCCTAATGGATTTAAGCATGAACACATGAGAGAAGGTTTCCTTGTAATCGATACCTTCTTTTTGTGTGTCACCTTTAGCTACTAATCTAGCTTTAAAGGTTTCCACCTTTCCATCCATACCTCTTTTCCTCTTGTATACCCACTTGCACCCAATGGGTTTTATCCCTTTAGGCAAGTCTATAAGGGACCAGACTTTGTTATTGAACATGGACTCAATCTCAAATTGCATTGCCTTTTGCCAATGGCAACTATCAACATCCTCCATTGCTTCCTTATATATGTAGGGATCATCGTCGTCCGGGAGATTCTCCACTGATTCTCCCAGACCGATATATCTCTCGGGTTGTCTTACAACCCTCCCACTATGACGAGGAATGGTAAGTTGTTGATCTTGTGATGGTTTGGAACTTACAATTGGGCCAGGTTGTGAAACCTCTTGTGGAATTATATCTCCTGACATCTCATTCAGGATAATTCTACTTTTAGGTATAAACTCATTTATATAGTTCTTTTCCAGAAATTTAGCATTTGTCGAAACAAATACTTTAAGATCTGAAGGACTATAGAAATAATATCCTTTAGTTCCTTTTGGATACCCCACAAATATGCATGTTTCTGTATAGGACTCCATCTTTTGTCTTTCCTTTTAACACATGCGCAGGACAACCAAATATCCTTAAGTGTTGTAAACTAGGCTTTCGCCCAATCCACAACTCATGTGGTGTTTAAGGAACCGACTTCGATGGTACATCATTTAGAATGTACATTGCAGTTTGTATAGCATATCCCCAAAAAGAAACAAGGAGCATTGAATAACTCAACATTGACCTAACCATGTTTAAAAGAGTTCTATTTCTTCTTTCTACCACCTCATTCTGTTGAGGTGTACCTGGTGCAGAAAACTAAGAAATTATCCCATTATCAATAAGATATTGCTGAAACTCACCAGATAGATATTCTCCACCACGATCAGATCTTAAGATTTTTATGTGTTTCTCAAGCTGATTTTCCACTTTAGCTTTAAATGCTTTGAACATGTCAAAAGCATCCGACTTTTGTCTCATGAGATACACATAACCAAATCTCAAATAATCATCTATGAAAGTGATGAAGTACTCATATCTACCTCTAGCTTGAATGCTCATAGGACCACATACATTAGTATGCATTAATCCTAAACATTTATTGGCTCTTGTGCCTTTGGTCCTGAACGACCTTTTGGTCATTTTACCTTCCAAACAGGATTCACAAGTTGGTAGATCATCAACCTTTAAGTCACTTAAAAGTCCATCACTAACCAATCTTTTAATCCTATTAAGGTTAATACGACCTAGGCACAAATGGCATAGGTAGGTTTCATTTTATGATAATTTTACTCTTTTATAATAAGGTTGCGTTAATTCTGTGTCTAACAAGTGAGAGATATTTCTATGTAAATAGAATAGACCATTTTCCAATGTACCTTTGCAAACAAATTTCTCATCCTTACTAATAATAAAATTTTTATTAAAAGTAATTGAATATTCAAATTTATTTCAACAAGAAACTGAAATTAAATTTCTCTTGATTTGAGGTACATAATAAATGTCTATCAAATCTAAATGCCTACTAGAATCTAGATTAACTCTAATATCTCCCACTGCATTAGCAGACACCAACACTCCGTTTGCCTAAATGCAAGTTGATTTCATTCTTTATTTAGCCTTCTCCTTTCTTGAAACCCCCGTAAGGAATAACAGACATGATTAGTGGCTCTAGAGTCCACGATTCAAAAATCTGTAGAATCTACCAGAAAACATGTTTCAAGATAATTCACATTACCTTGTTCCTTCTTATTTTGAGACTTTGGGCAATTACTTTTCCAATGTCTCTTTTCACCACAAAAGAAGCACTTCTTTTTTATCTTGGTTACTTTCTTGGTCTCAATCTTGGTAGGCCCAAGTTGCTTTTTCTTCTATTATTCCTTGACCTTCTGACGAGTCTTAATAGTAGCAACTTTACCAACCATATGAATCTCTTCTAGAGACATCATTATATCAGCAGCAGACCCCATTCCTTCATGCTGCTGTTGCAACATGTCGGAGATGGTAGCCATTTGGCCATCTCATTAGAGGTCTTCCACTGCTCATACTCGTCTCATTACATCACATTAGATTCATTAGTAGGAGCAGGTGGTTTAGGAGTAGTTGGACCAAACCACTAATTGAAATGAATTTTACAACCTATGTTGACCTCGTCTAACACGACGGTTAATAACCCTTCACTTCTACCCGCGGGCCTTTAAAAGTGGCTCTAGTCCAGTTTGCTTGCGGCCTAAGCAATATTAGCCATAAGTCTTACTTCTCAATGAAGAGATAAATGACCTTAGCAATCTTAGATGCTTATCTAGGATGATTAGATGACAATAAATGCAATCCTAGATATCAATAGTTAAATGACATGTCAAATAGCTTAGCTTAAACATAGATTATGAAAACCTAGATAGCTATCACAATACAACACTCAATCAATTTATCACAAATAATCTCTAACTTGTATCTAGCATATGATCTAAAAACATACAAGTGAATAAAGAGATGACTTGATATAAAAGACATTAAAATTAGATGAAGTTAGTGTCAATCTTACCAAGTAAGATGTGATGATGATAAACCATGCATAGATGCATCCTATATAGCCATAGATGATGCAAGATGATCTTTGATGCACGAAGGAATGACTTTAAGTGTATAAAGGTGAGTTCTTGTGAATTTTTCTCTAGAAATATTCTCTAAGGGAAAAAAAATATGATTTTTAACTCTTAAAAACTGACCTAAAGGCAAAAAGGCATATATATATAGGGTGCCAAAATGAAGTGACAATGTTTTGAAAAGTGGCACTAATTTTGCCTTGGGCGCTGTACGAGTCGCTATATGTAGAGCGACTTGTACAGCGCCTACCTGGGAAAATGAAGAAAAATCTTCATTGGCGCTGTTCATAGGGCGCTTCTAAACAGTGCCACAACTCTATTCTTCTTGGGAAACAGAGTGTCACTATACATAGCGATGTACGTACAGCGACCAATTAAATGCATTAGGTCTGTACAGTGCCTTTCCCAAGCCTCACCAGGTCTTAGATAGGCATTGTTCGAACAACGCTTTGTATAGCGCTTTGAATAGCGCCCATCAGGATGATGCATCCTAAATGCCTAAATGTGACACGGCAAATTACAACACAAGATGCAATCATATGGGCAAGTATGAAGAGAGATTCATGAACATTAATGCACCTATAGAACATACACAACATACAAGATATACATATATGCATGAGTTGCGTGTGTATGCAATTACATCTCTTCATTTGCAGGTAAGCACTTAGAAATTTACCTTTGGAGTGCTTCTTCTCTTGAGTTCTTAAGAGCCTAAGCTACCCTTACATCAAAACCCCAAAATGTGGTTTATCTACGAAATAAGCCAATCAATAAATGAGACCTTACAATCTCCCCATTTGGCTATTTTGTGACAAAACCACCACTCACATTGATTCCTCATAACAAAATAGAAACTACAGGTCAACCATGATTTTCTACATAACAAAGAGATATTTTTAAAAACTAAATCTTGAAGTCTTCAATCTCTTGTAGAAAAATCAATCCCTGAAAACAAAGTTTATATACTTTCCAATACAAATAAATGTGAGATTAATCAAGGGAAACAAAACAAGCATTTGCATTTAAGTAAGTTAAGCATAACATCATGCAATGTATGTGAATGCAATGCTCCCCCTCAAAGGGTTACACCCCCTCAATATGTAATCTCCCCAACATGCACATATGCTACTAGCAATTTGCAACTCCCCTTATCACATTCTACTCCCCTTTTTTATCATGATATAGGCAAAGGAGTAGTCCCCAACCGGCTCACTCTTAGCAAAGAGAGATAGTAGCATACAAGATATTTGCATAATCATATAAGTCAATTTATGCAACTCAATTAATTGGAGAGAAACAAGGAGATTTATTTTATCGAAAATGTGTGAATTAAAAATGCTTTGCATACAAGACGTGTTACATTCAAATCCAAAATACAATGGTATTTGGCAAAGCAAATGACAAAGGTTTCCAATAGAATTCAAACTAATTTCACCATTTGTCATGAGAGAAGCAAAGATATAGAGATTTCATTGATTTCAATTTTAAGAGCAACTATATCCAACTTTATAAGTGAAACATGGCAGGAGTGACTTTGCACCCTATTTGATTTTTTCGGGAATGAAACCCATATAGTAGTAGCCATGTTCAACAAATAAAGAAATAGAGACATTTGGGATTGTAAAATCCTTTGAATGGATACAAGATCCTTTATTCATTTTGAGTCTCATAAGCTTTTTCACACATTGTTTTGCATTTAAGAATTTGCAATCATCAATTCATGCTTTTTCATGTGAGCATGTTATATGAATTTCATGCTTTTCATATTGCATTAGCATGTTGTATAAGAATCATCATGTCATGGAGATAACTATAGGTCATTCAAATCATACTTCCTATGTAAATCTCCTAGTCCAAAAATGCATGTTTGAACATAAATATGACATAGATTGTAAACAAAGCATAGTTCACACTTATTGAAATAAAAGCATATATACATATGTGCAACCAAGCTTACTTCAAGCAATTAATAAAGAAGCATAAGATCTTTCAAATATTTTACATGCATCAAGTATGCAAAAGCTCTCTTTGCTTGAGTTCCCCATATGGGGTCAATCACCAAAACTCATCACTCCATGAGACAAATCCCAATAGATCTACTAAGTGTTTTAAATCGAGTAGCATCTAAAAGTTTAGTAAATAAATCCGTTAGTTGATCATTAGTACCTACATGTTCAAGTACTATGCATTTATTCTCAACTAGTTCTCTTATGAAATGATGGCGGATGTCAATATGCTTAGTTCTAGAATGTTGAACCGGATTCTTTGAAATTTTAATAGCACTCATGTTATCACAAAAGAGAGTGAGTGTACTTTGGTTGAATCCGTAGTCTACTAGCATTTGCTTCATCCAGAGGAGTTGTGTGCATCCACTCCTCGTGGCTATGTACTCGGCCTTGGTCATGGACAAGGAAATTGAGTTTTGCTTCTTACAAAACCAAGAGACAAGGTTGTTTCTAAGGAAAAAGCAACCGCCCGATGTGCTTTTCCTATCATCGCAATTTCCTACCCAATCTGCATCACTAAAGCCTACAAACTAGCATTAGTGTCAAATGAGTGCCAAATCCCATTGTTGGAAGTCTCATTCACATAGCGAATGATTCTTTTAACAGAAGAGAGATGGGACTCCTTAGGATCTGATTGGTACCTAGCACACAGACCTACACTAAATGATATATCGGGCCTACTTGCGGTCAAATAAAGCAAGCTTCCAATCATGCCCTGATATAGCATTTGTTCCACACTTTTACCACTAGCATCCTTGCTTAGCTTCAAAGTGGTACTCATAGGTGTATCACAATGTTTGGCTTTTTCAAGACCAAACTTCTTCACTAGGTTTTTGGCATATTTGGCTTGGGTTATAAAGATCCCATCATTTAATTACCTGATTTGCAAACTTAGGAAGTAACTAAGCTCACTAATAAGACTCATCTCAAATTCATGAGACATAACATCAACAAATTGTTGGACCTTAGTGTTGTTGGTGGAGCCAAACACTATATCATCAACATATATTTGAGCTATAAAAAGCTCACCATTGTCTTTCTTGATGAATAGTGTCTTGTCAACACTACCCCTTGTGTAGTCCTTGTTGATAAGGAATTGAGTGAGGCACTCATACCAAGCCCTCGGTGCTTGTTTCAACCTATAAAGAGCCTTCTTGAGGCGATAGACATGGTTGGGGTGGTATGCATCCACAAACCCCTTGGGTTGTTCAACAAAAATTTCCTCTTGCAAGAAGCCATTGAGGAATGCACTCTTGACGTCCATTTGGTGCAATTTGAACTTGTGCACACAAGAGATGGACAAGAGAAGCCTAATAGACTCTAAACGGGCAGCGGGAGCAAATGTCTCCTCAAAGTCGATACCCTCAATTTGAGAGTACCCTTGTGCAACAAGTCTAAGCTTATTACACACTATGTTGCCATCCTCATCAGATTTGTTCATATAGATCCACTTGGTGCCTATCATATTAGTGCTCCTAGGCCTAGAAACTAGAGTCCAAACCTCATTCCTTTCGAAATGGTTTAGCTCTTCTTGCATGGCAAGAACCCAAAATTCATCATTTAAGGCTTCATCAATCTTTTTAGGTTCTATTTGAGAGGTGTAGCATGTATAGCTAATGAGATTAACTAATTGATGCCTAGTCCTCACACCCTCATTCATATCTCCAATGATGTCATCTTTATCATGGACCTTTCTAACCCATAGAGTGGGTTCATTAAAGTCCAAGAGAGGAACTCTATCTAAAGGTTGAGTGGCCTCTTCATTAAGGTTAGACATCCCAACATTGGGAGTCTTCACAACCTTCTCCAAGGAAGAGTCATCTATACTAGTAACCTCCTCCTCATGGTTATTAGACTTAAGCCTTTCATCATCAATGACAACATTGGATGATTCCATGATGGTTCAAGTCTTCAAATTAAAAAATTTATAGGCTCTACTATCTAAGGCATAACCAATAAAGTACCCTCATCACTATTAGCATCAAATTTGCTAAGTTGATCATAGTCATTTAAAATGTAGCATTTGCTTCCAAATGAGTGGAAGTAGCTAACTCATCAAACCAAAATTGGTATGATTTTGGCCCTCATTTCCTTCTCCTTTTTCTTGATTCTTGGGCAGTATTCCATGATTTAATAGTGTAAATTAAGTGTTTTCAGGAATTTATAGAATTCAGGGGCATTGGAGTAATTTTGGTCAGTTGGGGGCAAAAGTATAATTAATGAAGGAAGATTGAAGTTATTGTGATTATATGAGAAATTAGGGGGCATTGTGTAATTCACCAAGCAAAGCAGCTAGCTAGCCTAGCGCCACGTCATCTGCTTAAAACGGTGCATTTTGGCTGGTGTGGGTGTTTGGACGACTAAGCGCACCCTGGCCCAATTCTGAAGCGCCTAGCAGCCCAACATAACTTATCTAAAACAGCAGCGTTTTGTGTGGAAGTGAGCAGACCAAGTGAGGCCCAACATAGGTGGCCCAAATGCGTGCCCATTTCACCTCACAAGCAGACCTGATGGCACCCCATGCTTCTGCTCAGCGCACCCCCTTCAAGCAGCCATTCACACCGTTTAATGAAACGGTGTGTTTAAGGATATAGGCCCTTAAATACACCCTTTTATTGTGCTAACTGTAGCCATTTAATGAGGAAAGCAGCCTGCTGCGTACAGCCCATATATCTTCTAAACGCACCCCTTTTAGGCTAGCTAGCATGCAGCAGCTGCGCGTACCCCACTCATCTACTGTTTGCACCCCAAACACTATTCACCTTATTCTTCCTTTCACATGAGCAGCCATGCTTTCCTTCACACCAAACCCTAGCATGCACCGCCGGCCAGAAGATGACTTTCCCCGACCTACCACCGCCTAGAAACCACCCGAAATTAACAGCCACACGACCGGCTCTCCAGTCGTTCCACTTTCGGCCTTCCAAATGGCTAGAATCCGATAGCCCCCAATCACGCCTAAATAGCCTTTGTCGCCCCAAAGCCCAAATCGCGATGAAACCGTGTAAATCGAGGTCGCGGTTTGCATTCCAAGGTCGCCATGGCGACAGGGAGTTGTTTTGGCTCCAGAATTGTCACCATTTAAGATCGCCCTAAGGTCACCATTTACCAAAGCTACGTCCTCCTTGTTGTGCATTTCTGATTGAGTGTGCAAATTACAAAATGCACCCCTCTGCTGGACTAAATGGTAATTTGCCATGGTCAGGGGTGTTTTGGTAATTTACCACCCGAGACCTAATTTGAAAATCCTATAAATTCATCAAATTTTTCCTCTTTTAGACAACTTTTGACCACCAAGAAACCTCTTTTCTCCACCATTCCTTTTCTCTCCATTTTCTCTTCTACCTAAACTTAACATCTAGATTACTTCCCCTAATCATTCCTTTTCTTCCCATCTTCTCCACAAATTTCCTTAGTCACTTCCCATTTAACTCCACCTATCCAGACACATCCTCATCATCCACTCTTTACACAAGGAGCATCAAAGGCAAGGCAAGGAAATGATCAAGCTTACAAAAGGAGACCCATGGGTGATTTCCTAATCTTTTACTTGCCTTCCCTTTGTTTGTAATATATGTAATTAAATCCCCTTTCTGGGGTTTTAATGTGAGAATATTTGGATTGGGATTTACTTAAGCTTTTATGTATTTTAATTTCTATTTGTGTTCTATTCATTTTATAATTAGATTCTATGCATTATATAATTGACATGTATACCCACTAGTTGATTATAATCTTGTTTAGAATAATACGTTTTATAATCTTGTTTAGAATAATACGTTTTATAATCTTGATTGGATTGACAACCTTGATGGATTGAGAACATAGTGAATAGGATAGATTGTCGGAGGGTATATCAACCGCGATAATCTAAGCCGTTAATTGTAACAAACCGATCCCGCCGTGACCCCCTCTCCTTAATCGGTTAGGCATTACGGTGGGAAGTTGTTTAGGGTTCATAATAATGGCCTTAACACATTTTAGATATCAATTGGTTAACATTTGTGAGATTTGTTCACTAAAGTATCTTGATAAGCATTTCCCGTAATTCACTTGTGATCCCATTAATTCCCTAGTTATTCTCTTAATTATTTATTCCATTATCTTATCTAGATTTGTTAAGTATTCTTTTATTAGTTTATTAGGTTTATTTTTCATGTATGTTTGATGGCTTGACAACCCATTCACTCATCCATATTTTTATGATTTATTTTACCGCATTTAGATTAGTTAATTCATTCAACTAATCACTATGATTCCCTGTGGAACGAATCCTACTTGCCACTTTACTAATTTTCTATCTAAGTGGATTTTTAAGTGGTTAAAAAAGGTTTTCAAAATGATCACATTTTAAAACATTATTTTGCTGCGCAAAACGATCGCATCAAAATTGGCTCCGCTGCTGGGGAATTAAAGCGGTTGTTGAATCAATTAACTTTTCTTTATTTAGTTTTTATTAATTTTTAGTCTTTTAGTTGTTTTTAGTCTTTTAGTTCTTTTTTACTTCTTTGGTAATTTTTGTTTCTTTTTGTTTCAGGATTCTATAGATTTCTTCATGCAAATTCAAGGGCCTAGCTACGGGACTCATGGGAATAGCGGCAATATGGATTGGTGGACTGACCAAGATTCCTTCTCATCATTCCAATCAAATGCCATTGATGATGAGAGGAAAAATTTCATGGAGGATCACTTTCGGGAGATTGAAAGCATCCAAGCTTCTCAACGAAAGACCATGGAGTTATTCCAATCCGCACAACGAGCACATGAGGAGAAGATGACCAACCATGTGTCACCTAGTTGGCCGGATCAATCACTAGAATCGGTTTATCCCAAGCAAGGGAGGACAAGGAGCTGTGTGCATGCTTTTGTGCGAGTATTTGAGAAGAATACGAAAGTCATGGAAGCGCCGCTAAGGAACCAAGAGCAAAGCATGAAATTGGAAGAAACGTTGTCCTTGCTTCAAGAGAAATTGGTGAAATCCTCCCAAGGAAAGGAAGAGTTGGAAAGGAAAATACAACTCATGGAAAAGGAGTTGGAAGAAAAGGAGGCCTTGGGGAAGGTGAAGATTGAAGAGTTTGAAGGGAAAAATAAGAAGCTCACTCTTGAAGTAAACATGCTCAAAGAAGAAAATGCTACCTTAAGGAGGAAGGTAGGAGAAGTCTGCAACAAGAACAAAGAGTTGGAAATACAAGTTGGGAGACTTGAAGTTGATAGGAATTCCACATCAAGGGAATTCGAAGACCTTGCAAGGCTATTTGAAGAATTTGAAGAAGAATGTGCAAGGAAGACAAGGAAGATGCTTATGGAAGCGGAGCAGAAGGCAAAAGCTTTGGAAGAAACTAAGGAGGCACTAGGTAGGAAGGATGAAGCCCTCAAAATAGCAAAAGTCAAGGAGTGTGACTACATTGTCTATTTAGACAAGGTGGAAAAAGAGTTCAAAGAGCTACAATTGAAGCAACATCAAAGGCCACATAGTCACCAACCAAGAGGGAGTTTTCTTAACCATCCTCCTACTTGCTATTTTTGCTTTCAAAAAGGGCACTTCAAAGCTCATTGTTTTAAATTCCATAAGCATGAAAAATTGAGAAAGTCTAGGAATAGGAAGAGTCCACCTAGAGTGAAGCAAATTTGGGTAAGAAAAGACTTGGTTGGAAAAGTTAGACCCAAAAGAAAAGAAAAGAAAAGGGGAAATCAACTCAACTTGTTTGGGTTGTGAAAAAGAACCAATTTCCAAACTTGGTAAAACCTCCTTTAGTTGATGACACCCCTAGCACAAGTACATAATTTAGAAAATTCTTTTGTGCATTTTAATTTTTTTTTATGCTTTATTTGTTTAGTTTTTTTCTTTTGAATAAATGGTGTTCCAAACTCTTGTTGGCAATTGCATGTATTGATTATATTTTACCGGAACTTTCTAATGTGTTTAGTGCTTGTGTAGATTTTCTATTGCTTCTTAAGGAAGCAAATGTGTGTTGCTTGTTCGATAAGCAAGGTTCTTTATCTCTTGGGAAGAAACAAATACAACTTGCAAGTCTTAGAGGGACAAGCAAGCCAAGGTGCTCATAAAAAGGGCGAGGACCTTATCCTAAGGAAGCAACATTGTGGGAGTTCAAAGTGTGGAAACACCATGCCACGTCTTGCCTAGACGTTAAATCATACGTTTGGTGGGAGGCAACCTACTTAGATACATTTCTTTTCTAGTTTAAATTTTGTTTTTGTCTTTATTTTATTTTTGCTTAGAATAAGGTTGTGAGTTGTTTGTGATAATGGATATAGGCTTGAATGATCACATATTTTGTCCACATGGATTGTGATGATGACTCTTGATGAACTTGCATTGATTTATCTCTTGAGTTGATTATGAGCATATAGGATATTCTTGAACCACTTGATTTAATTCTTTGGGATAAATTTTAAAATGTACATTGAAATGTGTTGTGCCGAATTTATCGGTATATGCCCCAAAGACATTGAGGACAATGTCTAATTTAGGTTTGGGGGTGTGTGCGTAACATCGTCTCTTGTTTGCAAATTGTATGCAAACATTTTGAGCCTAAATTTTTCAAAAAAGTTTCAAAAATCTTGTGATAATGTCATTCTTGAGCATATTTTGCTTGTTGAGATTGTGTCATTATGTGTACAAGTAAGGAATTGTGTATCTTTGCCTTGCTTAGTTTAGATTAACTTCATGCCATTTAGGATTGCATTGCTCAAAGCACGCTAGTTCTTTTCTCTTAATGTTGTAGTGGATATTCAATTGTGCTTGAAGGTTAAGAATTAATAGTGGAGACTTCCCGTGAGGTTCACAAACACGGCCTAAAAAGCTTATTTTTGAGGGAAAGTTTTCACTCTTTAAACACTCATTCAAACACATGTTATGCATATTTTAAAATGTCTCATTTGTACTTAAATGTTGTTTGCCATAGAACATATGGACTGCTTGTGGATGCCTTGATTGACGTTGTGGACAAACCTTTAGAAATGATTTTAGGCAATGCATGTGAAAAACCACCAAATTGGCCTAAATACTTCCTATCCTCTATGTGTTGCTCCATTGCCCATTTGAAGCCAAACACAATTAAGCTTTTCATTCATGAACCACATTAACATAAACCATATAGCCTAAACACTAGACTTACCTTGTACCAAATGGTTTGCTAAGGCTTAGGGGTTGAATGTAAGCTTTGAGGTGTATTAAAATGTAAGGCGTGTACTTACAAAAATATGTATGTGCAAACACATGAAAAAGATGAAATGCAATGCTTGAAGAAAAAGAAAGACAAGCAAAGAAAAGAAAAGCATAGCAAGCAAAAGAAAGAAAAGAAAAAGAAAAAAAAAAATGATGAATGAGGCACTAAGTGCCTAGATCAAATTTTGTGAAATCAAATGAGCTACTCAAACAAAATTAAGAGTAGAAAAATGCACAAAGTAAATTGCAAGCCTAGACGCCTAAGTGTGGAATATGCAAGTAAGTTGTGCTTAATTAGAATGTATGCCTTAGTGTGACCTTTGGGTGTTTGCAATCCATTTTTCCTATTTTTTTGACTCACCATTCACCTTTGGCCCCATTACAACCAAATGAAAGACCTATTTGATTTTTAGGAATGTCCACTTTGGAAATTTTGGTTGATGTATGTTCTTTCCGGTTCATGGCTTTCAATTCCATTAATGAGACAAATTTTGAGAAATTGTGTTTTTATATGATCATGTGCAATTATATTTGATATTTTGAGCATATTTTCTTATTGAAGAGATTTAGTTGCACACACTCACTTGTAATGTTTGCATATGTATGCTTTACTTTTGTGTGCATTCTCTTCAAATGTCACTTTTCACACTAGCACTTTGTTTGTTAATTCTTGGTATATGTTTTAGTGTCTTGTAATTCGTTTCCCGAATATGTTCGGAAATGTCCGCGCTTGCACGATAATGTGCTTGGTTTTGCGTGAAGGTCGCCTTCGGAGAATGCCCTTGGCTTCTCCTTTGGTTTCACCTTCAGTGGTGAAACGGCGGTTTGATCGGCGGTCATGACCGCCGAATGGAAACCGCCGTTTGATTCAGAGAGCTCTGGATTAGATCTGCGGTTACGATCAACGGCCAGGCCGCCGAATCGACACCGTCAAATTAGACCTAATGCATTTATTATTCTTGGTCTCTGTTCAGCGGTTTAATCGGCGGCCTGGCCGCCGAATTGAAACTGCCGAATTAGATATTTTAGGTCGGTTTCTTTTTGGGTTTTGATCGGCGGTTTCGATTGACCGCCGAATCTGGTCGCCGAATGATCCCCTGCTTCTCGAGTTCAATTCAGCGGTTAAATTCTGCGGCCACGACCGCATAATGAAACCGTCGATCGGTGATTTCAAGTGCACTTGCCCTGTTCTTGATGTCTATATATATCACACTTTCTCATTTCTCTAACTTAGTTCTCTGACTCTAAAGAACCCTAAACTTAAAAGAGAAATTTTTGAGAGAAAATCAAATCAAGAACTCATTTTTATACACTCAAATCTTACACATATGCATTAAAGATCATCTAAGCATCTTCTCACATAAATAGTTGCTTATTTGAGTGAGTATTGGTCATCACACTTCCCTTGGTATGTTCTTCACTTTTATCCATTGATATTTAGTGTTTTATTTATCAAGGCATCTCTTTTATTATTTGAATGATCTTAGATTAATATCTTATATTCAAAATAAAGATTGTTTATGATGACATGATTGAGTGTTGTATTGTGATAGCTATCTAGGTTTTTATAATCTATTGTTAGCTAAGCTATTTGACATGTCATTTAGCCATTGATATCTAGGATTGCATTTGTTGCCATATTATCATCCTAGATAAGCATACAGGGTTGCCTAGCTCTTATTGCATGTATTGAGTATTTTTATATATTCACACATAGGTTGTATCATCTCTTCATTGAGAATTTAAGTCTTGTTGGCTAAGGTTGCTTAGGCCACAAGCAAGATGGACTAGAGCCACTTTTAAAAGCCCGCGGGGTAGAAGTGGGGGGTTATAGACCGGAGTGTTAGACGAGGTCTACATAGGTTGTAAACTCCATTTCAATTAGTGGATTTCGAGGTTCGAGTGTGGCGCACTAAACAGCCCGTGATTTTTTCCCAGTGGTTGGGTTTTCCACGTATACATCAAGTGTCATTTAATTTCCGCACCTTATTACACTTGTTGTTTTTATATTGACTATTAGGGGCATTTTCAGAATATTGACCTTAAACGAAAATTGGGTGAAAATTAGTTAAAATCTATTCACCCCCCCCCCCCCCCCCCCAGATTAATATTTGTAAACACACCGTGTTAATTTGTGAACTTTCACAAATCACACAAATGCAAAACACACCAAAAAAGAGCTAGGATCACCTAAGTAAATCTAGGAACCCGCTCTGATACCAATTGAAACTAAATACGGTGTGTTCAATATTAATCTAGGGGGGGTGAATAGATTTTAACTAATTTTACCCAATTTTCGTATATGGTCAAGATTACGAAAATACCCCTAATAGTCAATATAAATACAACAAGTGTAATATGGTGCGGAAATTAAATACCACTTGATGTATATGTGGAAATCCAACCACTGAGAAAAACCACAGGCTGTTTAGTGCACCACACTCGAACCTCAAAACCACTAATTGAAATGAAGTTTACAACCTATATTGACCTCATCAAACACTATGATCAATAACCCCTCACTTCTACCCGCGGGCCTTTAAAAGTGGCTCTAGTCCAATTTGCTTGTGGCCTAAGCAATCTTAGCCACAAGTCTTACTTCTCAATGAAGAGATAAATGACCTATGTGAATATATGATGATGTTCAAAGAGCATACAAAGCTAGGGAACCTTAGATGCTTATCTAGGATGATTAGATGGTAATAAATGCAATCCTAGATATCAATAGCTAAAGGACATGTCAAATAGCTTAGCTTAAGCATAGATTGTGAAAACCTAGATAGTTATCACAATACAACACTCAATCAATTTATCACAAATAATCTCTAACTTGTATCTAGCATATGATCTAAAAACATACAAGTGAATAAAGAGATGACTTGATATAAAAGACACTAAAATTAGATGAAGTTAGTGTCAATCTTACCAAGCAAGATGTGATGATGATAAACCAAGCATGGATGCATCCTATATGGCCATAGATGATGCAAGTTGATCTTTGTTGCACGAAGGAATGACATTGAGTGTATAAAGGTGAGTTCTTGTGAAATTTTGGAGTGCTTCTTCTCTTGAGGTCTTGAGAACCTAAGCTACCCTTACATCAAAAACTCAAAATGTTGTTTGTCTATGAAATAAGCCAATCAATAAATGAGACCTTACAGCCTGCATGCCAAAACGAACGCCCTAAAGCCAAAAAGAATGTTTGGAAACTAAAAAGCACACTGGAGAACTAAAAAATACTCCCACGTTCTAAAAA
Source organism: Acer campestre (assembly GCA_954870605.1). Classification (NCBI taxonomy): domain Eukaryota; kingdom Viridiplantae; phylum Streptophyta; class Magnoliopsida; order Sapindales; family Sapindaceae; genus Acer; species Acer campestre. Next base: position 23,105,717 of record OX940802.1, read on the forward strand.
GCATTCCCGCATGCCTAAAAGAAAGCATGCATGCTTAAGGGTGCATTTGGCACGGAGATAGGACAGGACAAGGTGGGACGGGACGGGATAGGATAGGACAAGTTGTTCTGTATTATGTTTGGAAGGTCTGTGACAGAACTGTTAACTATATTGTTATACGTTTGGTATGACTGGGACTGGACGAGACAAGAGGTTCAAATGACTAGAGTGCCCCTCTTATATATATTATAATTATAATATATATATTGTAATATATAATGATATATATAATATTATAATATATATTATTATATATACATATTATATATTATAATATATATATTATTATATCAATATATTAATATATAATATATATAATATTATATGTATTATTATATATAATAATAATAAAATATTATATATTATATAATATATATAATAGTATATATTATTAATATATATATATCATATATTATATATAGGATATAATATATAATATATAAATATATATAATATTATAATCTAATTATTATGATATTATATATATATATATAATATTATGATATATATTATTATAATATATATATTAATAATATAGAATATAATATATTATAAATATATTATATTCTATATTATTGTGATATGTATGTATTATATATATATATATGATATTATGATATATATTATTATAATATATATTATAGTAATAATATATATGTATATATATTATAATAATATACATAATAGTATATATTATTATTAAACATATTTATAATTTTTTTTGAAAATTTAAAGGGTAAAATAGTCTTTTGTACTTGTCCCATGTCATGGGACAACCTTGTCCTAGGGTCTTGGGTGGGATAAAATTTGGTGGTTTTTGTCCCACCTTGTCCCGTCCCATCCTGTCCCATGCTAATAGCGTGCCTAACGTGGGACAACAAAAAGTTGTCTCGTCCTGTCCCGCGTACCATATGCACCCTAAAAGAACACCTGAAAGCCTAAAAGAACGTTTGGAAACTAAAAAGCATGCTCGAGAACTAAAAAGCACTCCTGCGTTCCAAAAAGCATGCCCACATGCCAAAAATAGAGCCTGCATGCCAAAAAGAACGCTCGAAAGCCAAAAAGAATGTTTGGAAACTAAAAAGCATGCTCCAGAAATTAAAAGCACTCCCGTGTTCTAAAAAGTATGCTTGCATGCCAAAAAGAACGCCTGAAAGCCAAAAACAATGTTTGGAAACTAACAATCACGGTTGAGAAATAAAAAGCACTCCCACGTTCAAAAAAGCACGCCCGCATTTGGAAAATGAAAAGCATGCTCGAGAACTAAAAAGCATACCCACGTTCCAAAAAGCATACCCACATGCAAAAGAAACTTTCCATAAGAAAAAGAATGCCCGAAAATCAAAATGAACGTTTGGTACCTAAAAAGCATGCTCAAGAACAAAAATGCACTCCCCCATTTCAAAAAGCATGCCCGCATGCCAAAAAGAAAGTTTGCATGCCAAACAGAACGCCCGAAAGCAGAAAAGAACGTTTGGAAACTAAAAAGTATGCTCGAGAACTAAAAAGCATACCCGCGTTCCAAAAAGCATACCCGCATGCCAAAAGAAACTTTCCATAACAAAAAGAATGCCCGAAAATCAAAAAGAACGCCCGAAAATCAAAAAGAACGTTTGGTACCTAAAAAGCACGCTCAAGAACAAAAATGCAACCCCCCCCCCCCCCCCCCCCCCCATTTCAAAAAGCATGCCTGCATGCCAAAAAGAAAGTTTGCATGCTAAACAGAACGGCCGAAAGCAGAAAAGAACGTTTGGAAACTAAAAACCATGCTCGAGAACTAAAAATCAATCTCGCGTTCAAAAAAGCATGCCCATATGCCAAAAAGAAAATTTGCATGGCAAAAAGAATGTCCGAAAGCAAAAAAGAACGTTTGGAAACTAAAATGCATGCTCGAGAATAAAAAACACTTCCACATTCCAAAAAGCATGGCCGCATTCCAAAAAGAACGCTCGGAAGCCAAAAAGAATGTCTGGAAATTAAAAAACACGCTTGAGAACTTAAAAGCACTCCCGTGTTCAAGAAAACATGCTTGCATGCCAAAAAGAATGCCCAAAAGTGAAAAGAACGTCTGGAAACTAAAAAGCACGCTTGAGAACTATAAAGCACTCCTGCGTTCCAAAAAGGATGCCTGCATGGCAAAAAGAAAGTTTGTATGCCAAAAAGAACTCACAAAAGCCAAAAAGAAACTTTGGAAACTAAAAAACATGCTCGAGAACTAAAAGCACTCCTGCATTACAAAAAGCATGCCCGTATGCCAAAAAGAATGGCCGAAAGTCAAAAAGAACATTTGGTATCTAAACACGCACGAGAACTAAAATGTGGTCTCGCATTCTAAAAAGCATGCCCGCATGCCAAAAAGACCGTTCCAAAAAGTAAGCTTACATGCCAAAAAGAACGTTTGGAAACTAAAAATCACAGTCGAGAACTAAAAAGCACTCCCGCATTCAAAAAAACACGCCCACATTTGGAAACTGAAAAGCATGCTCAAGAACTAAAAAGCACTCCCGTGTTCCAAAAAGCATGCCCACATGCTAAAAGAAAGTTTTCATGCCAAAAGGAATGGCCGAAAGTCAAAAAAATGTTTGGTATCTAAAAACACGCACAAGAACTAAAATGCAGTCTCGCATTCCAAAAAGCAAGCCCGCATACCAAAGAAAACGTTTACATGCCAAACAGAACACCCAAAACCAGAAAAGAAAGTTTGTAAAATTAAAAGCACACTCGAGAACAAAAAAGTAATCTTGCGTTCAAAAAAGCATGCCCGCATGCCAAAAATTCCAAAAAGAAAGTTTGCACGGCAAAAACAACGTCTGAAAGCAAAAAATAATGTTTGGAAACTAAAAAGCACACTCGAGAACTAAAAAGCACTCTCGAGTTTCAAAAAGCATGCCCGCATGCGAAAAGGAAAGTTTGTATGCCAAAAAGGACACCCGAAAGCCAAAAAGAACGTCTAGAAACTAAAAAGCACGCTTGAGAATTAAAAGGCACTCTTGCGTTCCAAAAATGATGCCTGCATGCCAAAAAGAAAGTTTGTATGCTAAAAGAACAACCGAAAGCCAAAAAGAAAGTTTGTCAAGACTTAGTTCTCAATAAAGTGAATGCAATCTATGTGAATATGTGAAATACTCAAAATGCAACAAGAGCTAGGTAACCCTATATGCTTATCTAGGATGATGATATATCAATTAAAACAATCCTAGATATCAAAAGTTAAATGACATATCATAAAGTTTAGCTAATCAAGATTAAGCAAAACCTAGATAGCTATCACAATACAACACTTAATCATGTCATCACAAACAATCTCTATCTTGTATCTAGCATATGAACATAAAGCATACAAGTAAATAAAGAGATGGCTTGACAAAAAAGAAACTAAAATTAGATGAAGTTAGTCAAAATCTTACCAAGCAAGTTGTGATGATGCAAAACCAAGCATGAATGATGCAAGATGTTTTTTGATGCACAAAGGAATGTATTTGAGTGTTTAAAGGTGAGTTCTTGAGGATTTTTCATTTGAAAAATGTTCTAAGTAAAAATATGAATTTTTGAACTCTTGGAGGCTGACCTAAGGCAAAAAGACAATATATAGGCTGCCAAAGTGAAGTGGTGTTATTTTGGAAAAATGCAAAAGACCAGAGTTTCTACGCCCTTGAATATGTGGCCATGATCCGCAGAACAAGGGTGCATAATACAATCAACCGTGAATTGACTGGAATTATGCAGCCTCTTTTTATGCCAAGGCTGCCGAACTAAGGGAACCGAAATACACCTGATCGTTTTGCAGTCACAAAATGCAAAAACAAGGGCGCCAAAAAGGGACCAGAGCTTCTGGTCTTAATTCGGCGGCTTGGATTATGCGGCCTAGGCAGCCGAACAGGGCACCGAATTGCCCTTACAATGCATCCTAAAATCTAAACGTGTTATGCCATAACAAGCAAGATGCAAACAATTTACACAAGCAAGAAGAGAGATTAAATAATCAATAATGCACATACATAATAAAGACACAACACATTCAATAAAAAGAATTATGCAAGTGTTGTGTGTGTGTGCAACTACATCTCTTCAAAGCAAGTAAGCACTAGAAATTTACCTTTTGTGCTTCTTCTCTTGAGGTCTTAATAGCCTAAGCTACCCTTACAACAAAACCCTCAAATGTGGCTTGTCTACGAAATTAGCCAATCAATAATTAGAGACCTAACAACACGAATCAAGATACCTATTACTAAACTCGACATGCAAATTTATTCACGAAACAAGAATCAAGATAAAGCCTATCGAATTCCTTCAGCAAACACAACAAAAACAAAACAAGGCTGAGAAGAGAATGTGTGTTGACCTTATAGATGTGTTGACCTTAGTACCATGGAGTTAGGATTATATAAGTGTTGGAAGGCTTCAATGTTGCTTCAGGAGACGAATTCTAGTGTTCACGAAGCAGGCAACAACCATCGTCAAATTTGTTTAAAGAGATTTTAGGGTTTCAATTTTGGGTATTTTCTAATAACTTTTGTGAAGCCAGCTTTGTAATACCTAATTAAACCCTAACGCTAATCTATAAAAAAAAAATATAAAAAAAATAAAAAAAAAGACATTGACACATAATTGGTACTTTAAAAAAAAAAAAAAAAAAAAAAAAGTGTTTTGGTTTATACAGTAAATCCCTCTCTTTTGTAATCCCTCCTTTTAGTAATTTTTTAAAAAATTTATATAAACAATGTGTAGAATTAAATTGTCATGAATAGCAATACTTTATTGTCCATCTAACTCATTGTCCATCTAAACTGAGATTCACTATTACTATTATTTGTTTTGTTTATTTTATAAAAGTCAACAAAAACATTCGATGCATTCAATATTTTTTTTAAGGAGTTGCTTCCATTTTAGGGGGATGGCTTTTAAACTAAAGCATATTTAGAAGATTTTTATATAAGTAAAGCTTATATCGAGTATAATACAATGAGAAGTCACTATTTAGTTCAGGGTCCCGTTGTAAATTTCATATGGGCTATTACACTTTCTGGCATGATCAGACAAACAAACACAAGAATATTTTTTCCATGAGCATAGCATGTAACAGTTGATTAACTAAACTGTGATAAAAAAAACCAAAATATTTGAAGACACAAAGTATATTTAATAACATGCAACAAATTAAGAATAAGAGGCCCAGGTCCAATTTAGGTTTCACGTGCAGTGGAGTAAGATTGACATGAATTTTTTTTGATTTAATAATGCATGTAGGAAGTGTGCAGTTGGCAATTACAGAAACACTAATTGACCATACACTAAAAAGTAATAATAACCTATATTGCATTTTCGAGAAAGTAATACTATCATTTTGTCTTTCCATTTAATATAGATATTGATTATGCATTGGGCAATTACTTAAATAAATCATCCATTGCATGCAAGCAGCATAACTTTATTCAATGAATTAGCTGCATTTCGTTATCCAAGAAAATTTGTTGATGTGTTTAATACACGATTGGCTTTTCGTTATCCAAGAAAATGTGTTATGCATTTTTTGGTTTTTTGACAAAGTAGTTCCATAATATGTATGTTGATGTGTCAATAGTGAGAAACCCAAAAATGTATATTCCACTACCATTCATGATTGCCCACTGCATCTCCCAAAAAATGTATATTTTTAATTTGCTACTGTTCATTGATTAAACCAAAGGTTCAACATATACATTACCGAAAATTCAAGCGAATGTCCTTCGAGGTCAAAATAATGGATGTTATAATTTATGAAATGATAGAACAAATCATTGCAGGTTTTTTTAAACTAAAGGGAATTCCTTAAAGAGTTCATACAATGACCAAGAGCACTATATCTGATGTCAAACATATTACAACAAACCCAAACAGGTGTGATCGACAAATCTTACACACTTGAACGGTGTGATTACATAGAATATAATTTAAAAAATAAAAAATAAAAAACTAATCAGATGGCCTAATCCAATCAACCTAAAATATTGCAATGGAAAAATACGAACATAGCTTACTCATAGGAAAGTTTCAGTTGTAAACGGTAGATTGGGCAGTTGAGTGCCTTCTCGAACCACTTGATGATACAAATGTGATGATAAATATGGGAGCATGGCATCAAAACAATTTTCCCTCCTGACGAAGAAAAATCTTCAAAACAAATCACACAATGTTCTCCCGGAAACGAACCCTTATCAATTTCCATCTTTATCAATTCCGACTTGAACAAACTTTCTTCTTTCATAGAAAGTTGAAGCACAATCCCAATTTGCACCAAAATTGGTGCAACTTTGTACTCTGGCGTAGTATAGGCTATAGACATTGACATATCGACAATTATTTTCGTCATAGTCTGTTCAACGTCTTTTGGTAGGTTAATACCGGAAAAGCATCCATGCAACTTACCTGACAATGAATATTCATCTTCTACGTAAATTTTATCAAATTGGACATGAAACTCGCATTGCATTGCGTCGTCTTCAATTGCACTGTGAAGAAAAAACCTTGTGCCAGATTTGTTATTTCTTCCGGAACTGCAATTGGATCATCCACATGTTCCACTGTCCAGAGTTGGAATCGGTAATCTCCACAATTTCTGCAATATATCATCATGACTGTTTATGAAGAATATGTTGCACTTACTTAACCAGTGACACAATATAAGGAATGTTGCAATTTCACTATTCATCATGGATGTTCAACTATCATCTTTATTAATAAATGCATGTGGTAGCTTTTTTTAGTTTCAATTAAAAATTCGTTAAATAGAACGAAAAAAATAAAAGCCTTATAACGATTTGTTGCTTTGTGGTGGGATGCGCATTAATGACATTCAATGACTTACCACATGCCTACAACAAAAATTACAACTACTACATATTAATTATTTCCAAACTATTATGTGGTATTATTGATATCAACATTATAATATTCATTTTATACTTATACAATAATTTATAATACCGTTATACCTAATACATTTCAATTTATACACATGTCTATATGAACATGAATTGAGCTAGTGTACACATTCAATAATAACATTATAACTAATGTATGTTAATTTTATACTGTGGTACTATGTGCATATGGGAACATGAATCGGCAAACCATATTACATAGGTATATCGTTAATGTCCCTTGATATCAACATTACAGTATTCATCTTATACTTATACAACAATTTGTAGTACCGTTATACCTAATACATTTCAATTTATATACATGACTATGTGATCATTAATTGAGCTAGTGTATACATTCAGTAATAACATTACAACTAAGAGTAATGTCATACAACCCAAATACTTAACCCAAAATTTAACCCAAATGATGTGGCAAGTGAGTCTTCATCACCACACACAACATGGGATGATGTGGTTAATGAGAAAACCACTTGCCACATCATTTGGGTTGAAATTTAAGCTAAATTTTTGGGTGGTCTAGCATTAGTCTATAACTAATGTATGTTAATTTTTCAAATGTGGGGAAACGAATTTTAATAGTTACAGAACAATTTGTAATCTTGTTGTAAGTTATAAAGTAGGAACATGAATTATGTTGTTACATGTTTGGCATATTAATATGAGTAATGCTATACAACCCAAATACTTAACCCAAAATTTTACCCAAATGATGTGGCAAATGAGTTGTCATCACCACACACAACATGGGATGATGTGGTTAGTGAGAAAACCACTTGCCACATCATTTAGGTTGAAATTTAAGCCAAATTTTTGGGTGGTCTAGCATTAATCTATAACTAATGTATGTTAATTTTTCAAATGTGGGGAAAAGAATTTTATAGTTACAGAACAATTTGTAATCCCGTTATAAGTTATAAAGTAGGAACATGAATTATGTTGTTACATGTTTGGCATATTAATATGAGTAATGTTATACAACTCAAATATTTAACCCAAATGATGTCGCAAGTGAGTTGTCATCACCACACACACAACATGGGATGATGTGGTTAATAAAAAAAAACACTTGCCACATCATTTGGGTTAAATTTTTGGGTGGTCTAGCATTAGTGTATCCATATATAGGATAATGGTAGACATCCAACACTTTTATCCATCATTTACATCCAACTTGATGGGGCAGTTGATATGCCACTTCCATGTAAGTTTCCATATTACTACATCATCTCACTTTATTTATTTATTTATTTTTATATTAAAGTACCATATTTAAGGAATACAAATTATAATTATTTTTAATTCAACTTATTTGATGTGATGATGTGGCAGCTTACAATGCCATGTTAGCTGCCACATCAAGTTGGATGTAAATGATGTATCAAAGTATTGGATGTCTATAATTATCCATATATATCCTATAACATAAGACCATTCTTATAAGACTCTTCAAATAAGAGTGACAGTAGAAGAGTATTTTGATGATGCTCATGAATGCTGAATTTAAAAATTCAAACATTTCGTTTTATCTCCTAAGGCTGTGTTTGTTACACAGGATTGGAAAGGATTGGACAATTTTTAGTCCTGCTCCCACATTTGGTGTGCAAACAGGATGGGAAAACAGTTTGGTGGGGACCACCCATTATCCAGTAACTGTGGGATTAAATAATCCAACTTGATATGTTGGGACTATTTTAGTCATAGCCCTTTATATTATTTTTTATTTATTTTTTGTGTGGGACCCACCATTTTGTTTTTATATTGTTAAGTTTTTGGATGGGACCCACCATTATATATTTTATATTATTACTTTTTGGATGGGACCCATACTTTATTTATTTTATATTATATTATTTATGTTAGGTTTTTAGTTTGTGTTGACATAAATTCCATATCAAAACAATGTTATTCTTGTATTTGATTAGTGGTCATAGGTTGATGATTGAAGCTTCAAAGGAAGATATGGCCAAAAGTTCAAGCAAGAAGAAGCCTTTGAAGGGGAATGGACTACATTGCACTATTAAGGTAATATTGACCTCATTCTTCTTCAAGGCAATAGGCACACACACAAAAATCATTTATATGTGTCCCTGTATCGTTGTGCAACATTTATATAGCACATTCACATGTTTTTACATGCTCATGCATTGAACTCAAATTCTCATGCATTGTAGAATTGTATGTTCTAAGACTATGTCTAGGAAACGGCATACATGTGTGACATTGTGCTTATATGTTTACGTTTTGTTTTTGTTTTTGGACTTGAACATGATCTCTTATAATTTCTTATTGAGTCCTAGTCATTTGGTTACTCATACAATTGATTTCGAGTCCAAACAATGTAGCTATGCTACTTTTCGTTCTCATTTGTTGAGTTGTGTTCGTCTTCGTTTTTCGAGATGAATTCTCAACATTTTGTCAAACTTTCGTAGTCATCGTTATGCGTAAGGGAATCATGATTCATAATTCAAAAACAGATTCGAAATCAGAGGTCGGAGGCCTAGATATGGCCGAAGAACATGAGCAGAGCACGAGAGGAATAAGCAAGGCCAAAAGGCCAAGCTTGCTGTCCACATGTGAGCCACGTGTGACACACGGGCTGGACAGCTCTCTGTCCACGTGTGTCACATGTGGTCCACACGTAGATTGCCACGTGGCTGCATTGGGTAGCTTCTCTCTCTCTCTCTCTTGCTCCCTTTTAAATATTTTCATTCCCTCTCATTTTCAAGTAAGAAGTAAGAAAGAAGAAAAAGAGTGAATCTATCCAGAATTTTTCTCCAAAATTTTCTTATCTTCCAAACACCATAACTTCCTCGTATGAAGTCGGATTTGAGTGATTCAAATTGGAGATTGTTTGTAATTGAGTCCTCTACCATTTCCAAGTGATCTAGCAGTCATTTGATTGAGTTTTCAAGGTGTTCTAGCTAGAAAAATTTGACAGCTCATGATTTGGAGGTATTGACTTTATCTTTGTGATTTCTTCTTTTATAACCTTCAATTTGCTTGGGGTTTCTTCTTCTATATGTATGTATATGTTTAGTGAATGCTATTGAGAAAGATAGCTTCATAATAAATCTTAATCAAAAGTCTAATTAGAGACAATTGTGAACTAGAATTTTTGATTCTATGATTTTCACATGTTTGAGAGTTGTATTGTGATTAGATTGACATCTAGGATTATTTGAGACTTGATTGAATGATTTCATGATTGATAATCCTTGAAATGTGTTTTGATCCTTTGATTGATGAAATCTTGGATTAAGGCTTTTGTTTGTGTTTTTAGAGATATCTAGGATTTAATTGATTTATCAATATATCCTTTCTCTAAATCTTTGGCAAGATTACTCATTGAATACATTCTATGTTTCTAGCATTTATTTGTATGTTTATAACATCTTGAATTTGTACTTCATGATTATGATATATTCAAGTGTTATATGTTTGAATGGAACTACGAGCTTTTGTGTTTAGGTGTTTTCACATGCTCTAAGTTTAATTCATGTTTTTGCATCTAGACCTTTATTCTTGTGTTCTCACATGTTTAGGTCTAGTTGTTCCATAGAATATATTGATCACGTGTTCTATGTTGTGTTGATTGTGATTTGTATCATTTGCATTACTTAGATCATTTGCCTTGAGGAAAGGTTAAAGTCTCTTTAAAAGTGAGTGAAGCTTTGTATTGAGCAAAAAGTCTTGGCTAGGAATGAGTTCCGGATAGCCAAGCAAAAGTCTTAGCAAGGAGTTGAGTACTCCGGATGGTTGAGCTAGGAGAGCTTAACTAGGATCCTAGTGATCTAAATTGCTAAGCAAGAGAATTTTCCTAGAGGTTTGAGAGCCTTGGACAGGAAATTGCTTCCTAGAGGTGTAGGACACACCTTGGATAGGGAGTAGGCTTAGTGATTCACTAGCCCAAGGGTAGATTAGGATTTGATAGCTTGAGGTGGATATCGTAAAGTTGATAGCCTTGAGTGTGTATGTCCTTTTCATATAGTGGATTTGCTTTGCCGGTGATTGTGGATTCAACCCATGGATGTTTCCTCTTCGGAGGTTTACCATGTAAAAATCTTTTGTTTATCGTCTCTTTCTCTATCTCTTTTATATTGTGTATGTGTATGTGTTAATTTGTTGAATATCATTTACTTGTGTTGTATATTTGAACAAGTACCTGTAAAGAGTGATTTGAAGAACAATCCTCTTTAAATCAATTTGTATTTGTAATCTATCATATTTGGTTATTCTTGTAATAACTTGGAACAATATTGATATACAAGATAATCTTTGATTTTGTATTTTAGTGATATTATACCTCATATAACAACTTGTTATATGTAGACATTGCCTAAATGTTGATATGCATATCTTGTCTATGTATGAATGTTCCATTTATATGTAGTATGTAAGTCTACCTTGAAGGACAAACATAAGTTTGTTCAAGGGATTGAAATTAGGTGATATTAAATTTATTTAGTCCAATCTGTACTGAACCAAACACGTCACAGTACTAATTTAGTCCAGTCCAATCCAATCCAATCCAATCCCTTAAAAATAGTCCAATCCTATCCAATCCAATCCCACACACCAAACGCACCCTAAATGTAGTTATGATTTGTCAATGTTAAGGGTAATTGTGTAATTTTGCTAGTAGTTTATAAATAAAAGGGAACCCTAATCCCATTTAAACGTCGTTCATCACTTTAACCAAACCTACCTCTCTCATTCTCCCTCTCTCACACACACACACACTCTCTCTCTCTCTCTCTCTCTCCCTCTCTCCCTCTCCCTCTGTGAACGCAACAAACCAGAAAGGGCAGAGGTCATTATCTATACTAGGGATCCAATCCAATCCAATCCAATCCCACACACCAAACGCACCCTAAATGTAGTTATGATTTGTCTATGTTAAAGGTAATTATGTAATTTTACCATCAATTTATAAAAAAATTAAAAAAAAAGGGAACCCCTAATCCTATTTAAACGCCATTCATCCCTTTAACCAAACCTACCTCTCTCATTATAACTCTCTCTATCTCTCTCTCTCTCTCTCTCTCTCTCTCTCTCTCTCTCTCTCTCTCTGTGAACGCAAAAAACTAGAAATGGCAGAGGTCATTATCTATACTAGGGAACAGTTGGAACGCACTATCCAACATCTTGAGGATCGTCTAGAAGCATTGGCCAGTAACCAAAATCAGATATCAGATGTTGGTGATTCGAGCAATCTGGGTTTGGAGAGGGAAGATTTACTACGATGTATACAACGTTTGAAGGACTGTCAAAATGAATTGTCCACCATCGTTTATCGCTCCCTAGATACTGTGAAAATCAAGTCCCAATACTTTTCGGGTTCAGATGTTGCTGGTTCCTACTAGCTTGGTCTGGAGGATGGTTTCAAGTTGCTTAAGGATTATTTGAAGAAGATTAAACCTGATGGTAATTGGGATAAGGTTTGTGGAAATACTGCAAAGGAAATGTTGAATAAGTGATGACTCTTTTATGTTAAACTTGGATGGGTTTTGGTATTTTTATATGTTTTGTATCTGTTTTTCTTTTTTATGATTTTTGTCTGTAATCACACCTTAAAGTTGTTGTTGAATTTGCATTGACATCTCTGAAGATGTGTTATCTGTTTTTGTTCTCACCAATGTCTCTGGGTTGCCTTAAATATCCATTTTGAATTTGATAAATGCATTGCTTGTGAAGTATGTGTTCGTGTACGTCGGTTGACTGGTTTTTATATATTTCACCACTGTAATATGGTATGTTTGATGACTTTTTAAGGAACCTTTTAATCAATTTCAACCTCTTTCACACCAAAGTAAATTTGTATTTCTGGAGATTTCATAAGGATTGGATGTAATTATAAATGACCTTAAAGAAGATAATACCGTATAAAGTATAGTTGAAAAGTAATGGTGTTTGAATTAACAAATTTTCAGATCATAATTCAATTGATTCAATAGATTCATTGAATAAATTTTTCAAACTGTAAACACTATATCCAATGGATTTGATGTTTGCTATTACAATATTTTTTCGTTAGGATATGCTAACCGCTGTACTAAATTAATTATTAAAACAAAATTATTAAAAAGTAGAGTTAAAAATATAACAGTGTGTACAGTTACATTAATAATTCGAGTGGGAAGTGTGCAATTGGCTTGGCAAGTAAGGAGACATTAACTGGCTATACAATACGAAACAATAAAAACCTATATCGAGTTTTGGAGAAAGCAATACTATCTTTTTGTCTTTATATTTAATACAAATATTGATCATGCATTGGGCTATTAATTGAAGCATATTGGGTTATCAAAACATTAAGATTTTAATTGAGTTCAAATATTGATCATGCATTGGGCAATTAATCATAGCCTATAAGGTTATCAATACCTAGATATGTTAATTGAGTTTTAAATACTGATCATGCATTGGGCAACTAATTGAAACGTAAAGGGATATCATAACCTAAATATTTTAATGGATTCTAAATATTGATCATGCATTTGGCCATCTATCTGCATCACTTTATCCTTTTGTTATGCATTTAAGTAATCATTGAAAAATGCATGTACACACAATGCATGTACATTTCTCAATTAATATAATGTTTTCAGACTACTCAATAGCAATAGTTCATAGACTAAAGAAACACACCATGTAATTACAACCTAAAAATGAAAATAAAACCAACAAAGGAAAATTTGCAATATAAAATGAGATGACACTTCTTCGGAATTGTACTCCATCTCAAAATAGGAGATTCATCATATTTTTTATCATATAGCAAATATCATAATATGGAAAAAAAAAAATAGGAGAAACAAAAAGAGATTTGCTTTACAGAAGTTATATTGAACAAATTTTATAGGAAAATGATTCAGTTTATGTTGGACCTATACAAATTTCACATCCTTAAGAAATTAAGCCTAAATTGAGAAGAATAATTTATTAACACATCAACTGGTTGGATATGGTCAATCTATTGATTTGATGGATTCATTTAATGATTTTGAAAAATTAAGCTAAAAAATTCAAACCACCATCACAATATCCAATGGATTTGATAGATGCAATCTAAATTAAATTTTTTCTAAGGATTTGCTAAGATCAGTACAAATATAATAACTGAAACAATTTAAATTCGATTCCACATCAAACAAAACCAACTGAATTAAAAAAAAAAAAAATTAATAAGTTTGTTCAGCCGAAAAGATTAATTGGAAAAAGAGATGATGATTTCTAATTGTTGGTAATGTCACTTGCACTACAAAAGATGTAGTAATGCATAAATGCACCATCACTCTATCCAATGGATTTGATGAATGAAATTTGAATGAAACGTTTTTCTATGGATTTGCTGAGTTCAATCAAAATATATTAATTGAAACAGTTCAGATTCGTTTCCACATCAAAAAAAAAAAAAAAACTAAATTAAAATAAAATTAAATAAGTTGGTTCAACCGAAAAGACTAATTGGGAAAAGAGATGACTATTAGTAGTTCTTGGTAATATCAACTTGCACTACAAAAGATGTAGTAATACATAAATATATATAAAATTTATTGCGGTGGTTCAACTGAAATGATTAATAGGAAATCGGGATCATGATTGCTTCATTTGTATGCCAAATAATTATCTAAACAATATTATAATCATTGGAAAATTGCATTATAGCAATATTAAATCGTATTACAGATTCCACAAAAAAAAAAAACAAATTGTAAACGTTAATAGTTGATTATATCTTTTTTTTTTATTAATAGCTAACGATATGTTGTTTTAAAATTTTAATTAACCTTACAAAAGTACAAGTTAATTCAACTTTATCAATTAATCCTGAAATAATAATTCACATTCATTGAATCCAATCAACCTGGATATCAATCAATCAATAGGTATGTTTTAGAAACGCAACTAAACTGCTCCAGAATTACTTAAGATCAGTTTAATAAACACAAGAAGTAAAGACGTTATATAATTACAAACATTACAAAAACAAAAACAAAAACAAAAACAAAAACAAAAAAAACTTTACAAAACAAGATAATGAAACCAAAAAAAGTTTCAGGTGTGATTAAACACATTTTACATAATAAAGAGTGAACAAAAAAAAAGTACCAAAAACTGCATCAGTCCTTCAACATGTCCTTTGTATGACTTAGGTCAGCCACATCCCAATTGCCTTTTGGATAAACCTTCTTCATATAGTCCTTAGAAACCTTAAACTCGTCCTCCATACCTAGATTGTACGCACCAGACACATCCTTTCCAGTAAAACGTTTGAACTAGATTTGGTCAAGAGCAGGGTGGCGAAAAAGCTTACAGTTTACTGCAGTTATATCGCGTTCCAATTTCTGTATGTTACGAACCATCGCCTCTTGATTATCACAGTTGAAGTTGGAGTCAGTTTTCAATTTCTTTGTCATAGTTGCTGAAGGGTTTTCCATGGTGGAGAAACAAAAAAAAAATGAAAATACAAAGAGAGAGAGAGAGAGAGAGATTAAATGGAGACAAAAAGTTATTTGGTGAATATATATATATAGTAAATAGAAACAATGGTCACAATTATTGTCATTCAATTCGGTGCCACCTGGAATCCAAAACGGTCATAGTAAATATATATTTAAAATTTAAAATTCATAATTGTTGGCATTTGGTGCCAATTAGACCCTTTGGAATCCAACCATGTGTGACATAATTTGTGTATAGTTCAATAATGTGTTACCATATACAATCTTATTAAACATTGATTACTTTGCAAATATAAAATATTATACTGTTATATCTCATACTTAAACAAAATTAATATGGGATCATCCATGAATTGAACAATTGTACACATTAGTGATAACGTACATAAATGACTATATGGGATAATGAATTGACCTATTGTACACATTTACGAATAATTCAGTAACTGCTATATGTTAACTTGTCATTTGTAGTAATGTGTGCATATGGAAGGGGAATCATATGATATAGGTATAGCATTGATATTCTTTAATATAAACATTACACTATGAATGCTTAAAACAATTTATGTGCATATGGGGACAAGAATTTCATAGTCGGACAACAACTTATACTACCGTTATAACTAATAAATTTCAATTCATATAAATGACTATATGGGAAAATGAATTGACCTATCGTACACATTTACAAATAATTCAGTAACTACTATATGTTAACTTGTCATTTGTAGTAATGTGTGTATATGGGAGGGGAATCATATGATATAGGTATAACATTGATATCCTTTGATGTAAACATTACACTATGAATGCTGAAAACACTTTATGTGCATATGGGGACAAGAATTCCATAGTTGGACAACAATTTGTACTACCGTTATAACTAATAAATTTCAATTCATATAAATGACTATATGGGAAAATGAATTGACCTATCGTACACATTTACAAATAATTAAGTAACTACTATATGTTAACTTGTCATTTGTAGTAATGTGTGTATATGGGAGGGGAATCATATGATATATGTATAACATTGATATCCTTTGATATAAACATTACACTATGAATGCTTAAAACACTTTATGTGCATATAGGGACAAGAATTCCATAGTCGGACAACAATTTGTACTACTACTATAACTAATAAATTTCAATTCGTATAAATAAATATATGGGAAAATGAATTGACCTATTGTTCACATTTACGAATAATTCAGTAACTACTATATGTTAACTTGTCATTTGTAGTAATGTGTGCATATGGGAGGGGAATCATATGATATAGGTATAACATTGATATCCCTTGATATAAACATTACACTATGAATGCTTAAAACACTTTATGTGTATATAGGGACAAGAATTCCATAGTCATATGATAGGGAAGATGAAATATTATTTCCTTTTTATTCTTAATGGATTCAGGATATTAAAGAAATGAAAGAGGAATAAACATGTGCAATAAATGCATCGTTTGAGATAATATTTTATGGAAATTGCTTGGGTACTGATTGGTCAGTACCCAAGGCGCTGACCCCACCAATAGGGTGTTGCCACTTTACTGACTGGCTTTTTTCTCATAGTTTTTTACATTTATATCTTTGTATTCTTCATAAATGGGCTACGTGACAAAGGCTCATTGGTTGGTCAGTACCCAAGCATTGTCCATGTGTTATGGTGTGTTAAGGTTATTTGAGTAATTTTATAGAGATGATGTATAAATAAAAAATAAAATAAAAAACTAAAACTCTAAACAACATAAATAAAACATTCAGAAACTCTAAAACTCTCTCTCTCTCTCTCTCTCTCTCTCTCTCTCTCTCTCTCTCTCTCTCTCTCTCTCTCTCTCTCTCTCTCTCTCTCTCTCTGTCTGCTGTGTACATCCATCAATCTTCAAACAATCTACACCCCGCAAGGTTGGTTACATTTTTTTCTGTTATTTCGTAACTTTGGATTACTGTTATTGTAGGTTTATAATTTTGATTTAATATATTACAATTTTTTGTGATGATTATTGGTTTTTATATGTAATTAAAAGAATCAAAGATGAAAATTTATACTCAACTAGGTCTGATAATGGTGTGATGGTTTATCGCATTCATACCCAGATGGTGTAGCCACGTTTTCATGATTTTTAGTTTGTTTAAAGTTAATCCTGATTGTTGTAATTCAAAAAAAATTGTCTTCATTTATAGCTGCAGCTAAGTTTGAACTTGTTTAAATTTTATATATAATCTTGTTGTACAATATTATACTTGCGTAAGTGCTTACATGCACTTGATCTGACTTTTAGATTGTTATTTTTGAAAATTAGATAAATATGGATATTTAAATAGCTTTTTTTTAATGAAAAATAATAATATATTAAAATTGTTTGTTTGTTTGGGGAAGGTTTTATTCATATTCTCTCACTTGCACAATAAAAGGTTTTGTTAATGTCATCTTCCTCTTCTTCAAACGTAACTGGGTATAGGGAGGGAAATTGCAAATGTGGGCTACCATTGAGAGAATATCTTGCCATAACACATTGGAACTATAAAAGACTATTCGAAGGGTGTTCCAAAGGAAAGGTTAGTGAACAATAAGCAACTATTTTTATTTATACTTATATAGATTGATTTATGAATCAATACAACTTACATTTCGGGTGTTAAACTACAGAAAGAATTTGGTGGATGCAATTACTTCAAATGGTTGGGTCCTGAAGTACCGGTTACAATTATACCAGCTGATATCTCATTGGTTGAAGAATTGCAGAGGTTACAAAGGGAATTTCATAGGTTGGAACGACTTCATCGGTTCTACGAAAGCGAAAATATGGGCTTAACAAATCATGTTCAGGTGTTGGAGTTTGATTTGGCTAAGAAGAGGGCAACCATTCAGAAAACTATGGCTTTTATATTTCTGTCTTCGATTGCCATTCTTTGGCTGCTGTGTAAATTCTCATAACAATGTGAAATGTAGAGTATCGAATAATATCAAATGTTTATATCCTCCGTAACGTAAAATTACAATGGTTCCTATAATTTCATTTTATTTAACATGATAGCATTATTTCTATAGATTTATAGTGATGTGTTCTTCATATTAGGTTATTTATGTTGTACCTTATTAATTGCCGTCAGAGTTAAGGTAAGTCTAGGTTTTGAGTTGGGATAATTTTGGTTAACTACGTATATGGCAACTTTTATAAGCATTAAAAACTTCTAGACTGTCTTTGAAGCATTTGTTGGGCTTTAGACACTTAATTTTTTTATTCGATTGTCATTCTGTAAACGTAATCTAAAACTTTTGCATTTATGAACCTCTTCAAACATATTGGCTCGCTGTGACCCAGCACAAAATATACAAACAAAACTAGTTAAATTTCAATGGAAGTCCTCTGAACCACATAGACTAGTATATAGAAAATTATGTGTCATTGTGGTCCAGTTCAAACTCCATAAATCAAACAAAGAACATGTCAATTGAAATAATAAAACAAACAACACAAACAGAATTATCAAAACAACAAGAAAATAATGAAAGTAACTAACATTCATGAGGATTACATAACAACCCAGTGACAACCAAATACATATAACAAACAAGACAAATGAAAAAAATCCAAATTCGTCATCAACCCAAAACACTAATGAAAGTGACTAACTGTCTGATTCTTTTTTTGGACAATTACGCCAGTCGTGCCTAGAAATGTGGCATATACGGCACTGATTTGGTCTTTTACGCTTCTGCGGCTTGGCTGCTGGTGTAGTAAGTGCAATCGGACTAATGGGTCTGCCTTTTGTCTTCATAACATTTGGATCTTTTAAAATTGGGCTCTTTCTACCAGAATCATCAACATTTTTGTTGCTATTATTTCGGAACTCATCATCCAACCCTTGCACAGTATTTCTCAGAATATTGAGTTCCCTTTTAATCAAATTGAAACCTTCTTCTGTTTGGCTCCCACAGTGACAGAGATAGTTGCACTCTGCACTCAATGAAGCGAACCGGGCAATATCAACCCTCTTCAAACAATCATTGTCGGGCTAGAGATGGATACGAACGTCATCTGCAGTTGACTTCGTCCACCTCTTAAATATCAAGGACTCTGGAATCTTTGTAATATTCTCCACTTTCATAACATAAAACATATGATAACAGGGAATTCCTTTATTTTGTAACAACTTGCATTCACACACATATATTTATATATTCACCAAATTCATAACATAAAATATGTGTGTGTGTGTGTGTGAATGCATCTCGCATATATACAAGGAGTAATTGTGATATCAACATGCAAACTCTATCCACACCTATCCAACTAAAGCATTTCCAATCTAGGTCAAACCGATATTCATCTAGGTTTTTGCTTTAAAAATAGAATAGATATCAACATGTGAGTGTGTGTGTGCATGTGGCTCGTTTATCTGTTTCTATTTATCAACCCGAGCTTTTCATAATTCTCAACTATACACCATTAAACCTTTTATTTTTCATTTCTTCCAGGCTTAGAATCAAATATATATTTTTTTAATGATTCTTTTCAACACTTCTTTGATTTTTCTAACATAAACATATACACCTCATGGCGGCTTTCACTCATCACAATGGCGTTGCTCTTTCCTACATTGGGCGGCTACACAACCAAAGTGTGTAGCCCTTTCTATAAGAGTGCTCGTTGAATACTATATAGTGCCGAAGTAAAATGGATACATACCATAGGTCATCTATCATGTACTAAGCAATAGGCTTCTAGATGCATCCATAAATTCTACATATTTTCAACCAGAAATACCCAAAACTAAAACATATAAGAGAAGCATTAGTGCACTTTTTCAAAAATAAGATTTTCAAGCTCAAGTGCATGATCTAGAAACAATGGAAGTTATTTGTTTAAAATCATTACTTCTTAAGTGAGTAGCTCTCCAAGACATTGATATTCAAATAAAGTTTTGCTCATCAAGCCACTCAACAATCACATAGAGACAATAATCAACACAAATCATGCTAATGGATCTTCAAAGAGTTTTAAACCTCTTATGTCCAAGGGCTTAGTGAACAAATCTGTAAGTTGATTTTTAGTAGGCATTGCTTTAGAAAAATAATAGAATATTCAACAAGTTCTCTAGTGAAATGATACTTAATATTTATGTGCTATGATGTAATACATACATAGAGTTAAAAAAATGAATTAGAAAGCAAGCTTTTAGAATAGAGAAATACCTTAGCAAGCTTTTTCACCAATGAAAGGTCTCTGCTCTTTTTATGAGCTCTCTTGGCTTGTTTATCTTCATGACAACAAGTTGTTGGTCTGTCATCCCAAGAGAATAAAGATCAAACACTTTCAACTCAAACAATTACATGAAAATGACTTTCTCTAAAAGTCTTAACAAAAAATTTCACCAAATAGATTTCAAAATACAACTTCTGTAAAGTTAATTAACAAATTTTGACTATCATAGTGAGTATGAGAATATTAAGTTCATGAATTGATTAGAAGCACCAAGTTTGAATACTAGACCAGAACATTACGAATAGCTTAGTCAAGCATCAAATTTAGAACTCTTATCAAACAAGAACAAAAATATTCTCATATGTGCTACTCAATCAAGCATGAGAGCACTCACCTTTGACCATATTGGTCTTAGGTGAACCAACACAAATAACATCATGATCATTACACATAGCAATATGAAATCTAGAAGATAAATCATCAACTATCTTATTTATGAAAATATCACTCACATTAAACTAATCATTATTGCCACGCACAAAAATTTCATCAAGACTCTTCAAATGATCATGGATAATACCCTTCTTCACCAACTTCTTCTCAACATTCATCTTATCATGATTATTATTAACAGGCATGTCATTGTTTTCAATCCAAATTTTCTTTGTAGGTTTCTTCACATGAATATGATCAATATGCACATTTCTCAAAGCATCAAAGCTATTATCATGTTTAGAAACTTTCAAAAAAGATTTATCCATTTCACAAGTATGCACATTATTCTTCTTAAACCAAACTTTCCTTGTTGATTTCTTTTCATTAACATGTTTAAAAACAACCAAAGGGAGTCTTTTCATCTCACTAGCATGCATCTCATTCCCTAGTTCACATTGTTTAATATACTTGTAGCATTTAGGTTTGATATGCCCTACAACATTGCAAAAATGACAAACCAGGATAAACTTAGAGATGTTATGTTTAGCTCTAAACTTAAACTCATGCTTAGGAGAATGATTAGGTAACTTTTTCACATTTTTATCTTGTTCCACATTTCCTAGTTTGTATTGCCTAACATATTCATAACACTTAGGCCTAATGTGACCAACCACATTAAAATAATGACAAACCGGAATGAATTGAGAAAAGTTACCTTTTGGGTATGCATGCTTTGGTTGAGAAGTCGGTTGAGAAGTTCCATAGCTCTTCTTGTTTTTGTCTTTGATGTTAGAAGGAATAGTAGTTGAGTCTTTCTTCGTCTTGCATTTTCTTAACTTGTTCTTGGTTGTAGGAGTCTTCTTCACTTCTTCTACAAAACCCAAGCCACTCTTATCTCCATGATACTTTCCAAACTTTATTACTCCATCAAGCTTAATGGCTCCAATCTTCATGCCATTAATAGACTCTTTGAGAACTTTGACTTCATCTTCAAGCTCACACTCCTTTATCTTCAAGATAGTCAAAGTGTTCTTTTTTTGCTTAATCTCTCCCTCCATGGCAAACAACTTCATAGTAAAGTCTTTATTTAGATTATCTATCTCTTGAGCACTTTCCTTTACCTTTGAAAAATACTTTTCAATGGTATTTTCATGCGCCTTGATGACTTTACTTTGCTTGCTAATCTTCTCCTAAGACATCTTCTTTTCATTGACGAGAGCTTTAATTATCACAACTAAATTGGCATTTATCAACTTCAACTTGTTGTTCTCTTCATTCTTCTTGACACTTTCATTAGTGAGTTGAAGGATCTTGTTATTGAAGCTTTTATAATCTTGATTTGAGGAGGCTTCGAACTCTTCATCATTTGAGGAGATTTTGATGCGGTCGTTTTGCGCAACAAAATAATGTTTTAAATGTGATCATTTTGAAAACCAATTTCACCACTTAAAAATCCAGTTAGATATAAATTTAGTAAAGTGGTAAGTTAGGATTCGTTCCACAGGGAATTAGAGTAATTAGTTGAATTAATTAACAATTCCTAAAATGCAAAATAAAGTAAATCATGGTAGTTTGGATGGTGTATGGTTTGAGAAGCCATCAAATATACATGGAAAATAAAAGCAATAAAATGTAATGACAATATGAATAGATAGGAATCCAATAATAACAACCTAGATAAGATAATGATTAAATAATTAATTAGAAGTCTAGGAAAATGATAGAGTAGCTAATGGAATTTGAGCAATGCATCAATGGCTTCATTAATGTACTATTCACACAATCAAGGACTGATCTCATTCAAAAGTGTTGTTTAGACTGTCACTACGAACCCTAAACAACTTCTCACCAAAATGCCTGACCGATTAAGGAAAAGGGGTCAAGGTGGGATCGGTTAGTGACGATCAAAGGCCTAGGCAATTGTGGTATGCCTACCCTCCAAAAGCCTATCCTATTCACTATGTGCTACAATCAATCAAGTCTGTCAATAACTTAACCAATTTTATCACAAATAAATCCTACAACATATTGCAATCAACAAGTGTGTCAATACTCAATCAATCACATAAGTGCAATATCTAATTAAAAAGTTAATAAAACTATAATTGAATAAACATAATAATAAAAGCCTTAATAAATACTCATTGTCCAAAAAGTCTCTCAAATCATCCCCCTAGAAAGGGGGTTTAATTACTCATAATCACAAACAAAGAAAGGAAGTAAAATGGAGAGAAATCACCCTTGGGTCTCTCTTGTAAGCTTGACCTTTCCTTGAGCTTCCTTGCTTGAGTCTTGTGCAAAGATTGAGTGTTGAGGATGTGTCTAGATAGGTGGAGTCATATGGGAAGTGACAAAGGAAATGGGTGGAGAAAATGGATAGAGAGGAGTGATTTAGGTGAAGTAATCTAGGTGTTTATTGGAGAGGAGAAATGGTGGGATTAGGAATGGTGGAGAAAGGAGGTTTATTGATTAACTAGAGATGTCAAGAGTTGGGAAATGGTGATGAATTTATAGAGTTTTCAATTTAGGTCACGGGTGGTAAATTACCAAAACACCCTCCTACATGGTAAATTACCATTTAACCCCAAAGAGGGGGTCATTATGTAATTTTCCCACCCAATCAAAAATGTACATAGAAGAGGTCGTTGTTTGGTTCATGGTGACATGTAGGGGCGATGCAATTGGCGATGCATTTAGAGCAAAAATCAACTCCCTATCACCATGGCGATATCGAAATGCAAATGGCGACATCGATTTATGTGGTTTTGTCATGGTTTCGAGAAGTGGCGACAAAAGGGGCGATGGAGGTGGATTTTGCGGCTTGGATTCTGGTGGTTTGGAGGAGCCAAAAAGGGTGGTATATTGTTCATGTGAGCTTCGGCGTACATTTGGAACGCAAATCGGTCGAAATAAGTAAGGGAATCGCTGGAAACAGCGGCCGTAAAAAGGCTAGGGTTTGGAGCTTCATCCATAGCCACCAGGCAAGGAAGAAGATGAATTTGGTGAAGAAGATAGGGTGAATTTAGCAAGGCCAGGGGGTGCACTCAACTGCTTCTATTTTTGTCTTGAATTGGGTGTATTTAGAACAGGGCAGGGGTACACGCACGTTTTAGGCTAGTGCTGATCTGCTCCTTTTAACCAAAACACACCGTATTGATAATTAGAGGAAGCTGGGCTGCACTCGAGTTTGGGCTGGGGTTCATTCAGAAGCCCTATCTCTAATCAAAACGCACCGTATCAATTGATGACGTGGCGCGTTTGCCTGATTTGCATGCCAAATTACACAAATCTCCTCTTTTCTCTTATAATATTACCATATCTTTAATCTTCCCTCATATTTTACACTTATACCCCCAACTGACCAAAATTACTCCAATGCCCTTGAACTTTGTAAATTCCTGAAAACACTTACTTTGCATAATTAAATCACGGGATATTACCCGAGATTCAAGTAAAAGAAGAAGAACATGAGGGCTAAAATCATACTAATTTTGATTCGATTAGATTTCACTATCTTCACTACTTGAAGAGTTTTCACTTTCCTCTTTACTTGAGGTACTATCCTCAAATCTTCCTTCATATATAGCCTCATGAGCAATGTGATTACTAGTAGATTCTCGATCATCCAAGGACTCTTCTTCTTCTACTACATCACTTACACTCATCCATGATTTATCATTGATGGCTCTAATGTAGGCTTTCATTGTATTTCTCCAAAAGGTGTAGTTACCACTATCTAAGAATAGAGGTCTAGCATTAAAGGCACCTTCTGGCATCCAATCACCCATAGCTCAAAAATACAACAAAACAAAACACAAACACTATAATATGGATCTATCTAATTACTTCTAGACACCTGCTCTGATACCAATTAAAATTCTCTTAACCATTTATAGTGTAGAATATACTTAGAGGGGGGTGAATAGGTATAGGCCCAAAATCTTCCAAATTCAAATTTTGCAGAATACAAGAATTAAAAGCACACTTGATAAAATATAGCAATTGAATTGATTTAACCAACACATGTGAAAATCAATATACAAGAGATGCAATTAATACAAACATATGGAAGATAAAGAAATATAAAACAAAACTTGACACAATAGTTTTTACGTGGTAAAACCTCAAAGAGGAAACATCCACGGGCTGATACCACAACCACTAGCAAAGCAAATCCACTATGATGAAAAGGACTTACACACTCAAGGCAATCAACACAATGTTATCCACCATAAGCTATTACCTCCTAATCTACCCTTGGGCTAGTGAACCACTTAGCCTACTCCCTATCCAAGGTGTGTCTTACACCTCTAGGAAGCAACTTCCTATCCAAGGCTCTCAAGCCTCTTGGAAGATTTCTGTTAACCACCAAAATTGGCGAGGGACCAAGGAAGAATTTTCCACCTTAACACAAGAAGTAGGTGCGGACACAATTTGGTTACCTCGACAGAGTGGAGCCCGACTGGCCCAAATATGAACCTCCTTCAGCGGGATCCACCCCGCTTGCATCTTAACCTGCAGCGAGGTCCAACCCCGTCATACTCTGGTCTCTCATAAACCCTGCAGCACCCCGACACGGAATTCCACTGAGCATCCCACTATAATACTAACCAGATATTCCCCAACTCCATCAGTTGGATGCCTACTGGCTCGCACTTTCTAGTAAAACTAGCCCGACAAAGCAGGTAGATACCGGGCAGCAAGATTCTCGTATCATAAACTAAAAACTCCATAAAAGACTCATTAAAACGCTGCCGTACAGAGGAGAAGTACACTTTCCCGCCAGAGAGTCCTATTTTGAGCAGGTCGATATACTAAGAATCCTACTAGGAAGGTAACAATTTGATCACGAAATTGACTCCTTATAGGAAGGAAAGACTAGATTCTACAAGTAAAGCTCCGAGATTATCTCCTAGAAAGAAGACGATCCTGCATTGGCCAAACCCTAAACCGAGATTTTAGGAGTGCATGGCAAGCAAGACACATATATATACAAACAGTTTCTTCAGGAAAGAGGGGCCCGAGAGACCACTTATCGACAGGCACAATTCTTCCACCATCATCATCTCCATCGCCGGGATTATGATCTGTACTCCATTGTAATCCAAATCAGAAATTAGTTCGTGTATTGTAAGGAAAAGAGACTATCCAATAAAACTTATTGGTTGATCAGTTTGATATACATCATTATTTAGCTCCGGCTTTGATAGGGATTTAGTCGGTATCGAACTACTTGATACCCCTCCGACCAAGGTTAATCTCGATCTTGGTCCCTTTAAAGTTGTTATTTGGAATTCTATCTCGATAACGATTTTTAGGTAAAAATTTCCTTGCTTAGCTATCTAGATCACAAAGATTCTAGTCAAGCTTCCCTAGCTCAACCATCCGGAGTACCATACTCTTAGCTAAGACTTTTGATTGGCTATCTGAAACACTTTCCTAGCCAAGTCTTCTTGCTCAAATTAAGGATTCACTTACCTTAACAAGAGACTTCAATCTTTCCATAAAGCAATGATCTAAGTTATGCAAATGATGCAAACACATGCAAATAGAGCAAGTAGATCAAACACACTCTATGAAGAATTAGATTTGCACACATCAAGCTCACAAGTAAATGTAACTAATTCTTATGAACATGTGATTAGAAATCTAGATTAGACATTCAAAGTCATTCACAAAAATATCTAGTACCTAAACATGTCAATCAAAGCTAGAGTAACAAGTTTTCAATAGAAATCACAAAACTAGCTTTGAAATCAAGTGAACAAGTTAACACTTGAAATCCACAACATATTCAATCCAAACAAGAACTAGATTTAAATGATAGATATCACAATCAAAAATCAAAGTTCATGAACATGTGACAAAAACCTAGAAATCAACAATCAAGCTCAAGAACAAAAAATATTTCTAGAATCAAGTTCATGTTCTTCAAGTTTATCAAAAAGATATTCATATGAAATCACAAAGGATAAACTCGAAAATCAATCAAAAAAGTCTAAAAATGGAATCAAAGACATTCTAAACATTTTTCATCAATCAATAAAGTAGATCCATGAAGTTGATCATAAGAAAAATGTAGAGAAGATGATTACCATACACAAAGAAGAACCATGAACTGAAATCAGATGATTGCGTTAAACTTGGACATATTTTAACTCTAAAAATGATTGGAAATTGTTCCTCTCTTCAAGACCAACATTTTTGGCTTTTGAATCACTTGATTCAGAGTTGAAATGAGAGAGATATGATCAAAATAAGAAATCAAAAATTGTGTAGAATTCTGCTCGAGATTTCAAATATATATACAGAGGGAAAAGAGATGGAGAAGAGTGGGATTTGGTGGCCAATCAAAAAGAGCCACATCACCAGCCACGTGTTTTCCAGGTGTGGCACACATGGGCAAAGAGGGACTTTGACCGTGTGTCACACATGGCCCACACGTGGTCCTCCCTGTGTGGCCTTTGGCCAAGCAAGCTCTCTCGTGCTCCTCTCGCGTTCTTCAACTGTATTCGGGAATTCGAACCCTGAATTTGAATCCGTTTTTGGATTACAAACCATGACTCCCTCATGCACAACAAAAACTACAAAAATTTGATATAAGGTTGAGAAATCATCTCGGAAAATGATGCCAAACACAACTCAACGAATGAGAACGAAAAGTAGCGTAGCAACATTGTTTGGACTTGAAACCTAATGAATGAGTAATTGAAATGACTGGGACTCAATAAGGAATCATATGAGATCATGTTCAAGTCCAAAAATACAAGAAACTAAAACAAATAAACACAATGTCACACAAGCATGCCATATCCAAGCGATAGTCATAAAACATACAATTCTATAATGTTTGACAATATGAGAATAATGCATGTGCATACTAAAATGAGTATGAATGTGTTATACCAAATTTTTGAACTATGATTTAGAGATACACATGTATGAATAGTGTGTATTTGCACTTACGCCTTTCAAGAGGAAGAAGAATCTTGATACCTTAGCATCCAAGTATACGATGTTCCCATTGAAGACGATATTTGCACAAGATGTTGCTTATTCACCTTTGAAGCTTCTTTTCTCCAAGAAACACCTAAGCAATAACTATTACAAATATAGAGAATTTTGCAATGGAATCAAGACAATACAAATAAAGAACCTTACACCAAACATTCTTTTTGGCTTTCGGGGAATTCTTTTTGGCATACAGGCTCTCTTTTTGGCATTCGGGCATGATTTTTGGGATGCGAGAGTGCTTTTTGTTTCTCGAGCATGCTTTTTAGTTTCCAGATGTTCTTTTTGGCTTTCATGCATATTTTTTTACATGCATGCTTTCTTTTTGGCACGCAAGCATGCTTTTTGAAACGCGGAGTGATTTTTAGTTTCCAAATGTTCTTTTAGGCTTTTGGGCATTTGTTTTGGCATGCAAGCATTCTTTTTAGCATGCAGATATGCTTTTTGGAATGCAGGAGTGCTTTTTAGTTCTCGAGTGTGCTTTTTGGTTTCCAAACGATCTTTTCGGCTTTCAAGCGTTCTTTTTGACATGTAAGATTTCTATTTGGCATACGGAGTATGCTTTTTAAAATGTGAGAGTGCTTTTTAATTACCAAGCGTGATTTTTAGTTTCTGGGCAATGATTTTGGCTTTTGGGCATTCTTTTTGGCCTGCAGGCTTTCTTTTAAGCATGCAGGGATGCTTTTTGGAACGCAAGAGTGCTTTTAAGTTCTTGACTGTGCTTTTTGGTTTCCAAACATTTTTTTCATCTTTCAGGCATTCTTTTTGGCATGCAGGCCTACTTTATATAATACAGGAGTGCTTTTAGTTTTCAAG
This sequence comes from Acer campestre, assembly GCA_954870605.1. Taxonomy (NCBI): domain Eukaryota; kingdom Viridiplantae; phylum Streptophyta; class Magnoliopsida; order Sapindales; family Sapindaceae; genus Acer; species Acer campestre. The sequence goes on from OX940802.1 coordinate 23,134,636, forward strand.
CATGTTTTTAGTTTCCAGACATTCTTTTTGACTTTCGGGCGTTCTTTTTGGCATGCATGCATTCTGTTTGGCATGTGGAGATGCTTTTTGGAATGTGGAAGTACTTTTTAGTTCTCGAGCATGCTTTTTTGTTTCCAGACATTCTATTTGGCTTTCAGGCATACTTTTTCTTATGCAGACTTTCTTTTTGGCATATAGGCATGTATTTTGTAACGCGGGAGTGCTTTTTAGTTCTCGAGCGTGCTTTTTTATTTCCAAACATTCTTTTGGCTTTTGGGCATTCTTTTTGGCTTGTAAGCATTCTGTTTGGCATGTAGGCTCTCATTTGTTGAGCTTTATCTTAACCTTTTGGTGCCATCTTTACTTGGGCACTTTTTTAGTATTCTCATTGATCAATTTTCTTCCTGGGATGTTATGGAGGAGGAGTTTCCTTGATGTCCATGATCTTGACAAAGTTCATCTTACTTGAGGAGGAAGCCTCCCTGTCGTTAATGTAGCCGAGACCTCTCTTGTCACTTGGTCTTTTTCCAACTCTCAACATTAGGTCAAGTTTCTCCGTGCTAGAGTCCATCTTGGTCATTGACTCTCTAGCTTCTTCAAGCTCCCTTTCCATTCTTTCTTCACTCATCTTAGCTATAGCTATCTCCTCTCTTAACATGTCTTTAATCTCTTTGGATCTCACTACTTCCTTACTCAAGTAAGTCACTTTGGTTGATAGTTCAAGATTCTCTTCCTTTTATCTTCGAATCTCCTTTTTATTCTTCATCCTTAAGCTTTCAAACCTCTTGATGTAGTCTTCAAGATGCATGCTCTCCAACTTTTCATTTGTGGAGTGAGATGAGGAGCCATCATTAATTGAGTCATCTTTCTCTTGAATGTCTTCCTCTTCTTCATCAACTTCTTCTTTGCTCTTATGGGAGGATGCAAAGGCTATGAAATTTGCCACATGATCTTCATCATCCAAAGATCTTTCTCCCTCTTCCGAGTCATCACTTTAACTCTAAGTGGCGGCCATTGCCTTTCCCTTCTTCTTGTTCTTCAAATTCCTACAATTGGGAGAGATTTGTCCTATGCCACCACACTCAAAATATTGGATGCCCTTTCTATTATTCTTTTCTTGAGTTGGTTCAAACTTCTTGAAGGGAGTCTTTTTCTTCAAGTCTTGGCCTTTGGATCTGAAGCCCTTCTTTTCAAAATTCACAAACTTCTTGAATCTCTTCACCAATAAGGCCATGTCTATATCTGAATCTTCATCCCTCTTCTCAACCTTGGACAGCTTTAAAGTTATTCCTTTCATTTTGCTTCTTAGGAGGTGTGGAGGTAGGACTCTTCCTAGACTCATAGGCTAGAAGCCTTCCAATAACTTCACTCGGCTCATATTCTTGTAATCACTATTTTCTTCTAAAGCCGTTACCTTGGACTCAAATTTCTCGGGAAGAGACCTCATAATCTTTTGCTTGATCCTCTTATCCGAGTAGGGGTCACCAAGTTGATGACTTTGGTTCACTATATCCATCAACTTCACTTCAAAGTCATTAAAGCTCTCATTCTCCTCCATCCTAATGGTCTCAAATTGAGTTTGAAGGACTTGAAGTTTGGAGTCCTTAACCATATCGGTTTCTTCATAAGCTGTCTCTGAGATCTCCTAAGCTTCCTTTGCAATCCTAGTGGTTTGAATCAATTTATATTAATTGTCATCCATGGCACAAAGGATGGTGTGCATTTTTTTGTTGTTCCACTTGGAGGCCTCGAACTCTTGAGCACTCCATTGTGCCTTAGGCTTGGGGACATCCTCTCCACCTCTCGTAGGAGTCATTGTTGGTGGAGTGTAGTTATCTTCTATTGCCATCCAAGCACGATCATGAATTTGGCAAATATAAGACTCCATTTTGCCTTTTGAAGAGGCGTAATTTATCCCGGTGAGCAAGGGAGGTCTTGTACTTGAAGCACCCTCGTTTCCACCACCGTTCTGACTCACAGTGTTTAGAGGTATGAATTAGATGAATGCAAATGTATGTAACAATCAAAAACACACAAAATGCAAGACACACCAAAAGCAAGGATCTCCTAAATATGTCTAGGAACCCGCTCTGATACCAATCGAAACTATGAAAACGCGTATCTAAAATACCTATAAGGGGTGGGGGTGAACAGGTTTTAATCAAGTTAATTACCAATTTTTATTGATTAGTCAATATTCAAAACCCACCCAAATATAAACAAATACAATCAACTAAATTTAAGTGCGGAAAACAATAAATTGCACGTTGATTAATTTACGTGAGAAATCTACAATTGTGAAAAACTCACAGGGATATGTCTAAATGGATGGATGTCTAATGGGTAGTAACAAAGGTAGGGAATGTAGATAATGGAAAGAGAGGAATGGTTGGGTGAAAGTAATCTAGATTTGGTGTTGATTTTTGGGATGGAAAAGATGAGTTCAAGTGTAAAGATGGATGAAGGTGAGTTAGGGTAAAATGGAGGAGAGAATGCTCTTCAATATCTTAGAATTTCATGTATATGAAAAACTTGTTTGAAATTAGAGAGGAAGACTCTTTTAAATTGGCTCACGGATCTGTCCTGTAACTGTTAGAAATGTTGATGTGGCATGTGTCGCAATCGTGTTTTCACAATTTTGGAGACAGCAATGCTACTGCGGCAGATGGTTATACTGTCTTTGATCTAGTTATCGCGATCTGTTTTCTTCTTTTTCACAGTATTGAAGACATCGACACCTAAAGAGCAACAATGGGATCCGAGATCTTATGAGTTATCTCTGTTGAATCACACAACGACACTAGGCAACGACGTTATACCTGATTGAATTCTTGGTTTTCTTCTTCTCTGTCGCAGTTGTGATCTCATAGCGACATTAAACTACGACAACACATCTGATTGATTTATCAAGATTTACATCTCTCAGTCGCAGTTTGGCTTTACAGCGACAGTACACTCCGACACCACACCTGATTGATTTATCAGGTTTTTACATCTCTCCCATAGTGTCCTTTATATCAACACTTGAACAACGACAATTCCTTGGCCTTGATCTTCATTGCTTCAAGCTCTCTGTCGCGGTGTGCATATGGCAACACTAAAACAACGACCCTGTTTTCACCTTTTTGCACTTTTTGTATCAAATTCTTCTCCATCTTCACAAATGCCCTTGTGGCACTAATAGTCCTGAAACAGTTGATTAACATAGTTAAAACATGGGAAAAATACCCGAGAATCAAGTAAAAAGAGTAGGAAATGGTGGCCAAAATCATGTCTATTTCGGCTGAATCATATAACATTGCTTCAATGACTGATTCTAAAATTGCAATTGTTAAAGAAAAGCTAATGGAAGTCATGAAGCTACTCAAAGAAGATAAAGACACAATATCAATGTGTTAGAAAGCAATTTTGAGAAGTGAAATAGGAAAGCAAATTGAATCCACCAATTATAAAGACTAAAGGACCTACAAATGCTAGATTGAAGAGCAATTTGGAAATGCAAAATAGGAAAGTGACTAAAGGTATAAAACTATCTACTATGTTACTATGTCTTCACATGAAAGGGTTTAGTACTAATTATTTTACTTAATATAAATTTACACTTTTCTTTATACAAGTCAACGCAAACATGTGTCTGTTAGCGGTTCGCATCAATTAACAAATGCATTTCATCCTACTGCTTTTAATACAACACTTTTTATTTTTTATTTTTTTACATTACAAAATATTACATTTTATTTATAAAAAAATAAAATGTTAGAAAGGACATTATAGAGTATTGAGTTATGGCTCATAACCCTTGTTCAAATAATTACTACTTTTAATACAACACCTTATTACTTTAATATGTCAAACACTTTAGGCTTCTATGACAAGGTAAGTCTAGTAGTATGCATTTCATTTATGTTCACTGTATATCTTAGTAACTTTTATATTTATTTATAATTAACGACTTTTACTTTATTGATTTTTTTTAGGATAATTTGCAATTGGCTCTTGGACATTATAACTTAAGTTTTTAAAACATGCTTTAGAGCATTGAATAAATAGCTCAAGATTTTTTAAATTTTATTTTAGGATAATTTGCAATTGCTTCTTGGACATCATAACTTCAGTTAAATTTATATATACTTCACATAATTTTCTAACTGAAATTGAACTTGTGATATAGGGTTCAAATAATTATGATGGTAATCACTTCCAGAATCAAGAAAATTAAAGTTGATTTGTACTTATTATACTCCTTGTAACATATTTATGTCCTTTAAGCATGTTTGAGGTGTTAATTTGTGCTTGCGTTTTTTTTTTTTTTTTTGGTTTTTTGTTCTTGTACAGGTATAGATTCATGTTGTTGTTTTCTTGTACAGGTTTAGATCCATGGAGTTCATTTAGGATGAATCTAATGATACCATTTCCAAAACCAAAAAACAAATGGAATGTTTACTAATCAAAAATCCTACTTAGGAAATGGAATTAAGTTTATGATTTCTGAATTCCACTATTTACTAAATTTTTAGAGAATTAAATTCTGTAAACCCCACTCACAAATCAGGAATTAAGTTCCTAATAAAAAGGGAACTTGATTCCTCCCACCCACCGTAAGAATCAAGTTCCCATTCCCGATTAAAAAATGAATTCGTGATATTTTTATTTCTTTTTTAATTTTTATATTAAAGTACTAGATTTAAGAAATACAAATTATTATTATTTTTTATTCAACTCATTTGATGTGATGATGTGACAGCTGATAAGGAAATGTCATGTCTGCTGTCACATCAAAATGGATGTAAATGATGGACAAAAGTGTTGAATGTCTACCATCATTTTTTTATTAAAATATCCTCACTTAAAAAAAAGGTCGTATTCATGATTATTGATTTTTGTTTTTAATTTACGTAAATAATATTACTTTACTTTGTTTGAATCTTCATATTGGTTTACATAATTAATAATTTATATTATTCTAACCGTGTGATTTATAAAAAAAAAATCATCTTTATATATACAAATTACAATATCATTTATGAACTAAAAATAACTACATCACTTTTCAAAAATAATAACGAATACATATTCGTATCTCTTATTTATATATTACTTCTATTTTTATTTTTTAAAATTAAGTCCTCTCTTTATCTAATGTTCATTTTACCATTTAATTAAGTCATCTCCTTCTTCTTCTTTTTTTTATAAATTAATTGAGACTTTTTTTTAATCAAGTTATCTCAATAGTTCTTTATCTAATTAGTTCAAAATTTACAATATAAAGATGTTAATTATTATAATTATAGTGTTATGAGTAATAGAAAATATATCTTTTCATAATAATAATAAACAAAAATCATCATTTTATATACACAAGTGTATTTTTGTAATTAAGTTTGTATCATTTTAATTCCTTAGGTAAACACTATAAATGGAATAAATTTGATTCTGTTTCCGATTTCTAAATTGTTAGTAAATACTGGAATGTAATTTAGTAACTTAATTCTGATTCCCCTCTATTCCGTTTCCAGTGGAATTTGATTCCGATTCCATCTATTTCTGATTAGTAAACACACCCCAAGATTAATATATTTAGGTATATATTTTGTAGTAGAAGTTCATGGTTCAAAATATATGGGTTGTAGCAATATTGAGATTAGTTTGGTGGTTTGTGAATTGCTATTTTGGACTTACAGTCTCTCTGATTTTTATTTTTTTTTAATGCTAATTATAAAAAGAAAAAGACTAATACACGATAGAAAGTATTACCTACAGTCTCTTTGATTTTGAATCACACTAAATTCAGTTTTGGGCTACTATACAGTTCTTGTTGTGTTACTATTAACGAGACCCGCCTATTAAGTAATCCTAAAAACTCGAAGGGCGTGTTTACCAATTAGGAATCCTTCATGAGAAAGGCAATTAAGTTCCTGGTTTTTGAATTCCTATGTTTATTAAATTTATAGGGAATCAAGTTAAATGGACCCCACACCCATATCAGGAATTAAGATCCTGAATGAAAGAGAACTTGATTCCCTCCATTCACTATAGAAATCAAGTTCCCTTTCCTGATTGAAAAAGGAATGCATGTATATTTACTGAAATATCCTCATTTAAAAGTAATAACTAATAAAATAAAACAACTGTCTCTATTTTGTCATTTTCTTTTATGGATTGTTCTCAGTCATTTTTTTTTCTCCATATCTTTTTCTCTCTATATATTATTGAATTTGTTATGTATAAATTTTTTATCTTGTGTGTGAAATCATATTTTCAAAAAAAATTGTATATTTATGTACCGCGGATTAAAAAAAAAGAAAGAAAAAAAGTGAATTGCCACCATTTTTGGGTATTTGTATAATACACATGAACTATCAATTATAAGAAAAAAAAAATGAACTGCAGAACATAAACCAATGTGAACGGCACCTGGGCATCTTGAATTCACGTTGCCTCCACCACCTTGAATTTCATATATACTGCTATTTAGACTACAATTTTTATATATACATACTATGGATTACATAAAATTAAGGGAAATTTGCACTAATATCCCTTAACTTTAGGTGAAATTGGACCTATAGACAAAATATCGATTTATTGCACAAACCTCCCATGGATTTCGTTGACCAAACGTTGACCACAGTTAAGATTAACTGTTGACAGGATTAACTCCTTGAAAAGTCATATTTACCCCTAGCCTCCCATCATCTTCTCCAATCTCCACCATCATATCTCCCACACCCAAACCCTAGCCACCTCTCATCATCTTATACTAAAATAATTAATAATTAAAACTAAAAAGATTAAAATTAAATAATAAAGCCTAGCCACATCTCACATCTCACATCATCATCTTCATATCCTAATCCAAATCCCATATCTTATCATCATCATCATCTTTTAACAAAACTCACATCTCATCATCACCATCTTCATCAAAACCTAGTCACCACCACCCTAACCCACCGAAATCACCGGTCACATGCGCCGATCTTTTCCAATCAAGGAGATCGAACCCAACAAAACCAGGTCCTCCTGCCCCCAAATCTCTTTTTCTCTCTCTCTCTCTGTTGCCTTTTTTCTTTCTCTTATCTGTTTCTATTCTTCTCTTTCTCTCCCGACGGTTTGTGGTCGGTTTGTGGTGGTAGGTGATTTCCGGACTGGTTTTAGGGTTCAATTGGGGGGCAATCGGGTAGATTTTGATTAGGGTTTTCGATGTGGTGGCTAGATTAGTTTAGGTTGTTGTGTGGTGACAGTGGTGGTGGGTGTTTCAGGTTTGGTGGGTGGTGGCTAGATTTTGGGGGTGGTAGGAGGGGTTTCTAGGTTTGTTTTAGCGGTGGCTGTAGAGGTTTCTGGGTTTGAAAGTGCCGGGCTGGGGGTTTATGAGTCGTGCCGCGGCTGGGGGTTTTTGGGTTGGTCGGTTATGGTTTGGCGATGATGATGATGATGATGGGCGATGGGGGTTTCTGGGTTGGTCAGTGATGGGTGGTAGTGATGGTTTGGCGATGATGATGATGATGATGATGATGATGATGATGATTAATTAATATTAAATTAATATTTGTTTTAGTTTTTTAATTGTTAATTTCAATTATAGAGCTGATGTGTTTGATTATGATTGGACAAGAGTTATTTTCCTTTAATTTATTTAATATCACTCTTGAAAGTCCATTTTGCCCTTCCAACCGTTAACTTGTAGTTAGTCAAACGTTTGGTCAACGAAATCTAGGTGATGTTTGTGCAATAAATCGATCTTTTGTCTATAGGTCAAATTTCACCTAAAGTTATGGGATATTAGTGCAATTTTCCCTAAAATTAATTATGTTTTTATATTAAAAAAATATTTCAACATGTTATATTATATATAAGGGTATTTTTGTAATCAACTTTATATCATCTTCATTCCATTTTTAATTTCAAAGTTAGTAAACGTTGGGATGGAATTTATTAACTTAATTCCGATTCCCTTCCATTCCCTTTCTACTGGAATTTGATTCCGATTCTTTTCATTCCTGATTAGTAAACACGCCAGAAGAGTTATACTTGTTATTTGACATTCAACGCAAATCTAATTGACACAACAATTAAAATCTTACTGAGCCCTATCCATTCAGTACATATATAACCTTTAAGGGGCTTAATTGTAATTTTACTTTCAAAGAAACTAAAATAAAAAAATAAAAATAAATGCTATAATTAAAAAGTAAAACTTTCTCTTTTTATATAGCTAATAGACATCCCAATAATTATTGGAGCAAAATTTTCTATCTTTAGTTTTTATAAATTATTTTATAAGTGGAAACTGTTTTGAATTAGGGATTTATCAATATCTTACGAGATTTTATTTTCTAAGCACGATTTGATATACAATTATGACTACAGATGAGGGGTCTCCCATACTTTGTGATTTAATTAGAAAATGTATATATATATATATATGGGTAGGATCTATGGCCCCATTTTTTTACACAAGATTTTACACAATTTCTTGTCCATTAAATTTTAGTTGTTTGGATAGACAAGATTCAATGATTTTTAATCTCTTTTCTCTTTTTTCATTTAACATTTGTATTTTCTCTCCCCTATTTATTCAATTATCTCTCCTAAATTTTATTATTTTATTCCATTCTTTCTCCTCTTTTAATTTTTCTCTTTCAACTTTTTTTTTCTTAGTTCTTTTCACTCTTTTTTATTTCTTTTCTATTTCTCTCTTTCTATACTAATCATATTTATTTTTTCCCCTCCTATTACTTTGACATAAAACTAGAAATTTTATTGATGCATCATAGGTTGGTTTTTCACTCTCCTCTTCTAATTTTTTTTTTTTTTTAAAAAAAAAAACTTTTTTGTTTTATCTTTTCATGCACTCTTATTATTTGATTCTTCAAAACTGACAAACAGTATTATTTTCACTAATATTGACTTTGATAATATATTTGGTATGACAATTTACAAACAATTTTTGTTTTAAATAGGTTAAAAATCAATTAGATACAATAATTTTGGCATAAATTTAGAAAGAGAAAACTTAATATCTCCATGATTTACGATAGAATCATATCAAAGAAGTAAAAATAAGTAATTATATGATATTTAGAGTTATCATATGTCATTAAAACTCGTATGAGAAAATATGCAATTCAATAAATTTTCATTAGTAGTTAAATGTTGTACATACTCATAAATTTTAATTGAAGTTTTTTTTCCTGGTAATTAACTTCTCTTTTTTTTCCTGAATTTTGAAAGATTATAAAAGAAATGCTAATAATTTATCACAAAAAATTTCTTTGATATCAATGGTCAATGTTGATATTGGTAAAATAAAAATGTGAAAAGACAAAGAGATAAACAATTAAAAGAGAGAAAAAAGAAAAAAAAAACGTTGAAAAGGAAAAAAAGAAGGAGAGAGATAATAATAAATTGGGGAGAGAAAAAACAAATATTAAATGAAGAAAGAGAAAGAAAGATTAAATACCATTGAATCTTGTCTTTCTAAATAACTAAAATCCAATGAACAATAAATTGTGTAAAATATTGTGTAAAAAAATGGGGCAATGGATCATGCCCCATATATATATATATATAAATATATACATAATATAAGAATTTTTATCCTGATGGTGGAGTTTCATTTTGAAGTCTTCTACCACCGAGACAAGAGATTCTTGGTTTGATTTCTATAATATGTTGGTTCATTTACAAGGATAAGCATCCAGACTACCATAATTTGTTCATCTACACTCTACAGTCATAAGCATCCAAACTACTGCAATTAATCACGCATCTACATGTATATAAATTAAACAATTATTGGGATTAGTAAAAGCAGTTTGTTATCTAATCCGTATTACTGTCACACATTAAACATTGTCAATTTTATAAAAATACACTGTAAATTCTATAAAGTGAAAATAACATCGTACATTAAGGACACTCATTCAATCCGACAATATCTTATATTTGAATTGTTTCAAGTTCAGATCACCTAGGTGGCCAGATGTATACATAAAAAATAATAAGTCCAAAATTAAACAAATGCACATGGGATGATGGGAATTGTCTAAAACACCTGATAGGCAGCAACATCTTAATGTGTGTGGTCATACATATAGAGAAATTTTAAAATGAGGATGTCTTAATATAACTTCATGAAGATATTGGATGTGAGTTACTAATTTTACATGATTTGACTTAAGTGTGTATGCACTTGTCAAAACTAGTGGCTCACATTCAATATCCTCATGAAGTTATATCAGGACGTCTGCATAAAAATGAGACTATATATATATAGTTTTTCTAATGTCAGTTCGTCCTGATATAAAATATACCAAGATGAAGAATGTGAATTATTAGATATATATATTTTGACTCAAAGTGTATGCACTTGTCAAAACTTCTTCATAATCTATGGTCCACATTCTTCGTCCTGATATATTTTATATCAGGACGAACTGATAATAAAAATACATTATAGTAATTTTTTAATGAGGACTTTTACAATGCACACTTTAAGCCATTTTTGATGAAATTGCATATAATCAAATATTTTTTGATGAGATTTTTTATATGCATCCTAAGAAAATTAAAATACATATTAGGTAAAAATTTGGAGAAATTTTCAAATGAGGATGTCCTGATTTAACTTCATGAGGATATTAAACGTGAGTTACTAATTTTACATGATTTAACTTAAGTGTGTATGCACTTGTCAAAACTAGTGGCTCACATTCAATATCCTCATGAAGTTATATCAGGACGTCTGCATGAGAACGAGACTATATATATATAGTTTTTCTAATGTCAGTTCGTCCTAATATAAAATATATCATGATGAAGAATGTGGACCATTAGATTTACATATTTTGACTCAAAGTGTATGCACTTGTCAAAACTTCTCCACACAATCTATGATCCATATTCTTTGTCCTGATATATTTTATATGAGGATGAACTGACAATAAAAAGACATTATATATATAGTAATTTTCCAATGAGGACTTTTACAATGCACACTTTAAACATTTTTTTGATGAAATTGCATATAATCAAATGTTTTTTGATGAGATTTTTTGTATGCATCCTAAGAAAATTAAAATACACATTTGGTAAAAATTTAAAATTTAGAAATTTTTTGGATTTGAGAACTATTTTTTCTTATATTTCCCAATTTTTAAATGTTTTATCTTCAAAAAAATCGGAAAAAAGTAGTTCTTGCACATGATTTTTTTTTTTTAATTTTTTTTTCCATAATCGTATTTCAATTTTTTAACCATTCATACAAAAAATCAAATCAAAATTCAATATATTCCATATAATTTCATCAAAAGGTACTTAAAGTGTGTACGGTAAAAGTCCTTATTAGAAAATTACTCTTTCTTTCTATATATATATAGAATGTGGATCCTCTATCTTGATATATATAGATATGGTTAAACGGTTGAGGTTTATTTATTTATTTTACTTCCATTGTCATTCAATTATATATGGTGGTCCTCTGGTAAGAACATTCTAAAATCATAAGTTAAAGATGTCTAATCATAGTTATACAATCATATCGGGTGCAGGAATTTGTTAATGTGAGGCTATACAACTAGCGTGAATGTTCGGCTGTTAAACGTGGAATTATAAAGTGAATCATAAAGTCGGACGGTCCTGATAAGAGAATTGCTATTTAGGATATCTCTCATCTCCCCCTAATATAATCTACGACTCTCTCTCTCTCTCTCTCTCCACATCACTCATTTCATTTTTGTGGTCTCACTCTCAGCTCTCAAGTCTCTGAGTCTCAGCCATGACTACTCAAGGTCAAGTCATCACCTGCAAAGGTACCCTCTTATCATCTATCATCTCCTGCTATTCTATGATTACTGTTTTCTGTGATCGTGCGTGAAACCCTAATTTTACTCTGATTTTTGAAAAGCGGCGGTGGCCTGGGAACCCAACAAGCCATTGGTTATCGAGGACGTACAGGTGGCTCCACCACAGGCTGGCGAGGTTCGAATCAAGATTCTCTTCACTGCTCTCTGCCACACTGATGCTTACACGTGGAGTGGCAAGGTATATCCTCTACCTTAGTATCTTCTACTTTTGTTTATACATTTTATCGTTAAAATGTCAATAGAATCTATAGATGCATCTGCTTTTGCTCTTTTTTTCTTTTTCTTTTTTGGATTTGTGACTTGTGGGTGATATTCTATTGTTAGATTTAGTAAAATTGTTTTGTGATTTGACTGGATTGTTGTTAGTTATGGCCTTATGGGTTCTATGTTTAGTTGGGTTTGTGATATACTAAGTTTATTCGCCATATTTTAAATGGAAAATTTTAGCTCCCTTTATGGCTTTATGCATATGATTTTAATTATATACATCCATGGGATTATTGTAGTAAATTGCAGCTGTTAACATTAATCTTTTCAACCATTTGCGTTGGTTTTGATTTCTTTGAAGGCCTCATGATGGTGATGGTATTGTTTTCCTAATTGTTTTCTAAAATGTAGATGGCATTTTGTGTACGCAGGGTTTTTTTTTTCTTTATTCATTGGTTAATTTGAAAAATAAAGATTGCAGCTGTTAACATTAATCTTTTCAACCATTTGCGTTGGTTTTGATTTCTTTGAAGGCCTCATGATGGTGATGGTATTGTTTTCCTAATTGTTTTCTAAAATGTAGATGGCATTTTGTGTACGCAGGGTTTTTTTTTTCTTTATTCATTGGTTAATTTGAAAAATAAAGATTGCTTAGTATGTTTACAGTTATTTTCTGCCCTTGGTTAATGGTAAAATGTGGTTTGGAACAGACATTGCTCAATGTTATAGATGCCTCTATATTGTGTATCAAGTTAGTTGTGTTCACTTTCTGCCAACATGTTTAATTGTGTATTTTTATTTTCTGTCAGCTTCTGTGTTTTTTCATATTTGTTTTGGTTATGTCTTAGCTGCCCTTTATTAGTTTGATGCTAATATGGAATTCACTTGAATTTTTGAGCAGGATCCTGAAGGTCTCTTTCCATGTATCCTAGGTCATGAGGCAGCCGGGTATATAGTCCATTCAGTATTCTGTTTCTGGCATCTGTTCACATTAACAGGAGAGTATTGGTTTATTTATTTATTTTTTTTGTCACAGGATTGTGGAGAGTGTTGGTGAAGGTGTGACTGAAGTTCAACCAGGTGATCATGTTATCCCTTGTTACCAGGCAGAATGTCGAGAGTGCAAGTTTTGCAAGTCAGGAAAGACTAACCTCTGTGGTAAGGTACGGACTGCTACTGGTGTTGGAGTCATGATGAATGATCGCAAGAGCCGCTTCTCTGTAAATGGAAAACCCATCTATCATTTCATGGGAACCTCAACTTTTAGCCAGTACACAGTTGTACATGATGTTAGTGTTGCAAAGATAGACACAAAAGCTCCTTTAGATAAAGTATGCCTTCTTGGTTGTGGTGTTTCTACTGGTATGAACTTTTCATACTTTCTTCTTATTTCATAAATTTAAATATTGTATTTAATGTACTTAGCATATGGTATATTGTATTTTATTCTTATCTGTCTGATCATTTCCTAAATCTCTGCACAGCATGATCAACTCTTAATCTGTTGGGTTGTTTGGCACATTCTGTCTTTGTATTTTATATGTGGTTTACATTCAAGGATGTTGGTTTATTATATTTTCTGAAATACTTGTTTTTATCCTTAAAACGCTGTTTATCATTTGTGTTCTAGCATCTTCCTGAAGCCCAAATCTCTAGCTCTATTAACTTCCTATTGTCCCCTGGATTTTTTTTTTCTTTCTGGATAATGAAAATGCCATGCAAATGCCAAATGTCTTTTATACAAAAACTAATTATGCAGACCTGTTTTCAGTATTGGAGAACAAACTTGCTATTGTTGCTAGTTATATTGATTGGTTAAGATATAATCTATGATAATCAGAAACCTGTCTATGGAGCAAGAATGTGGATGAGCTTCAAACATGCCTTAAAAAATTGTGAGGTTGTAGGTTGATGAAAGTGGTTGTTGGAAACCATCTAATGGGAAAGCTTGTATTAAAAGAGTAATGCTAGGCTTCCCAAAAATTTTCCCAAAAACTTCCCAAATTATTTGACATGTTGAGTTGTCAACCTCACATCCCTCACCATATAAACTCATGATTTACAAGATGTTGACAACTCACCATACCACATAATTTGGGAAGTTTTTTGGGAAAAAATTTGGGAAGCCTAGTATTACTCATATTAAAATCATGCGTTGAGGTGGATGGCTATTAGTATATGGCAGGTCGAGACTCCTAAACACAGCTTTTGTATGCATTGTGGTGAAAGTAATAATAGGTGTACAATATTGGGAAATATTAGATCATCGTTTATTTCATTGTTCAGCCGTAAGAGGTTCAGACAAAGCTGAAATATTGGCTTGCTGTAGAGGAAATTTAGAAAGGACGATCGTGATATTAAATAGAGAATGGTCCCTCTTGTCTGTCAGAAACCCAGCTGAGGTTTAGTTACAGAGCTTTTGAGTGAGGGCAGAGCTTAATTTCTGAGTTTTAGTTGACAATATTTAGCATATGTTTTCCAAAGCTAGCTATATTTTCTTTTTCTGTACCTTTTTGGAGTTTTGGCATGTATGGTTTGAGGTACTACTTCCTTCCTGGTGTTTCTTTCTCTACTTGTGTACTGCTAACTGCTAATTGTATGTACATCATGTGTACAACCTTGTGCCCCCTTTGGCATTTTTAATGTTTACTCGTAAAAAAATATATATATCATTAAAGAAATTATAACTAATGGGTATTCCAAATTTCTCATTAAGGCCTTTTTCTTCTTTTCTGCAAAAATAGTTAGTGCCTTGGTGGTTAACACATTGTTGCTTTGCTTCATACCTCTGTGATTTGTGACTGATAGATCTTATTTTGTTCCTTTTGTTTTTCAATTATTTAAATTTCCTGATCCTGTTTTCATGTATTGTGACCTTAATCTTTGTAATTTGCCCTATGTCCTATAGGCCTTGGAGCAGTATGGAACACTGCAAAAGTAGAGCCTGGGTCCATTGTTGCTGTTTTTGGCCTTGGGACTGTTGGCCTTGCTGTAAGTTCTGACTATGACGTTCTTGTTCCTTTTTCCCAAAATATATATTTTTTATTTGTATTTATGCTGTTTTTGCTGTGAGACCATTATGTTCATTTGCTGATGCCACACTGTTTAATGTAATGAATTAATTTTAACTTAATAGGTTGCAGAGGGTGCAAAAGCAGCTGGAGCTTCACGTATTATTGGCATAGATATTGACAGCAAAAAATTTGAGACAGGTACATACGTATCATAGAACATTACCATCTAATCATGGGTATAGTATATGAAATGGGTGTCTTTTCTTTGGTGGTGTTGGTTTTGGGGGATGCATGGTTGGAGAGGATTACAAAAGGCATTTCTTGCCTTGCTTCTATTAGCATTATTATGCATTTCCTTTTTTTACCTCTTGTAATTGCTATATACTTACAATTTTCTTGAAACAAACAGCAAAGAATTTTGGAGTCACTGAATTTGTAAATCCAAAGGATCATGATAAACCGGTACAGCAGGTCCTTGTTGATCTCACTGATGGTGGGGTTGACTACAGCTTTGAATGTATTGGAAATGTCTCTGTGATGAGGGCTGCTCTGGAGTGTTGTCACAAGGTCAGTAATGATTGAATTTATAGCACAAAATGATGTGTAGAAGATAGAGCCTTTCTAATATAATAATAAAAAAAAAATTTCAGGGCTGGGGAACATCAGTTATTGTGGGTGTTGCAGCATCAGGTCAGGAGATATCTACTCGGCCTTTCCAGTTGGTGACCGGTCGTGTTTGGAAAGGAACTGCCTTTGGTGGTTTCAAGAGCCGTACACAAGTGCCCTGGCTTGTAGAAAAATACATGAAGAAGGTCAATTTGATCAAGTGTACATTCAATATTAAAGCTCCTTTGTCATTTCAGAAGAGATTATGATATTAATTCTCCTCCTTTCATCATATTGCAGGAAATTAAGGTTGACGAATACATAACCCACAACCTGACACTTGGGGAAATCAACGAGGCATTTGATTTGCTGCATGAAGGTGGCTGCCTTCGTTGTGTGCTTAAGGTGGATGACTGAGGTGATAATTAAAACTCATATCGGGTTTGTATTGTTGGGCATATCTTGTTGCTGCTATTAAGGCCGGGTTCGTAATTGCATCCTTGTCATAAGTGGAAAATGGATCGTGTGAATAAAACTAATCGTATGCTACTCCTACATTCTCATAAGAAATTTTGCTTTGAACTTTTCAAAAGATGGGATGGGCAGCAAAAATGGTTTTTCTAATTGTTGAATAATTATGCACCATCTTGCTGAGTTGTTGCAGTATGTTTGCTATGTTGTTGCAGTATGCTAATAATGATAATCTGATGCATGTGCCAATGTTTTGGATGTGACTTAAGCATACATAAGTGATGTTAGCATTTTAAATTTAAATACTAGGCAGTTCATGTAGTTATGTTGGAAAGTTGGGCATTTCTAAATAGCCTATGACAACAAACCAGTGTTGCAAAATGTTGCCTAGGCAATAGGCTGCAGTGATTTTGGCAAAATTGATGTGCCTAGGCAGCCAGCGCCTAGTTGGGCAACAGCGCTGCCTAGGCAGTCAAATGCGGCTTAGGCAGTGTTGACCGCCGAAACTGTCAAATTTTTTTAAGAAAAGAAACCCCAAGACTTCATTGATTATGAATTTTAGATTGGATTTTGATTTAGTTTGTTGGAATTTAATTTTGTTAGAATTTGATTTTCAATATTAGGTTGAATATATGCAAAAAAAAAAAAAAAAAAAAAAAACCTGCCCACCTAGGCGCCTGGTGGTGTACTAGCGCATTCTGCAAAACTGCAACAAATTGTCACTGTTTTTCTTATTTCAACAGGTGAGGTGAGCTATTAGAAGAGACATTTATCAAATTGAATGCCGGATAAATTATATACATATATATCGGGAGGAATTGGGGGATATAATTTTTAACATAAGATTTAATACAATTTATATTTATATTTATGGTAAAGTATTATATAAATTTGTGGTTTTTTTTTTTGGGGAGGGGGAGAACTCGGACGTATAATCTCGTGGTATAGGTGTGAGAAGTATATCATCGGAATCAATCATCTCGTTGATAAATTAGATATTATGCTATCCTACGTTTACCTTATTCGTCTCAAACTATATAATATTCAATTTAAGCCATTAAGTAAATAAGCTAGTAACGATAAGATGAGGTTAATCCAGTGGTAAAATTCCTTATACTTACACTATGAGGTTGTGGGTTTGAGTAAAGGCCATGAATTTATGTAATTGTATAATTCTCTAGTAACTGAGGGCTTGTCTATAGTTGTTTTTTAGTCTGTTTTGTTTTTGTTTTCTAAAAACGATTTCGAATTGGTGTTCGTTAAACATTTTTCATTATATTTTCAAAAAAACAAAAACAAAATGAAAAACAAAACCAGTGTTAAAATTGAAAATTAAAAAAAAAAAAAAAAAAACAATTAAAACTTGTTTTTCTTGTTTTTCATTTTGTTTTTTGTTTTTAAACTCACATAATTTCTTTTTCTACCCAGATCAATCCTCCTTTCACGAATCTTCTTCCCCAGATCTTCTTCTTCTTCTTCTTCTCCTCTCATCATCATGATATCAATATCAACCCATCAAATCATCTTCTCAGATCTCTTTTAAATCCAGATCACTTTGTCAACTTAGCCACAGCAGCTACTCCATTGAATCCTACACAATTTTCAAGAAAATCAATTACTAGTCTTTCAAACAAACGACCTTCCCAGATCTTCTTCCTTTTCTTCAACGACGCCGGTCCTCCTCTGGTGATGCCGATCTGGCCTTCCTCCGAGCAGATCGGCGACTCATTTGAACTTACCCATTCAATCTTATCTGCTTATATCTTATTTCACTTGAAGATTTTTCAGATTTCTTTTGGGTTTTGAGAGGGGGTTTTCTTTTGTTTTACTTAATGCTTTTCATGATCTGGGTTTATATGATTTCTGGCTCTCTTTTGTTCTTGGAGAGTTCATAGTATCTTCTGAGTGTTTAAAGGTTTCTTGAATCAGAGAGAAAAAAAATTCAACACAAGAAAGAATGGTAAAATTTGCATCTTCACCTGTATGATATTCATCACTTGGCCCTACTTTGATTTCAATGGAGATTAACTTGTTCATCTATCAACAACAAAAAAATGTAACTTTGAATTTCAATGCTCTTGTTGTAGTGAAAATTCAATTAATAATAATCTTATTTTCAATTGAGAATAATATTATAATTAATTAAGTATTTGAAGTGGAAATTTTTTGATGGAGTTTCTCTGGTTTTAGAGTACGTAATTTCTTGCTCTGTTGCAGACGTCCATGGAGGTGGAGATTGTTATTTCGGAAGTAATGGAGAGAGAACAAAGAAGCAGAGAGAGCTGTTGGCTCTGTTTTGGCCAATTGTGTAGAGAAATTAAGCAGAGAGACTTGTGATGCTCACAAAAATAAGGATTTAGGATTCCAATTGGCCTTCAAAAAGCAACACTTGATCTGAGATATTCATTGTCATTTGATGCAAAATAAAAATAAAAATAAAATTTTTTAATATTTTAAATTTTTATTTAATAAAAAATATGACTGATGATCGATAATTATTTGGGATGCACTATTGATAATTTTTGAAATTTTTCGGTTTATCTACCAGAAGCGTTTTTAATGTTTTTATTTTCAGAATACTGTTTTCCGTATATGTACCAGACACGTTTTTGATTTTGAAACTGAAACTAAAAATACTGTTTTTATTTTTATTTTTCTTTTCGAAAAACAACAAATGAAAAACGCTTACGAGACAGACCCTAAGATTTTAAGCCACAATGAATTAAATCGTTCATTTCCTTCATACGTCCGACATTATAAACTTTAATTATGATAAGCACAAATGGGAGAATTTCATTTGGTCCCTTGATAATTCGGATTTATCAACCTTTACAAATGTTTACTTTTTCTGCACCTTGGTTTCTAAATTATTATAAATACATCGGTTTAGTTCTGCCAACCAAAATTTTTAATTTCAAACATGACAAAAAATATAAATAAACTGTTTTTCCATTATTAATTTAATCACTAAGAATGGGTAATATCACTAGGAATGGTGCTATTACCCATTGAGTTTTTACAATTGATACTTTACCTAATTATGACAGTCTAATAAGAACTTGGTGTAAGTCGTGCAACGAAAAGGAGATAAGTTTTTAAAAAATTATCTTGAACCTTTTTCTGTATACACGAATATGAGGAGAGATTTGATTAATACCTTTGAAGCTTACTCCTTTGTTTCTTTTCGATTCTTCTCCATTAAGCCTTTCGAACTATGACCCGTGATCTATCAACTGTGTGTGGATACATCACGGATTCCGGGAGTACTTGAATGGAGATTCCAGAGATGAAGAAGACAACACCTTGTCCCCTTTCTTGAGTTCGGCCATGCTTGAGCAAAACAAAAAGTTATTTTTCTTTTTCTTTTTCTTCCTCCTTGCCGCACCTCTCTCTCTCTCTCTCTATCTGTATTAGGGTTAAGTTATTTTGTTTCCTGATAAGTATATGTTATATACCAAGATCCTAGGGTTTAGTTAGCCAAGTCAAAATAAGATTATAAATCCTTTTTAATTCGATTACCACTAGGACTTGAACCTTTAGCTCTTTCAAATAAGTAAAATAATCTCTATTATTTTATTCCTTTGCTTTTGTCAAGGTTCGATCTTGCAACCTCCAATCAACAATTAATAATTCTTAATTATTAATTTGTCAATTAAAAAAAATCATATTATTTAATTATATTTAATTAATCAATTAAATAATTTATTAATTAAATAATCATATCATTTAATTAATTCCCAGAATAATTCAAATTACTTTCGTAACATAATTAATTGGACCATCCAATTCACCGTGAGCCTTGTTACCAGTAATTGTAAAAGGCTAGTAAGGGGACTTAATGGACCCACAATTTTGAGCTCCAATAATACTTAGAAAAATTAATTAAACTATTTAATTAATATTTCACGATTATTAATCTCAGAGTTATTCCACTAAAAGCCTGAGGTTGTACTCTCATAGATGTTTTACACAACCAAAATATCAGTGTCCATCGATATAGCTATTTCATATGGTATGATCCTTCACAAGTAGTTCATAATTAGAGCTAGGTCATAAAGTCCATTATACCTCTCTAATTATGTCTTTCCTTTAAATACCATTGATTCTCTAATGAACAATTATATCTTTTCTTCCTTTACAGAAGAATGAGAGCACTCTTAATCATTCAAATCCCGAATCAACCCTTAAGGGAACTACTTCTATACTTCTCGCAAGAAGGAGTGGATTCCTCTATTATGTGCATACCTTCCTAGTTACAAGCCAAATCGTGATTCCAAGATACAGAGTTATTGATTGGGAATGCTAGTTTGATCCCACTCGTGGTATGTCAAGAAACACAATTTAACTTAAAGGAGTCAGTAAGACATTCAGGATTTAGATCACCTATATACAGGCATCATTTGTCGATATATATGAATATTTTCAACTAATTGATCTTGGTGATAGATTCATATAGATCGGCCCAGTTCTATATGATCACATCGTATAAGGTGCCTCCATTCTCATATCACCCTATGAGTAATCTAGGATAAGACCACCGTACATTACGGAATAGATCGCAGTTGTAGATTATCCACAAATAAAGTACCTAACCTTATTTGCTTTTTACGGAGTATTTAGATTGCACGTATCAAACCGAATTCCTTTGTATAAGACATTCATATACTTAGTTTGAGATTACGGCCAGTTTGGTATTGCTGTAACTTTTATAATAATCACTATTAGCTGTGCTGAAGGAATAATCAGCTGTGAAGTTAATCAGCAGATGTTTGGTTAATTGTATTTGTAAAACTACTGTATGACTCAAAAGCAGTATCCCGCTACCCCGGGAAGAAGCCAGACTAATACGTCTAGAAAAACTTGCTACAAATCCAAATCAAGATCAAGGGCACCTAGATCCCCAAGTACCAAGAAACAAAAAAGTCAAGGTCTTAAGGACCTCGCTACTTCAACATCCAGGTACCCTGCTACTACCTTATCCGGTATACCGGCACTGTTAGGATTATGCTCAATAGCAAGAGTGTAATAGTGTAATTAACAATCTTTTTCATATTAATAAAGTGATTTCTGTTTTAAACAAATCTTATAGCATTTATAGTTTAATAATTGTTAAAGTAAATAATCATAAGGTCTAAAGACTATGAGAAAAGAAGAATTGTTCATACATCTGGATATGTATGTGGTAGACACAATTCTTTAGTTAGTCTTGAATATCGTTCACAACTTAAGTTAAAGGTTGGGCACCTTTATCTTGTTAAAGTTGTAGAATTCTTTTGCTAGCATTTGAGTGGGATCAAATGAGATATGATGAGTCTAAAATCATCGGAGTGTCTTCGAGCAAAAGAATCTAGTGCACTGGGTGCATTGAACAGGATCACAATGAAATACTTTATCTATAACCGTCAGTAGATAAAAGTAATTTCATTATCAGGACAATCGGAGAGTCTATCTTAATCCTGAGATAAATGATGGACTTATGGTTGCAGGTGATATCATTTGAGCTATCAATGAGTACGATTATATCGCATAGTCTATCCTCGATAGTTTGGTGATATTCATTTGTTAATCGATAAAGGACTTCATTTATAGATATGGACATCGTGGCTCCATTTATTAAATGAGAGTATAATATCATCATATGGATGTTTTGAGGTAATTGGATATTAAATCTCAACGTTGAGTTTTCAATAGTGTCTATTGAAAACATGGCTTCTGGACAAGTCAAAATATCCAAGTTCAAAACGTGGTCATATGAGTAAATATGGTAACTTGGAGAGTTATAGGCGGTCTATGAACTCTTGGCGATTACTGATATTAATCACGAGGATACATTATCTCCAATATGATTGTCTAGGGTATGAATGAGGAAGCATCTTCCTTTTCTGTCTTTATTTAAGAGTTCAATTTTAGCTCTTTAGTGGAATGAGCTAAAATTAATGGATCGGACCTAAGTGAATCATTTGTTGATTGTGATTAGGTTATGTATATTGGAGCTTAAATTTAGATAGCCCGCCAAGATCCCCAATCCACACGGACTTGCATGGATCACTTGTATATTCTACCGGACCAATTTAAGGTCCATCTAGAATTGCAATTTAATATATTAAGAATATAATTTGCACATTATTTATGTAATGGGCTACACAATTATATTTATATATTAATGGATGACATGTGGGCTTGTTTCTTTTAGTAAGAATGGGTCTAGTTCACATGTGGGCTTTTTATTTAAAGTCCTATGGATTTAATGAAATAAGAAAAATAATATTTGGCCCAATATATACATGTGGGGTGGCAGGGTGCTAAAATAGCATTTAATATTATTTTGTTTTCATTATTTAATTAAATAAGAATTAATTAATTTATTAATTAATTGTTTAATTAAGTAACAAATCTTTTCTAAATAGGAAATATGATTCCTATTTATATACTATTTGTAGTAGTATAATTAAATAGAAAGACTTGTTTGACAAGGAAATAAATAATTAATTTTATTTATTAAATCAAATAAGAAGTCTTTTATTTTAGTCAAATAAGGAATAAAAGATTTATGAGTTTGATTAGGGTTTGGAAATCTTAAACTAAATAGGAATTAGGGTGCAACTAAATCTCCAATATTTTAGGAGTAAAATTGCGGCAACCCTAATTATTTTTGGTAGAGATTTCGGCCACCCTAGGGCAAAAAGGAAGAGAAAAATTTGGCCACCTATATAAGGCAACTTATAATTTCGGCCACCACTAGTGCTTGTGTGCAGAATTTTCTTCTTCTTCTTCTTCTCAACTCATAGTTAGAAATCGATTATTCTACTAAAAACAAAAGGAACATAGATTATTCTTTGATTGTATTCTAGTTGCTTATTCATCAATAAGCTTGTGAATACTATATCGATCTAGGTTCACGCGAGTTTCGATCATAAGATTGAGAACTCAAAAGTGACCGGAATAATCTTGGGTTTCTTTAGATTGTTTTTGGGACTAACGAATCAAGAAAAGTTTGTTTAATCCAATCACAGGTTTGCAATTCAAAGAAAGGGAGACCACGCTTCTAGGTGATCCACGTTCGTGCTAGGATTGAAGATCTTGCGGATTACCATCGACGCAAGTCAATCGGATCACGCGACAAGAGGTATTAATCTTTTGTTTATTTTTATATATCTTTAATTAATCAAAAGGGTTTAAGGTTCATAAAATTGGAAAAATTTTAAAAGCTACTCAAACTATTTTTTAGTCTCGTTTCCGCTGCGGGTACAATTTTTCCCTACAGGCACCCCGATACCCGGATACACAAGGAATACAGGTACCTCGACCCATCCTAGAATCAGTCTACCAGGCAATGGAAGAATGAGATAAGAGGGAGACTGTTAAGGAAGAAATTGACCAGTACACTAGAATCAAGCTCCAAGTAAGACGGTATACGCCAACATTTAAACACGAGGAAAGTTGACTTCTCCTGCCACCTTTAAAGCTCCACTTTGAATGGGATTAGTCAACCCTGTCAAGATTGTCAAAGAAGGAAACGAAATCACTTGATTATAGGAATCATTCCAGTGCTGAAATAAGGCAACCATTAATGTCCAGTTGATTGCTTAATTGATTGATTGATTATCAGAATAAATGAGCAAGAAACGGGACCCATAAATAAAGGAAGACAATCAACTGAAGGAGGAGCAAAAATCAGACCTTCGACCTACACCTTGTAGCTTTTTTCTACTTTTCAACTAGCACAAGATCGATATCACCAACCATGTCTCAAATCTCTATACCTAAACCTCCCAGAAACCTTCATTTTTTGTACTGTACTATTGTATCGTATAAATTGAATATCTTTATCAGTAAAGCAGTGTTATTTCTCCATTTCGATAGATATTTTGTGTTAATAGAAATTTGACCTCGTTAACATTTTCCTACTAACAAGGACCATTCCACAACTTTAGAGGAGTCTTAGGAACAGATTTGGATGGAACTACATTCAATATGTAGATCGGTGTTTGTAGTGCATATCCCCAAAAAGAGTTTGATAATGATGAAAAACTAATCATAGATCTTACCATTTCCATCAGGGTTCTGTTTCTCCTCTCTGCAACACCATTCTGTTGTAGTGTTCCTAGAGCTGTGAGTTGGGATACAATCCCATGCTCAACCAAGTAGTCCTCAAACTCTTAGTCAAGATACTCACCTCCACGATATGATCATAGAGCTTTGATAGTTTTGCCTAATTGTTTCTCAATTTCAGCTTGGAATTTTTTAAACTTTTCAAATATTTTCGACTTACGTTGCATTAGGTAAACATATCCGTATCTAGAGTAATCATCACTAAAGGTGACATAATACTCATAACCACCCTTAACTTTAACATTCATAGGTCCGTAGATGTCTGAATGTATAAGCTTCAATAGTTGTGTAGCTTTAAGCCCTTTTCCAGTAAAAGGTCTCTTGGTTATTTTACCTTCTAAACAAGACTCACAAACAGGTGACGTGTCGATCTCTAACTGACTTAAAGATCTTCCTTTTATTAGTCTATCTATCATGTCAAGGTTGATGTGGTCAAGTTTCAGATGCCACAAATACGTTTCATTATTTGGAGAAATCTTTTATCGTTTTTTTTATTTTTTTTTTATTTTTTTATTTTTTTTTATTATTTTTTTTTTACGTTTTTCAACTTTAAACAATTCAGTGTTAAGCAGTGATGTATGAATTAACGGTCTTAAAACTTACAAATTGTTTTCAATCAAACCAGAATAAATATTCAATCTGTTTCTAGAAATAATAACTGATTTATTACTAAAAGAAATTGAATACAATCGTTCTAATAATTTGGATACCGAAAACAAATTTTTGGTAAACCTAAGAATGTAATAAACATTGTCCAATGAAAGAAAACAATTATTAAAAGCTAGTCTAACTGCTCCCACTGCATAAACTAAAACGACATCCCATAATCCAACGCGCATTGAGAAGGCCCCCTTTTCTAGCTTCGTCCAAGAATCAGTCCACTACAAAGAAGAACAAACATGGTTAGTGGTGATGAGGTCGTTTGTGTACTCAACAAAATGATATTTAGATGTTTTCGTTTAGAAAACCGATTTTTCACCACTTAAATAGAAAATTAGTAAAGTGGCAAGTAGGATTCGTTCCACAGGGAATTAGAGTGATTAGTTGAATAAATTAACTAATCTAAATGCGGTAAAATAAATCATAAAAATATGGATGAGTGAATGGGTTGTCAAGCCATCAAACATACATGAAAAATAAACCTAATAAACTAATAAAAGAATACTTAACAAATCTAGATAAGATAATGGAATAAACAATTAAGAGAATAGCTAGGGAATTAATGGGATCACAAATGAATTACTGGAAATGCTTATCAAGTACTTTAGTGAACAAATTTCACAAATGTTAACCAATTGATTTCAAAAATGTGTTTAGGCCATTGTTATAAACCTTAAACAACTTCCCACCGCAATGCCTAACCGATTAAGGAAAGGGGGTCACGGCGGGATCGATTTGTTCCAATTAACGGCTTAGATTATCGCAGTTGATATACCCTCCGACAATCTATCTTATTCAGTATGTTGTCAATCCAATCAAGATTATATAACAAATTATCCTAAACAAGATTATAATCAACTAGTGGGTATGCATGTCAATTATATAATGTAAAGAATATTATATTTTTATTGAATATAAATTACAGTTAAAAACTTTCAAAAAAAAAATCAAGAGGAGCAGATCTGCTCCTCCGATGTTTTTCAATTTTAACATTGGTTTTTATTTTTATTTTTATTTTTTTATGTTTTATTAAAGCAAAATGAAAAACGTTTAACGAACGTGAGTTTTCATGTTTTTCAAATTTAACACTAGTTTTGTTTTCCACACATATATATATATACTTAATATTTTTTGTAACAGAATAAAAAACAGTTCATGAACGTAAATTTGAAATTGTTTTTGGAAACTAAAAATGAAAACAGTCCTAAAATCATGTATTGGACAACCCCTTAGCATGAAGGGTATTCAGGGAGAAAACGATGTCGTGTTGGCAATTTGGCATTAGAAAACTTGAAAAGATAAAAAGACTAAAATTAATCTAGACCATACAGGTCTTTAATGTATGTGTCATCGGATCCTTAAAGGCTCAATGCAACTTAGGAGAGAAAGAGCTCCGGATGATCCTAGTCGAAGAACTTGATAGTGTCACTGAACTTAATGTTTTATTTTTTGAAAACAAAGCTTAAAATAATAATATAAAAACAAAAATGATAAGATAAATTGAAAATTTTTTTTATAAAAAAAACTTCAAAAAAAATAATAATAACAAATTAATATAAAAAGGCTACCTTATAATGGAGGAGCAACATGACAACATCATTCTCTTTTTTTTTTCTTTATCAATTTTTAAAATTCTATTTTTTATAAATTTTATAGGTTACATATATATATATATATATAATTTTTATAATTTATTTATTTTTCCATTTGGACACAAGACATGTATGTTTAAAACAAAAACAAAAAAAAAAAAAAAACCTTGAAGTCATTAAGTTTGACTAACAAAGTAATCAAATTGATTTATTTTTATAATTTAGACCAAGCGAGTGAACAATACAAAGATCGGTAAAAAATTGATAAATCAAAATTACTTTAAGACCAAAAATGAAATCCCCCAAGCAAATCCCGCCATTGAATCTCTCATATATCATCAATACGGCCATGTGATTCTTTTTATTTTCGGTGGATCTTAATCATGGTATATAACCCCTTATGATAATAATAATAACCTCTACAATGATTTGTTTGCTAAATAAACATTTCCCATTAGGATATATCATAATAAGGTGAGGTGGTTAGTGGTACCCTTTTTACCCATTGTAACCCAGTCCCATGAATAAATAAATAAACTGCAGCCACATAATTGAATATCGGACATGAGTGTGCAACAAGTAACATGACTTCACCAATCTTGATCAAAAAACACAAGTTTCGAATATGGAAGTACCATAACCTATTTGATTGCTTGCTTGCTTGAGCTTGATTTTGACAAAAATAGCTTCAGGAGATAATAATAAGAACATGCTACTTTTCATCTCTTAATTATACTATCCACTCATGAAGGAGGAGCCCATTTGCCAGCTCTAAAGTCTTTATAGAAGCTTGAGGTCTTTGAAACGACATAAAAGACTGCAAACATTGCCATCATATGAAGAAAATAAGAAGATGAAACAAATAAAAATATTTTCACTTAACCATCACATGTAAAAAGATGTGTGTGTAAAGAGTGATCAAATTGCTTAAGTGAGAATTTAAACACCTGGGATCCCAGGGATAATGAAGTTTGGTTCTTTCAGAATATCATGAAGTTTGCTTTTCTCATTTACTTTGACCCATTTGGAAGAGCCTTTACCTGAGGGAAAACATAAACATGAAACTCATGATAGAAATAAACTCCTTTAAACATGTTTAATGTAACGAATTACCATTCTAAGTAGCAGCAGGAGAAAATAATAGCAGTTAATAAAGCAGAGCTTGGGATCAGAGCTCTCTATAGACTAAGTTACAGTAATAATTCATTGGAATGATGCTCCTTGAAATATTTTGTCCCTAACTAGCACAGTAAAATGATGATACAGACCCTGACTACGTAAGCCTGACCTCCAAAAGAACATATTTATTCATGACATTTACACTCATGGATCTACAGAATAGCTAGAAAAGGAAAGTAAAAGGACAAATAAGTAATTGACCATAACTAAGTGATTCAATATAATTACTCTTCTATTCGCTATTGTTATCAGTCTTCTAGCGAATGTTAATCCAGTTTGAATGTCATAAAAAAGAAAAAAAACTATTTTAGGATTGCTAAATGCTAACTAGCTTTTCTAATGAAAGAAACTATACACCAACAGTTATATAAAGACCTGAAGGCTGACTGACAGTGCACCATTCTTATTCATGGTCAGATGCAACCTTCAAGATATCACCTCGAATAAATAAAATACATTCTGACCGTATATTTGTCCAATTTCACTCTAATAGATCAACAAAAATTAATTTCCAACAATCCAACCTCTGACATAAAATGCTAAAGACAACTTCCAAAAAAATTTGATGAAACAACACTTGTCCCAGAAAATTGGGAAAGGAGGGTAAGGGAATATGTTACCCGCAGAGTATTCAGAAATAGAACCATCCACATCCTTCTCTTCATCGCCAATGCTTTCTACATTAGCACCCGCAGTCCCCTCTAGGAGATAACGAAGAAGTTTTGTCTTTGATAGAAAAATTCCAGAACCAGCCTGATAAATCAAGACAGAGAAATTGGAAACAAAGAAGCATCCAAAAAGCGATCAGTAAAAATACCGGGGTGGGCTTCCAGACAGCAATGGTGCACCTGGGTCATTTAGATGTTTTGATCAAATATTATATACTTGCCAAGTAGATAAACATAATATATGATACTCTAGATTAATAACTAAGCTGTGGCTTAGCTACTTAGCATAAAATTGCAGGTTTAGCAGGTATATAGCTCCCAAAACTGGACTGGTTTAGCAAGTGAAAACAAAGCAGCAGAATCTAGTTCACAATCAGGTAGATAGAGATTCAGAAGCATACTTAGTCAAGTCACAATGGAAATCATAAACTTCAGAAATTTTATCAACACCACACCAATTTGATACTTCAAAGTTATCATAGATTGTAATCATCATAAAACTATAGTGTTACAATGATCTAAATAATTGATTTTTAAATTTGAATAGCCAAATGAATCACTAAAATTTTATGTGATAATCAATTTGAAAAAGTTAGTCCTTATACAATATAAATCACATATCTTAAAATGGAAAAGTTAACCAAATATGAATCACAAACAAGAGCTTACCTCATAGTAAAGTTCAATAGCTTCACAGGTGTAATTGTTTTCTTTATCCCATGACAATGGTGGAGAATCTTCTGAAAACATGTTTGAAAGCTAAGGATATATCAAAGGGGTATGTCATATGCAATATCAATGCATATCAACTTAACAGAAAGAAAAGCAATTAAGAAATTATTTTTCTTTTCCGGAAAAAAGAAGAAGAAAACACTCCAAAAATGGATATAATGTCAAGATGAGCTGCGAACGTATCCGTCTCATAGAAGTCTTCAATAAAGTCACTGGACATAACCTCTGCATACAGAAGAAGAACTGGCCAGTGAAGAATACTATTTTTATCTAAAACTGGTTTCCTTAAACCAGTAAGTTCTTGAAACATTGGCTTCCCAATCTTCAAGCCTCTATTTTCAATTGCGGAAGAAAGATCCTGCATAATTTCAATAAATAAAAGAGTATGAACCTTAAAGGTTGTCAACAAAAGAAACTGTTTGATAAAGTCCAATAATCGAACCTTAGCCTCTGCCAAGGCCTTGGAAACTTGAGCCTCGTGCTTCTCTTGCTTCTGCTTCTGCAAATCAATCTCCCTTGCAAGCTTCTTTAGTTCCTTGTTATCTGGATCTCGCTCAAGTCCAGAATCACAAAACAATTTTGCTTCATCCAACAAATTCAATAACAAAGAAGATTTGGCTGCTCGATAATGTGCCTAATCAACAGAAAGATATTGCTTAAATAATTACAATGATTAAACCATCAAAAAATGATGCCTATGACAACCTTAAAATGAAACAAATACCTTAACATTAGTCGTACAAAGCTTGATTGCCTCCTCAGCATCCGTGAGAGCACGTCTATAATTTCCTAGTAGTAAATTGACATGGGATCTATTTGCATACAAAATTGAGGTCTCAGAGTCACTCAAAGCATTCTGATTTATCGCCCTCGTGTAACAATCGATAGCATCAAAGTAATGCTTTTTACCCTGCCTAACATACTCATTACCTTTTTCCTGCAAAATCCAATTAAAAGCACAAGATGAAAACACTATCTCCTACATTATTCACCAAAATTGCCGCAACCTCATTATTATATACTTAGTGCCAACTAATACAAAAAGTATTAACATCGGAAACCAAGTAGCTTACTTGAATAAATCAAAACATTGCCAGACAAATATAAAGTGAAATTCTATAGTATCTATTTTACTCTCCATCAATCCTGCAACTGGGAATTTGCGTTAAAAAGTAAAATTTGGGGTTGGTAGAACCGAAAAACTTATAAGAGAACTGATAACGAGGTCAAATAAGTGGTCTTGCAAGTGTTTGAGGAAATTCCTGACAGAAAAAAGAAAAAGAAAAAGAAAAAGAAAAGAGAGAGAGAGAGAGAGACCTTGAACTCAAGAGCAGCAGACTCTTTGAGGGCAGCTATGGCTTGAAGATCAGCTATCTCGCTTTCGGTTGTTGGGTCCGAGCCTTTTTCCATCCATAGAGCCATTTCGTTGTTATTTGTTACCAAAAAAACAGTTACTTTCGACAGCAAGAAACGAGACAACAGGGAGGAGCACAAAAATATTAATCAGAAGACTCACCGGGCGATTATCATTTTTATCTTTTTGTTTATATATTTATAGGGGATTATCAGTTTAGTCCCTACCTTTTAGAAAAATATCTATAATTCTAAACGTGTTACTTCTTTTTTTTTTGCATCGATGGTCCTTTCTTTATAAAAATACATCAAATAGGTTCTTCTGTTGGTCAAACGTTAGTCCAACTTATCAATTTTATTGGTATTTGTATCTTTAAACAATGAACATGCCATATGTCAATAAAATCATTCTACCAGAAATTTTCTCTCAACTTTCTCACCTTCCAAACACCATAACTTTCTCATACGAAGTTGGATTTGGTTGATTCAAGTTAGAGATTGTTCGTAATTGATTTCTCTACCTTTTCCAAGTAGTCTTACAGCTGTTTGATCGATTTTTCTAGTGCTTCTACATAGAGAAACGAATCAGCTCGTAATTACAAGGTAGTGTTCATATCTTTATGATTTCTTCTTTTATAACCTTCAATTTGCTTGGGGTTTCTTCTTCTATATGTATGTCTATGTATGATGAATGCTAATGAGAAAGATAGCTTCATAATCAAACCTAATCAAAAGTCTAATTAAAGACGTATGTGAA
Source organism: Acer campestre (assembly GCA_954870605.1). Taxonomy (NCBI): domain Eukaryota; kingdom Viridiplantae; phylum Streptophyta; class Magnoliopsida; order Sapindales; family Sapindaceae; genus Acer; species Acer campestre. Next base: position 23,165,854 of record OX940802.1, read on the forward strand.
CTAGTTTCTTTGATTCTATGATTTTCACATGATTGAGAGTTGTATCGTTGTATTTAGAGACATCTAGGATTTAATTGATTTATCATTATATCCTTACTCTAAATCTTTGGCTAGGATATTCATTGAATACATTTTATGTTTCTAGCATTTATGTATATGTTTATAGCATCTTGAATATGTGCTAGTGTTATTAGTATGAATGAAACTAAGAGCTTTTGTGTTAAATGCTTTCACATGCTCTAGGTTTAATTCATGTTTTGCATCTAGACTTTTATTACTTGTGTTCTCACATGTTTAAGTCTAGTTTTTCCATGGAATGTCTTGATCTTTATCACATGTTCTATGTTGTATTGATTGTGATTTGCATCACCTAAATCATTGCCTTGTGGAAAGGTTGAAATCTTTTGTTAAAGCGAGTGAAACTTTAACTTGAGCAAGAAGACTTGGCTAGGAATGAGTTCCGGATAGCCAAGAAAAAGTCTTAGCAAGGAGTTTGGTACTCATAATAGTTGAGCAAGGGGAGCTTGACTAGGATCCTTGTGACCTAGATTGTTGAGCAATGAAATCTTCCTAGAGGCTTGAGAGACTTAGATAGGAAGTTACTTCGTAGAGGTGTAGGACACATCTTGGATAGGGAGTAGGCTTAATGGTTCACTAGCCCGAGGGTAGATTAGGAGATGATAGCTTGAGGTGGATATCTGATGAGCCATCGTGTGCTCACAAAAACTATGATTTAATTTGATCTTTTGAAAACTCTTTTTTAGCCACTTAAAATCCTTCAAGGTATAAATTTATAGCAAGTGGTAAACAAGTTCGTTCCATAGGGAGATGGAGTGTTATGTTTGATAGAATGACTAATCTTAAACAAAATAAAATAAATCATTGAATGTGATAGTTGTGTGATCAAACCAAAATTGTTATGATTTTGGCCTTCAATTCCATATCCTTTAACTTGTTTTCAAGTGTATTTTGGTGTCTAATGGCTCGTTTCTAGTCAATAACAGTCATTTAGTGCATTTCGAGCGAGACGTGAGATTTGGTAGCGAAAGGGGTTGAAATTGTAAAAAGTGTGTGCAGATTATCCAACTTCAAAGAGGCATATCTATCTCTTCAGATCGAATCATGTTTCGGTTTATATATATTCGGAAAGCGACGGAAGTCTTCTTTCTAATGCTTTTTACAGATTGCAATTCCAAGTCTTTTACAGAAAGTTATGCCCATTTTAGTAACTGTCACCATGGCGACCCTAGGGCGACACCACTTTCTAGAAGCAACGAAATGGACGTTTTTCAAGCCATTTTTTTAGGGGTATTCTTGTCCTTTCATGCCCATTTCAAACCCTAGTTTTTCTAACATATAAATACACCATTTTATGCTAAGAATTGATAACTCTTGACAACTCTTGTTCATCAAGAAACCTCATTTCTCCACCATTCATAATCCCACCATTTCTCCTCTCCAATAAACACCTAGATTACTCCACCTAAATCATTCCTCTCTTTCCATCTTCTCCACCCATTTCCTTTGTCATGTTCCATTAAACTCCACCTATCTAGACACCTCCTTAACACCCAATCTATGCACAAGACTCAAGCAAGAAAGCTCAAGGAAGGATCAAGCTTACAAGAGAGACCCAATGGTGATTTCTCTCCATTTTACTTCCTTTCTTTGTTTATGATTATGTGTAATTAAACACCCTTTCTAGGGGGATGATTTGAGACACTTTTGGACAATGAGTATTTATTAAGGCTTTAAATATTATGTTTACATAATTAGAGTTTTATTTACTTTTTAATTAGATCTTGCACTTATGTGATTATATGAGTATTGACACACTTATTGATTACAATATGTTGTAGGATAATTTATGATAAAATTGGTTGAGTTATTGACACACTTAATTGATTAGAGCACATAGTGAGTAGGATAGGCTTTTGGAGGTTAGGCCTACCACGATTTCCTAGGCCATTCGATCGTCACTAACCGATCCCGTCGTGACCCCCTCTCCTTAATCGGTTAGGCATTGCAATGGGAAGTTGTTTAGGGTTCGTAGTGACGGTCTAAACAACACTTTTGAATGAGATCGGTCATTGATTGTGTGAACAGTGCATTAATGAAGCCATTGATGAATTGCTCAAAGTCCATTAGCTACTCTATTATCTCCCTAGACCCCCAATTAATTGTTTAATCCATTTTCTTATCTAGGTTGTTGTTATTGGATTCCTATCTATTCATATTCTCTTTATATTTTATTGCTTTTATTTTCCATGTATGTTTGATGGTTTCTTAAACCATACACCATTCAAACTACCATGATTTACTTTATTTGCATTTTTAGATTAGTTAAATAATTCAACTAATTACTCTAATTCCATGTGGCATGAATCCTAACATACCACTTTACTAATTTTCTATCTAAGTGGATTTTTAAGTGGTGAAATTGGTTTTCAAAATGATCACACAGTAAAATGTATTTTGTTGAGTACACAACGACGGCTCATCAAAAACGACGTACAGTCTCCAAAATTTTTGATGAGCCATCGTGTGCTCACAAAAACGATGAATTTAATTTGATCTTTTAAAAACCCTTTTTAAGCCACTTAAAAACCTTTAAGGTATGATTTTATAGCAAGTGGTAAGCAAGTTCATTCCACAGGGATATGGAGTGCTAAGTTAGATAGATTGACTAATCTTTAAACAAAATAAAGTAAATCATATAATGTGATAGATGTGTGGTTTCATAAACCACCAAAGTTAACTACTAAAATGAACATGCAAAAGTGATATGAAAAGTAGAAGACTCAACAACCTTGATAAGATAAATGATGTAAACAATTAATATAGATGCTAGGGAATAGATTGATTAGCAAATGGGTGTGGGTAATGCCTTTTAAGCCACTTTAATGGACCAATCTCTCTATGTTAACCAATTGAGGTTTAGATTAGTGGGGTTGATATACTCACCACTAATCTATCATATTCATTGGGTTCTTAATCACAAAAGGGTGTCAATCCAAGGATGATTGCATAACATATTACTCTAAACAAGATTGCAATTAATAAGTAGATATACAAGTCAATCACATAGTGAATACAATCTAATGAATAAATGAATAGAATACATAAAGAGATTCATTACAAAGCTAAAGCAAATACCCACAACCAAATGTTCCTCAAATCTATCCCCTAGATTAGGGGTTTAGTTACACATAGTAGCAATAAAATGGAAAACAAGTAATAGATGAGGAAATCACCCTTGGGCCTCATTCTTTAATGCTTGATCCTTCCTTTCCTTTTATGCTCCTAATGCAAAGAGTGGAAGAAGAGGATGTGTCTAGATGTATGAGTGTCTAATGGTGAGTGACAAAGGTATTTGGGTGTAGAGAATGGTAGGAGAGGAATGATTTAGGGAAGTAGTCAAGGTTTGGTGTTGAGGTTTGGGTGGAAAAATGTGAGTTCAAGTAGAGAAATGGAGGATGATGAAAGATGAACAATGGAGGAGAAAATCTAGATCTGAACTTAGTGAATTCGTGCTCTAAATTGTGCTAGGATGTCTATTGAAGATGAAAAGGCTCAGTATTTATATTGGCACTTGGACATGTACTGATAACTGCTTGATTCACTGATGTGATGCGAATGTCGCCATTTTGTCGCTATAGCAACCTTGGGGCGCAAAACGGTTACGCCTTCTGAGATGCAGATGTCGCCATGAAAGTCATCTCTTTCGCCCTAGAGCAAGTGGCGACCCTGTACACTTTCCACTGAGGTCGCCATTTGTCACTCAAGGTCGCCCTAAACCAAGTGCCGACCCTGAGTCAGATCTTGGGTTGTTGCCATTTGCAGGTGTAGGTTGCCATGGCGACCTCAAGTGGCGACCCACCTAATGATGCGGTCGTTTTGCGTAACAAAATAATGTTTTAAATGTGTTCGTTTAGAAAACCAATTTTTCACCACTTAGATATTAAATTAGTAAAGTGGCAAGTAGGATTCGTTCCACAGAGAATTAGAGTAATTAGTTGAATTAATTAACAATTCATAAAATACAAAATAAAGTAAATCATGGTAGTTTGAATGGTGTATGGTTTAAGAAACCATCAAACATACATGGAAAAATAAAAGCAATAAAATGTAAAGAGAATATGAATAGATAGGAATCCAATAACAACCTAGATAAGAAAATGGATTAAACAATTAATTAGAAGTATAGGGAAATGATAGAGTAGCTAATGGACTTTGAGCAATTCATCAATGGCTTCATTAATGCACTATTCACATAATTAAGGACCGATCTCATTCAAAAGTGTTGTTTAGACCGTCACTACGAACCCTAAACAACTTCCCACCGCAATGCCTAACCGATTAAGGAGAGGGGGTCACGGCGGGATCGGTTAGTGACGATCGAATGGCCTAGACAATTGTGGTAGGCCTACCCTCCAAAAGCATATCCTATTCACTATGTGCTATAATCAATCAAGTGTGTCAATAACTTAATCAATTTTATCACAAATTATCCTACAACATATTGTAATCAATAAGTGTGTCAATACTCATATAATCACATAAGTGCAAGATCTAATTAAAAAGTGAATAAAACTATAATTGAATAAACATAATATTCAAAGCCTTAATAAATACTCATAGTCCAAAAGTGTCTCAAATCATCCCCCAAGAAAGGGGGTTTAATTACATAATCACAAACAAAGAAAGGAAGTAAATTGGAGAGAAATCACCCTTGGGTCTCTCTTGTAAGCTTGATCCTTCCTTGAGCTTCCTTGCTTGAGTCTTGTGCAAAGATTGGGTGTTGAGAAGGTGTCTAGATAGGTGGAGTCAAATGGAAAGTGACAAAGGAAATGGGTGGAGAAGATGGAAAGAGAGGACTGATTTATGTGGAGTAATCTAGGTGTTTATTGGAGAGGAGAATTGAGGGATTAGGAATGGTGGAGAAAGGAGGTTTCTTGATGAATAAGAGATGTCAAGAGTTAGCATAAAATGGTGTATTTATATGTTAGAAAAGCTAGGGTATGAAATGGGCATGAAAGGACAAGAATACCCCTAAAAAATGGCTTGAAAAACGTCCATTTCGCTGCTTCTAGAAAGTGGAGGTCGTCATGGCGCGCCATAGGGTCGCCATGGCGATAAGGAGTGCGTAGCAGCTACGAAAACGGGCATAACTTTTTGTAGAAAACTCAGAATCGTAATCCGTAAAAACCACTGGAAAGTAAACTTCCGGGGATTTCCGAATATATATAATCTGAAATGTGTTTCGATCTGAAGAGAGAGATATGCCTATTTGAAGATGAATGATCTGCACACACTTTTTACAATTTCAGCCCCTTTTGCCACCAATATTACTCCAATGCCTCTGAACTTTATAAATACCTGAAAAAACTTAATTCACACCATTAAATCATGGGATATTGCCCAAAAATCAAGCAAAAAGAGAAGGAAGTGAGGGCCAAAATCATACCAATTTTGGTTCGATCACCTGATGCTTTGCAATTTCCTCTGTCGCCATGGCAACCATAGGGCAACCTCTTCTTGCTCAATAGCGAGAATGCCTTGTTTCACCTATTTGTGAGTCTTTTTGCACCTAAGTCCTCATCTTTTTCCCAAATGCTCTTGAAACCTAAGAAAACCTGAAACACTCGATTTTATAATATTAAACATGAGGAAATGCCTAAGAATCAAGCATAAAGAGTCGGAAATGAGGGTCAAAATCATACAAATTTTGGCTTGATAAAATAACCCTAAACCTATCTTTTGCTAGACCTCGAGCAAAACAATCACAAATCAAACCCCCAAAAGCATGCATCAAGATATCTCAAAGGCTTTTTACTTTCTCATGGTCAATATGTGAAACCAAAATGAAGAGATTAAAACAATTATGCAATAGTGAGGACTTCTACATGTAAGAGAATGTCAAGTAAAGATTAAAAACATGCCACTCTAGATATGATTGTACATAATGCGATCTTACATTCGAAATGCCAAAGCTTCAAAGCGAAGGTGCTATTCGGTTTAGAATGTAATTCGCTTTGATACTAATCCTCACCGGATTCTCTCTTCTCTTCTCTAAGACTCCTAGGTTTCACTCAAAAAAATACATGTGCAACATGAATTCTTGTTATAGATATCTAATTGATTGCACATGATGATCATTAAAAAGCAATTTCTGAAAAGTAAGTCTCATGAATGGAATTGCAAGCCATGAATTAGAAAGAACATATGTCAACCAAATTTCACAAGAAGGACAATCCTAAAGATCATGAAGGTCTTTCTTTTGGTTGTAATAGGATCTTAGGTGATGGTGAAACAAAGAATGGGACAATGGATAATCAAGGAACCCGATGATTACACTAAGGCATACATTTCTAATTATGAGTTCCATAAGTTTCACACATATTGTTCACACTTTAAGGCGTTCAGGCTTTCAATTTTACATGCGCATTCTACTCTCATTTTCATGCTGAGTTGTTCCTTTTACTTTTTTTTTTTAGGCCAATTGTGCCTAACTCTTGGTTCTATTTTTCTTTGCTTTGCCAATACTTTTCTTTGCTTTGCCAATTCTTTTCTTTGCATACTTTTCATTTTCTTTTCAAGCTTTCTTGCTTTGCAAGACTCTTTGCACATATTTACATGCCTCGGTACACACCTTTACATTTTCAAGTATAGGATCTTACATTGATTTCTTAAGCCTTAGTAAATCATTTGGTCAAGATAAGTCAATATTTTAAGGCTTATAAGGTCCATGTAGATGTGGTTCATGAATGAAAAGCTTAAAACGTGTTTGGCTTCAAAGGGGCTCGAGAGCACACATATTTAGATAGGTTAGAAGTATTTTAGGCCAATTAGTGGTTTTTCACATGCATCACCTAAAATCATTTCTAAAGGCTTGTCCACTAAGCAAAATAAAGCATCCATAAACAGTCCATAATATTCTATAGCAAACAACATTTTAGTGCAAATAAGACCAATACATGCTTGTATGAGTGTTTGAGAGTGAGTGTTTCAAGAGTGAAATTTTTGACAACTCAAAATATGCTTTTTAAAGGTCGTGTTTGTGATCCTCACGGGAATCTCCACTATTAATTCCTAGCCTTCAAACAATTTGATAATTCACTCAACATTAAGAGAAAAAGATTAACGCACTTTGTTCCCTAAGTGGCATGATGTTAATCTAAACCAAACAATGGCAAAGATGCACAATTCCTCACTACATCATGTAAAGAACAATCTCAATAAGCAAAGCATGCTCAAATATGACAATATCGTAAGAATTTGAAAATTTTGGCATAATATTTTAAAATCAAGCAAAATGGTGTTACGCAAATGTACCCCCAAACCTAAATTGGACATTGTCCTCAAAGTTCATGGGAGGCAGAAGAATTTCAAAAGTTCAACTCAACAAATCTCAAGCAAGAATTCATCAAGCAAAGGCAATATACAATATATATCAACAATTCAGCATATTGCCCTCTCATCCTAACATGCACAATATCCAATCAATCAAAATATTTCAATAAAGCACATATGTCCTAAATCCTCTACCAAAATCCAAACCACCCTCTTATTCTATGCAAAAACAAAATAAGAGCAATAAAGAGATAAAAACGAAAGATAAGGAAATGCTAAACTAAAAATGTATGAAAATAAAATTGTTACCATAGCGGATCAGTCAATTCCTTATTTGAAATGGACTCCCAAGTTGGGTCTCCTCTCCTATATGGTTTCAACCGGTGGCTATTCACTTTAAACCTTTCACCCTTCTTCAAGCTTTCAATCTCAATGGCACAATGAGCAAACACTTGCAAAACTCTATAAGGTCCTGTCCATCTTGACTTAAGCTTTCCCAGAAACAATTTCAAACGGGACTCAAATAGTAGGACGAACATTCCTGGATGGAAGACTTTTCTTCTAAGCTTCTTGTCATGGTAGAACTTAGTCTTTTCTTTGTGAAGCCTTGCGCTTTCATATGCCTCTAACCGAAACTCTTCTAGTTCACTGAGTTGGAGCTTCCTTTCCTCTCTGGCTTTGTCATGGTCAACATTTAACTTCCAAATAGCCCATAAGGCGTTGTCTTCTAGTTCCACTGGTAAATGGCAAGCCTTTCCAAAAACTATCCTGAAGGGACTCATTCCTATTGGAGATTGTAAGCCGTCTTGTACACCCACAATGCGTTACTTAGTTTGGACGCCCAATCCTTTCTACTCACATTGACCGCTTTTTTCAAAATTTGATGTGTCGGTTACTCACCTCCACTTGTCTCGAAGTTTGAGGATGCTAAGGGGTGTACGTCATTGTAGTATAGTGGTAAGTTTTAGTTGTGTGGTTTCATAAACCACTAAAGTTACTACTAAAATAAACATGCAAAAATGATAGGAAAAACAGAAGACTCAACAATCTTGATAAGTGAAATGGTGGAAACAATTAATAAAGATGCTAGGTGATAGATTGAGTTACTAGTGAATGTGGGTAATGCTTTCAAAGCCTCATTAATGGACAAATCTCATATATGATAACCATTTGATTTCTAAATTGTGCTTAGGTCATAACTATGAAAACTAAGCAACTTCCCACCAAGATGCCTAACCGATTAAGAAGAGGGGGTCAAAGAGGGATTGATTGGATTCAAATAGAGGTTTAGACTAGCATGGTTGATATACCCTTCACTAGTCTATCCTAATCACTAAGTTCTTCAACCAATCAAGGGTGTCAATCCAAGATTAGTTTCACAACTACTTATCCCACATAAGAGTATGATCTACTAGTGATATACAATGCAAATCATATAATATGTAGAATCTAAATATAAAGTGAATAGAAATCATATAAAGATTCAATTACAAAAATCTTAGCAAAATACCCACATTCACAAGTTCCTCAAATCTATCCCCTAGATTAGGGGTTTAGTTACACATGATTATAATCTAATAAAAAGAAGTGATAGATAAGGAAATCACCCTTAGGTCTCCTTCTTTAGTGCTTGCTCCTTCTTCTCATTAGATTGCTCCTTGTGTAAAGAATGGCAGAAGAGGGATGTGTCTTGGTAAAAGGTGTCTAATGGGTGAGTGACAAAGGGATCGAAATGGAGAGAATGGAAAAGGGAGGAGTGATTTGGTGAAGTAATCAAGATACTGTGTTAAGGTTTAGGATGGAAAAGTAGTTCAAGATGAGAAAATGGAGGAGGTTGAAAGATGAACTATAGAGGAGAAAAACTATATCTAATACTCTGAAATTTCATGCTAAAATTATGCTTGGATCCCCTTTCAAGATGAAGAGCTAGAGTATTTATATTGGCACTTGGACATGTACTGATAACTGCTTGAAATGATGATGTGGCGCGAATGTCGCCATTTTGTCACCATGGCGACCTTGTGGCACAAAACGGTTATGTATTATGAGGTTAAGATGTCACCACCAAACTCATCTTTTTTTGACCTAGAGAAAATGGTGACATTATGTATTTTTCAATGATGTTGTCATTTATCACTTCAATGTCGCCCCTAATGTCGCCCCTAGAGTAAATGGTGACACTGAAGTAATTTAGTGGTGTCACCATTTGCCATTGTGTGTCGCCATGGCAACATGCAAATGGCGACACACATGACAATTTACAATTCCTCTATCACCATGGCGACTATAGGGCGACACACCTGATGCTTGAATAATTCCTCTGTCGCCATGGCGACCAAATAGCGACCTCTTTTTGCTCATAAGGCGAGAATGCCATGTTTCACCTCTTTATGTGTCTTTTTGCACCAAAGTCCTCCTCTTCTTCCCAAATGCCCTTGAGGCCTAATAAAACCTGAAACACTCAATTTGACGACATTAAATATAGGGAAACGCCCAAGAATCAAGCATAAAGAGACAGGAATAAAGGCCAAAATCATACAAATTTTGACTTGATCAATATCATAGTGTTGATAGCCTTGAGTGTGTAAGTCCTTTTTCATATAGTGGATTGCTTTGCCAGTGGTTGTGGATTCAACTCATGGATGTTTTCTCTTCGGAGGTTTACCATGTAAAAATCTTTGTGTCCATTGTCTCTATCTCTATCTCTTTTATTTTATATATGTGTATGTTATCATTTTATTGAATATCATTCACCCTTGTGATGTATATTTGAACAAGTATTTGTAGAGTGTGATTTGTAGGACAATCCACTTTATTCATATTTGTAATTGTAATTCTTCCTTATATAGTTATCTTTGTGTATAGCTATATTTGTTCATTCTTGTAATACATTGTGTAAGATCCTTTATTTGTATTGGCTTGATTCCATTGCAAAACTCTCTATATTTGTATTAGTTGTTGCTTAGGTGATTCTTGGAAGAAAGAAGCCTCAAAGATGAACAAGAAACATCTTATGCAAATTTCGTCTTCAAGGGGAACATCGCTTACCTAGATGCTAAGGTATCAAGATTCTTCTTCCCCTTGCAAGGCATAAGCACACATACACACAATTCATACATGTGTGTCCCTGCATCATAGTTCAAATATTTGGTATAATACTTTCACACACATTTAGTATGCACGTGCATTTATCTCATTGTTGACAATCTTGTAGAATTGCATGTTTTCTCACTATCGCTTAGATATGGCATGCTTGTGTTGCATAGTATTTATTGTAGGGAAAAATACCGTAGTACACGCAGCGGAAGCGAGACTAAAAAAATAGTGTTGGGTAGCTTTTAAAATTTTTCCAATTATGAACCTTAAACCCTTTTGATTAATCAAACATATATATATAAGAAAGTAATAAAATATATTAATACCTCTTGTAGCGTGATCCGATTGACTTGCGTCGATGGTAATCCGCAAGATCTTCAATCCTAGCACGAACGTGGATCACCTAGGAGCGTGGTCTCCCTTTCTTTGAATTGCAAACCTGTGATTGGATTCAACAAACTTTTCTTGATCCGTTAGTCCCAAAAACAATCTAAAAGAACCTAAGATTATTCTGGTCACTTTTGAGTTCTCAATCTAATGATCGAAACTCGCGTGAACCTTAATCGATATAGTATTCACAAGCTCATAGATGAATAAGCAACTAGAATACAATCAAAGAATAATCTATGTTCTTTTTGTTCTTAGTAGAATAAAAGATTTCTAGCTATGAGTTTAGAAGAAGAAGAAGAAGAAAAATTCTGCACATTAGCACTATGGGGTGGCCGAAATCTATATGTGGTCTTATATAGGTGGCCGAATTTTTCTCTTCCTTTTTGCCCTAGGGTGGCCGAAATCTCTACCAAATCAAATTAGGGTTGCCGCAATTTCACTCCTAAAATATTGGAGATTTAGTTGCACCCTAATTCCTATTTTGTTTAAGATTTCCAAACCCTAATCCAACTCAATAATCTTTTATTCCTTATTGGACTAAAATAAAAAGACTTCCTATTTGATTAAATAAATAAAATTAATTATTTATTTTCCTTGTCAAACAAGTCTTTCTATTTAATTATACTACTACCAATAGTATACAAATAGGAATCATATTTCCTATTTAGAAAAGATTTGTTACTTTAATTAAACAATTAATTAATAAATTAATTAATTCTTATTTAATTAAATAATGAAACAAAATAATATTAAATGTCATTATAGCATGTTGCCGCCCCATATGTTTATTGGGCCAAATATTATTTTTCTTATTTCATTAAATCCATAGGACTTTAAATAAAAAGCCCACATGTGAACTAGACCCATTCTTACTAAAAGAAACAAGCCCACATGTTATCCATTAATATATAAATATAATTGTGCAGCCCATTACATAAATAATGTGCAAATTATATTCTTAATATATTAAATTGCAATTCTAGATGGACCCTAAATTGGTCCGGTAGAATATTTCAAGTGATCCATGCAAGTCCGTGTGGATTGGGGATCTTGGCGGGCTATCTAAATTTAAGCTCCAATAGACATAACCTAATCACAATCAACAAATGATTCACTTAGGTCCGATCCATTAATTTTAGCTCATTCCACTAAAGAGCTAAAATTGAACTCTTAAATAAAGACATAAAAGGAAGATGCTTCCTCATTCATACCCTAGACAATCATATTGGAGATAGTGTATCCTCGTGATTAATATCAGTAATCGCCAAGAGTTCATAGACCGCCTATAACTCTCCAAGTTACCATATTTACTCATATGACCACATTTTGAACTTGGATATTTTGACTTGTCCAGAAGCCATGTTTTCAATAGACACTATTGAAAACTCAACGTTGAGATTTAATATCCAATTACCTCAAAACATCCATATGATGATATTATACTCTCATTTAATAAATGGAGCCACGATGTCCATATCTATAAATGAAGTCCTCTATCGATTAACAAATGAATATCACCAAACTATCGAGGATAGACTATGCGATATAATCGTACTCATTGATAGCTCAAATGATATCACCTGCAACCATAAGTCCATCATTTATCTCAGGATTAAGATAGACTCTCCGATTGTCCTGATAATGAAATTACTTTTATCTACTGACGGTTATAGATAAAGTATTTCATTGTGATCCTGTTCAATGCACCCAGTGCACTAGATCCTTTTGCTCGAAGACACTCCGATGATTTTAGACTCATCATATCTTATTTGATCCCACTCAAATGCTAGCAAAAGAATTCTACAACTTTAACAAGATAAAGGTGCCCAACCTTTAACTTAAGTTGTGAACGATATTCAAGACTAACTAAAGAATTGTGTCTACCACATACATATCCAGATGTATGAACAATTCTTCTTTTCTCATAGTCTTTAGACCTTATGATTATTTACTTTAACAATTATTAAACTATAAATGCTATAAGATTTGTTTAAACCAGAAATCACTTTATTAATATGAATAAGATTGTTAATTACACTATTACACTCTTGCTATTGAGCATAATCCTAACATTTATTTTTTTGTGTTTCTTGTATTTTGGACTAGAACATGTGCTTAATTGATTCCTTATTAAGTCCCGGTCATTTCAGTTACTTATTCATTAAGTTTCGAGTCCATATGACATAGTTATGCTACTTTGCATTCTCATTCGTTGAGTTGTCTTCATCGTCATTTTCCAAGATGAATTCTCAACCTTTTGTCAAAGTTTCATAGTCGTTGTTGTGCGTGAGGGAGTCACAATTTGTAATCCCAAAAACGGATTCAAAATCAGAGTTCAGAGGCCTGGATATGGTCGAATAACGCGTACAGAGCGCGAGAGGAGCTTGCATGGCCAAAGGCCATGCTTGGGAGGCCACGTGTGAACCACGTATGCCATACAGCCAGGGCATCTCTCTGCCCACATGTGGCACACACGCCCCACACGTGGAGGTGACGTGGCCAGCCTTGATTGGTCAGTTTCTTTCCCTCTCTCTCTCTTTTAAATACAATTTTCCTTCCCTCCAAACATAACTTTAAAAAAAATTGAGAAGAAAAGAAGTTGTGCAGAATTTTCTCTATGTTCTTAGTATCTTGATTCAATCATATGTTTCTCATTTCAACTCCGGATTACTTGATTCAAAAGCTAAAAATGTTGGTCTTGATGAGAGCTACAAACCTCAAGCATTTTCATAGCCATTTGACTTCATGATTTTCTGCTGTGATCAAATCTCAGTCCAAGATTTATGTTTGTAAGTGATCCATCTTCTTCTTACTTTCATTGTTGATCAACTCTTTAATCTTCTTATATGATTGATGAAAAGTAATATTAATGATGTTAATTCACATGCTAGGGTTACATGATTGATTGATTTTTGAGTTTATCTTTTGTGATTTCATATAAACATATTTTTGATAAACTTGAATAACATGAACTTGATTGTTGATTTTTAGGTTTAGTTACACGTTCTAAGAACTAGAATACTTTGATTGTGATATTTTATAGTCTAGTTCTTGTTTGATTCTTAGGTTTCTAGATATATGTAAGGATTCTCATATTGATTGGCTTATTTCATAGACAAACCACATGTTGAGGTTTGACTTATAAGGGTAGTTTTAGGTGTTTAAGGATCTAGCTTATTGCCCTCTAGACCTCAAGGTGACAAGCACGCTAAAGGTATATCTCTTGCGCTTAGTTTTTCATTGAAGAGATTTAGTAGCACACACTCACTTTGCATATTTTAATATGTGTGCATTCTCTTCACATGTCACTTTCACACATGCACTTTTATGTATTGTATCTTGCTGTGTGTTTGCGTCTTGTAATTCGTTTCCTGAATATGTTCGGAAACGTCCGCGCGTGCACATAGGTGTGCTTCTCCCATTGTGGAAGGTAAAATCTCTTCTTTTGTTCCCATATGTCATTTTTGCAATTCCGTAGGTCATATCAAGCCCAAGTACTATAAATTCATTAAATATTGCAACATGGAAAATGTATCTAGGGATAGAGAGATTGAACTTCATTTTAAGCATGCTAAAGCTTTTGAATATGGAAAGCATGATAATGTCACAAAACATGTTAAGAATGTCCGGAATGTGAAGAATGCAAATCTTGCTAAAATTGACAAAACATGTGTTGCTAGTAATGTTAAAAAGAAGAGTATCAATGATATTCTTGTGAATCAAATGGTTGAAGAACTTTATTCTAGATACAACATTTTTGTCAATAAGAATCTTGATAGTGTTTGGTAGGTTCACCCAAGACAAAGTTTGTCAAGGGTGAGTGCTCTTACCAATAGTGTAAGTTGCACATGTGAGTTAGCTTTAAGATTAGTGTTATGTTATTAAGAAACTTAGCTTGTTTGCTTTGCATCTCTATGACTCAACATGAACTTAGCTATCTCACATTCTTTGTTATGATAGTCGAAATCTATTGATTGACTTTTTGAGAAGTTGTTTTTATGATATCTATATGATGTTAATTTTGTTAAGACTTTTAGAGAAAGTCAATTTTGGTTGTTTGAGTTGAAATGCTTAGCCTTTAGTCTCTTGGGATCGACACACCTATAACTTGTAGTCATGAGGACATACAAGCCATAGGACTCATAAAAAGAGTGAAGGCCTTGCATTTGATGAAAATAGCTTGCGAAGGTATCTCTAATATCACATTGCTTGTTTATCTATTTTCATCTCTTAACTCATTGTTTTTATCACTTCATGAAGCATGTCATACTTGAGAACTAATATAGTGTTTATATGATCCTCGTTGACATTTGCTAGTCTAAGATCTTTTGGTGATAATTGTTTGTATGATTGTTGAGTGGCAAGTTTTGAAAAATATGCTTCATATTCTTTGAAAGTTACTCTTTTGAGAAGTAGAGATCTTAAGTAAGTCTCTTTACTTGCTTTTCGATCATGTGCTTTTAAACCTTAAAATTTGGTTTCAAAAATGTAATTTGCTCCTCTTATATGTTTTGTTATGTTGTTGAGTGTAATAGATGTTCTAAAATTAGTACATTTAAAAATGACATTTGGTTTATATCCATTTGCTTCAGCAATATAATACTTAACAAGCACCCTCTTGGAAAGGCCTACACACATTGGTTGTGAAGTCGCCCAATGTTGGAAAGGGTTACGCCTTTGTGATTAGTGAAAGCTGTCAAGAGGTGTATATGTTTACATTAGAAAAATCAAAGTAGTGTTGAAAAGAATCAATAAAAAAAATACTTTGATTCAAGCTTAAAACAAAACAAAAAGGCTATATGGAGTATAGTTGAATAATCAAATGAGCTCGGGTTAACAAATAGAAACGGGTAAACGAGCCACATGCACACACAACGCTCACATGTTGAAAACTATGCTCTTTAAAAGCAAAATTCGGATGAAAACTGGTTTGACCTTTTTATGGAAAGTTTAAGGATGGATAGTTGTTGAAAATGTTTACATGTTTAATTACTAAACTACTTCATTTCATATTCTTGTAGCAAAATCTTCACACACTCACATTTGCTTATTTGATATTTTGATACTATAGCAATTTTTGAAGATATATGAGAGTGATTGAAAATCTAGATGTAACTCTCTTTGCTATATGGAGATTATTTGAAAAACTATGAAAATTGCTTGAGATATGAATGTGTGGTGATTCTTATGAACAATTGTCTATCTAGATTTTAGATAGGGCATTTATCAAGGGGGAGCATAATATGCTATGTTTTTATTCTCTTTTGTGATTGTTCACATGATTCTCCAAGATTGTTGTTTGTTGACATTATTATTGTTTTTGATAAATCTTAAGATGCTATGCTTATTATTGTTATGCATATTGATTTGTTCAAAAATAATGTTTTTGCCATTGTATATGTTTATTGGTCACTAACTTGTTTTGATGTTTCCACTCATATTTATTTTTAGTGTTTGTGTGATACAAGGTCATGGAAAAAACTAAGAAAGTTGTTGGTAGCAATTCTTCTAATCCCGTTAACAAGTCTAAGCCTACATCTTCTTCCAAAGTTACCAAAGCTAACAAGTTGAAAAGTTTGGGAATCTTTGGGTGCAAAAAGATTATTCAAGAGAATGGTATAGATTTGGATTCTTGTATTGATTCTTATGTTCATAAGGCCATTTGTGAAAGAAAGTGGAATTCTTGGATTGACTCAATAGGAGTTGTGAATGAGACAATGATTAGGGAATTCTATTATGAGTACAAGGAGAGTACCACTTTTGAAGATGCCGTTAAGGATATGAGATGAGTTGTCTTTAGAGTAAATTCTTGGAAATTGAATGAGTTTCTAGAATTGCCCAATGATATTGAGTCAGATTTCCTAGATGTTGATGTCGTGAAAAACCTTGATTTGATGGGTAAGACTCTTTGTGAAAATGTTGACTTTGAGTGGGGTAAACGTGCCTTTATTAGGCAAAGTGAGTTGACCAAGATTAATGTCTTTTGGCATTTGTTTGTTAGTGCAAATCTTGTTGTCTTTACTAATGCTACCGAACTTAATAGAGAAAAGATTAAGATCGTGTATGCTTTAGTGACTAACAAACCTATCAACCTTGGAAAAGTGCTTATTGAACATATAGAGATTACGGCTTATGCAACACGTTTGGATAAGAAATTGGCATTTCTGGGTTTTATTTCTTATTATTGTTTAGCTGAAGGGTTGAAGAATCAAGACAATGATGTACTTTTACCTCCCTTAGAGAAGTTAAGTGATAAATGTGTGGCAAGCATGTCATACAAGAGAAAGAGAGAGTCTAATGATACATTTAGGCTTTTTGATAAATCATATGATTCAAGCCATGTATCTAGTGCACCTATTCTTCCTACTTGGGCTTTGCATTTGAAGAAAGAGGTTAAAGAGTCAAGGAAGCAAATTAAGGAGTCACATAGGAAGATTGAAGAGCTAAATGCTAGAGTAGAGCTTCAAGTTGAGAAGATCAAAGAATTGGAAAGGAATGCATCTACTTCAAAGCATTATGTGAGATCATCCAATCACACAATTTTCCTTGGTGGCACAAGTGGCTAGAATGATCTCAAGGTATATTTTCTAATTCTTTCTTTTTGGCTTCATATCATGTCAAAATTGGGGAGAATTATAGGGAGATAAATGGGGAGATACATGTTTTACATGTTAGTTCTAGCTTTCTTAGTTCTTTTTTATTTTTTTTATTTTTTTATTTTTTTTATTTTTATCTTTGGTGTATTTTGGTATCGAGTTTGAACTCTATGGCATGTAATATTTTTGATTGATATTGGTTAGAATGTTTTGGTGGATAACATGTATTAAGAGGGAGCATACAAGATCCATTTGAACTTTAAATGTTTTACTTTCTTGCCAATAAATGTACATTGCCATATGTATTGTTTCTTAGATATTTTTGTGCTTTCAAGTTATTTTTAGGTGATATCAAGAGAAGATCAAGATGAATTTCAAGACTTGTTGTTGCAAATTTTGTCTAATATGTGTAAATCATTGTATACATTGTGACCTAATTTTCTTTGTAATTGTTTTAGTATATGTATAGGGGTTTTGACATGGAATTTTCCAAAGGGGGAGATTATTAGGTTTTTGGTTTGTCTTGGCTTATATTCCATATCAAAACAATGTTTTTCTTGTATTTGATTAGTGGTCTTATAATGATGATTCAAAACTTCAAAGAAAGATGTGGCCACAAAATCATGTAAGAAGGTGTCTTCGAAGAGAAATGTGATACTTTGCATATCAAAGGTAATATTGACCTCATTCTTCTTCAAGGCATAAGGACACACACACAAATCATTGATATGTTTCCTTGCATCATTGTGCAATATTTATATAACACATTCATATGTTTTTATATGCTCATGCATTAAATTCAAATTCTCATACTTTGTAGAATTGCATGTTCTAAGACCATGTCTAGGAAACGGCATACATGTGTGACATTGTATTTATTTGTTTATGTTTTATTATTTTAGGACTTGAACATGATCTCTTATAATTCCTTGTTGAGTCCTAGTCATTTCGGTTACTCATTCATTTTGTTTCGAGTTCAAACGATGTAACTATGCTACTTTTCGTTCTCATTCGTTGAGTTGTAGTCGTCGTCGTATTCCGAGATGAATTCTCAACCTTTTATCTAAGTTTCATAGTCTTCTTTGTGCATGAGGGAGTTGTGATTCGTAATCTAAAGATGAATTTGAAATCAGAGTTCGGAGGCCCAAATACTGCCGAAGAACGCGAGAGGAGCAAGTTTGGCCAACGGCCAACCTTGGGAGTCCATGTGTGGGCCACGTGTGCCACATGGCCTGGGCAGCTCTCTGCCTACGTGTGCCACACATGCCCCACATGGGCAGCTGATGTGGCACATGCCCATTGGCCCACCTTTTCCCTCTCTCTCTCTCTCTCTCTCTCTCTCTCTTCCTTTTAAATTTCCTCCAATTCCTTCCCATTCATTATAAGAAGAAAAAGTTTGAAACTCGCACCAGAAATTTTCTCTCAACTTTTCTCACCTTCCAAACACCATAACTTTCTCATACAAAGTCGGATTTGGTTGATTGAAGTTAGAGATTGTTCATAATCGAGTTCTCCACTTCCAAGTGGTCTTGCAGTTGTTTGATCGATTTTTCTAGTGGTTCTACACAAAAAAACTAATCAGCTCGTAATTGCAAGGTAGTGTTCATACCTTTGTGATTTCTTCTTTTATTGTTGGTACCTGGGGTTACAGATTGCGCAGCGGAAAGGTTTTAAAATTTTTAAAAGCAATCATCAAATAAACCCATTTGTACAGTAATAATCGAAAACAATAAGAAGGAGATGAAAACTATTTCATACCTACGTAGGAGGCTCCTTCACTTTAATATGGTCTGCTCCTGATTTGAACCACTTGATCTTCCTCGCTATGACTGATGACTCGCTTTTTGTGTCGTTACCAAATTGCGAATTACCAAAAGTGAGTTTATAAAATGAATCTTTACGCAATATATTTTAAGATTTGAAAACGAGTATTGTGGTAAGCTTAGAGTTCGTTCCACAGGGAATTAGAGAAATATGTTGATTTAATTAGCTAATCTAGAAACAATAAAATAAATCATAAATGATGAATGAGTGTATGGTTTGTCAAACCATCAAACATACATACAAAATTAACCTAACTAAAAATAAGGTGATATGAAAAATAGAAGACTCACAATCTTGATAAGAAAAATGGATGTAAACAATTAATGTTGATGCTAGGGAATTGATTGATTAGCAAGTAGATATGGGTATTGCTTTTTAAGCCACTTTAAGGACCAATCTCTACATGTTAACCAATTTAGGTTTAGATTAATGTGGTTGATATACCCTCCACTAATCTATCCTATTTATTGGGTTCTTAATCACTCAAGTGTGTCAATCCAAGAGTGATTATATAACATGTTATTCTAAACAAGATTGTAATTAACAAGTGGGTATACAAGTCAATCACATAATGAATAGAATCTAATGAATTAATAAATAGAACACATATAGAGATTCATTACAAAGCTTAAGCAAAAACCCACAACCAAATGTTTATCAAATCAATCCCCTAGATTAGGGGTTTAATTACACATAGTAGCAATCAAATAGAAACAAGTAAATGGTAAGGAAATCACCCTTAGGCCACCTTCTTTAGTGCTTGATCCTTGTTCTCCTTTGATGCTCCTAGATGCAAGGAATGGAAGATGAGGATGTGTCTAGATAGGTGGATGGCTTATGGTGAGTGACAAAGGATTTGTGCTGGAGAAAATGGTAGGGAAGGAATGGTCTAGGGAAGTAATCAAGATTTGGTGTGAGGTTTTGGATGGAAAAGATAAGTCCAAGTATAGAAATGGAGGAGTTTGGAAGATGATTAATGGAGAAAAAGGGAGATTGGTAGGAGAGAATAGCTTGAATAGGCTTGGTAAGGCTTGGTTAGGGATTGGTTTTCAAATTGAAAAGAGGATGAATTTATAGTGTTTTCAAAATAGGTCACGGATGGCTAATTACCAAAACACCCCCTCTATTTGTCAAAATTCTACTTTGGCCCCTCTAGGGGGCCTTTCCGTAATTTTCCTGTCAAACTTCACCAATCAGAGCAGCACAGCAACATGGTCGCGGTTTGGCACAAATGGCGACCTTGGGAATGCAAATGGCGACCTCATCAGGTGTGGGAATCAAGTCCCTGTCGCCATGGCGACCTCGAAAAGCCAAATGGCGACCTAAGGGCAAAATGGGAAAAATGGCGTGATTTTGGAGTGGCCGGATTCCGGCCAATTGAGAGGCCGGAATTGGACCGACCGGCCAGCCGGTCGGTTGGCCGTAATTTTGGGCCCAAAACCTGCCGGAGATAGGTCCGGGAAGGTCCCTTTCCGGCCGGTCAAGGGTTTGAAGGTGGGGTGCCATGGCTGCTGCTCGTGAGGCATCAAGAAGAAGGTGAACAGTTGGGGTTCATTTAGCAGGGAGATGGGGTGTAGTGGGCTGTTGCAACTTTGACTAAAATGGGGTGCATTTAGAAACAAGCTGGGGTGTAATCAGGGGAGTGAAACGCACCGTTTCACTTATATACGTGGCGCGGGCCTGCCTCTTCTTCTTTGGGGCGTGTTTAGATAGAGAGTGGGGTGCGTTTAGAGGCCCGGCCTGCCTCTAAACGCACCGTTTCACTTAAGCTGACGTGGCAGCGCTTGACTCCTCTGGGGTGCGCACAGAATTGGGCTGGGGTGTAATCAGACGTCCAAAGACCCACATCAGCCAACACGCACCGTTTAGCTGTCCACGTGGCACGCGCCCCTGGTTAATTGCAATTCGGTCCCTGTCTTCTTCTGCATTTACGATAATTTCAAAACTTCCTCCAATAATTACACTTTTGCCCCTTTTTTACCAAAATTACTCCAATGCCCCTGAATTCTATAAATACCTGAAAATACTCAATTAACACCATTAAATCACAAAATATTTCCCAAGAATCAAGCAAAAGGAGAAGGAAATGAGGGCCAAAATCATACCAATTTTGGTTCGATCAATGACCCTGAATTGGTAATGGCGTGTGGGCGCGTCACGGTACTCAGGAATAAAAATGGAGGTAGAAGAGAAGAGCACACAAAAGACAACTCTTGTTCTTTTATTGGTGAAGTGCGGCAATAAATAAGTCTAAAAGAAAAAAATAATTCTTTTATTTTGTCTCTAGCCGCACACTTGTTTCTCTTTCTTCTCTCCTGTTTTATGCAACCTACTTGCTTTTAAAACTTCTTTTATTAAAAGACAAAAAACTGATGCCTTTTAAAACTTCTCTCATTAAAAGACAAAAAACTGATGCCTCTTAAATTTTTGTGTAAGTTGATCTCATATAATTCGGTTGTTATTTTTAAATTAAAAATATATCTCATATATCTTTAAAAACAAACCAAATCTATTTGATTTAAAAAAAATAAAAAATAAAAATCTTTATAAAGATATCTCATATCTTTTTAAAAATAATTAAACATTTATTTTTTGAATTTAAACATTTTAAATTCAATTTCAAATATTTAATTTAATAAAATAAAATAATCATATTATCTTATTTTATTCAAAATCAAATATCAACTAACACCCTCCATTTAGTGATTAACAACATAATTAAATAATCTTATTATTTAATTTATTTAATCACCATTATTCATTAATTAAATAATCTCATTATTCAATCAATTCCCGAATAGATACGTGTCACTTTCGTAACACAATTAATTGGACAATCCAATTAATTAACCGTGACCCTTGTTACCTAAATCGATCGGGCTCAATAATCCTTAGAAATAAATAATTAAACTCTTTAATTAATATTTCATGATTATTAACTTCGGTGTTATTCCACTAAAAACCCGAAGTTGCACTCTCTCAACTGTAGACGTTTTTACACAAACCAATAACTCTTGATGTCCATTGATATAGCTATTACATATGGTATAATCCTCCACAGGTAGTTCATAATTAGAGCTAGGTCATAATGTCCGTTATACCCCTCTAATTATATCTTTCCATTAAGTACCATTGATTCTCTAATGAACAATAAATCCTACATTCCTTACGGAATTAGGAGAGCGCTCATATTGTTCAAGCCCCGAATCAACCCTTGAGGGAACTACTATCTACTTCTCACAAGAAGGAGTGGATTCCTCTATTGTGTGCAGACCTTCCCAGCCACAAGCCAAACCGCGATTCCAACATACGAAGTTATTGACCGGGAATGCAACTCCGATCTCACCCATGGTATATCAAAAACCACGATCTAACCTGAAGGAGTCGATAAGACACTCAGGATTAAGATCACCCATATATAGCCATCATTTGTTGATATATATGAATTTCATCTTTTAACGGATCTTGGTGAGAGATTCATATAGATCATGGCCCAGTCCTATATGATCAAATCATATAAGGTGCCTCCATTCTCATATCTCCATATGAATGATCTAGGATAAGATCACCGTACATTACGGAATGGACAGCAGCTGTAGATTGACCACAAATAAAGTACCCAGCTTTATTTGCTATCTACGGACTCTTTAGATTGCTCCTTTCAAACTGAATCCATCTATATATGACATTCATATACTCAGTTTGAAATTACATCCGGCAATCTTGGATGTTAAGTACACATGTTATTATAAATGTATGAGACAATTTGAATGAATAAACTACTTCTTTTATTTCTTGTTCAATTCACATTTACAAACTACAAGCTTTAGGGCAAAAACCCCAACATTTATAACCTTCAATTTGCTTGGGGTGTCTTCTTCTATATGTATGTATATGTATGGTGAATGCTATTGAGAAAGATATCTTCATAATCAAATTTAATCAAAAGTCTAATTAGAGACGTATGTGAACTAGTTTCTTTGATTCTATGATTTTCACATGATTGATAGTTGTATTGTGATTAGTTTTATATCTAGGATTCATTAAGACTTCATTGAATCAATTTTTGATTAATAATCCTTGAAATGTGGTTTGATCCTTTGAGTGATAATATCTAGGATTAATGTTTGTGTATGTGTTTTTAGAGACATTTAGGATTTAATTGATTTATTATTATATCATTGCTCTAAATCTTTGGCTAGGATATTCATTGAATACATTTTCTGTTTCTGGCATTTATGTGTATGTTTATAGCATCTTGAATATGTGCTTCATGTTTATAATTTATTCAAGTGTTACTAGTATGAATGAAACTAGGAGCTTTTGTGTTAAATGTTTTCACATGCTCTAGGTTAAATTCATGTTTTGCATTTAGATTTTTATTACTTGTGTTCTCACAATGAAAGTATACAAACAAGTTTAAGTTGCTTAAAGCATGCTTAGAAGAGGGTTTTGGGGGGGGACAAACTTACGTTTGTCCCTCAATGTAGCTTTACATACAGCATATAAACGAAACATTCATACATAGACAAGATAAGCATTTTATCATTTAGGCATTGTCTATATATATCAATTGATTGTATGAGGTATAAAAGCACTAAAACACAATATCAAAGAATACTTTGTATATCAATATTGTTCAATGTATTACAAGAGTGAACAAATAAAGCTATACACAAAGATAGCAATATATGAAGAATTATAAATACAAAAATGATTTAAAGTGGATTGTTCGACAAATCACACTTTACCAATACTTGTTCAAATATACAACATAAGTGAATGATATTCAACAAAATAACAACATACACATATATAAAAATAAAAGAGATAGAGAAAGAGACAATAGACACAAAGATTATTACATGGTAAACCTCCGAAGAGGAAACATCCACAGGTTGAATCCATAACCACCGGCAAAGCAATCCACTATATGAAAAAGGACTAACACACTCAAGGCTATCAACACAATGATATCCACTTTAAGCTATCAACTCCTAATCTACCCTCGGGCTAGTGAACCACTAAGCCTACTCCCTATCCAAGGTGTGTCCTACACCTCTAGGAAGCAACTTCCTATCCAAGGCTCTCAAGCCTATGGAAAGATTCTCTTGCTTAGCAATCTAGATCACAAGGATCCTAGTCAAGCTCCCCTAACTCAACTATCCGGAGTACCAAACTCCTTGCTAAGACTTTTGCTTGGCTATCCAGAACTCATTCCTAGCCAAGTCTTTTTGCTCAAGTTAAAGCTTCACTCACTTTAACAAAAGACTTCAACCTTTCCTCAAGGCAAATGATCTAGGTGATGCAAATGATGCAAATCAAAATCAACACAACATAGAACATATAATCAAGACATTATATGGAACAATTAGACCTAAACATTTGAGAACACAGGTAATAAAAGTCTAGATGCAAAAACATGAATTAAACCTAGAGCATGTGAAAACACCTAACGCAAAAACTCATAGTTCCATTCACACAAATAACACTTGAATAGATCATAATCATGAAGCACATATTCAAGATGCTATAAACATACATATAAATGCTAGAAACATAACATGTATTCATTAAATATTCTAGCCAAGGATTTAGAGTAAGGATATAATGATAAATCAATGCTAGAAACATAACATGTATTCATTAAATATTCTAGCCAAGGATTTAGAGTAAGGATATAATGATAAATCAATTAAATCCTAGATGTCTCTAAAAACACATACAAGAGCATTAATCCTAGATTTCATCAATCAAAGGATCAAAGCATATTTCAAGGATTATTAATCAAAAAATGATTCAATCAAGTCTCAAATAATCCTAGATATCAATATAATCACAATACAACTCTTAATCATGTGAAAATAATAGAATTCAAGAATCTAGTTCACATATGTCTCTAATTAGACTTTTGATTAGGATTGATTATGGAACTATCTTTCTCAATAGCATTCACCATACATATACATACATATAGAAGAAGAAACCCCAAGCAAATTGAAGGTTATAAAAGAAGAAATCACAAAGATATGAACACTTACTTTCAATCACGAGCTTGTTTTGTTTTCTGTGTACAACTACTAGAAAAATCAATCAAATAGCTGCAAGACCACTTGAAAAAGGTAGAGAACTCAAATAAGAACAATCTCCAACATGAATCAACCAAATCTGACTTCGTATGAGAAAGTTATGATGTTTGGAAGGTGAAAAAAGTTGAAAGAAAATTCCTGGTCTAAGGATTTCTAATTTCTCTTCTTATAATGAATGGAAGGGAATGGAGGAAATTTAAAAGGAAGAGAGAGAGGGAAAAGGAGGGCCAACCTGCTGATGACACGTCAGCACCACATATGGACCGCGTGTGGCACACATGGGCAGAGAGGTGACCTGGCCGTGTGGCACACGTGGCTCACACGTGGACTCCTAAGGTTGGCCTTTGGCCAATCATGCTCCTCTCATGCTCTGCTCGCGTTCTTCGACCGTATCCAGGCCTCCAAACTCTGATTTTGAATCTGTCTTTGGATTATGAATCGTGACTCTCTCATGCACAACAATGACTATGAAACTTTGACAAAATGTTGAGAATTCATCTTGGAAAACGACGACGAACACAACTCAACGAATGAGAATGAAAAGTAGTGTAGCTACATCGTTTGGACTTGAAATCAAATGAATGAGTAACCAAAATGATCGGGACTTAATAAGGGATTATAAGAGATCATGTTCAAGTCCAAAAACAATAAAACATAAACAAATAAGCACAATGTCACACATGTATGCCGTTTCCTGGACATAGTCTTAAAACATGCAATTCTACAATGTATGAGAATTTGAGTTCAATGCATGAGCATATAAAAATATGTGAATGTGCTATATAAATGTTGCACAATAATGCAGGGACACATATGAATGATTTGTGTGTGTGTGCCTATGCCTTGAAGAAGAATGAGGTCAATATTACCTTTGATATGCAATATAACACATTCCTCTTCGAAGACAACTTCTTGCATGATCTTGTGGCCACGTCTTTCTTTGAAGCTTCAAATCATCAACCTAAGACCACTAATCAAATACAAGAAAAATATCGTTTTGATATGGAATATATGTCAAGACAAACCAAAAACCTAACACACATGTTTAGGTCTAGTTGTTCCATGGAATGTCTTGATCACATGTTCTATGTTGTATTGATTGTGATTTTCATCATTTGCATCACCTAGATCATTGCCTTGTGGAAAGGTTGAATTCTTTTGTTAAAGTGAGTGAAGCTTTAACTTGAGCAAGAAGACTTGGCTAAGAATGAGTTCCGAATAGCCAAGCAAAAGTCTTAGCAAGGAGTTTGGTACTCCGGATAGTTGAGCTAGGAGAGTTTGACTAGGATCCTTGTGATCTAGATTGTTAAGCAAGGAAATCTTCCTAAAGGCTTGAGAGCCTTGGATAGGAAGTTGCTTCCTAGAGGTGTAGGACACATCTTGGATAGGGAGTAGGTTTAGTGGTTCACTAGCCAGATGGTAGATTAAGAGATGATAGCTTGAGGTGGATATCATAGTGTTGATAGCCTTGAGTGTGTAAGTCCTTTTTCATATAGTGGATTGCTTTGCCGGTGGTGGTGGATTCAAATCGTGAATGTTTCCTTTTTGGAGGTTTACCATATAAAAATCTTTATGTCCATTATCTCTATCTCTATCTCTTTTATTTTGTATATGTGTATGTTTTTATTTTATTGAATATCATTCACTTGTGATGTATATTTGAACAAGTATTTGTAAAGTGTGATTTGTAGGACAATCCACTTTATTCATATTTGTAATTGTAATTCTTCCTATATAGTTATCTTTGTGTATAATTATATTTGTTCATTCTTGTAATACATTGAACATATTGATATACAAAGTATTCTTTGATATCGTGTTTTTGTGCTATTATACCTTATGCAAGAAATTGATATATGTAGACAATGTCGAAATGATAAAATGCTTATCTTGTCTATGTATGAATGTTCCGTTTATTTGTTGTTTGTATAACTACCCTGAGGGACAAACGTGAGTTTGCTCAAGGGATTGAAAAAGGCATAATCACCCCCCCCCCCCCCCCCCCCCCTACGTACACTTTAAGCAATTTAACCTTGTTTGTATGCTTTCAAGGTTTTATCTTTTGATAATTTTACTCTTTTATGATTAGGTTCAGCTGATTCTGTGTCTAACAAGTGAGAGATATTTCTATACAAAAAGAATAAACTGTTTTCCAATGTACATTTGCAAACAAATTTGTTATTCCTACTTATAATAAAATCTTTATTAAAAGTAACCAAATATCCAAATTTATTTAAACAAGAAACTGAAATTAAATTTCTCTTGAATTGAGGTACATAATAAACGTCTATCAAATCTAAATGCCTACTGGAATCTAGTTTAACTCTAATATCTCCCACTACACCGGCAGACACCAACGCTTCGTTGCCCAAACGCAAGTTGATTTCATTCTTATTCATGCTTTTCCTTTCCTAGTACCCCTGTAAGGAATAATCAACATGATTAGTGGCTCTAGAGTCTATGATCCAAGAATCTGCCAGAAAACATGTTTCAAGATAATTAATATTACCTTCTTCCTTCTTGTTTTGAGACTTTGGGTAATTTCTTTTCCAATGTCCCTTTTCACCACAAAGGAAGCATTTCCCTTTGATCTTGGTTACTTTCTTGGTCTCCTTCTTGGTAGGCCTAAGTTGCTTTTTCTTTTGTTGTTTCTTGGCCTTCTTACGGGTCTTAACAGTAGCAATTTTACCAACCATATGAATCTCTTGACCTTTGCCTTTCACAAGGATCTTTTCAGCACTTTGAACATCTTGCATCAGGCCCTGTAAGGTGTATTCCTTATTGTTCAAGTTGCAGTCCAACTTGAATTGATCAAAGGAATCTGACAGTGAGTTAACAATCATGTCAATTTTCGTCTCACCATCTATCTCAGCACCATTCAGTTCTGCAATGTTGAGATGTGCTATGACTTTCATCATATGATCTTTCACAGCCTATCTAGGTTTCATCCTAAGATTCATAAAAGCAATCAATGCCTCTCTCTTAGTCGCCTTAGACCTCATAGCAAACATCTCCTTTAAAGACATCATTATATCAGCAATAGTCCCCATTCCATCATGTTACTGTTGCAACAGGTCGGAGATAGTGGCCATAATGTAACATTTGGACATATCATCTGAAGTCTTCCACTACTCATACTCGTCTTCTTGCACTAAATGGATTCATAAGTATGAGCAGGTGATTCAGGGGTAGACAAAACAAACTTATGTTTTTCAGCTTGCAGCAACAACCCAATTTTCTTTTTCCAAGTGACATAATTATCACCAGTTAAAGTATTATCTTTTAGGATGTTGATTAGGGATGGGGTCATGATTTCTGAATAAAACAAAAAATATATATAAGTAAATAATCATGATAAAACACTTTCAAATATTTATCTTGAATTAAATAAATAATTCACTAGTAAATTTCAACAGTGATCCAACACCCATAAATGTCACGCCTCCTTTGGGAGTTCGCACCATCTACTAGTTGCACTAGGTCCCACCTAATTGTTAACATAACAACCAGCATTTTCAATTTTTAGCCTTGAGATTTTATTGACAAGAACTCTTGGGAGGATATCAATAAAACCACATTGAGTGTGTTACCAAGATATCGACCTTCAATATTTTCCCTTACAAAAATCCCTCATTTGAGAGTAGATATCGTTTGAGTCAATTGTCTAATCTATCCTTGTAAGGAAGTATCTTACTAAATTCCATTCATGGATACCTCTTGGGGAGTTATCACACAAAACATAAAGCCCAACTAACCTTGGAGGCCATAGGTGTTTCAAACACCTTCTCCCACTCAATTATTTAAGGCGTGTGATTAAATTCCATTGAATGATTTACCAAGTTATCTAGATGCCAATTAGATACTTAAATCATTCAATGCATGTTCATACCAAAAGAGGTATATGAGTGGCACTCCTATTCTAAATGACATGTTATCAAACAATGACAAACACTGTAATATTTACAAAAAAATAAATAGCCACAATTTTGGTCCATCCTAGAAAAGCAAGTAAATTACATTTGATGGAAATACAAAAACCCTAACTTGGGGAACAAGTCATCAAGCGGCCGTCTCATGCGTGCACCTTGGCTGCCACACCCATGGGCGTGCGCATGCACCCAACCCTTATGGGCAGCCGTGCACTGCCATACCACAACAAACGCAACTACATGCTTGTATGCTCGCACACTTGTTGCTTTGGTGCGCACAATGTAGGATTGGTTCTGGTTGCTTCCATTTTCTGCTTTCAATTCTTCAACTCTTCGATTCTTCGAAACTTGAATATATTACATCTGAATTTTTTTACAGCAGAATTTTTTTTGAATTATTATTACTGCAGTTTTTTTTTATTACAATAGTAAAATAAAATAAAATAAAAAATTTAACAACAACCAAAAAGGAAATTATGGCGATAATAGGCCACCCTTCTTGTTACAATTCCAAAACAAAAATATATCGAAATTCTAGGACCAAAATCGAGCAACAGCAAATCATATCATAACAACATATATATATATATATATCCATACATTCCAATGTAATTATATATGAGAATACCTAGAGTGTCATCTCTTTCTAAAGCATGCATATTTACAATAAAAAGAAATAGATCCACACACACACACACACACATATATATATATACACATCAATTAATCAAGGGTACAGCCAGACTCTGATACCAATTGTAGGAAAATACATGCGGCAGAAGTGAAAAATATATTTGTATATTTTAAAAGTTTTCCCTTTTTATTTTTAAAGATAACCTTAACCCTTGATTAATTAATATATAATAAAAGATATCGTACCTTTTTCCACGTGACGATAGATGCTACGTCGATAGTAAACCGCAAGATCTTTCAATCCAATCACGAACGTGAATCACCTAGGAGTGTGGGCTCCCTTTCTTTGAATTGTGTACCTTGAGGATGAAAAACAAAAACTTTTTCCTTTTGTTAGTCACAATAATCCTCCTAGAGAAAAACGAAGAACGTTTGGTCACTTTTGAATTCTCAATCCTTTTGATTGAAACTCGTATGAACCCAATTTGATGTTGTGCACAAAGCCTTTTGATATAAAAGCTAGTAATGCACTATCGAAAACAAAAACGTTCTTTCTCTTCTTTTTCCTCTTGGCCGAATTCTCACACTATCTCTTAGAGTTGGATTTTTTTTTAAGTAAAAGAAAAACTCTCTTTCAAAATAATTATTAGGGTTGGCCGAATTTTATATGATAGAATATATGGTGGCTGAAATCCTCACTCCAAGAGGAATCATGTTTCACCAATCCTATCAAACTTTAGAATCAAACCCTAATCCAACTCTTTTTTATATTATCCAATATTTTATTGAATATAAATTAAATTGTGACTTTATCAAAAACTTCCTAATTTGACTAGATAAATAAATTCATCTTATTTGTCTACTAATCAAATAAAGTCTTTGATACTTATCATACTAAGAGACCTTCTCCTAGTTAGAAAAATATTTTGCCTTTTAATTAAATAATTAATTAACTTCCATTTAATTAAATAATAAAATAAAACAATATAATAGGCTATTATTCTTAGCCTTGCCGCCCAAATACATACATGGGTAATATATTATTTTATTTTATTTCATTAAATCCATTGGACTTTTAATAAAAAGTCTACATGTGAACTAAATCCAATCCTACTAAAAGAAACAAGCCTACATGCCTTAAATTAATACGTTAATATAATTTGACAGCCTATTTAATTAAAATGTCCAAATTATATTCTTGATGTATTAATGGAATGTTTATTGCTCCCCATTAAGACCACCCAAGGATTCCTACATCCTTTGCCACCCATTCCAGGTATTGGAAGAGTTACCACGAGTCTTGATCACAAATGACCGCACCTCTCCATGTACAATTCTAGATGGACTCATAAATTAGTCCGGTAGAATATATCAAGTGACCCATGAAAGTTCGTGTGGATTGGGGATCTTGACCGGCTATCTAAATTTAAGCTTCAATAGACATAACCCAATCACAATCAACAAATGATTCACTTAGGTTCGATCTATTAATTTTAGCTTATTCCACTAAAGAACTAAAATTGAACTCTTAAAATAAAGATAGAATAAGTAAATGTTTCTCATTCATACCTTAGAAAACCTTATTTGAGATAGTGTATCCTCGTGAAAAATATCAGTAATCGTCAAGAGCTCATAGACCGCCTATAGCTCTCCTAGTTACTATATTTACCCATATGACCACATTTTGAACTTGGATATTCTGACTTGTCCAGAAGCCATGTTTCAATAGACACTATCGAAAACTTAACGTTAAGATTTAATATCCAATACCTCAAAATATCCATATGATAATATGCTATTCACATTTAATAAATGGAGCCACGATGTCCATATTTATAAATGAAGTCCTCTATCGATTAGCAAATGAATACCACCAAACTATCGAGGATAAACTATGCTATATAATCGTACTCATTGATAGCTCAAATGATAACACTTATAAACATAAGTCCATCATTTATCATATGATTATGATAGACTCTCCGATTGTCCTCAAAACGAAAACTTTTATCCACTGATGGTTCTGGATAAAGTATTTCATTATGATCATATTCAATGCACCTAGTGCACTAGATTCTTTTACTCAAAGACACTACACTTTGATGATTTTAGACTCATCATAGCACATTTGATCCCACTTAAATGCTAACAAAAGAATCTACAACTTTAACAAGGTAAAGGTGCCCAACCTTTATCTTAAGTTGTGAACCTTATTCAAGACCAATTAAAGAATTGTGTTTACCTCATACATATCCAGATGTATGAACAATTCTTCATTTCTCATAATCTTTTAACCTTATGATTATTTACTTTTTAACAATTATAACAATTAAACTATAAATGCTATAAGATTTGTTAAACCATATATCACTTTATTAATATGAAAAAATTGTCAACAAATATTATTACACTCTTGCTATTGGGCATAATCCTAATAGATGTTGCCTCCACCTTTATTTTTATCCCTTTTTTAAATATTTTTTATTCTTTTTAATTCTTTAACATTTTTTAATAGTTTCAATTTTTCTTAAACACGTTGCTATTTATTTTGTATTCCTTCGAACTTTTGTCTTAATTTTTAATTTTAATTTATTGTATTTTATTTTATTTATATGTGAATCATATTTTTGTTGTAAATTTTTATTTTAATAGTTTTGATACACTTATAAGATTTTTTTTTTTTTTAAAAAAAAAATGTGATAGTTTTATAATATTATTTATTTTTAATCTATTATTTTATTTTATTTTATTTTATTATTTTATTTTTGAAGTACCTTTTGAAAAGAAAAGTTTTATAACACATGTCAATTTTTTTTCATTGGACAATCCAAAAAGGTAAAGTTGTCAAATTGTAATAGGATTGGGGGGCAAAAGTGTCATTCTCATTCAGTAATGAAATACAAAGGGTAAAATGGTCAGTTTTTATTTCCTATCACGTTTGACCGTAAATAAACAAAATAAAGGTCAAATTGCAATAACATACCCGATATTTGACAAAAAATACACGAAAAATGTCAATTTAGGGTTAATTATATGTAGGTACCTTGCCGTTAGTTTACCCCATCAAAGTTAACGGTTTGACCCATATTTAAGGGTGGAATGACTTAAATATGACGAAACGAAAGCAATAGGTTCTTGAATCCACGAGAGAAATTTGCTCCAAATGAACAATTTTTATTAATATTAATCAAAAGTTAACATTTTTTTTTTTTCAAATCCCGACTTAAATAGAAAAACAAAACTTATTCCAATAGGACTCAAGATTCCTAATTTAACTACTGTTGCAGAATGCGGCCACCTAGGCACCGCCTCAACAATAAACGGCTGCACCAATTTGGGTCAAATCGGTCTACCTAGGAGGTCAAATGCGGCTTAGGCAACGTTGACCACCTAGGGTTCAAATTTTTTTTTTTAAAAAAGATGGCTAGTTGGAGAAGAGAAAAGAAGGCTACTAAGACAAGGAATAAGAATGGATTTTTTTTTTTTCCCTCTTTTAATGAATTCCACCAAAACTACGTCGTTTAGAGATTCGGTATGAATCTCATTAATAGAGAAAAAAAAAAATTCTCTCTACCATTCGACCTAACAGACCCCATTCCCCCATTCATTGACCTAACATCCTTTTGCTCTCTTCTCTAACCAGTCGTCTCGTCCCTCGTTGCCACCAGAGCTAGACATTGTCTGGCCTTCCTCTCTACTTCTTTAGGGTTTATTACTTTTCCACCCGAGGAATTTGCTAAATGTCATCTAGGCAGCCTAGGCGCTAGGTGGAGGACCACCGCCTGGCTAGCACCAAGTGAATTCTGTAACACTGAATTTAACTAGGGAAAATTGCACAAACTTACCCTAACGTTTCCCATTATGGCATAATATTCAACTAATACATTTAATTGCACAAAAAACCCCTCATGTTAGTCAAACATGGTTAAAAATAACCATTGACCATTATTATTTTTTGAAAGCCCCAAATTGCCCCTACACTTTATTACAAAAAAATCTAATTGCCCTTTATTTAAAACATTATCTACTTTAAATTATTATAATATTAAAAACAAAACAATTTAGGAAAACTTTATTTTGAAAAAATACAATTTAATAATATTTTAAAAACAAAACAAAAAAAAAATGTTATTTTAAGAAAATATAATTTAAAATTATGCAAGTCCAATATGAATAGTGGTAATGTGCTATATATTTTTGAATTTTTTTTTATTTAAAAAGGATTATGTTTAGTATTCTAAACACAAATATAAATAAAATCATCAAAAGTTTGAAATGAAAATATAATCATTTGTCATAATAAAATACAGTAGCACTGAAAATTTGTTCAATGTTCATCTCTATAAGATAAAATAATTTGACTCAATATAAATTACACATTATATTTTGATTCAAAAATAAAAAAATAAATACTAAATATAATCCTTTTTAAATAAAATAAAAATATGTTTTAAATTTTAAAAATATATAGCACATTACCACTATTCATATTGGACTTGCATAATTTTAAATTATATTTTCTTAAAATAAAATTTTTTTTTGTTTTGTTTTTAAAATATTATTAAATTGTATTTTCTCAAAATAAAGATTTCCTAATTTTTTTTTTAATATATTATTTTTGAATTTTTTTGATTTAAAAAGGATTATGTTTAGTATTTATTTTTTATATTCTAATAATTTAAATTAGATAATGTTTTAAATAAAGGGCAATTAAGATTTTTTTTGTAATAAAGTGCAGGGGCAATTTGGGGCTTTCGAAAAAAAATAATGGTTAATGGTTATTTTTAACCATGCTTGACAAACATGAGGGGTTGTTTGTGCAATTAAATGCATTAGTTGAATATTATGCTATAATGGGAAACGTTAGGGTAAGTTTGTGCAATTTTCCCATTTAACTAAAACAAGAAAATCTCAAAAATTACCCAAGAAGGCAAAGAGTTATTACCCAAAAAAAAAAAAATCATAAACAAACCTTGCATAATGAAATTCTCACTAAAACAAATCCGAAAAATAACACCTAAAAAGTACAAAATTGAAAAAATGGTTGTCTATTTTAATATATCTCCGCGTTTCTAGTTATTTCATTTCCACTTTTTATATATTATTAAATAAATTAAGAATAACTAGGGTATTGAGTCTTTTTAGCCTTCTAATACATTCAACGATTAGAGTTAACGATCAAAAACTAATGGTAGGGAAGGCTATTGTCAAGTTTTGAAATAATTGTTTCCATTTGCAAATAAACAAACCTCAGGTGGGTTGCGTGTAATTAGTTTTCATAAAATAAAGACATTATGCAACAAGTTATTATCAGAATCAATATTTGAAATTAAATAAAAAAAATTAATTATTTTATTTTTTGGGTCACATTTTTAGGTTGGGTGCAGTAGTTTATTATTTTATTATTTTAAAATTATCAAACAAGTGTATACTACTTTATACAATAGTTTTAAAAGTACAATTAACCAAACATTTACTAATTAACTTCACAACTGATTATTCATCCGATACAGCTAGCAATGATTATAATAAAAGTTATAGCAACAGAAAGCAAACGAAAAATGACATTAGTGAAAATGGAAAATCTATTGACTAATAAAACAACGTAAACAAGCACAAAAGGGTGAGAACAGTAAAGATTCCGGAGAACTCATCACAGAAAAACTTAATGCTACTTGATAATATTTTAAAGGCATTGAATTCACTCTGCAATATTTACCGTTGAAAACAAAAATTCGGTGACGCATCGTTACATTTTCATTCTAATAAAAACCAACATATCCTTTCAAAATAAATAAATAAACAACATAATCCTGTCTGACTAAACATTATAAATTCTTATTGCACTCGTAATTAGTAGTGGAAGAAACAAGTTTTCAAGTATGCTTCTCTCAAATATATATATATATATATATATTTTTTTTTTTTCTTATTTGCTTTATTTCAAATTACAATTCTGTATCAAGAAAAAACACATACGGCTCATGCCTGAACCTAAGGAGCCTGCATGAAGAGGTACTGCATAAAAGCATAGCTGTCAGTCAGTCATTCCTCTTGCAAATATACTAAATCTTCAAGTACCACAAATTTATAATTTTGAATATTGAGATGCATACCTCGAACGATTTTCCAGATTGTTCATATTCCAACATGCTCAGAGCAACTTCACAGCTCTGTGAGACAATGGGCTCAGGATCCCTAGCAAATTTCTCAAGAAGTGCTATACTCTGGTCATCTACAAGTGTATCCAGTACGAAAATTTATTTAGATAATCCAACAAAGTTCAATATAAAGCACGAGTATTAAGAATACATGCGCATAAAAAACCCCCAGTATTGAAAGCAGTTCAGTGAAGGACAAAATGAAACTATGGGGAAGCCCAACTTATTAGATTTGAGGTGGAGAATGAATGTTTGCATACTATTATAGTTTTACAACTACAAAACCTCCATTAAAACTTTTCTATGAGCCCTCTTTTGGGAAAAAAAAAGTACAACTATGAAGCCTTTATAACGATAGTTGATATAAGTTGCTATAGCCGGTCCTATAATATCATTAGTGACCAATGATTTGGTTTGCATTCGTCTCTATTTAATACTATAGTCTTATTTTAATAGTAATAAGCATGTGAAGACTCATAACTATAGAAACCTCATCCAACAAAAATGGCAATCATGTATTTTTCCGGTGAAATTTTTAGATTTAGTTCATAATACCAGTTTGGCCTCACCAAACTTTTTCTTTAATGGACACTAAGGATATCTTCCATTCAACCAACTGTTCATCATACGCACACTAATGAATAAGTTGGAAGAAGGTATTAGGGACTCAAACAAAAAAATAAATAAATAAATAAGAGGACATATGAAACCATAAATATCAGTACCCGCTATGGAGCCAAGAGCTTCAGCAGCTTCATGTCTAACCATGGGGTGTTCATTTACATCTCTAAGTATGTTGCTAAGTGCAGCTGAAGCAGCTTTGTTTTGTAATTGACCCAACACATAAGCAACCTGAATTTTACAGCAAATAACAAACATAGACATCCAGATGTAAGAGAATCTGAAGCAAGCGAAAGTATATCCAGACATGAAGCCAGGCATGTTTCAAATTTGACACATTCATATCTTGTTTTTATTCTTCTCCACATAGGAGGAGTTATATAGAGGAAATACAAAATAGGAAAGAAATCAATCTAGGAAATCAATCTATAATCCCTACAATCAAGCTAATTGTCAACTACACTAATCAAGTAATCAATCACACTAATCAAGCAATCAATTAGTCAACTATACAATCTTTATAATTAATTGATTATATTCTAACGGAAACTAATCCCTAAAGTTTAAGAATTAATTCCCTAAAGTTTAGGAATTCATTTCAGAATTCAACAAGAACCAAATTCATTCTTTGTGTAGAATGCAGCTACTATACTATGCCAGACAATTCATGCACGTTTGATAGATATCAAATGACAAACTTGTAAGAATCCATTCAAAGGACCCAAAGCAAAAAATGCTTAAAGTAACATGAAATAATTATATTAAACCTTACAAACCTCATGCTTCAGCAGAGCACTTTTTGCGCCTAAAGAATCAATTATTGCAGAAACTGCTTCCTCACCACCATTGTTTCGAAGAGCAAAAAGTGCTGCATACCGTTCATACATGCCTTTTTCTTCATCCAAAAGAACTTCCCTTAACATCACATCAATCAACAAATTAACCACTTAACATGATTAATAAAAGAGTTTATCGGTTAATAGTAACAAAACCAACCTCAGCTTAGCAACAGAAGAACAATTTGAAGCTGGTGCCGCCGGGTCAACTGACATGAATGGTGATTTTTCCGTCATGTATGATATATTCTCACCACCAGATGTCATCAAATCCTCAATTCGGCTTAGAGCTAGTTCACAGGTTTCTCGTACCTCCTGAGCCGGATCTGAAACTAAACTATTCTTTAACATAGAAATGTTACTCTCTATACCAATTGCACCAAGAGCTTCGGCCGCCTGTGCAATAAGAATATAAAAAATATAAAGCTTAATAGTAATAAAAGAGGGAAACCAAGCTGTAGTAGAAAAAATGATGATAATAACTTGCCTCATGGCGAACAATGGGGTGCAGAGAAAAATCATTCAAAACCACTACCAGAGCTGGGATAGCTTCAGCATCTTGCATCTGACCCAAGGCAAATGCAGCTTCATGTGCCAACAGATTTGAAGAATCTCTTGTGGCTACAATGGGAAAAAAGAAGAGAATGCCAAATTTTAGAAGCAAACAAGCTAATCACTGATAAAACTTCAATTGTGGTTCAGTAAAGGCAGGGAGTTTTTTTATTTCTAAAAAGACAAAAACACAGATTGACTGTACAGTTATTCTAAAGGGCAGAGATATATCATACACAGTGACGATAGACGTATAAAACCTGAAAAGAAGACCAGAAGATCGCACTACTAACTTCACAACAATTTCCATGTAGTGGAGATTAATCATCCAATTCAAGCATATTGTATATGAGAAGATACAAAAGACCTGTACAGTTTCCAAAAATGCCACCTTCATTTATCTCAAAACCCCATCGACACTGTTGTCAATACTTTAAGCACATGCTAATGAGGCTCTGGTACCAAATAATAAAACTGTCCTGTCACTTACATTTAGAATACATAATTTTTATTGACATACACTGGGGTTAAAATCATGATTTCTTTGAGAACAAGTTCAAGTTATTTTGCATTTAGAGAATAAAACCAATTCCAAAAAGTTGAGAAGCTAAACAATACTCAATGTTACATGCCACTTAAACATTAATTCGTGAGCAGTTCAAAAACAAAATTTTCTTCAAGAATTGACAAAAAAAGAAACTTTACAAGTTATAACACTTAGAGAGCATGTTCCTTTCTAGTCTAAAACAACAACTATATAAACATAATTCAACATTGAAAGCTAAATTAAGATAGTGAACGAACCGCTAATGAGGGCATTGCGAGGTCTGGAGCCATTGAGGTTGCGAAGAGAGAAGAGAGCTCGGAAGCGCTCCGAAATGGTTTGGGTTGGGTCAAGCAGGCGTTGGCAAAGGAATTTCTCCATGTCGGGTGAGACTCCGAAAGCGTTAGTGGTGTCGTCCAAGGAACCCATGTTGTGATGTACCTTAGCTTGCGGTGTTATGAGATAAAACTCTCTGTGATATGGCTCAACGATCCACCCCACCACTAACAAGCCCTACTAGCATCCAGGGACGTAACACGATTAAACATAAGGGTGAGCTAGAATATTTTTTTTGTTTTACTAAACATCGACATTCGACAGTACGATAAAATTTTATTAATTAAAAATAAAGATACACCTGGTCAAGAGCAAACAGTAAGGTTTACCGTGAACCTTTACACATTTACACGAAAGAATTATTGACATTTTCATGCTAGAACTTCAACTGATAGCATACTGATTTCAGTTTTCAAATCACAACAGATCGATCGAGCATACTTTTTTTAGAATTAAAAATGATCGAGCACTGTCCTAAAAAAAAGTATGATGGTGAAACTGAGCATCTTATAGTTTATCACTTTTTCCAGTCACAAAATCCACAGTGCACAGACAGAATAGATATATAATAAAATGGAAAAATAACAAAACAAAATATCATTCATTTCCAAACCCACCCCAACAACAAAATCCCTATACACGATATCAGGTCTTCGGGACGGCTACCGGTAGAAGACGAGAGGACGGCGACAGCTTGCGAGTTAGGTAGTTTTTGGTATGGGTTTCAGGTCAACTCCGCGATGTAGCCCTGCGGTGCGAAGGTTGCGGTCGTTGACGACCGGGCGGCGACGGTGAATCTCGATTTGTGCTTCGGGTTGGGTGGGGCATAGAATTTGGAAGAAATGCGGTGTGAGATTTCAGTAACGTCAATTAAGTCATTGTGGGTAATTCTGCATTTTTTTTATTATTATTATTTATCTGGGATAGATTTGCAATTCGTGCCCTCAAAAGGGTGTTTGAGCTAAAATTCTAAAAATATGTCAAAACAAGTTATAAAAGAAGAGGAAATTGCATGAAATGATCAAAATATTTATGGACTTATTGTTTTTAGCTACAAGTTTATTTTTTTATTATTCTTGTCATCTTTGTGCTTGAATTGCCAAAATTGCCCTGAAATTTGTTTTACTTGGACCAAAATTTTCCTCCCAAAATTTGCCTCTCTTTTCACCTCATACAAACCCAAATTGTCTGACTTCCATATTTCAAAATCATTTATCTGTCTCTCTCTCTCTCTCTCTCTCTCTCTCTCTCTCTCTCTCTCTCTCTCTCTCTCTCTCTCTCTCTCTCTCTCTCTCTCTCTCTCTCTCTCTCTCTCTCACAACCTGACGGATTTCGACTTGAACCCGGTGACGGCGACGGCGAACCTAGAGACGGCGACGGCCACGGCCACGGCCACGGCAGCAACCCAGCGACTCCGACCTCCATTTCGTGACCTCCATTTTGTGGTCTCTTCTCTCTCTTGAAGTAGGTTTCGTGACCTAGAATGTATGTATCCCCTTCCCAGTTGTTTTTTTTACAATAATATGTTGTTTGATATGAATATTAAGAGAGTGGATTCGATTTTTAGTGAAACCCGGATTTTTTTATTTTCTGTTACGAAGTTACATGCCCGTTTGTTTTAATTTTACATGCCCGTTTGTTTTAAGTTACATGTGATTTGGTAATTTTGTTTTATAGTGAAATAAATCTCCTGTTGTTTTTTTTACAATTATATGGTTTTTGATATGAAGATTAAGAGAGTGGATTTGATTTTTAGTGAAACCTAGATTTTTTTATTTTCTGTTACGAAGTTACATGCCCGTTTGTTTTAATTTTACATGCCAGTTTGTTTTAAATTACATGTGATTTGGTAATTTTGTTTTATAGTGAAATCAATCTCTTGTTAGCCGCGATAAGGTTATTATTCTCTTGTTCCATTGTATCTTATTTGTATCTTATTTTCTTGGGAAATTATTATTCTCTCCCCTGTAGTTTGCCATATTCTCCATTTTCCCCCCTCTAGTTTCAAAATTCTCTAAATCCCCCCCTCCCATGCACAAATACAACCAATTTTATCTTATAAAAATAGGCATGGGAGGGGGGAAATTGGAGAATTTTGAAACTAGAGGGGGGGAAAATGGAGAATACGGCAAACTATAGGGGGGAGAATGATAATTACCCTATTTTCTTACCAAATGTGATTCATGTAAT
Source organism: Acer campestre (assembly GCA_954870605.1). NCBI lineage: Eukaryota > Viridiplantae > Streptophyta > Magnoliopsida > Sapindales > Sapindaceae > Acer > Acer campestre. Next base: position 23,207,004 of record OX940802.1, read on the forward strand.
TACTCCACACTTTAATTTCGTAGGTTCGCGAAGAAGCCTTTTGGAGATTTTTATGGGGATTGCTACAAAACTAATAGTTGGGTTGAAGCATATTCCAGGAACATCTTCCCTGTTGGCCATCCTAGTGATTGGACTATTTCTAAAGATGTGAGATCAAGGGTTGTTTATCCGCCTCCTTTTCGTGCGCAAGCTGAAAGGCTAAAAAAGAAGAGAGATAAATCCACCGGGGAACATAGAAATGGGAAGACAAGAAATTGCACGATTTGTGGTAAATCCGGTCACAACCAACAAAATTGTCGGAATCCACAACCATGTCAAATTCCTGTACCATCTGTAACATTTGCAACATTGAAGCGACCACGTAGACCGTACAGGTGCAGGAAATGTGGAGAAGAAGGCCAGAATTCACAAAAATGTTAACACCGGAAGTTAGTGGTACAACTTAGTTATTAGCAATGATGTTTTAATTCTTAAATGTATTAGTGAAACACTATATTTCGTAATGTAGCTTTTCTGAAGTTACATAACAGTATTGAATTCATGTATTTTTTTTTTATAAAATTCCAGTAGTTTTACATGCCATGACCTTAAAAACTTACATGCCAGTGTTTTTTGAAGTCACATGTCAATGTATCTCGAAGTTACATGTTAGTGTATTTTTATGATTTATCTATTTGAATGACTAAGTTGAAAACTAAACATTCCAATATTATTACATGCTAGGACCTTCACAAGTTATATGCCAGTGTATTTCGATGTTACATCCCAGTCTATTTTAAAGTTACATGCCCTGATATTCTTGTTTCCCCACTTGAAAGACACCCGCTTAAATGATCAAATTCCAGTATTGTTATATAGCAACACCAGACCTATATTGAAATTATAAGTCCACCCATACCAAAGCTAATATCGTATATCAACTTCACATACTTCAAATTCCCCACACCATAAATAGTGTGAATACTAAAAAATCAATTACGTAATCTTGCAAATGCAACAAGTTCTGGACACTCACAAGCCATCAGTAGATAATCCAAGTTTATTATAACTCTTTGGGTTTTTATTTTGTTTAAAGTACAGATAAACAAGAACAATGCCTGCAAAAGTGCAAATATTATTTGATTAACACTTGTTGTCTCCACAATTATGTTACAACCTTTGACTTCGAAAATAACATTTAGCTCTACAAGAGAATCAGGCAAAAGCAAGCAGCTAATAGTGCAAACCACACTGGTACCGAGCAAGAGCTAACCTTACACTGGAGTCAAGCCAACCACGCCTGCAGACAAATGATCCCAATGTGAACGCATAAGTTGAAAAATCACAAAGGAAAGCCAAACGGCAAACAAGGAGAAAGTTCTATTCAAATAAGGATAAATAAATCTTAAGTGAGAAAGTTCTATTCAATTCATTTTTCTTCATGACTACTTGTTATCCCAACTAACATACTTATATCCAGAGGATCATCAAAAGCAACATTACGCCCTCTCAAGAGGTATGATAAACACCAATCTAGAGATACGGTCGTGGATGTTCTCATCATAAATCAATCAATTAATTCATCTCAACTATAAAGATTTTTGTCTTTTAATGTGAGCAAGCTAAATTGATTAAAACAAGTAAAAATTATTAAGTAAAATCTCAAAATAAAATGGAAATTATTAAATAAATCCTAATCATAATAAAGCAATATAATCTCTATAAGCATTTCCTAATTGGTTTCCCACAACTAATTGCTGTCAAGTTATTTTCTTATATTTATTTTATGAAACAGAGGTTCTCTGTTCTCAAGCAAAAAATGCATTTGAAATTGGATCATAAAGAAAAACATAAAGATTTCTCTCCTAGTGGTAGCATGTAGCTGTTCCCAGCAGAACACATTGGTTTTGAACCTGTGACTTCAGTGTGGACCTCAATTATCTCTAAACACTTACTAAGGATTTCATCTAGTGTATATGCTTATTTTAGATCCATCAATGTTGAATTTGTATGCATGTGCAAACAGTTTTTAATTTTTATGTGGAGCTGTATATCCATCACAAGTCTGACACGTAACTCATGTATGAGAAGAAGTTTCTACATTTTATAACCCATAAATGGACATATTATGTGATCTAGCACTACACCCACTGCCTTTAAGCATCCTTGTTTTTCCTCCCTTTCCTCTTTCCTAAGTTAACAGGATATCACAAAACTGGTGGTTAAATGCTTCTGATTTTGGGTTGAGTGATTACTGATATGTTATTAGAGCATATCAAACAGAAAAATAAAAGTTAGCAATAGCAATATAATCTACCATATTTTACTTGGCAAGATTTTAACCTAAGACCCAACCATATTCCATCCTCACCATATCTGAGCTCTCTAGGCCAATTACAATGATGAAACTGGTCGAGACTCGAGAGGAAAATTTTCATACCTGAGATCACAGGTGCAACTTTTGATACATCTAGGTGCTCAATCAGTTTCCTACAATCAATTAGAGCAATTCTCTACCCAACTAAAAAAAAAAAAAAAACACTTTCTCACATCTGATCCACTTACATGCCCTGACAGTGAAGACTGCAACGAAATTTAATCATATGGCAATATTTCATACCCACAAACCTGACCCCTAATATAATTCTACAAACAAAAAATTGAACAAGCATAAACTAGAATTACCACCCAAAAAAAAATCAACAAAAGTGAAAGTTCAAGAACTCAAATTCACAAATTCCCAAGCAAACCATACAAACAATCTTGAAGGCAAATATTAAGCCAGTATTTTTTCATTAATGATCCAGAGGTGTGATTTGGCCTTCCCCTAGGGTATTTTATTCCCAGACAAAATTTCCAGGCAACAAAAGCAATTTTACGCTTACAACCAACAAGGAAGCAACCAAACAAACGAAAAAGATATGAACATCACTGTCCAAAGAATTGCCCAAGAAGATACGGAATACTATTTAGAGAATTTGTATGAGTGAACAAACAATCAATTACATACCCACATACAAAGACAAAAATATCACTCACGGGAATTGTAAGAAAAAAAAAAAAACCCAATAGTTGACGGAGATCTGATAAACGAACTAACCTTGAACAGTGTCTGGTCTGCGTATGTGAAGAAGGTTTAGTGGTTTGGTTGTGAATTGTGAATCTTGGGAGATAGATTATAAAGAGGAGGACTAATGGAAGTTGGTGTATTTAACTGTATTCATAAGTGGGTATTGCATAAAAGACGGTGAGCGGCAGCGGCAGCGACGGCGATCTCTTCTCTTCCCTTCTCTTTCTTTCTTGGTTTTTTACTTCAGATCGTTTTTTACTGGATATGATTTCAACCCTAACAAAACAGTACCTCGTTTTTACCATCCTTCCACTGTTTTTTTTTTTTTTTTTTTTTTTTTTAAATTTTCAAATTTAAGGGTATTTTCGTCTAAAAGTGGTTAAAAGAGACTAAAACAATAAAAAATAAATAGTTGGCTAAAAACAATAAGTCCATAAATTTTTTAGCTCATTATGATTTCACCCCTATAAAAGAAATAAGTGACACTTGGGTCTCTTGCCAATGTGGTTAGACCTTCCCCTGGAAGTCTCTACCATCACGGTTCAACGCTCAATGTGTACATGTATATATTTATATTTTTTGTCCCCCTTGGCCATTAATCCCAAGGGTAGGTGTTGTCCCACCAATTGTGGGTGTTCTTTCCCGGCTTGTGAGAGCTGTAGTCCGGGGCTACTCTAGTAGGGTTCAATCTCGTCAGGTCCTGGCAGTTGTTGTATATTCAAAATAAATAAGTGAATTAAAAAAATATATTATATTAGTTTGATTCATTCGAAATATACTAATACAAGTGTTGAGTTCTAATATGTTGGCATATAACGCCCATTATGGGATGATTTTAATTTATGAAAGTCCACAAATAAATGCGCCTCAATTCACAAAACAATAATCAAGTGTAATAAGGTGTGGAAATATAAACGACACTTGATTTTTACGTGGACCCTCAACAGGGAAAAACCACGGGCTGGTAAGTGCGCCACACTCGAACCTTGAATCCACTAATTGTGATAGTGTATACAATCTAATCCCGGTTTGACGGCCTAATCTTGGCCTATATCCCGCTACCACTACCCGTAGGCTTGTAAAAGTGGACCTAGTCCAATTTGCTTGAGTGACCACCTAATCCCGGTGTACGACCTAATCCCGATCTATCACACAAGACTTACTTCTATGAAGAGATCAACACCCTATGTGAATATGCAATGATATCCGAATATGCAGTAAGAGCTAGGGTACTCTAAATGCTTACCTAGGATTATATGATGACAATTAAATCAATCTTAGATATCAAAATAGCTATATGACATGGCATAATAGCTTAGTTATGTAAAGGATAACCAATCCTACATACAATAGCTATCAAAAACAATCTCAATCATAAAATGAGATTAATTAGCTAGAGGATAGATAAACATGTAATATCCTAGCTATCAAAAATAACTCAATCAACACATAATCTCAATCATATATGTAGAAATAAATCTAAACACATACAAGTAATAAATGAGATAAAATTGATAAGTAAAACACTAAAATTAGATGAGATTAGTATTCAACAAATCATACTATGTGTGTTGAAGAAGACCCATGCATTAGCAAACACTAAATGATCCTAGATGATGCTTAGATGATGATTTATGCATGTGGAAATGGGTTGAGAGGAATAAAGATGTGATCTTTAAGGTTTTCCTCTCAAGTCTCTATAAAATATCTCTCTAGGGTTCTTGGGATCAGAAAACTTAGTTTGGGAACCAGAGATAAGGATGTATTTATAGAGACCAAAAACAAGGCATGTGAAAATACAATTTTACCCCTGAAAACGCACGATCGGCAGTTTCATTCTGCTGTCGGTGCTGTAGAATGTAATCGCCGAATTGAAACCCGAGAACCTTGGTTTCATTCGGCGCTTTCATTCGGCAGGTACATAACCGCCGATCTAACCGTTGTTTTGGACCCGAGACATTTATTACAATCAGGTCTTGATCTGCGGTTGAGATTGGCACTGCGATTTCGATTCGGCGGCCAGGCCGCCAATCTCAACCGCCGTTCACCAAATATGGTGAATCCAAAGGAGAAGCCAAGGGTATCTCCATCGGCGATCATCGTGCTAAACCATGCACACCAACGTGCATGCGCGGACGTTTCCGAACATCCTTCGAGAAACGAATTACACCACACTTAAAGCTAAGCAAACATAAAGTGCAAGTGTGGGAATTGAATGCATCCTAATGCCTATCATGTCATGGCATTATCATAGAACAAGATGCAATCAATTCAAACAAGCATGAATAATATTCATGACTTTGCATCCTAATGCCTAAACATGTTATGACATTTCAATAAACTAGATGCAATCAAATAAACATGCATGAAGAGATATTCAACAATTATGAATGCACACATATGAGAACACACAACATACAAATATAGAAATATGCATGAGTTGTGAGTGTGTGCAACTAGATCTCTTCAAAGCAAGTAAGCACTAGAATTTACCTTTGGTGCTTCTTCTCTTGAGGTCTTGAAAGGGCCATTGGATGATCACCAATTCCTAAGCCACCCTTACATCAACCCCAACATGTGGTTTGTCCACGAAACAAGCCAATCAACAAATGGGAATCCTTACAATCTCCCCCTTTGGCTATTTCGTGACAAAACCACCACTCACAATAATACTCATAAAAAAAATAGAAACTAAGGGGATTTTCTACATTACAAAGAGATGATTAAAAGTTATATCTTCAAGTCTTCAATCTCTTGTAGAACAATCAATCCTTTACCAACAAAGTTTCTATACTTTCAATACAAGTAAATGTGAGATTAATCATGTGAGATAAAACAAGCATTTGCAATTAAGAATTTAAGCACAACATCATGCAATGTATGTATAATGCAAATGCTCCCCCTCAAAGGGTTACTCTCCTATCAAAGTAAACTCCTCAATCATGCGAATGCTACAACAATTTAGCAATAAGCATTCTCTCCCTAACTACATACTACTACCCCTTTTTGTCATGAGATGGGCAAAGGAGTAATCCCCCAACCGGGTCACTTGTAGCAAAGAGAGATAGTAGCATACATGTCATTTGCATAATCATATAATGCACTTTATGCAACTCAATTAATTGGAGAGAACAAGGAGATTTATTTTCATAAAAAATGTGTGATTAATATGCTTTGCATGCAAGACATGTTGCATTCAAATCCAAAAGCAATGGTATTTGGCAAAGCAAATGACAAAGGTTTCCTTAAAGAATTCAAACCAATTTCACCATTTGTCATGAATAAAAGCAAGGATATAGACAATTCAATGAATTCATTTTAGCGCACTATATCCAACTTTACAAGCAAAACATGGCATGAGTGACTTTTTTTGCACCCTATTTGATTTTTCCGGGTAAAATACCCGTATGATAGTAGCCATGTTTCACAAGTAAAGAAAGAGAGACATATTGATTTTCATTTGAGTCTCATTTTCTTTTCACACATAATTTTTGCATTTAAGATTATGCAATTAACAATTCATGCTTTTCACATTATAAGCATGTCAATTTAATCATGCTTTTTCACATTTTAAGCATGTCAATTAGCAATCATCATGTCATGGAGATCATTATAGGTCACTCAAAAAATACTTCCTATGTATATATCTCCTAGTCCAAAAATGCATGTTTGAACATAAATATGACATGGATTGCAATACAAGCATTGGTTCACACTTATTAAAGTAAAAACATGTAAGCACATGTGCAACCAAGCTACTCAAGCAATCAACAAAGAAGCATAAAATTTTTCAAATTTTTGCATTCAACAAGTATGCAAGTGCTCTCTTTGCTCGAGTTCCCCATATGGGGTCAAAAATGTACCGTATCAGGGCAAGGGACAAAACCTATAGACATACCAAGATGGTTAGACTTAGTAACATCTACGGGTGACATATTAAGCACAAATGCAAACGGGTTTAAATTTTCTAACCCACCTAGATTCCACCTATTCATTTTAGTGGAGATAGACATATTTCTAGGATCATGCAAGCTAGCCCTACGGTTCATGCTCTTAATTCTACATAACATGATGTAGTTAAAACATACCACAAAGAGACAAGTAGGTATAAGGATAGAAGTTATACCATCACTTTCGAGCTCTCATCAAGGCTTTACCATTTTGATGAGGTTGTCTTTGAAGATGCACCGATTGGCTTCTCCTTGGAGCAATTGCCAAATGCTGGTGCCTTTGTGGTTGAGTATGAATATCTTGCCTCAAAGGATGTTGAACCTTTGAATGAGGCATCCCCCTTTGGAGGTCAATTTCCCTCTAGTCTCTCAAATTCACATGTGGTGTTTGAGTGAAATGAATGCATATCTATGTATCAATCAAAACATACAAAATGCAAGACACGCGAATATGGCAAGGATCACCTAAGTATGTCTAGGTACCTGCTTTGATAGAAAGTCCACAAATAAATGCACGTGCGTGTCTTTTAAAAAACGACATAGAGGGTGTGTGAATGGGTTGTTAATCCGTTATTACCAAATTTTCGGACTAGTCAATATTACAAATATAACCCAATTCACAAAACAATAATCAAGTGTAATAAGGTGCGAAAATATAAACGACACTTGATTTTTACGTGGAAACCCTCAACAAGGAAAAACCACTGGCTGGTAAGTGTGCCACACTCGAACCTCGAATCCACTAATTGTGATAGTGTATACAACATAATCCCTGTTTGACGGCCTAATCCCGACCTATATCCCGCTACCACTACCCGTAGGCCTGTAAAAGTGGACCTAGTCCAATTTGCTTGAGTGACCACCTAATCCCGATGTACGACCTAATCCCGGTCTATCACACAAGACTTACTTCTCCGAAGAGATCAACACCCTATGTGAATATGCAATGATATCCAAATATACAATAAGAGCTAGGGGTACTCTAAATGCTTACCTAGGATTATATGATGACAATTAAATCAATCCTAGATATCAAAATAGCTATATGACATGGCATAATAGCTTAGCTATGTAAAGGATAACCAATCCTACATACAATAGCTATCAAAAACAATCTCAATCATAAAATGAGATTAATTAGCTAGAAGATAGATAAACATGTAATATCCTAGCTATCAAAAATAACCCAATCAACACATAATCTCAATCATGTATGTAGAAATAAATCTAAACACATACAAGTAATAAATGAGATAAAATTGATAAGTAAAACACTAAAATTAGATGAGATTAGTGTTCAACAAATCATACCATGTGTGTTGAAGAAAACCCATGCATTAGCAAACACTAGATGATCCTAGATGATGCTTAGATGATGATTTATGCATGTGGAAATGGGTTGAGAGGAATAAAGATGTGATCTTTAAGGTTTTCCTCTCAAGTCTCTATAAAATATCTCTCTAGGGTTCTTGGGATCAGAAAACTTAGTTTGGGAACTAGAGATAAGGATGTATTTATAGAGACCAAAAACAGGGCATATGAAAATACAATTTTGCCCCTGAAAACGCACGATCGGCGGTTTCATTCTACGGTCGGTGCCGCAGAATGTTACCGCCAAATTGAAACCCGAGAACCTTGGTTTCATTCGGCCGGTACATAGCCGCAGATCTAACCGCCGTTTTGGACTTGAGACATTTATTACGATCAAGTCTTGATCGGCGGTTTTGATTCGGCGGCCAGGCCGCCGATCTCAACCGTCGTTCACCAAATATGGTGAATCTAAAGGAGAAGCCAAGGGCATCTCAACCGGCGATCATCGCGCTGAACCATACACACCAACGTGCACGCGCGGACGTTTCCAAACATCTTTCGGGAAACGAATTACACCACACTTAAAGCTAAGCAAACATAAAGTGCAAGTGTGGGAATTGAATGCATCCTAATGCCTATCATGTCATGGAAATAGCATAGAACAAGATGCAATCAATTCAAACAAGCATGAATAAAATTCATGACTTTGCATCCTAATGCCTAAACATGTTATGGCATTTCAATAAACTAGATGCAATCAAATAAATATGCATGAAGAGATATTCAACAATTATGAATGCACACATATGAGAACACATAACATACAAATATAGAAATATGCATGAGTTGTGAGTGTGTGCAACTAGATCTCTTCAAAACTAGAATTTACCTTTGGTGCTTCTTCTCTTGAGGTCTTGAAAGGGCCATTGGATGATCACCAATTCCTAAGCTACCCTTACATCAACCCTAACATGTGATTTGTCCAAGAAACAAGCCAATCAACAAATGAGAATCCTTACAATTTAAAATCACAACTTCATAAGCAGTTTTTCATTAGAAAACACTCATGTGATGCATTTATAGCATATAGATGCAAACTGTGTATTTTTGTGAAGAAAAGTGTATGTGCATTCATGACAACATACGAAGAACATTGCATTTAGTTGTGTTGATGGCAGTATGTTTGATGCTAATAGAAACACATAACGAATATGTGTGTTGTGTAGGTGTGATAGATACACGGTAAAAATAAATAAATAAATAAAAATGAAATACATATTGCAAGGATTTGCATTGTGAACTGTTTCCAAATTCATGATCACCTAATGAGCAATAATACAACTAGTAGATGATTCTACTTCAGCCGTAAAACTTGAATTCTTGGTGAATGATATGTAATCCGAAAAACGCTTTGTTTTATATATAGAAAATCAACAATAAAAATTTTATTTTATACATTATACCTATCACCTTGGTTAATTATCATATATTCATGGTTTACATTGACGTTTTTAAATTTTCTATGCCTATTGCTTGAAAATGATTATGTGGGGATACTGTGTTTTTTTATTTTGTGCCCAAACAAAATCATTTATCTTGTTTGATTAGATTGATTGATATCATTCGCTATAGCGAATGTTAAGTCATCTAATTGTCATTGTGGAAATTTTGGTTAATTAAAATTATTATGACATTGATGATCATAATAAAAAAATCTAGCCACCATAAGTGGAATCACACTAAAACAAAGTAAGAAAATGTTTACTATTGGTAATGAAAATAGTAGTGTACCTAAAGTATACATAAATATCATGTTGATATTTTACCAAGTATATATAAATGCCCCGGGAAAGCTAATTGTATGTTACAAAATGAAAAACAAAATGACATATATATGACACTTTGTTATTTTAATAGATCTAGAAGAATCTATTTATTTATAAAAATATACATCATAAATAAATGTTGTATTGTACTGTCTCATAATAGAAGCATGCAATTTCATTATTACAATTGAGTCTATCATATAGAATCTACAAATTCTTTAATGAAAGTCCATGAAGGACAATATGATAGTACAATATATCACTTAAGAATGGTATGACAGTATAAATATGTCTGAAAGTGACAATTTGATGATGCAAATAAATCCATAAAGGATAACAAAATAAGACCAACAAACAAATAAGTTCATACCGTTACGGGGAGAAAGATACAATTAGAAAAATCAACGACGTTAAATTGCAGTTGGCATATATCATCTTTATTTTATCTTGATCCTAATTTGAAGTTCAAAGAATCATTCACTTGCAAATTGCATATTCGAATGAATTTATTAATTGCTAATATATTAATTGGGGTGATTGTTCCTGAAGAACAATTTATGCAAATGGCAACAAATAAATTATTTGTGACACACTAGAAGTGTGAAATGTGACTTTTATTTAAAAGTTATTATTCCTTTAAGCGAATATGAAAGATCATGATCATGTAATTAAGAATAATGTTCGAGCTATATGTAATCCTTATCATGGTTCCCAAAGAGTTAAACGTCTTTGAAGAGACAAAAACCTTTTTGAAGAAGTATAAAGTAATGAAATGTGATATCCCCCTCTGAGACAAATATTACAGTTCATGTATACTGGAATTATACAAATATTATAGTTCATGTATACTGGAATTATACAAATATTACAGTTCCCACTATAAAATTTTACAGTAGCCCTTGAAGAGGCATGTGTACTATAAATAAAAATTGAGATCTTTTATAGTGTTGCTATGCATACTATGAATTGATGAGGACCTTGAACCACAAATTGTGGAGGAATGTCAACATAAAACTATTGTTCAAAAGACAAAGCTATATTCATGGACATATATTATAGACATAGACGATTTAAGATATCAAACTTTTTTTTTTTTTGTTAAAACGATTATTCATACGAAAATTAAGATAGCAAGATATAACTTATATCTCGAAACAAAGGGTTTACTATAGAAACCTGGTATTTATCATATGCAAATATTTTGTTGCATAATTAATATTTCTATGATCAGTATAATCCCTGAAGGATTCAAAATGTCAGAAGCATACAATTCAAATTCTCATAACTTATGTTCAATAAAGTTACAACGATTTTTATATGGTTTAAAGCAATTTGGAAGAATGTGATATAATTGTGTTAGAGAAAACATTTTTTTGGTTGGATTTGCTATTGAAATAGTATATGTCGATAGCATGAATTTAATTGAAGCTTTTGAAGAGTTTCTAAAACTATTGAATATTTGAAATGAGAATTTAATATGAAAGTTTGAGGAAAACAAAATATTGTTTTGGTTTGAAGATCTAGCATAGTATAAATGGATTACTTGTTTTGACCTTAATATGGATGAGTATCATTCTTTGAATATCCCCAAGGTTGTCTAATATTTAGATCCTAAGAAAGATCCATTTTGATCTAAAGATAATGTTATTAGAAAATCGTCGATGGGATGAAATTCCAAATAACGACTTAAAGGGGGACTAAGATCAAGAATAACCCCGGTCGGAGGGGTATCAAGTAGTTCGATACCGACTTTATCCTTGACAAAGCAAATACGATATGAAGTACAAGAAAATAGACAAGAATTAATTTTTATTGATCGTCACTTTGCCTTACAAATATAAGAACTATGTTTTCCAGGGTTTACAGTAAGGGTATACAATAAGATATGGAGATTTAATGAGTGATGGTGATAGTGGTGATGAAATGCTTGTACATGTCGATAAGTAGAACTTGGTCGTAGGGTTTTTTCCCTTTTTCTTTCTCCTTTTTTTCCTCCTTTTTTTTTTGGTGAATAGACTGTTGTATATATAGGTCATGTTGCTTGCCATGCACTCCTGTAATTTCGGTCTAGGGTTCTGGCGATTGTTGGGCCTCCTTCTTTTTAGGAGATAATCTCGGAGCTTTTACGTACATAATCTAGCCCTTCCTTCTTATGAGGAGACAATCTCATGATTAAATCTTTCCTTCCTGGAAGGACTCTAATTGAGTTGACCGGTTCAAAATAGGACTCTCTGGCGGGAAGGAGTACACCTCCTTTGTTTTGACTGGATGATGGCGTTTTAATAAATCTTATGGAGCTTCTAATTTCTGGTGTGAGAATCTTGCTGCTTGGTATCTTTCTGCTTGGCGGGCTGGCTATATCAGAAAGTGTGAGCCAGTAGGCATCCTGCTGATGAAGTAAGGGGATGTTTAGCTGGTACCATAGCGGGATGCTTAGTGGAACTCCGTGTCGGGGTGCTGCGGGGTTCATAGGAGGCCAAGGTATGCTTAGGTTGGACCCCATTGCAGGTTTTAACGAGTCTTCCTGCTTGAGATGATGCTTATGAATCAAGATGCTGGCGGGGTCCTTGAAGAACAGGGGAAAGGCTGGGCCGGACCCCGCTGGAAGGGGTGTGCACCCGGATCAATCGGGGTCCCCCTCCATCGGGGTAGCCAGATGCCAGATGATGTCTGGACTCCTATGTCCTCCTTATGTTGAGGTGGAAAATTATTCTTTGGTCCTTTGCCCATTTTGGTGGTTAACAGATAATGATAAAATGATACTTGTGTTAGGATTATGCTCAATAGCAAGAGTGTAATATTGTATTTAACAATCTGTTTCATATTAATAAAGTGATTTCTGGTTTAAACAAATATTATAGCATTTATAGTTGAATATTATAATTGTTAAAGTAAATAATCATAAGGTCTAAAGACTATGAGAAAAGAAGAATTGTTCATACATTTGGATATGTATGTGGTAGACACAATTTTTTAGTTAGTCTTGAATATTGTTCACAACTTAAGTTAAAGGTTGGGCACCTTTATCTTGTTAAAGTTGTAGAATTCTTTTGCTAGCATTTGAGTGGGATCAAATGAGATATGATGAGTCTAAAATCATCGGAGTGTCTTCGAGCAAAAGAGTCTAGTGCACTGGGTGCATTGAACTGGATCAAAATGAAATACTTTATCTATAACCGTCAGTAGATAAAAGTAATTTCATTATCAGGACAATCGGAGAGTCTATCTTAATCCTGAGATAAATGATGGACTTATGGTTGCAAGTGATATCATTTGAGTTATCAATGAGTATGATTATATCGCATAGTCTATCCTCGATAATTTGGTGATATTCATTTGTTAATCGATAGAGGACTTCATTTATAGATATGGACATCGTGGCTCCATTTATCAAATGAGAGTATAATATCATCATATGGATGTTTTGAGGTAATTGGATATTAAATCTCAACGTTGAGTTTTCAATAGTGTCTATTGAAAACATGGCTTCTGGACAAGTCAAAATATCCAAGTTCAAAACGTGGTCATATGAGTAAATATGGTAACTTGGAGAGTTATAGGCGGTCTATGAACTCTTGGCGATTACTGATATTAATCACGAGGATACACTATCTCCAATATGATTGTCTAGGGTATGAATGAGGAAGCATCTTCCTTTTCTGTCTTTATTTAAGAGTTCAATTTTAACTCTTTAGTGGAATGAGCTAAAATTAATGGATCGGACCTAAGTGAATCATTTGTTGATTGTGATTAGGTTATGTCTATTGGAGCTTAAATTTAGATAGCCCGCCAAGATCCCCAATCCACACGGACTTGCATGGATCACTTGATATATTCTACCGGACCAATTTAGGGTCCATCTAGAATTGCATTTAATATATTAAGAATATAATTTGCACATTATTTATGTAATGGGCTGCTAAATTATATTTATATATTAATGGATGACATGTGGGCAAGGTGATTTAAAAGCCTTAAATATTATTTTGTTTTCATTGTTTAATTAAATAAGAATTAATTAATTTATTAATTAATTGTTTAATTAAGAAACAAATCTTTTCTGAATAGGAAATATGATTCCTATTGGTATACTATTGGTAGTAGTATACTTAAATTAAAAGACTTGTTTGACAAGGAAATAAATAATTAATTTTATTTATTAAATCAAATAAGAAGTCTTTTATTTTAGTCAAATAAGGAATAAAAAGATTTATGAGTTTGATTAGGGTTTGGAAATCTTAAACAAAATAGGAATTAGGGTGCAACTAAATCTCCAATATTTTAGGAGTAATAATTGCGGCAACCCTAATTGGTTTTGGTAAAAAGAATTCGGCCACCCTAGTTAAGAAAGAGAAAAAAAAATTTGCCACATATAAGGCTATTGATGATTTTCGGCCAGCCTAGGGGTTTATGTGCAGAAATTTTATTTCTTCTTCTTCTTCTTCTCAACTCATAGTTAGAGATCTATTATTCTACTAAAAACAAAAGGAACATAGATTATTCTTTGATGGTATATTGTTTGCTTGTTCATTAATAAGCTTGTATATACTATATCGATTAAGGTTCACGCGAGTTTCAATCATAAGATTGAGAACTCAAAAGTGACCGGAATAATCTTAGGTTCCTTTAGATTGTTTTTGGGACTAATGAATCAAGAAAAGTTTGTTTAATCCAATCACAGGTTTGCAATTCAAAGAAAGGGAGACCACGCTCCTAGGTGATCCACGTTCGTGCTAGGATTGAAGATCTTGCGGATTACCATCGACGCAAGTCAATCGGATCACGCGACAAGAGGTATTAATCTTTTGTTTATTTTTATATCTTTAATTAATCAAAAGGGTTTAAGGTTCATAAAATTGGAAAAATTTTAAAAGCTACTCAAACTATGTTTTTTTAGTCTCGCTTCCGCTGCGGGTACAATTTTTCCCTACAACTTGGTCCAGAAGTACCATATTTTATTAGTGTTGTATTATATTTTGCACCATGTAGGAGTTCCTTACCTTAATATATGAAGATAATGCTACTTGTATTACACAAGTCTGAAGAGGGTACATCAAGGGAGACAGAACCAAGCACATATCACCAAAGTTCCTCTACATTTAAGAACTTCAAGAAAGTAGACAAAATGATGTCAAACAGATACGGATTATGTTAGGATTATGCTCAATAGCAAGAGTGTAATATTGTACTTGACAATCTTATCATATTAATAAAGTGATTTCTGTTTTAACAAAATCTTATAGCATTTATTATTATAATTGTCAAAGTAAATAATCATAAGGTCAAAAGACTATGATAAAAAAAGAATTGTTCATACATCTAGATATGTATGAGGTAGACACAATTCTTTAGTTAGTCTTGAATAACGTTCACAACTTAAGTTAAATGTTGGACACCTTTATCTTCTTAAAGTTGTGGAATTCTTTTGCTAGCATTTGAGTGAGATCAAATGTGTTATGATGAGTCTAAAATCATCGAAGGGTCTTAGAGTAAAAGAATCTAGTGCACTGGATGCATTGAACTGGATCACAATGAAATACTTTTTCTAGAACTGTCAATAGATAAAAGTCTTTTCATTATCAGGACAATCGGAAAGTCTATCTTAATCCTAAGATAAATGATGGACTTATGGTTACAAGTGTTATCATTTGAGCTATCAATGAGTACGATTATATAGCATAGTCTATACTCGATAGTTTGGTGGTATTCATTTGCTAATCAATAGAGGACTTCATTTATAGATATGGACATCGTGGCTCCATTTATTAAATGTGAGTAGAATATCATCATATGGATGCTTTGTGGTTTTGGATATTAAATCTTAACGTTAAGTTTTCAATATTGACTATTGAAAGATGACTTCTAGACAAGTCATAATATATATCCAAGTTCAAAGTGTGGTCATTTGAGTAAATATGGTAACTTGGAGAGCTATAAACGGTCTATGAGCTCTTGGCGATTACTGATATTCTTCACGAGGATTCACTATCTCCTATAAGATTGTCTATGGTATGAATGAGAATTATTTACTTATTTCATCTTTATTTAAGAGTGCAATTTTAGTTCTTTAGTGGAATGAACTAAAATTAATAGATTGAACCTAAGTAAATCATTTGTTGATTGTGATTGGGTTATGTCTATTGGAGCTTAAATTTAGATAGGTCCTCAAAGATCCCCAATTCGCACGGACTTGCATGAATCACTTGATATATTCTACCGGACTATTTATGGGTCCATCTAAAATTGTATTTAATATATTAAGAATATAATTTGCACATTATTTATTTAATGGGCTATTTAATTATATTAATATATTAATGAAAGGCATGTGGGCTTGTTTTTTTTAGTAAGAATGGGTCTAGTTCACATGTGGGCTTTTTATTAAAGTCCAAATGGATTTAATAAAATAAGAAAAACAATATATAGCCCATGTTTTGGTTATGGGTGGCAAGACTAATTTTTCTTAGCCCATTATATTGTTTATTTTGTTATTTAATTAAATGAAAATTAATTAATATGTTAATTAATTATTTAATTAAGAATCAAATCTTTTTATGATTAGGAAATATGTTTCCTAATAGTATACTATTGGTAGTAGTATATTAAATATAAAAGACTATATTTGACAAGTAGATAAATAAGGAATTTTACTTATTTAGTCAAATTAGGAAGTCTTTTATACAGTCACAAATACACTAAAGAGTTAGATTAGGGTTTGTATTATAGAGATTTAATGCAAGTTGAATTAGATATATATGAAGATATATATGATATTTGGCCATAGATATATAATATATATTTGACGAAGATATACATATTTGATGAAATAGAACTCGGTCACAGATATATATATATATATATATATATTTGGTCATAGATATATACATATAAAATGTTGACAAAAAGTTGTTGGCGGATATATAGGTGGGCAAGGAAAATTCACGCATAGAAATATATATATATATTTTTTGGCAAGTGTTTGGCGGCCATTATATATATCTTTTTGATATAGAATTAAAAACCCTAATGCTTCATTGAGAGTTATTTTTCTTATGCTAGAGAAAAATAAAATCCAACTCCTAGACTAGTGTGAGAATTTGGCCAAGAGAGATTGGGAGAAGAGATTGTTCTTGTTTTCGATAGTGCACTACTAGCCTTTACATCAAAAGGTTTTGTGTACAATTTCGAATAAGGTTCACGCGAGTTTCAATCTAACGATTGTGAATTCAAAAATGACTAGGACATTCTTAGCAATCTTTTGGAGTTTATTATGACTAACAAAAATCAAAAAAGTTTTGTTGTCCATTCTCAGGTACACAATTCAAAGAGAAGGGAGACCACGCTCCTAGGTGATTCACGTTCGTGATTGGATTGGAAGATCTTACGGATTACCATCGACGCATAGTCAATCGGATCACATGATCTTTTGGTATATATGTTTAATTAATTAAAGGGTTAAGGTTCAAATTTGGAAAAATTTTAAAATATACTAAACTTCTTTTAATCTCGCTTTTAGGGGTGGGCACGGTTCGGTTCGGTTCGGTTTTGGACAAAACCGAATTGAACCGAAAATATTTCGGTTCACCCAAAATTGAACCGGTTTGAACCGAATAAGAAATGGTAACCGAACTGAACCGAATTGATTTTAATCGGTTCGGTTCATTTCGGTTTTGGGCCTAATGGGCCTTATTGGTTTGATGAGTTTAATTAGTCTTTTTTTATGTTTTTAAATTTGATGGGCTATTGGATTCTAATTTTAGGCCAAAGTTTGATAAATTTTAATAACCCAAACCCAAAAAAAACCCAAATCAAACCTAGCTAATAATATTTAATTTATAATTCATTTAAAAAAATCACAAATTGAATAGACAGTAAATTCAATTTTCGGCGGCTAAGAGAGAGAAGTAAAGAACATTAGATTAATTTTTTTTTTTTACTTATATAGGCGGTTTATTCGGTTCAAACCGGTTTTGAAAAACCAAAACCGGTTTAAACCGAAAACTTTTCGGTTTTTGATTTTTTAAACCGGTTTAAACCAAATTAATCCTATGAATCGAACCGAACACCCTTTTTTCGGTTCGGTTCGGTTCATAGGATTAATTCGGTTTAAACCGGTTTAAAAAATCAAAAACCGAAAACTTCCGAACTTTGTGCCCACCCATACTCGCTTTCGCTCCGTACAAACGTTTTTCCCTACAATTGATATCAGAGCCTTGGTTGTACCCTTTAATTAATTAACGTATATATACGTGAATCTTTTTCTTTTTATTGTGATTATGCATGTTTAGAAAGAGATGACACTATAGGTATTCTCATATATAATTACATTGGAATGTATGGATTTATATATGTTATATGTTGATATAAAGTGAATTGTTATTGCTCGATTTTGATCCTAGAATTTCAATGTATTTTTTGTTTTGGAGTTGTAACAAGAAGGGTGGCCTATTATCATCACAATTTCCTTCTTGTTAGTTGCTAAGTATTTTTTATTATATTAAAATTAAGTGCAGTTTTTTTTTTTGTTTTTTTTATTTTTATTGTATTAAAAAATAGTGCAGTATTTTTTTTTGTATTAAATACTGCAGTGATTAAAAAAAAAATGCAGTATTTTATTGTTTAAATAAGGTTGTAATATATTCAAGCATCGAAGATTCAAAGACTTGAAGAATTGATAGCAACCGAAACGAGTTCGGGACCGTGTGCACCATAGCAACATGCACGCGTGCAAGATTGCATGCAGCTATGCATGTTGGACTGTGGCTGTGCACGGCAGCCCTTATTAGGGTTGTGGAGTGTGCACACCCATAGGGGCAGCCGTGGGATGCTCAAGTGATCGATGGCAACTTGAAGACTTGTTCACCAAGAAATGAGTTTTTTGTATTCTAAACAAATGTAATTTACTTGCTTTTCTAGGATGGATCAAATCGTGGCTGTTTACTTTGCGTAAATATTACAATATTTGTTATTGTTTGATAACATGTCATATAGAATAGGAGTGCCACTCATATATCTCTTTTGGTATGAACATGCATTGAATGATTTAGGTATCTAATTGGCATCTAGATAACTTGGTAAATCATTCTATGAGATTTAATCACACGCCTTAAATAATTGAGTGGGAGAAGGTGAATTGCAAACACCTATGGCCTTCAAGGTTAATTGAGCTTTATTATTTATTGGTAATCCCCCCAAGGGGCATCCGTGAATGGAATTTAACAAGATACTTCCTTACAAGGAAAGACTAGACAATTAACTCAAACGAGATTTACTCCCCAAGGAGGGATTTTCATGAGGGAATATATTGAGGGTCGAAATCTTGGTAGTACACTCAATGTGGCTTCATTAATATCCTCCTAAGAGTTCTTGTTAATAAAATCACAAGGCTAAAATTGAAGACGTTGGTTGTTATGTTAACAATTAGGTGGGACCTAGTCCAACTAGTAAGTGGTGCGAACTCCCAAAGGAGGCATAACATTTATGGGTGTGGATCAAACGTTGAATTTTACGATTGAATTATATATTTAATTCAAGATAAATATTCGAAAATGCTAAACCATGATTATTTACTCATATATATTTTTTGTTAAGAAATCATGATCTCATCCCTAATGATCATCCTAAAAGATAAAACTTTAACCGGTAATAATTATGTCACATGGAAAAGGAAAATTGGGTTATTGCTGCAAGCTGAAAAAATATAAATTTTGTTCTGACTACTCCTAAACCACCTGCTCCTACTAATGAATCTAATGTGATGCAAAGAGATGAGTATGAGCAGTGGAAGACCTCTGATGAGATGGCCAAATGCTACATTATGGCTGCCATCTCTGACGTGTTGCAACAACAACATTAAAGAATGGGGTCTGCTGTTGATATGATGATATCTCTAGAAGAGATTCATATGGTTGGTAAAGTTGCTACCGTTAAGACCCATCGGAAGGTCAATGAATAACAGAAGAAAAAGCAACTTGGGCCTACCAAGAAAGTAACCAAGATCAAAAGGAAGTGCTTCTTTTGTGGTGAAATGAGACATTGGAAAAGTAATTCCCAAAGTCTCAGAATAAGAAGGAACAAGGTAATGTGAATTATCTTGAAACATGTTTTTCTGGCAGATTCTACAGATTCTTGGATCTTAGACTCTGGAGCCACTAATCATATTTGTTATTCCTTACGAGGGTTTCAAGAAAGGAGAAGGCTGAATAAGAATGAAATCAACTTGCATTTAGGCAACGGAACGTTGGTGTCTGATAGTGCAGTGGGAGATATTATAGTTAATCTAGATTCTAGTAGGCATTTAGATTTGATAGACATTTATTATGTACCTCAATTCAAGAGAAATTTAATTTCAGTTTCTTGTTTAAATAAATTTGAATATTCAGTTACTTTTAATAAAAATTTAATTATTAGTAAGGATGACAAATTTTGTTTGCAAAGGTACATTGGAAAATGGTCTATTCTTTTTACATAGAAATATCTCTCACTTGTTAGACACAGAATTAACGCAACCTAATCATAGAAGAGCAAAATTATCATAAAATGAAACCTACCTATGCCATTTGCACATATGTCGTATTAACCTTAATATGATTAAAAGATTGGTTAGTGATGGACCTTTAAGTGACTTAAAGGTTGATGATCTACCAACTTGTGAATCCTGTTTGGAAGGTAAAATGACCAAAAGGTCGTTCAGGACCAAAGGCACAAGAACCACTGAATGTTTAGGATTAATGCATACTAATGTATGTGATCTTATGGGCATTCAAGCTAGAGGTGGATATGAGTACTTCATCACTTTCACAGATGATTATTCGAGATTTGGTTATGTGTATCTCATAAGACATAAGTCGGATGCTTTTGACATGTTCAAAGCATTTAAAGCTGAAGTGGAAAATCAACTAGAAAAACACATAAAAATCTTGAGATCTGATCGTGGTGGAGAATATCTATCTGGTGAGTTTCAGCAATATCTTATTGATAATGGGATCATTTCCCAGTTTCCTACACCAGGTACACCTCAACAGAATGGGGTAGCAGAAAGAAGAAATAGAACTCTTTTGAACATGGTTAGGTCGATGTTGAGTTATTCAATGCTCCCTGTTTCTTTTTGGGGATATGCTCTACAAACTGCAATATACATTCTAAATGATGTACCATCGAAGTCGGTTCCTTAAACACCGTATGAGTTTTAGACTTGGCGAAAACCTAGTTTACAACACTTAAGGATATTTGGTTGTCCTGCGCATGTGTTAAAAGGAAAGACAGAAAAGATGGAGTCCCATACAAAAACATGCATATTTGTGGGGTATCCAAAAGGAACTAAGGGTATTATTTCTATAGTCTTTCAGATCTTAAAGTATTTGTTTCAACTGTAGGGAAAAATACGTGCACACTGTAGGGAAAAATTGTACCCGCAGCAGAAGCGAGACTAAAAAATAGTTTTGAGTAGCTTTTAAAATTTTTCCAATTTTATGAACCTTAAACCCTTTTGATTAATTAAAGATATATAAAATAAACAAAAGATTAATACCTCTTGTCGCGTGATCCGATTGACTTGCGTCGATGGTAATCCGCAAGATCTTCAATCCTAGCACGAACGTGGATCACCTAGGAGCGTGGTCTCCCTTTCTTTGAATTGCAAACCTGTGATTGGATTAAACAAACTTTTCTTGATTCGTTAGTCCCAAAAACAATCTAAAGAAACCTAAGATTATTCCGGTCACTTTTGAGTTCTCAATCTTATGATCGAAACTCGCGTGAACCTAGATCGATATAGTATTCACAAGCTTATTGATGAATAAGCAACTAGAATACAATTAAAGAATAATCTATGTTCCTTTTGTTTTTAGTAGAATAATAGATCTCTAACAATGAGTTGAGAAGAAGAAGAAGAAGAAAAAATTCTGCACACAAGCACTAGTGGTGGCCGAAATTATTTGTTGCCTTATATAGGTGGCCAAATTTTTCTCTTCCTTTTTGCTCTAGGGTGGCCGAAATCTCTACCAAAAATAATTAGGGTTGCCGCAATTTTACTCCTAAAATATTGGAGATTTAGTTGCACCCTAATTCCTATTTTGTTTCAGATTTCCAAACCCTAATCAAACTCATAAATCTTTTTATTCCTTATATGACTAAAATAAAAGACTTCTTATTTGATTTAATAAATAAAATTAATTATTTATTTCCTTGTCAAACAAGTCTTTTAATTTAAGTATACTACTACCAATAGTATACCAATAGGAATCATATTTCCTATTCAGAAAAGATTTGTTTCTTAATTAAACAATTAATT
The DNA here is from genome assembly GCA_954870605.1 of Acer campestre. Classification (NCBI taxonomy): domain Eukaryota; kingdom Viridiplantae; phylum Streptophyta; class Magnoliopsida; order Sapindales; family Sapindaceae; genus Acer; species Acer campestre. Next base: position 23,229,432 of record OX940802.1, read on the forward strand.
AATAAATTAATTAATTCTTATTTAATTAAACAATGAAAACAAAATAATATTTAAGGCTTTTAAATCACCTTGCCCACATGTCATCCATTAATATATAAATATAATTTAGCAGCCCATTATATAAATAATGTGCAAATTATATTCTTAATATATTAAATGCAATTCTAGATGGACCTTAAATTGGTCCGGTAGAATATATCAAGTGATCCATGCAAGTCCGTGTGGATTGGGGATCTTGGCGGGCTATCTAAATTTAAGCTCCAATAGACATAACCTAATCACAATCAACAAATGATTCACTTAGGTCCGATCCATTAATTTTAGCTCATTCCACTAAAGAGCTAAAATTGAACTCTTAAATAAAGACAGAAAAGGAAGATGCTTCCTCATTCATACCCTAGACAATCATATTGGAGATAGTGTATCCTCGTGATTAATATCAGTAATCGCCAAGAGTTCATAGACCGCCTATAACTCTCCAAGTTACCATATTTACTCATATGACCACGTTTTGAACTTGGATATTTTGACTTGTCCAGAAGCCAAGTTTTCAATAGACACTATTGAAAACTCAACGTTGAGATTTAATATCCAATTACCTCAAAACATCCATATTATGATATTATACTCTCATTTAATAAATGGAGCCACGATGTCCATATCTATAAATGAAGTCCTCTATCGATTAACAAATGAATATCACCAAACTATCGAGGATAGACTATGCGATATAATCGTACTCATTGATAGCTCAAATGATATCACCTGCAACCATAAGTCCATCATTTATCTCAGGATTAAGATGGACTCTCCGATTGTCCTGATAATGAAATTACTTTTATCTACTGACGGTTATAGATAAAGTATTTCATTGTGATCCTGTTCAATGCACCCAGTGCACTAGATTCTTTTGCTCGAAGACACTCCGATGATTTTAGACTCATCATATCTCATTTGATCCCACTCAAATGCTAGCAAAAGAATTCTCAAAAGAATTCTACAACTTTAACAAGATAAAGGTGCCCAACCTTTAACTTAAGTTGTGAACGATATTCAAGACTAACTAAAGAATTGTGTCTACCACATACATATCCAGATGTATGAACAATTCTTCTTTTCTCATAGTCTTTAGACCTTATGATTATTTACTTTAACAATTATTAAACTATAAATGCTATAAGATTTGTTTAAAACAGAAATCACTTTATTAATATGAAAAAGATTGTTAATTACACTATTACACTCTTGCTATTGAGCATAATCCTAACACACACAGCGAAAGCGAGACTAAAAGAGAGTTTAGCATATTTTAAAATTTTTTCCATATTGAACCTTAACCCTTTAATTAATTAATCATACACACGAAAAGATGAAATACCTTTGTCGCGTGATCCGATTGACTAACGTCGATGGTAATCCGCTAGATCTTCCAAAACCGATTACAAACGTGAATCACCTAGGAGCGTGGTCTCCCTTCTTTGAATTGTGAACCTGAGAATGGACAAACAAACACTTATCTGATTTTGTTAGTCACTATAATCTCCAAAAGGTTGCTAAAAATGTTCCGGTCACTTTTGAATTCACAATCGTAAGATTGAAATTCTCGTGAACCTAATTCGAAAGTGTGTACAAGATCTCTTGATGTTAAGATCACTAGTACACTATCAAAGCAAGAACAATTCTTCTCTCACCAACCACCTTGGCTGAATTCTCACTAGTAATAGAGTAGGATTTTTTTTTTCTTTAGCCAAAGAAAATAAATTCTTCAACGAAAAAATCTAGGGTTGGCCGAAAATTCTTACTATATATTTATAGTGACCGAATTTTCTGCCCTAGATGATTTAGGGTGGCTGAAATCCTACCCTAGTTAATTTAGGGTTTCCGAATTCTTACCTTGTCCAACAAGGTGATCATCAAAGTCCTTTTCCAAATAGGATACAAAGACTTCTTTAGAATTCAAACCCTAATCCAACTATTTAGTGTATTTGTGACTATATAAAAGACTTCCTAATTTGACTAAACAAATAAAGTCTTTTATATTTAGTATAATACTAATAGTAGTATACAACTAGGAAACATATTTCCTAATCAGAAAAAGATTTGATTTTTAATTAAATAATTAATTAACATATTAAATAATTTCCATTTAATTAAATAATAAAATAAAACAATATTATGGGCTAATTATTACCCATTGCCGTCCATGACAAGAGACTTGGGCCTACATATTGTTTTCTTATTTTATTTAATCCATTTGGACTTTCTTTAATAAAAAGCCCACATGTGAACTAGACCTATTCTTACTAAAAGAAACAAGCCCACATGCCTTTCATTAATATATTAATATAATTAAACAGCTCATTAATTAAATAATGTGCAAATTATATTCTTAATATATTAAACACAATTCTAAATGGACCCACAAATAGTCCGGTAGAATATATCAAGTGATTCATGCAAGTTCGTGTGGATTGGGGATCTTGGCGGGCCTATCTAAATTTAAGCTCCAATAGACATAACTCAATCACAATCAACAAATGATTCACTTAGGTTTAATCTATTAATTTTAGTTCATTCCACTAAAGAACTAAAATTGCACTCTTAAATAAAGATGGAATAAGATAACGATACTCATTCATACCCTAGACAATCATATGGGAGATAGTGAATCCTCGTGAAGAATATCAATAATCGCCAAGAGCTCATAGACCGCCTATAACTCTCCAAGTTACCATATTTACTCATATGGCTACACTTTGAACTTGGATATATATTATGACTTGTCTAGAAGTCATCTTTCAATAAACACTATTGAAAACTCAACGTTAAGACTTCATATCCAAAACCACAAAGCATTCATATAATGATATTCTACTCACATTTAAAAAATGGAGCCACGATGTCCATATCTATAAATGAAGTCCTCTATCGATTAACAAATGAATACCACCAAACTATCGAGGATAGACTATGCTATATAATCGTACTCATTGATAGCTCAAATAATAACACTTGCAACCATAAGTCCTTCATTTATCTGAGGATTAAGATAGGCTATCTGATTGTCCTGATAATGAAAAAACTTTTATCTATAGACGGTTCTTGAAAAAGTATTTCATTGTGATCCGGTTCAATGCACCCAGTGCACTAGATTCTTTTACTCGAAGACCCTTCGATGATTTTAGACTCATCACAACACATTTGATCCCACTCAAATGCTAGTAAAAGAATTCTACAACTTTAACAAGATAAAGGTGCCCAACCTTTAACTTAAGTTGTGAACGTTATTCAAGACTAACTAAAGAATTGTGTCTACCTCATACATATCCAGATGTACGAACAATTCTTCTTTTCTCATAGTCTTTTGACCTTATGATTATTTACTTTGACAATTATAGTAATAAATGTTATATAAGATTTTGTTAACTAACAGAAATCACTTTATTAATATGAAAAGATTGCCAAGTACAACATTACACTCTTGCTATTGAGCCTAACCCTAACATCGACAAATGCTAAATTTCTGGAAAATGACTATATGAATGAGTTTATACCTAAAAGTAGAATTGTCCTGAATGAGATGTCAGGAGATACAATTCCATAAGAGGTTTCACAACCTAGCCCAATTGTAAGTTCCGAACCATCACAAGATCAACAACCTACCATTTCTCGTCGTAGTTAGAGGGTTATAAGACAATCTGAGAGATACATTGGTCTGGAAGAATCAGTGGAGAATCTCCTGGACGACGATGATCCCTACACATATAAGGAAGCAATGGAGGATGTTGATAGTCGTTATTGGCAAAAGGCAACGCAATCTGAGATTGAGTCCATGTTCAATAACAAAGTCTGGTCCTTTGAGACTTTGTAGACTTGCCTAAAAGGATAAAACCCATTGGGTGGAAATGGGTATACAAGAGAAAAAGAGGTATGGATGGAAATGTGGAAACTTTCAAAGATAGATTATTAGCTAAAGGTTACACACAGAAAGAAGGTATCGATTACGAGGAAACCTTTTCTCATGTGACCATGCTTAAATCCATTAGGATACTCTTATCCATTACGGCATCTTTAGATTTAGAGATTTGGCAAATGGACGTCAAGATAGCTTTCCTTAACGGAAGTTTTGACGAAAGCATCTATATGATGCAATTAGAAGGATTCATTGAAAAAGGCCAAGTGGAAAAGGTATGCAAGTTGCAAAAATCCATATATGGATTAAAGCAAGCATCCAGATCTTGGAACATAAGGTTCAATCAAGCTGTGAAAGGTTTTGGATTTGTTCAGAACCTTGACGAACCTTGTGTATACAAAAGGATCAAAGGCGATAAGTTGGTTTTCCTAATTCTTTATATTGATGATACACTACTCATCGGAAACGATGTAGGAGTATTAACATCAGTAAAAGAATGGTTAGCAAAACAATTTGATATGAAGGACTTAGGAGAAGCAAGTTATATTCTTGGTATCCAAGTAATAAGGGATAGAAAGAATAGAACGATTGCACTATCCCAAGCTTCATACATAAATAAAATCTTGTCTAGGTTTTCCATGCAAGATTCCAAGAAAGGTATGTTACCTTTCAGGCATTGAATCAAACTTTCTAAGGAACAAGTTCCTAAGAATGAGCATGAAGAGCAATTCATGAGTAGGGTTCCATATGCCTTGGCAGTTGGAAGTCTCATGTATGCAATGCTCTGCACTAGACCAGATATTTGTTTTGCTGTTGTCATAGTTAGCAGGTTTCAATCAAAACCTGGACCTGATCACTGGACGGCAGTCAAGCATATTTTCAAGTATCTCAGGAGAACAAGATACAATATGCTTGTATACTTTGGAGGGGATTTGATTCCCGTAGTGTATACAGATTCTGATTTCCAATCAGATTCTGACTCCAGAAAATCCACATCAGGATTTGAGTTTACTCTTGGAGGATGAGCAATCATATGGAGAAGTATCAAGCAATCATGTATTGTTGACTCCACCATGGAAGCTGAGTATGTTGCTACATGCGAAGCTACCAAAGAGGCTGTTTGGCTTCGCCAATTCTTGATTGACTTAGAAGTGGTTCCTAATGTGAATAAGCATATCACTATCTACTATAACAACAATAGAGCAGTGGCTAATTCGAAAGAACCAAGAAGTCATAAGAGAGGAAAACACATTGAAAGGAAGTATCATCTTCTTAGGGAGATTGTACATAGGGGTGACGTGACGATTACCAAAATCGCGTCAGTAGAAAATCTAGCGGATCCCTTCACAAAGGCTCTACCACAAAAGAGTTTTGATGGGCACCTAGAGAACACGGGAATGAGAGATATGATACATTTGCTATAGCGCAAGTGGGAGATTGTTATGATTATGCTCAATAGCAAGAGTGTAATATTGTACTTGACAATCTTATCATATTAATAAAGTGATTTCTATTTTAACAAAATCTTATAGCATTTATTATTATAATTGTCAAAGTAAATAATCATAAGATCAAAAGACTATGAGAAAAGAAGAATTGTTCGTACATCTGGATATGTATGAGGTAGACACAATTCTTTAGTTAGTCTTGAATAACGTTCACAACTTAAATTAAAGGTTGGGCACCTTTATCTTGTTAAAGTTGTAGAACTCTTTTGCTAGCATTTGAGTGGGATCAAATGTGTTATGATGAGTCTAAAATCATCGAAGGGTTTTCGAGTAAAAGAATCTAGTGCACTGGGTGCATTGAACTTGATCACAATGAAATACTTTTTCTAGAACCGTCAATATATAAAAGTCTTTTCATTATCAGGACAATCAGAGAGTCTATCTTAATCCTGAGATAAATGATAGACTTATGGTTACAAGTGTTATCATTTGAGCTATCAATGAGTACGATTATATAGCATAATCTATCATCGATAGTTTGGTGGTATTCATTTGCTAATCGATAGAATACTTCATTTATAGATATGGATATCGGGGCTCCATTTATTAAATGTGAGTAGAATATGATCATATGGTTGCTCTGTGGTTTTGGATATTAAATCTTAACGTTGAGTTTTCAATATTGACTATTGAAATATGACTTCTAGACAAGTCATAATATATATCCAAGTTCAAAGTGTGGTCATATGAGTAAATATGGTAACTTGGAGAGCTATGGGCGGTCTATGAGCTTTTGGCAATTACTGATATTCTTCACGAGGATTCACTATCTCCTATAAGATTGTCTAGGGTATGAATGAGAATCATTTACTTATTCCATCTTTATTTAAGAGTGCAATTTTAGTTCTTTAGTGGAATGAACTAAAATTAATAGATTGAACCTAAGTGAATCATTTGTTGATTGTGATTGGGTTATGTCTATTGGAGCTTAAATTTAGATAGGCCCGCCAAGATCCCCAATCCGCACGGACTTGCATGAATCACTTGATATATTCTACCGGACTATTTATGAGTCCATCTAGAATTGTATTTAATATATTAAGAATATAATTTGCACATTATTTATTTAAAGAGCTGTTTAATTATATTAATATATTAATGAAAGACATGCTGACTTGTTTCTTTTAGTAAGAATATGTCTAGATCACATGTGGGCTTTTTATTAAAGTTCAAATGGATTTAACAAAATAAGAAAAACAATATATGACCCCATGTTTTGGTCATGGGCGGCAAGGCTTATTTTTATTAGCCCATTATATTGTTTATTTTGTTATTTAATTAAATGGAAATTAATTAATATGTTAATTATTTATTTAATTAATAATCAAATATTTTTCTGATTAGGAAATATGTTTTCTAGTAGTATACTATTGGTAGCAGTATATTAAATATAAAAGACTATATTTGACAAGTAGATAAATAAGGAATTTTATTTATCTAGTTAAATTAGGAAGTCTTTTATATAGTCACAAATACACTAAAGAGTTGGATTAAGGTTTGTACTATAGATATTTAATGCAAGTTGAATTAGATATATATGATATTTGGCCATAGATATATAATATATATTTGACCAAGATATACATATTTGATGAAATAGAATTCGGTCACAGATATATAAATATTTGGTCATAGATATATACATATAATATGTTGACAAAAAGTTGTTGGCGGATATATAGGTGGGCAAGGATAATTCACGCATAGAAATATATATATATATATATATATATATTTTTTGGCAAGTGATTGGCGGCCACTATATATATCTTCTTGATATAGAATTAAAAACCCTAATGCTTCATTGAGCGTTATTTTTCTTATGCTAGAGAAAAAATAAAATCCAACTCTTAGACTAGTGTGAGAATTCAGTCAAGAGAGATTGAGAGAAGAGATTGTTTTTGTTTTCGATAGTGCACTACTAGCCTTTACATCAAAAGCTTTTGTACACAATTTCGAATAAGGTTCACGCGACTTTCAATCTAACGATTGTGAATTCAAAAGTGACCGAGACATTCTTAGCAATCTTTTGGAGTTTATTGTGACTAACAGAAATCAGAAAAGTTTTGTTGTCCATTCTCATGTACACAATTCAAAGAGAAGGGAGACCACGCTCCTAGGTGATTCACGTTCGTGATTGGATTGGAAGATCTTACAGATTACCATCGATGCATAGTCAATCGGATCACATGACAAAGATATAATATCTTTTGGTGTATATGTTTAATTAATTAAAGGGTTAAGGTTCAAACTTGGAAAAATTTTAAAATATACTAAACTTCTTTTAGTCTCGCTTCCGCTGCGTGCAAACGATTTTCCCTATAGACTACAAATAATCTTGCAGACTTATTTACCAAGACCTTACTGACGGCAACATTAGAGAAATTGATATATGGCATCGGTATGCATCGACTTAGCAAATTACAAGATTGAAGACAAATCACTTTTCAGGGGGAGAATATTCTTCACTTTGGGCATTTTGTGCACTACACTATTTTTCCCTTGACCAGGTTTTGTCCCACTGGATTTTCCTGACAAGGTTTTTAATGAGGCAGTATTTAAGCATGTCCAATATTTGTTTAGAAGAATCTCATAAATTATTATCTAAGTGGCGTACTTCCAAGGGGGAGTGTTGTGAAATAATTGACTTTCACCACCTAGAGAATAATCCAGCAATTAATTCTCTTGATCTCATTTCCTATTTCATTATATGGCAATTGCCTCTCTTAATCTTATTTCCTATTTCATTGTAAATTCAATTATCCCTATGCCTATATATAAGCTTATTGTATAAGTTTTTTTTTTATTTTTTATTTTAACAACAAAACAAAACTTTATTAAAGAAACTCCAAGAGGGGCCAAAAGCTACAACACCAAAACAACCAGGAAAAGGCCAAGAAGACAAAAAGCCAAAAACACACCACCCCAACTACATGAAACATCCAAAGAAACCAATGCACAAACAACAAACTGGACACCAACACCTAAAGGCAACCAAAAAAAAGAGCCTTAAGACAGCCAAAACCACCTCAAGCTAGACTCCAATCAACATGTCCCTCGCCATTGAAGACCCTCGCTTCGCAAGCATGTCCACAAAAGAATTCGAACTTCTCGGATTGAAAACCACAATAATGTCACCCATACTTCCAAGTTTGCTATGAATGTCGTAAATAACATCTACATGATCAAGACTTCCAAAGCCTTCATTGTTAGCCCATGAACAATGGTTATTTTCCTCCCAAAGAGACCTGTTTTGTAAGGATTCCCATTTGTTGATTGGCTTGTTTCGTGGACAAACCACATATTGGGGTTGATGTAAGGGTAGCTTAGGAATTGGTGATCATCCAATGGCCCTCTCAAGACCTCAAGAGAAGCAGCACCAAAGGTAAATTCTAGTGCTTACTTGCTTTAAAGAGATCTAGTTGCACACACACACAACTCATGCATAAATCTTATTCTTGTATGTTATGTGTTTTATATGAGTGCTTGCATATTGTTGAACATCTCTTCATGCATGTTTATTTGATTGCATCTAGTCTATTGAAATGCCTCAACATGTTTAGGCATTAAGATGCAAAGTCATGAATTTTATTCATGCTTGTTTGAATTGATTGCATCTTGTTCTATGATAATGCCATGACATGATAAGCATTAGGATGCATTCAATTCCCACACTTGCACTTCATGTTTGATTAGCTTTAAGTGTGGTGTAATTCGTTTCCCGAAGGATGTTCGGAAACGTCCGCGCGTGCACGTTGGTGTGCATGGTTTAGTGCGATGATCGCCGGTGGAGTTGCCCTTGGCTTCTCATTTGGATTCACCATATTTGGTGAACAGCGGTTGAGATCGGTGGTCTGGCCGCTGAATCGAAACCGCCGATCAAGACATGATTGTAATAAATGTCTCGGGTCCAAAACGACGGTTATGATCGGCGGTTATGTACCCGCCGAATGAAAGCGCCGAATGAAATCCAGGTTCTCGGGTTTCAATTTGGCGGTTTAGTTCTGCGGCCCCGACAGCAGAATGAAACCGCCGATCGTGCGTTTTCAAGGGCAAAATTGTATTTTCACATGCCCTGTTTTTGGTCTCTATAAATACATCCTTATCTCCGGTTCCCAAACCAAATCTTTTGATCCTTAGAACCCTAGAGAGATATTTAGAGAGACTTGAGAGGAAAACCTTAAAGATCTCATATTTATTCCTCTCAACCCATTTCCACATGCATAAATCATCATCTAAGCATCATCTAGGTTCATCTAGTATGTGCTAATGCATGGGTCTTCTTCAACACACATGGTATGATTTGTTGAACACTAATCTCATCTAATTTTAGTGTTTTTACTTATCAATTTTATCTCTTTTATTACTTGTATGTTCTTGAGTAATTTCTATATACATGATTGAGATTATGTGTTGATTGGGTTTATTTTTACATAGCTTAATTGATTAGGTCATTATTGCCTAAAAGCTATGCCATAAACATTCTTGTGTGCTTTATTGATAACTAGGTTGATAGATTGTGTTTTAATCAACTAGTTAATCCTTTGAATGTTTGTGGGTTATTTTTGATAGCTTTGTATCTATGATTGGTTATCCTTTACTTAGCTAAAGTTGTATGCCATGTCATATAGCTATTTTCATATCTAGGATTGATTTTATTGTCATCATATAATCCTAGGTAAGCATCTAGAGTACCCTAGCTCTTATTGCATATTTGGATATCATTGCATATTCACATAGGGTGTTGATCTCTTCGGAGAAGTTAGTCTTGTGTGATAGACCGGGATTAGGTCGTACACCGGGATTAGGTGGTCACATGAGCAAATTGGACTAGGTCCATTTTTTCAGGCCTGCGGGTAGTGGTAGCGGGATATAGGCCGGGATTAGGTTGTATACGCTATCACAATTAGTGGATTCGAGGTTCGAGTGTGGCGCACTATAATAGCCCGTGGTTTTTCCCTGTTGAGGGTTTCCACGTAAAAATCAAGTGTCGTTTATATTTCCGCACCTTATTACACTTGATTATTGTTTTGTGAATTGGGTTATATTTGTAATATTGACTAATCCGAAAATTTGGTAATAACGGATTAATAACCCTTTCACAAACCCTCTATGTCACGTTTTTAAAAGACACGCACGCGCATTTATTTATTTATTTGTGAACTTTCATGTTTCATTGTAACATAATTCGCAAGCTCTTTGGATAGTTAAGACGTGGATCGATAGGCAACCCAAGAGGGGGGTGAATTGGGTTTCTAAAGTTTTTTTTTTTTTTTTTTTTTTTTTTTTTTTTTTTTTTTTTGCAAAACCCCAGCCACAAAATGCAATTCTAAATGTGATATGAATGTACAAATATAAATATGAATAATATAAATAGATTGCACAAATTAAGGAGATAAGGGATAAATAAAACAAACACGAAGATTTTTACATGGTTCGGCCAACCCTTGCCTCCACCAAGCTTTACCAAGCTTGAGTCTCTTCACTATCAATATTCTTTACAAGTTACATAATGGTGACTCACTTCAGCAATCACACTAAGAGATTCTCCTCCTCTTAGTCTCTCACTACAACAAGTAAAGAATCTCACTTCTCTCACATACAACTTGATGTATTTGAGTAAAGTTACAAGAGAAACTCTCACAAGAGTAGATATGAAAATTTAATTGCTCAAGTACTTAGCTCAAGAGATAAGAAAGAGAAAAGATTTTGCTAAGCAAACTAAGAAAACTCACTTAATAAACACTTGAAATTGAAGCAATGAATAATAGGTTGTTGAGTGTCATTTATGTGAGTTTGGGGCTTGTATTTATAGTGGAAATTGATAGCCAAGGATTTTTGCCCGTTGAGATGTGCATTTAATGCACCTGACGAAGATCGGCTGAATGGCCGGTTGGAGGGCGGTTGAACGGAAACTAGCCGTTAGACACATGAAAATCAAAGATTGTCTCCAGTGGTTGAATGGTGTTTGAGTCACCAAAGAGATGTATCAACCGCTCAAAGCGGCTCAAAGGATAGGCTCGAGTGCTTGAGCCTCTCCTTAGAAAAACTTTTATACATTTGAATATTTGATAGGCCTTGATAATTCTAAGGAACTTATGGCCATTCTAAGATATCTAAATGAGTCCAAGGGTTTAAGTACATGATAGTTTTACTTAGCAAGGGATGATTAAACTCTTGAGCAAGCTTAAGCAATCAATTCATATCTTATACAAGGAAATAAAAATATAAAACTACCAAAGCTTCTTCCTTGATTAAGCAATTTGTTGTTCTTGCCACTTTGATTTGGAACCTTGATTTGTGATATCTCACATTCAATAAAAACATTAGTACCAAAACCAATTATTTGTTATCATCAAAACTAGACATTGAAACCTTTGGGGCTAACATAAGATTTCTGCCATATTTGAATCCAGGTACCCTATATACGAAGAGAAGAGGCATAGGATTTTCCCACGCGAATCACATAAAACACCTCCCATGCCGCTAGACCCGGGTAACCACTTTCCGATCTGTCAACATTAAATTTTAAAATGTTAAGGGCTGGAGGAGACCAATCAACCACCTTGATCATTTTAAGCTTTGTCTTTTCACTACAACAAATTTTCAAATTGAGTAACATAGTAGTAATAGCTTCATCGGATCCTTTTCCATGATGCTTAAACCACCAAGCCACTCTAAATTTTTCCATGTCTATACATTGTTCTACACTTTGATTTTTTCTTTGGAAAATAACTAGATTCTTGCTTCCCAAATTGTCCAAACTATGGCGTAAAACAAGGTACCCCAAGCTCTATCATACTTTGATTTCAAACACAGCCCATTCCACCCACCAAACCAATCCTCCAAGGAATCATTTGAGCAGCTACTCACATCCCACCACTTCATGCAACCACTCCATAAATGCCATAACTAAGGACAAATGAGAAATAGACAGTCCACGGTTCAGCCTTCTCTTTGCACAAACAACACTTTAAATCCGCCAACGGATTGAATTCGAACTGATTTAAAACCTCTTTTATCAGGACTCTACCAGTTAAAAGTTGAGACAAGAACATCTCAACTTTTGGAGGGCAAATCCCTTTCCAAATATAAGCTTGCGTGAGATCATCACCCTTTTCCATCTCCAAGTGTTTTCGGAAAGATCTAACCAAAAAAATTCCTTTCAGATCCAAGTTCTAAGCAAAGGAATCCTCACACAAAGGTCTCACTATAACACAATCAAGAAAAGTTTGAAGACTTCTCTATTGGTCAATTTCCTAATCAAAAAGAGGTTCGAAGAGCGATCTCCCACCTCCAATTCCCATCCATTCATTTACCAAATTCCTTGATCGAACCTTCCTTCCTAGAGGCCAAAGCGAAAATCCTCGGATAGGCCAACTTTAAAGGAATTTTATCGCATTTAATCTCCTCCCAGAATTCAACCCTCTCACTATTTCCAACAACCACCATCGTATCTTCCTTCAAGATCGTGGCCGTTCTAGTCCCTTCAGCCAAAAGCCTACATATAGCTTTTACAAAACAAGAAGATTTAGCAGTACATTTCAAGTTCCATCTAAAGCTTATCACTAGAATATTGTACATAACACAAACTACTCTCTTCCAAAGAGAACTTTCTTCCTTCCCAAACCTCCATAACAACTTTGCTAAAAGAATTATCTATACAAGCTTTCAATATACATAGAAATAAACTAATAGAATTGGTTTGCTCTCATTCTTTCTCTCCTGGTTAGTATTACTTTCTATACTTTTATGCTTTGTGATGTGGCCGTTTGTGCACAACAAAATGATTTTTTTATGTGTTCTTTTAGAAAACCAATTTTTACCACTAGAAAATCCTTTTAGGATGTAAGATTAGTAAAATGGTAAGTATGATTCATTCCACAGGGAATTAGAGTAATTAGTTGAATTAATTAGCTAATCTATTTGCAATAAAATAAATCATAAATAAATAAATGAGTGTATGGTTTGTCAAACCATCAAACATACATATAAAATAAAAGTAACTAAAAATATGGTGATATGAAAAATAGAAGACTCAACAATCTTGATAAGATAAATGGATTTAAACAATTAATATATATGCTAGGGAATTGATTGATTAGCAAGTGGGTATGGGTAGTGCTTTTTAAGCCACTTTAATGGACCAATCTCTACATGTTAACCATTTGAGGTTTAGATTAGTGTGGTTGATATACCCTCCACTAATCTATCCTATTTATTGGGTTCTTAGTGTCAATCCAAGGATGATTGCATAACATGTTATTCTAAACAAGATTGTAATTAACAAGTGGATATACAAGTCAATCACATAGTGAATAGAATCTAATGAATAAATAAATAGAACACATATAGAGATTCATTACAAAGCTTAAGCAAATACCCACAACCAAATTCCTCAAATCGATCCCCTAGATTAGGGGTTTAATTACACATAGTTACAAACAAATAGAAAGCACATAATAGATAAGGAAATCACCCTTGGGTCTTCTTCTTTAGTGCTTGATCCTTCCTTTCCTTTGATGCTCCTAGTGCAAAGATTGGGAGAAGAGGACGTGTCTAGATAGGTGGGTGTCTAATAGTGAGTGACAAAGGTATTGGGATGTAAAGAATGGTACAAGTCAATCACATAGTGAATAGAATCTAATGAATAAATAAATATAACACATATAGAGATTCATTACAAAGCTTAAGCAAATACCCACAACCAAATATTCCTCAAATCTATCCCCTAGATTAGGGGTTTAATTACACAGGTGTGGAATTGGCTCTCTATCGCCATGGTGACAAACTAAATGCAAACTGCGACAATTAACTTGGTGTTTCGCAGTGGGATTCTCAGTGACAAGAGAGCGACATCAACGGCAAGTTGAGGAGAGGATCATGGCCGGATTTTGGTAGTTTAGAGGACCGAAAAAGGGGACGACGGGGCTGCAGTTGTCATGGCTGTTTGTTTAGGGAAGAAATCAGCCGGAGATTGGTCACTCTCTAGTGATTGAATGGTGGTGGTGGTGCACAAGGGTTCATTGATGCAGCAGTCGTGAGAAAGGGAATGAAGGTTGAAGATGATGGGGGACGTTCAGCAGGCAACTGGGGTATGCTTAGAAGTGTTGTTTTGTCTCTAAAAGGGGCTCATTTAGTAAGAGGCAGGGGTATAATAAGCTTGCTTCTCTTTTGTCTTTAAATGGGTGTGTTTAGAAAGAAATAAGGGTGCACACATGCACAAGACTATGCCTTTTTGGGGTGCGAATAAAGGTTAGCTGGGGTGCATTTAGGCATTGGCATTTAGGCTTACTTAATGAAACGCACAGTTTCAATAAGGTGACGTGGCCTGATTCACTTGGAAAATTACAGACAGCTCCCTTGCTCTCTTCCAATATTACGGAATCTTCAATCTTCTCCTTATATTTTACGTTTTTACTCCCAGTTTGTCCAAATTACTACAATGCCTTTTAACTTTTAAATACATGAAAATACTTAATTAACAACATTAAAACATGGGGAAAATGCTCGAGAATCAAGCATAAAGAGACAGGAATGAGGGCCAAAATCATACCAATTTTGGTTTGATCAAATACCCCCAAACCTATCTTTTGCTAGTCCTCAAGCAAAACAATCACAAATCAAACCCCAAAGACATGCATCAAGCCATTTCAAAGATTTTCAATAAAGTTCTAACTTACTCAAGCAAAGATATACTATCCCATGATTAACATGCGAAACCAAAATGAAGAGATTAACACAATGATGCATTAGTGAGGACTTAAACATGTAAGATAATGTCAAGTAAAAATTAAGAGCATGCCACTCTAGATATGATTGTATGTAATGCGACCTTACATTCAAAATGCCAAAGCTTCAAAGCAAATGTGCTATTCGGTTTAGAATGTAATTTGCCTCGATCTAATCCTCATTGGATTCTCTCTTTTCTTCTTTTTGATTCCTAGGTTTCGCTCAAAAATACATATGCAATATGAGATTATGTCATGGATATCAATTTGATTGCATATGATAGTATTTAAAGCACAATTTCTGAAAATGAGGTCTCATGAATGAAATTGCAAATCATGAATTAGAAAGAACATGCGAAAACCAAAATTTACAAGTGGACATCCATAAAGATTGTGAAGGTCTTTCTTAGGTTGTAATGAGGCTTTAGGTGAATGGTGAGTCAAATAAAATGGGGCAATAGATAACAAGGAACCCAATGATTATACTTAAGGCATACATTCTAATGATGAATCCCAATTGCTTTCACACATTTGTTTCACGCCCTTGGCGCCCATTGCTTACAATATCATTTCAATTGCATATTCACTACTCAACTTTTCTTGAGTAGCCTAATCAATTATTATCCCTCTATCTTGGCCACTTGTGCCTAATTCATGTTCTCTTTTTCATTTTATTTGGCTTTGCCCTTTCTTTTCTTTTCTTTTGCATACAACTTTTATTTCAATCTTTTTCTTTTCTTTTTCTTTTGCTTTTCTTCTTATTTTCATTTTCTTTTTATCCACTCTTGCATTTCAATACTTTTTTACACAACTTTACATGCCTAGGTACATGTATCAACATTTTCTCTTAAAAGAGCTTCCAACCATATCCTAAGCCTTAGCAAAATCATTTGGTTAAGGTAAGTCAATTATGTTGGCTATATGGTTCATATAGATGTGGTTCAAAAATGAAAAGCTTAAGATGTGTTTGGCTTCAAAAGAGGCTTGGGAGCACACACATTTAGAGGGTATGGAAGTATTTAGGCCAATTTACTGTTTTTCACATGCATTGCCTAAAGTAATTTCTAAAGGTTTGTCCACAAGCAAATCAAAGCATACACAAGCAGTCCATAATATTCTATGACATGCAATATTTAAGTGCAAATGAGACCTATACATGCTTAAAAGAGTGTTTGAGAGAGAGTGTTTGATCGAACCAAAATTGGTATGATTTTGGCCCTCATTTCCTTCTTCTTTTGCTTGATTCTCGGGCATTATCCCGTGATTTAATTGTGAAAATTAAGTGATTTCAGGTATTTATAAAGTTCACGGGCATTGGAGTAATTTTGGTGAAATAGGGGCAAAAGAGTAATTATTGGAGGAAGTTTTGAAGTTATCGTAAAAACAGAAGAGTTCAGGGGGCTATCCGTAATATGCCACTCAAACCAGTCAGCAAGTGCCACGTCAGCAGGTGATGCTGTGCGTTTTGGGCATGTGTGTGATTGTGGGCTGCTAAGCGCACCCACGCTAATCTCCATGCGCGCCCAAATTGGAAGGCCCAAATGCATCAACCCAATTCTTAAACGGTGCGTTTTATTTAAATAGAGGTTGGGCTCAGTGTGGCCCAAGACACGTGACCCATGCAGCAGCCCAACTATGGTGTTAGTGAAATGGTGCGTTTCACTGTTGGGTTGGGCCTTTTAACTGCAGCTCAAATGTTTGCTGATTGCACCCCCTTTAGGCCTAATCTGCTGCAGCCCTATTTGCACCTCATCTCCTTGCTAAGGACACCCCAAGACTATTCATTTTCTTCTTCAAGTCACGTGTGACAGCCATGACAACCTCCCCCTTCAAACCCTAGCCGGTTGACGACCACCTTCCCGGACCTATCGTCGGTCGAAAACCGACCCAAATGAACGGCAAGCCGACCGACTGGCCGGTCGGTCCATTTACAGCATCCCAAATCGTCGGAATCTTCAAGCTCCTCCACCACCCACTCTTGCCACGCCACGTCACCATTTTGGTCGCCATTTGTCGTTCGAGGTCGCCATGGCGACAGGGAGTTGATTCCCACACCTGATTGTGTCGCCACTTGCATTCCCAATGTCGCCATTTACGCCAAACCGCGACCATCCACTGTGTTCACCTCTGATTGGCCAATTTTGGTTGGAAAATTACAAGATGACCCCCTCTGTTGGACTAAATGGTAATTTGCCATGGTCAAGGGGGTTTTGGTAATTTGCCACCCGAGACCTAATTTGAAAATCCTATAAATTCATCACATTTTTCCTCTTTTAGACAACTCTTGACCACCAAGAAACCTCCTTTCTCCACCATTCCTTTTCTTTCCATTTTCTCTTCTACCTAAACAAAACTTAACATCTAGATTACTTCCCATAATCATTCCTTTTCTTCCCATCTTCTCCACAAATCTCCTTAGTCACTTCCCATTTGACTCCACCTATCTAGACACATCCTCATCATCCACTCTTTACACAAGGAGCATCAAAGGCAAGGAAAGGATCAAGCTTACAAAAGGTGGCCCATGGGTGATTTCCTAATCTTTTACTTGCCTTCCCTTTGATTGTAACATGTGTAATTAAATCCCCTTTCTAGGGTTTTGATGTGAGAATATTTGGATTGGGATTTGCTAAGCTTTAATATATTTTTAATCTCTATTTGTGTTCTATTCATTTTATAATTATATTCTTTGCATTATATAATTGACATGTATACCTACTAGTTGATTATAATCTTGTTTAGGATAATTTGTTATATAATCTTGATTGGATTGACAACCTTGATGGATTAAGAACATAGTGAATAGGATAGATTGTCGGAGGGTATATCAACCGCGATAATCTAAGCCGTTAATTGTAACTAATCGATCCCACCATGACCCCCTCTCCTTAATCGGTTAGGCATTGTGGTGGGAAGTTGTTTAGGGTTCATAATAATGGCCTAAGCACATTTTAGAAATCAATTGGTTAACATTTATGAGATTCGTTCACTAAAGTAGCTTGATAAGCATTTCCCGTTAATTCCCTAGCTATTCTCTTAATTGTTTATTCCATTATCTTATCTAGATTTGTTAAGTATTCTTTTATTAGTTTATTAGGTTTATTTTTCATGTATGTTTGATGGCTTGACAACTCATTCACTCATCCATATTTTTATGATTTATTTTATTGCATATAGATTAGTTAATTTATTCAACTAATCACTCTAATTTTCTATCTAAGTGGTGAAAAATCGGTTTTCTAAACGAACACATCTAAATATCATTTTGTTGAGTACACAAACGATGCTCATCAGTGTTTAAAGAGTGAATATTTGACAACTCAAAATATGCTTTTTAAGGTCGTGTTTGTGATCCTCACAGAAATATCCACTATTAATTCCTAGCCTTTAAGTAAAATTAATAATTCACCCTAACATTATGAGAAAAAGATTAACGCGCTTTGTTCAATGACACCGTAAATGGCATGACGTTAATCTAAACCAAACAATGGCAAAGATGCACAATTCCTCACTACTCACGTAAAGCACAATCTCAACAAGCAAAGTATGCTTAAATATGACATTATTGCAAGAATTTGAAAAATTCGGCTCAAATTTGTAAAACCAAGCAAAGTGAGTAAAGTGGTGTTGCGTAAATGTACCCCCAAACCTAAATTGGACATTTTCCTCAATGTTCATGGGAGGCAAAATTTGTCAAAAGGCACAACCCAACAAATCCAAAGCAAATGATGTATATATGTCCATAAGTAATCAATGTATTTTGAAAATTTTGGCAAAGTGCCCTCTCATCCTAACATGCACAAAACCATCTAAAAAGATGCTTAATCTAGTATGGTATATTCCTCAATATTCCTATCATTCAAAAATCATCAATTAAGCACATTCATCCTAAATCCACTACCAAAATTCATCTCACACCCTTATTCTAAACAAGAATGAAATAAAGATAAAAGAATTCAAAAATGATGCGACTAATTAAAAACAAAATTTTAAACTATGAAAGAAATGTACCTAAGTGGGTTGCCTCCCACCAAGCGCTCGATTTAACGTCTAGGCAAGATGTGGCATGGTGCTCCCGCACTTCAAACTTCTAAAATGTTGCTTCCTTAGGATAAGGCCCTCACCCTTTTTATGAGCACTCTTGGCTTGCTTGTCCCTCTAAGACTCGCAAGTTGTCTTTGTTTTCTCCCAAGAGATGAAGAAACCTTGCTTTTATGTACAAGCAACAAAAATCTTGCTTCCTCAACAAGCAATAGAAAATCTACACACTCACAAAGCACATTAGAAAGTTCCGGCAAATAAAAATATACTCAATTCAAGCAATTGCCAACAAGAGCTTGAAACACCAATTATTTAAAGAAACAAATTAAACAAACTAAACAAAAAGCATAAAAATAAACTGCACAAAAGAATTTTTCTATATTATGTACTTGTGCTAGGGGTGGCATCAACTAAAGTAGGTTTTATCAAGTTTGGACATTGGTTCTTTTTCACAACCCAAACAAGTTGAGTTGACTTCCCCTTTTCTTTTCCTTTGGGTCTAACTTGGTTAACCAAGTATTTCCTTACCCAAATTTTCTTTATCCTAGGTGGACTCTTCCTATTTCTTAACCTATACCTTTCTAACATGCGTATACGTCTCTCTATGTCTAAAATTCCCTTGTGTGCCTTGCCTCTCATATTCTTGGCTTAGAGGTCTAATGTGACCTATCTTATGGCAATGGTGGCACATGGTGATAGAGTTAGGAATGATACCTTATTGGTGGTTCTTTGTTGGAGGTGGAGGTGGAGGTGGAGGGTTCTTATTCCTCCTTTTTGCCTTCCTCCTTTTTGCTTTGCTAGGATTTGGCTCATTGACCTTGGCACTTAAAGAGGCTTGACTCCCGCATTTCTTCTTTTTCTTGCTTAGACCTTGCAAGTTCCGCAAGGTGGTCAATTTCCTTCTTCTTCGTTATCTCTAAAGCCTTGTCCCGTGTTTGAATTTTGGCTTGCATTAACCGCATCCTCTTTGCAAAATCCTCCTTGATCTCTTAAAGCTCTTTCAATGTTGTACTCTTTTCGGCTTCAAGTCTCTTAATTTGTTCTTCAAATTCTTTGTTCTTGTCAGAGACTTCGCCATTATACTTCTTAAGAGTACCATTTTTGGCTCTGAGCGTCTTTACTTCAAGTATGAGTTTCTTGTTCAACTCTTGAAGCTTCTTCTCCTTTGTCATTTCCAAGGCTTCTTTGCCTTCTAACTTCTTCTTCAAGAGTTATATTTTCCTTTCAAACTCTTCTCCCATCTCTTCCTTCCCTTGGGAGGTTTCCACTAATTCTTCTTGAAGTAAAGACTACTTCTCCTCCCAATTATTGTTTCGCTCTTGGGTCTTTGGCGGTCCTTCCTCGGTTTCTACACCCTTCTCAAATACTTGTACAAGAGCGTGTACACGGTTTCGTGTCTTCCCTTACTTGGTGACTCTATTGATTGGTCTGGCTAGCTAGACAACACATGGTTGGTCATCTTCCTCTCATGTGATTGTTGTGCGAATTGGAATAATTCCATGGTTCATTGTTGAGAAACTCGGATTTTCTCCATTTCCCAAAAATGATTTTCCACGAAATTTTTCCTCTTATCATCAATGGAATATGATTGGTATGATGAGATGGAGTCTTAGTTAACCCCCAATCCATACTGTAGATATTCTCATAAGTCTCTAAGCTCGACCCTTGATTTTGCATGAAGAAATCCATAGAATCCTGAAACAAAAACAAACAAAAACTACCAGAGAAATAAAAAAGAAGTAAAAAGACTAAAAACAACAAAGAAAAGCTAATTGATTCAATAATCGCTTTAACTCCCCGGCAAGGGCACCAATTTTGATGTGGCCATTTGTGCTCAACAAAATGATTTTTTTATGTGTTCTTTTAGAAAACCAATTTTTACCACTAGAAAATCCTTTTAGGATGTAAGATTAGTAAAACGGTAAGTATGATTCATTCCACAGGGAATTAGAGTAATTAGTTGAATTTAACTAGCTAATCTAAAAGCAATAAAATAAATCATAGATAAATGAATGAGTGTATGGTTTGTCAAACCATCAAACATACATATAAAATAAAAGTAACTAAACATATGATGATGTGAAAAATAGAAGACTCAACAATCTTGATAAGATAAATGGATGTAAAAATTTAATATAGATGCTAGGGAATTGATTGATTAGCAAGTGGGTATGGGTAGTGCTTTTTAAGCCACTTTAATGGACCAATCTCTACATGTTAACCATTTGAGGTTTAGATTAGTGTGGTTGATATACCCTCCACTAATCTATCCTATTTATTGGGCACTTAATCACACAAGAGTGTCAATCCTAGGATGATTGCATAACATGTTATTCTAAACAAGATTGTAATTAACAAGTGGATATACAAGTCAATCACATAGTGAATAGAATCTAATGAATAAATAAATAGAACACATATAGAGATTCATTACAAAGCTTAAGCAAATACCCATAACTAAATGTTCCTCAAATCTATCCCCTAGATTAGGGGTTTAATTACACATAGTTACAAACAAATAGAAAGCAAGTAATAGATAAGGAAATCACCCTTGGATCTTCTTCTTTAGTGCTTGATCCTTCATTTCCTTTGATGCTCCTGGTGCAAAGATTGAGAGAAGAGGATGTATCTAGATAGGTGGGTGTCTAATGGTGAGTGACAAAGGTATTGGGATGTAGAGAATGGTAAGAGAGGAATGATTTAAGGAAGTAGTTAAGATTTGGTGTTGAGGTTTGGATGGAAAAAGTGAGTTCAAGTATAGAAATAGAGGAGTTTGAGAGATGATTGATGATGATCCTAGGTTGAAAAGGAGATAGGTAGGAGAGAATAGGATGAGATTCAAATTGAAAAGAGGGATAAATTTATACTATTTTTGAATTAGGTCATGAATGGCTAATTACCAAAATACCCTTAACTTTGCAAATTACCAGTTTAACCCCTCAAAGGGGGCTTTTGGTAATTTTCCAGCCAATCATAGATTGACATAGTGAGCTTCACTATTTCTTCAATGGCGACCTCTCGTGGCGAAGTAAATGGCAACGCAATCAGGTGTAGAATTGGCTCTCTGTCGCCATGGCGACAAACTAAATGCATACCGTGACAATTAACTTGGTGTTTCGCGATAGGATTCTCGGTGACAAGAGAGCGACATCGACGGCCAGTTAAGGAGAAGATTGTGGCCTGATTTTTGTCGTTTGGAGGACTGAAAAAGGGGACGACAGGGCTGCCGTTGTCATGGTCGTTTGTTTGGAGAAGAAATCGGCTGGAGATAGGTCACTCTCCAGCGATTGAATGGTGGCAGCGCACAAGGGTTCACTGATGCAGCAGTCGTGAGGAAGGGAATGAAGGTTGAAGATGATAAGGGGTGTTCAGCAGGCAACTGGGGTACGCTTAGAAGTGTTATTTTGTCTCTAAATGAGGCTTATTTAGTAAGAGGCAGGGGTACAATCAGCTTGCTTCTCTTTTGTCTTTAAATGGGTATGTTTAGAAAGAAACAAGGGTGCACACAGGCTCAAGACTATGGCTTTTTAGGGTGCGAATAGAGGTTAGCTGGTCTGCATTTAGGCATTGGCGTTTGGGCTTACTTAATGAAATGCACCGTTTCAATAAACGTGGCCTGATTCATTTGGCAAATTATAGACAGCCCCCCTGCTCTATTACAATATTGCGGAATCTTCAATCTTCTCCTTATATTTTACAATTTTGCCCCCAGTTTCTACAACGCCCTTCAACTTTTAAATACCTGAAAATACTTAACTAACAACATTAAAACACGAGGAAAATGCTCGAGAATCAAGCATAAAGAGATGAGAATGAGGGCCAAAATCATACCAATTTTGGTTTGATCACTTTGATTTATAACACCTAGACATTTTTATACTCCTTTGAAAGTATACAAAAAAGGTTAAATTGCTTAGCTGGGGCTGAATAGGTTTTTACGCCTTTTTTAATCCTTGAACAAACTCATGTTTGTCCCTCAAGGTAGCTTTACATACAACATATAAACGAAACATTCATCCATAGACAAGATAAGCATTTTATCATTTAGGCATTGTCTACATATATCAATTAGTTGTATGAGGTATAATATCATAAAAACACAATATCGATGAATACTTTGTATATCAATATTGTTCAAAGTATTACAAGAATGAACAAATATAGCTATACACAAAGATAACTATATAAGGAAGAATTACAATTACAAATATGAATAAAGTGGATTGTCCTACAAATCACACTTTACAAATACTTGTTCAAATATACATCACAAGTGAATGATATTCAACAAGATAACAACATACACATATATAAAATAAAAGAGATAGAGAAAAAGACAATGAACATAAAGATTTTTACGTGGTAAACCTTCGAAGAGGAAACATCCACGGGTTGAACCCACAACCACCGGCAAAGCAATCCACTATATGAAAAGGACTTACACACTTAAGGCTATCAACATAATGATATCCACCTCAAGTTATCATCGCCTAATCTACCCTCGGGCTAGTGAACCACTAAGCCTACTTCCTATCCACGATGTGTCCTACACCTTTAGGAAGCAACTTCCTATCCAAGGCTCTCAAGCCTCTAGGAAGATTCCCTTGCTTAGCAATCTAGATCACAAGGATCCTAGTCAAGCTCCTCTAGCTTAACTATCTAGAGTACTAAACTCTTTGCTAAGACTTTTGCTTGGCCATCCGGAACTCATTCTTAGCCAAGTCTTCTTGCTCAAGTTAAAGCTTCACTCACTTTAACAAAAGACTTCAACCTTTCCATAAGGCAATGATCTAGGTGATGCAAATGATGCAAATCACATTCAATACAACATAGAACATGTGATCAAGACATTCCATAGAACAACTAGTCATAAACATTTGAGAACATAAGTAATAAAAGTCTAGATGCAAAAACATAAATTAAACCTAGAGCATGTGAAAACATCTAACACAAAAGCTTCTAGTTTCATTCATACAAATAACACTTGAATAAAACATATTCAAGATGCTATAAACATACACATAAATGCTAGAAACATAAAATGTATTCAATGAATATTCTAGCCAAAGATTTAGAGCAAGGATATAATGATAAATCACTTAAATCCTAGATGTCTCTAAAAACACATACACAAGCATTAATCCTAGATATTATCAATTAAAGGATCAAAACACATTTCAAGGATTATTAATCACAAAATGATTCAATCAAGTCTCAAATAATCCTAAATATCAAACTAATCACAATTGTTAACCGCCTTTTCTGGCAGAGGACCAAAGAAGAATTTTCCACCTCAACACAAGAAGGGTATAGGAGTACGAACACCATCTGGCTACCCCGACAAGGTGGACCCCGACTGATCCGAGTGCACTTCCCCTCCAACGGGGTCCAACCCAGCCTTCTTCCAGTTTATTTCTTAGGACCCTGCCAGCATCTTAGTTCAGAAATATGGACACAAGCCGGACTTCTCACTAGAACTCACAGCGAGGTCTAGCCCCGCTAAGACCGGGCTTCCGCTGGACCCCGCAGTACCCCGATATACCAAGATACCGGCAGTACCCCGGTACCCCGCAGGATCCCGCAGTACCCCGGAACCCGGTGATTGGTCTTCCAAACTCCTCACGACTATCTAGCATATACCAAGGAAGAGCTTGACCACACCAAGAGTTTAAGTAAACAAGGAAATTGCCTTGTTTCCCGCCATTCAAGAGTCCTATATTAAAGTGGAGTCAACTCTTTCAGTTCTAAAAGGAATCACTTGATTCTAGGGAATCAATCCCACGATCTTCTCGCCTATCAACATGGAAACGCCCCGTAAATTGCTAGGTCATTGGATTGAATTTAGGGGAGTGAACAACAAGAAATAAGACCTATATATATGACATGATTTTCGACAGTGAAAAGGATCTTTTTTTGGGGGAGGTCTTTGGCTGGCTTCTTTTCGCAGAGGAGGCTGGGGGCTTCTTGCCCAACAAGGCTTCCTTTTCTTCTTCGTTTCTACTGGTTAAAGAAAAGGGCCTATGCCCACATATTATTGTAAGCTCTCTGGAGTATTTATGTTGTGTTATTCTCCTACTTGTGTAAGCTCCATGGAGCACGCCTTATTGATAAATATATAAATGATCTCTCTCCGCCGGATACTACCTAGGGGTTTTTCAGCATATGATCATGCATGATGCTTTTTCCCCCTAGGCTAGTCCACCTTTTATCAAAAAGACTTGTCATTCTCTCCTTCGTATCTATTTTATTACACATGTATGTAAGTTTATCATTGAAGAGCTCCTATCCCATATCCTACTCGCTTGCTTGCTATCCGGGTCGGGGAATCACAATGGAGATCTAGAAAAGAGTACGGGATGCAGAATTCGGGATACGGGGTATGAGGGACGGGATACGGGGTGCCGAGTACCGAACGCGGGGTATCGGGGCCCATAAAGAGGGATCACAGCCCTTACTCCGACATGGGAACCCCCAAGCGCCATCTTCTCCATGTGCTTGAAGCCCCGACAGTCGGGATGATTTTTTCTCCTACCTACTGCACCTCACTCCAGAAGTTTTTACTCGTACAAACCATGGTACCTAGAGGTACCTACCCCACTGCAGCCTACCTGGTAGCAATCTGAGGGTGTTAATTGAAATTCCTCATCCAGAGCGAATTTACGGTTAACATTTTGGCGCCGTCTGTGGGAAGTTCACTAGACCAATGTGGCTTCCTTGTCTCTACATGAGCGTATGTTTCTCTATCTCTTACATATTATCACTTTACATGTGATTTAATGCATTCCGCTGCTATATTCACTACATGTTTATACCATGATGCCATGATACCTTGTTTCACCTTGCTAGTTCCTTTTTTACCAATATGATTTTATAAAAATTTGCATGAATCATGTGAACTAAATCATCGCCTATTATAATCGGTTGATATTTCGCCTTATATATGTTGCTACTTGAATACATTGAACATGCGGAGTGCATCTCGATGTAGCTCTATGAGATCTAATTAATCTATTGCCGAGCAAGCTTAGTTATTCGTGGCATATTATTCATGCTGTTTACTCTTTCTCCATATTTGTATGTACTGCATGTGCACCACGAGTGGTGCTCACTTTGTCATCTGACAACTTTTGTTTGATGTGGAGCGAATATAACGTGTGGGACTCCTAGTGGAGCCGGCCTACTATGCTGCCCTTATGAAACAGACCTGCTCCGGTACATCTAGAGCTCCTATGCAGTAGAGTTGTACCTCTCCGGCTTTCTTTACAGAAGATTTGCTCCGGTACCGATAGAGCTCCTATCCAACAGATCTACCAGACTAGCACTTCTACATACGGATCCCCTCATGACACCGGATTCACTCTTCCAAAGCTCCTAGTTCTCAGCTATTCAAGTCCTAGAAGAAAAGGAAGCAATTTGGAAGATTTTCGATCAAGCCTGAGAAAACAGCATCTGCTGATGGGTCAACTTCAAAAATTAAACTGTATCATCTCCGAAGGAACGGGATTTCGTGCCTTATATGGTTGGAAAGATAGGGAAGTTAGCTTTTCACAGAATTTTATGGTTTGTGATTTTGAGTTTTCTTGAAGGAGTTATGACCATTTTACTACTTAAAGGTCAGTCAGCATTTCTATGCGGGCAGCATTTGCTGATGGAACAACTTCAAAAATTAAACTGTATCATCTCCGAAGGAACGGGATTTTGTGCCTTATATGGTTGGAAAGATACAGAAGTTAGCTTTCCACAGAATTTTACGGTTTATGATTTCGAGTTTTCTTGAAGGAGTTATGACCATTGTACTACTCAAAGGTCAGCCAGAATTTCTATGCGGGCAGCATCTGCTGATGGAACAACTTAAAAAATTAAACTGTATCCTCTCCAAAGGAACTAGATTTCGAGCCTTATATGGTTGGAAAGATATGGAAGTTAGCTTTCCGTAGAATTTTACGGTTTGTGATTTCAAGTTTTCTTGAAGGAGTTATGACGATTTTATTGCCCAAAGGTCAGCCCAAAATTTCTACGCGGTATTTGGGAAACAAAGCATGGCGGGCTACCTATTTGGGAATGAAGGAGCAGCACGACCGGTAGAAGACCAGTATCATGTAGGAGGCTCCTCACTTTTGTACCGGGCCCCTCAACGCCCAAGTGATCCTCCTAGGTTCCAGTTTGTCCGAGTGGAGTCCAGAGCCTCATTTCAGCCGCTGGGTACTTCTTGATGCCCTAGCAACCCTCTGGACTAGCATCATGTAGGAGGCTCCTCACTTTTGCACCGGGCCCCTCAACGCCCAAGTGAGCCTCCTAGGTTCCGGTTCGTCCGAGTGGAGTCCAGAGCCTCATTTCAGCCGCTGGGTACTTCTTGATGCCCTAGCAACCCTCTGGACTAGCATCATGTAGGAGGCTCCTCACTTTTGCACCGGGCCCCTCAATGCCCAAGTGAGCCTCCTAGGTTCCGGTTCGTCTGAGTGGAGTCTAGAGCCTCATTTCAGCCGCTGGGTACTTCTTGATGCCCTAGCAAGCCTCTAGACTAGCATCATGTAGGAGGCTCCTCACTTTTGTACCGGGTCCCTCAACGCCCAAGTGAGCCTCCTAGGTTCCAGTTTGTCCGAGTGGAGTCTATAGCCTCATTTCAGTTGCCGGGGACTTCTAGGATCCAAAACATGCCCTGGACCAGGTTAACCCCTCCAGGAGGATCTCCATTACTGAATTGCCTAAATACCAAGAGAGCTACATAATGCTCTTGATGCTCTGGACCGGGTTAACCCCTCCAGGAGGATCGCCATAACAAACCAGGGGAGCCTTATAGCACTACTGATGCCCTGGACCGGGTCAACCCCTCCAGGAGGATCTCCATTACCGAGTCAAGACCGGGAGAGTTCAACATAAAACTCCTGATGCCCTAGACCGGGTTAAACCCTCTAGGAGGATCTCCATTATTAAAGCACCTCGAGACCAGGAAATAGCCTTAGGGCGCTCCTGCTGCCTTGGTCGGGGAATACCCTCCTCCGAGAAGCCTGGTGCTAAAGTGGCCTTAGTTGCCTACCAGGACGGATTACAGTAAGATCGGGCTGCCTCAGGGTACCCGGTTCCTTACTTCGCCTCAAGACCAGGAAATAGCCTTATGGCGCTCCTGCTGCCTTGGTCGGGGAATACCCTCCTCCAAGAAGCCTGGTGCTAAAGTGGCCTTAGTTGCCTACCAGGACAGACTTTCGCCATTTCAAGACCAGGAAATAGCCTTATAGCACTCCTGATGCCCTGGACCGGGTCAACCCCTCCAGGAGGATCTCCATTACCAAGTCAAGACCGGGAGAGTTCAACATAAAACTCCTGATGCCCTAGACCGGGTTAAACCCTCTAGGAGGATCTCCATTATTAAAGCGCCTCGAGGCCAGGAAATAGCCTCAGGGCGCTCCTGCTGCCTTGGTCGGGGAATACCTTCCTCCGAGAAGCTTGGTGCTAAAGTGGCCTTAGTTGCCTACCAGGACAGATTACAGTAAGATCGGGCTGCCTCAGGGTACCCGGTTCCTTACTTCGCCTCAAGACCAGGAAATAGCCTTATGGCGCTCCTGCTGCCTTGGTCGGGGAATACCCTCCTCCAAGAAGCCTGGTACTAAAGTGGCCTTAGTTGCCTACCAGGACAGACTTTCGCCATTTCAAGACCAGGAAATAGCTTTATAGCACTCCTGATGCCCTGGACCGGGTCAACCCCTCCAGGAGGATCTCTATTACTGAATTGCCTAAAGACCAGGAAATAGCCTTATGACGCTCCTGCTGCCTTGGTCGGGAAATACCCTCCTCCAAGGAGCCTGGTGCTAAAGTGGCCTAAGTTGCCTCCCAGGACAGATCATCAAAAGGATCAGGATCCCTTATACGGGACACCTGGTGCCACAGATTCGTTATATGAAGACCCGGTGGTCTTAGTTGCCTACCAGGACCTTTTCGCCAAAGTACCAGGATTCCTAGAACAGGAATGCCAGGTACCCAGATTCACCATATTCCCTACAGTGATCCACCACAGCTCATCTATTTTTGCAGGAATGACTAATACCATGGATCGCCTAAAGCGAAGTGTGCAGAGAATGGTTTTCATTTAAAGTAATGGCTACCAACAAAGAAAGATGAGCAAAATTCTTCAAGTATTACATATCCTGACTCCAACCCCTACTAGGTACCGGTGTTCAAGTCAGGGGGGACTTCTGTTAACCGCCTTTTCTGACAGAGGACCAAAGAAGAATTTTCCACCTCAACACAAGAAGGGTATAGGAGTACGAACACCATCTGGCTACCCCGACAAGGTGGACCTCGACTGATCCGAGTGCACTTCCCCTCCAACGGGGTCCAACCCAGCCTTATTCCAGTTTATTTCTTAGGACCCCGCCAGCATCTTAGTTCAGAAATATGGACACAAGCCGGACTTCTCACTAGAACTCACAGCGAGGTCTAGCCCCGCTAAGACCGGGCTTCCACTGGACCCCGCAGTACCCCGATATACCAAGATACCGGCAGTACCCCGGTACCCCGCAGTACCCCGGAACCCGGTGACTGGTCCTCCAAACTCCTCCCGACTATCTAGCATATACCAAGGAAGAGCTTGACCACACCAAGAGTTTAAGTAAACAAGGAAATTGTCTTGTTTCCCGCCATTCAAGAGTCCTATATTAAAGTGGAGTCAACTCTTTCAGTTTTAAAAGGAATCACTTGATTTTAGGGAATCAATCCCACGATCTTCTCGCCTATCAACATGGAAACGCCCCGTAAATTGCTAGGTCATTGGATTGAATTTAGGGGAGTGAACAACAAGAAATAAGACCTATATATATGACATGATTTTTGACAGTGAAAAGGATCTTTTTTGGGGGAGGTCTTTGGCTGGCTTCTTTTCGCAGAGGAGGCTGGGGGCTTCTTACCCAACAAGGCTTCCTTTTCTTCTTCGTTTCTACTGGTTAAAGAAAAGGGCCTATGCCCACATATTATTGTAAGCTCTCTGGAGTATTTATGTTGTGTTATTCTCCTACTTGTGTAAGCTCCACGGAGCACGCCTTATTGATAAATATATAAATGATCTCTCTCCGCCGGATACTACCTAGGGGTTTTTCAGCATATGATCATGCGTGATGCTTTTTCCCCCTAGGCTAGTCCACTTTCTATCAAAAAGACTTGTCATTCTCTCCTTCGTATCTATTTTATTACACATGTATGTAAGTCTATCATTGAAGAGCTCCTATCCCATATCCTACTCGCTTGCTTGCTATCCGGGTCAGGGAATCACAATGGAGATCTAGAAAAGAGTACGGGATGCGGAATTCGGGATACGGGGTATGAGGGACGGGATACGGGGTGCTGAGTACCGAACGCGGGGTATCGGGGCCCATAAAGAGGGATCATAGCCCTTACTCCAACATGGGAACCCCCAAGCGCCATCTTCTCCATGTGCTTGAAGCCCCGACAATCGGGATGATTTTTTCTCTTACCTACTGCATCTCACTCCAGAAGTTTTTACTCGTACAAACCATGGTACCTAGAGGTACCTACCCCACTGCAGCCTACCGGGTAGCAGTCTGAGGGTGTTAATTGAAATTCCTCATCCAGAGCGAATTTACGGTTAACAACAATACAACTCTCAATCATGTGAAAATCATAGAATCTAAGAAACTAGTTCACATATGTCTCTAATTAGACTTTTGAGTAGGTTTGATTATAAAGCAATCTTACTTAATAACATTCACCATACATATACATACATATAGAAGAAGAAATCCCAAGCAAATCGAAGGTTATAAAAGAAGAAATCACAAAGATATGAGCACTACCTTGCAATCACGAACTGGTTCAATTTTCTGTGTAGAACCACTAGAAAAGTCAATCAAACAGCTGCAAGACTACTTTGAAAAGTGATCAAACCAAAATTGTTATGATTTTGGCCCTCAATTCCATATCCTTTAGCTTGTTTTCGAGTGTATTTTAGTGTCTAATGGCTCGTTTCTAGTCAATAACAGGCATTTAGTGCATTTTGGGCAAGACATGAGATTTGGTGGTGAAAGGGGTTGAAATTGTAAAAAGTGTATGCAGATTATCCAAATTCAAGGAGGCATATCTCTCTCTTCAAATCGAATCACATTTTGGTTTACATATATTTGGAAACCCCAGGAAGTCTTCTTTCCAACGCTTTTTACAAATTACGATTCTGAATCTTCTACAGAAAGTTATGCCCATTTCAGTATCTACTGCACATTCCCTGTCACCATGGCAACCCCAGGGCGAACTCCACTTTATAGAAGCAGCGAAATTGATGTTTTTCAAGCCATGTTTTAGGGGTATTCTTGTCATTTCATGCCCATTTCATACCCTTGCTTTTTTAACCTATAAATACCATTTTATGCTGAAAATGGGAACTCTTGACAACTCTTGACCACCAAGAAACCTCCTTTCTCCACCATTCTTTATCTCTCCATTTTCTCTTCTACCTAAACTTAACATCTAGACTACTCCACCTAAATCATTCCTCTCCTTCCATCTTCTCCACCCATTTCCTTTTTCATTTTTCATATGACTCCACCTATCTAGACATATCCTCAACACCCACTCTTTGCACAAGATTCAAGCAAGGGAGCACAAGGAAAGATCAAGCTTACAAGAGAGACCCAAGGGTGATTTCTCTTCATTTTACTTCCGTTTCTTGTTTGTATTTATGTGTAATTAAAACCTCCATTTTAGGGGATGATTTGAGAGACTTTTTGGACATGAGTATTTATTAAAGCTGTGAATATTATGTTTGCATGATTTAAGTTTTATTTACTTTTTAATTAGATCTTGCACTTATGTGATTAAATGAGTATTGACACACTTGTTGATTACAATATGTTATAGGATTAATTTGTGATAAAATTGATTGAGTTATTGACACACTTAATTGATTAGACCACATAGTGAATATGATAGGCTTTTGGAGGGGTGATCAACCTCGATTGCCTAGACCATTTGATCGTCACTAACCGATCTCACCGTGACCCCCTTTCCTTAATCGGTTAGGCATTGTGGTGGGAAGTTGTTTAGGGTTCGTAGTGACGGTCTAAATAACACATTCAAATGAGATCGGTCCTTGATTGTGTAGATTGTGCATTAAAAAAGCCATTATGAATTGCTTATTGTCCATTAGCTACTCTATCATTTCCCTAGAATTCCTATTAATTGTTTATTCCATATATCTTATCTAGATTTGTTGAGCATTCCATTTTATTAGTTTTATTAGGTTTATTTTACATGTATGTTTGATGGCTTGACAACCCATTCACTCATCCATTTATCTATGATTTATTTTATCGCATTTATTAGCTAATTAATTCAACTAATTCTCTAATTCCCTGTGGAACGAATCCTTACTTACCACTTTACTAATTTTCTATCTAAGTGGATTTTTAAGTGGTGAAATTGGTTTTCAAAATGATCACATTTAAATCATTATTTTGTTGAGTACACAATGACGGCTCATCAAAAAGGTAAAGAACTCGATTATGAACAATCTCCAACTTGAATCAAGCAATTCCGACTTCGTATGAGAAAGTTATGGTGTTTGGAAGGTGAGAAAAGTTGAGAGAAAATTTCTGGTGTGAGTTTCAAACTTTTTCTTCTTGGAAAGAATGGGAGGGAAATAGAAATATTTAAAAGAAAGAGAGAGAGAGAGAGAGAGAGAGAGAGAGAGAGAGAAGAAGATCACCAATCATGGGTTGCCATGTCAGCAGCCCATGTGGGGCACGTGTGCCACACGTGGACAACCAAGCTTGGCCTTTGGCCTTGCTTGCTTCTCCCGTGCTCCGCTAGCGTTCTTCGATTGTATCCGGGCCTCCGAACTTCGATTTCAAATCCATCTTCGGATTACAAATTGTGACTCCCTCATGCACAACGATGACTATGAAACTTTGACAAAAGGTTAAGAATTCATCTCGGAATACGACAATGAAAACAACTCAACGAATGAGAACGAAAAGTAGTATAGCTACATCGTTTGGACCCAAAACCAAATGAATGAGTAACCGAAATGACATGGACTCAATAAGGAATCATAAGAGATCATGTTTAAGTCCAAAAACAATAAAACATAAACAAATAAACACAATGTCACATATGTATGCCGTTTCCTAGACATAGTCTTAGAACATGCAATTCTACAATGTATGAGAATTTGAGTTCAATGCATGAGAATATAAAAACATGTGAATGTGTTATATAAATGGTGCACAATGACGCAGAGACACATATGAATGATTTGTGTGTGTGTGCCTGTGCATTGAAGAAGAATGAGGTCAATTTTACCTTAGATATGCAATGTAGCACATTCCTCTTCGAAGACACCTTCTTGCATGATATTATGGTTACGTCTTTCTTTGAAGCTTTGAATCATCAACCTAAGACCACTAATCAAATGCAAGAAAAATATTGTTTTGATATGGAATATATGCCAAGACAAACCAAAAACCTAACAATCTCCCTATTTGGCAAATTCCACGTCAAAACCCCTATACATATACTAAAACAATTACAAAGAAAATTTGGTCACAGTGAGTACAATGATTTACACATTTTAGACAAAATTTCCAACAACAAGTCTTGAACTACATCTTGGTCTTCTCTTGATATCACCTAAAAATAACTTGAAGGCTCAAAAATATCCAAGAGACAACACATATAGCAATATACATTTATTGGCAAGAAAATAAAACATTTAAAGTTCAAATGGATCTTGTATGATCCCCCTTAATACATGCTATCCACCAAAATATTCTAGCCAATATCAATCAAAAAAAATAAAATTACATGCCATAGAGTTCAAACTTGATACCAAAATACACCAAACATAAAAAAAATTGAGAACTAAGAAAGCTAGAACTAATATGTATAACATGTATCTCCCCATAATTCTCCCCCTTTTTGACGTGATATGAAGCCAAAAAGAAAGAATAAGAAAATATACCTCGAGGCCATTCTAGCCACTTGTGCCACCAAGGAAAATTGACCGATTGGTTGATCTCACATAATGCTTTGAAGTAGATGCATTCTTTTCCAATTCTTTGATCTTTTCATCTTGAAGCTCTACTCTAGCATTTAGCTTTTCAATCTTCCTATGTGACTCCTCAATTTGCCTCCTTGACTCTTCAACCTCTTTCTTCAATTGCAAAGCCCAAGTAGGAAGAATATGTGCACTAGATACATGGCTTGAATCATATGATTCACCAAAAAGCCTAAATGTATCATTAGACTCTCCCTTTCCCTTGTAGGACATGATAGCCACACGTTTATCACTTAACTTCTCTAAAGGAGGTAAAAGCACATCATTGTCTTGATTCTTCAACCCTTTGGCTAAACAATAATGAGAAATAAAACCCGGAAATGCCAATTTCTTGTCCAAACGAGTTGAACAAGCTGCGATCTCTATATGTTCAATAAGTACTTTTCCAAGGTTAATGGGTTGGTGAGTCACTACAGCATACACGATCTTGATCTTTTCTCTACTAAGTTCGGTAGCAATAGTAGAGACAACAAGATTTGCACAAACAAACAAATGCCAAAAGGCACTAATCTTGGTCAACTCACTTTGCCTATGAAAATATAAATATATATTGCTTGCGTGTGTCTAAAACAACCTAGAGGGGCGTGAATGGGTTATTAATCCGATTAGTTACCAAATTTTTGGATTAGTCAATATTAAAAAATAAACCCAATTTAACAAACAATAAAATCAAGTATAAATTGCGGAAATTAAAGAACACTTGATTTTTAAATGGAAACCTTCAACAATGAAAATCCACGGGCTGATATGTGTGCCACATACGGTCCTCGAATCCACTATATGTAATGATGATTACAACCCTAGGTTGACCTCTAGTCACACCATTCTCGGTTTCTAATCCACCACTACTACCTATATGCGTTTTATAGCGAACCTAGACCAAAGGTGCTTGAGCACTACACACCGGTAGTCACAAGACTTAACTCTCAATGAAGAGATCAACAACCTATGTGAATATGATAATATTCTACTTGCAAATAATGTTAGGCTACACTAATTGCTTAATTAGATGTTATAATGCAAATCAACACTCTAGTTATCAAAAATGCCTACATGCTCATACATGAGGACTCAATTAGGTGCAAATAGATTCTAGCAACCTAATTGTCAACAAACAAAGCTAACTCAACACAAGTTGTCAATAAACATAGCAATGACAATAAATATGCAATTAACAAGTGCAATCGAGGAATTGTCATTCAAAAACCAATCAATGAGTCCTACATATCAATGTCTAAATGAAAATCATATATACTTAGCTAGATGTTATCAATTACACAACAATCCTAGTTATCAACAAACAATCAAAGTCTCAAACATGCTAGCAATAACAATAAGCAAAGGAGACATGCATTTAATTAACAAATAAATGCTAAACCTAGGCATGCATGTCATAAGAATGAAAAAAGAAGTTCTAGGACATGTAGAAGTTACCTAGTCAAAGAAAACAAGAAAGCCCATGCTTGGATGATGCTAGGAAGATGCTAGATGCTCATGGGAATGTGTTTGGTTGAGTAAAGGTGAGTTCTTGGTAGTTTCTCTAGGGTTTGAATTTCTCTCACTATACTCTGATTTTGAGCTCACAAATGTTTAAGAAGACACGGTAACATATTTATAGAGAGATGCAATCAAAATGATGTCGTTTTTGGACAAGATCAGATGTCACCATTTACTGTCGCCATTTGTCTTGAGGCGACGTCATGGCGACACCATTTTTCTTCTTTGTCGCCATTTGCTGCTGCCATTTGTCTTAGGGTGACGTCATGGCGACACCATATTTTTCTTCTTTGTTGCAATTTGTCTTAGGGAGACGCTCGTGGCGATACCTGACGTAACACAAAAAATCTTCTTTGTCGCTCTTTGTTCTCATGGCGACGCTATACCCGATAGGTTTTTCAAGTATAAATCTTTTTGTCATCATGGTGACACCATCAAAGGGCGACACCAACAAATGGCGACAATGCCTTGTTTCCTTTTTGTGCACAATGTGCAAGTGTACAAAGTGGTGAATCCAACGGAGAAGCCAAGGGCATTCTCCGAAGGCAATCTTCATGCAAGACAAGCACACCAAGGTGCAAGTGCGAACGTTTCCGAACATACTTCGGGAAACGAATTACACCACACTTAAAGACTAATCAAACATGAAGTGCAAGTGTGACATTTGAATGCATCCTAATACCTAACATGTCATCGCATTTCAATGAACAAGATGCAATCAATCAACAAGCATGAAGAGACTTCATGGCTTTGCATCCTAATGCCTACACATGTCATGGTATTTCAATAAACTAGATGCAATCATAAAACATGCATGAAGAGATATTCAAGAACATGAATGCACACATATAAAAACACAAAAAATACAAGTATTAGAAATATCCATGAGTTGTGAGTGTGTGCAACTAGATCTCTTCAAGAGGCAAATCAAGTGATTACTGATGACTTGCTTTTTGTGTCGTTACCAAATTGTGAATTACCAAAAGAATGTTTATAAAAAAATAAAAATTACGCAATATATTTTAAGTTTTGAAAATGAGTAAAGTGGTAAGTTTAGAATTCGTTCCACAGGGAATTAGAGTAATATGTTGAATTAATTAGCTAATCTATATGCAATAAAATAAATCATAAATGATGAATGAGTGTATGGTTTGTCAAACCATCAAACATGCATACAAAATAAATCTAACTAAAAATATGGTGATATGAAAAATAGAAGACTTACAATCTTGATACGAAAAATGGATGTAAACAATTAATATAGATGATAGGGAGTTGATTGATTAACAAGTGGGTATGGGTAGTGCTTTTCAAGCCACTTTAAGGACCAATCTCTACATGTTAACCAATTTAGGTTTAGATTAATGTGGTTGATATACCCTCCACTAATCTATCCTATTTATTGGGTTCTTAATCACTCAAGGGTGTCAATCCAAGAATGATTATATAACATGTTATTCTAAACAAGATTGTAATTAACAAGTGGAGATACAAGTCAATCACATAATGAATAGAATCTAATGAATTAATAAATAGAACACATATAGAGATTCATTACAAAGCTTAAGCAAATACCCACAACCAAATGTTTATCAAATCAATCCCCTAGATTAGGGTTTTAATTACACATAGTAGCAAAAATAGAAAACAAGTAAATGATAAGGAAATCACCCTTGGGCCTCCTTCTTTAGTGCTTGATCCTTGTTCTCCTTAGATGCTCCTAGTGCAAAGAATGGAGGAAAAAGATGTGTCTAGATAGGTGGATGGCTTATGGTGAGTGACAAAGGATTTGTGATGTAGAAAATGGTAGGGAATGAATGGTCTAGGGAAGTAATCAATATTTGGTGTGAGTTTTTTGGGTGGAAAAGATTAGTTCAAGTATAGAAATGGAGGAATTTGGGAGATGATTAAGGGAGGAAAAGGAGATAGGTATGAGAGAATAGGATTGAGATTCAAAATTGAAAAGAGGGATCCATTTATAGTATTTTTGAATTAGGTCACGAATAGCTAATTACCAAAACACCCCCTATACTTTGCAAATTACCACTTTGAACCCTCAAGGGGTGCATTCCGTAATTTCCACCCAATTTTGGCCAATCAGAGAAGAACAGCAGATGGTTCGCGGTTTGGCACAAATGGCGACATTGGGGATGCAAATGGCGACCTCATCAGGTGTGGGAATCAAGTCCCTATTGCCATGGCGACCTAGGGTGACGTGGACGTGACAAAGGGGCAAAATGGGAAGAATTTGACAAGAATGGATGGCCAGATTTTGGCCATTTGGGACGCCGGAGTTGGAACGAATGGGCAGCCGGTTGGCTTGCCGTCCGTTTGGCGTCGGATATGGTCGACGGTAGGTCAGAGAAGGGTGCATTCCGGCCGGTGAGGGTTTGGAGGGGTCAAGGGCGCACATCTGATCTGCACGCGTGAGAGGAGGGAGATGATGAATAGTTAAAGGGGTGTACTTAGCAAATAAGAGGGGTGCAATGGGCTGTTGCAAATTGTGTCTTAATGGGGTGTGGTTAGAAGGAAACAGGGGTGCAATTTGGTCATGGTTGATCAGGTTTGGGCTTGCTATTTGGGCCATCTGTTTTGAGCCCTTAATGAAACGCCCCGTTTCATTTAATGTTGAAGAGGGCTGTCTTGCATTAGGCCTGTTACTTGGGCTAGCTGATTGTGTTTGGGGTGTGTTTGGCAGAGGCATGGTGTGCGTTTAGGCCACGGATTGGGCATGTGCTTGGGCTGCTGACTTGCCCCATTAGTGCTGAAACGCACCGTTTCACTATCTAGGTGGAGTGAGCTTACTGATTTGCGTGGTTAATTACGCAACGACCCCTTTTCTCTTACAAAACCACAATAAATGCAATTCTTCCTGCAATTGTTACACTTTTGCCCCTAATTTCTCAAAATTACTACAATGCCCTTCAACTTTATAAATACCTGAAAATACTTAATTAACAACATTAAAACACGGGATAATGCCCGAGAATCATGCAAAAGGAGAAGGAAATGAGGGCCAAAATCATACCAATTTTAGTTCGATCAATTACCTTTCTCTCTTGCTCTTAAAGTCACTTTGGGAAGTCCGGAAGCTTGCCAATCACAATAACCTAAGCTACCCGTTACACACCAAACCCAATGTGGTTTGTCATGAAATAAGCCAATAAAAAATGAGGCACTTACATTCTCCCCCTTTGGCTATTTCATGACAAAAAAGCCACTCACAAAATAATCCTTACAAAACACAAAATAAAGCTATTGGTCAACAAAAGTGTATTCTACGTTAAAAATGAGAGAAACTTAAGAATCTAAGTCTTCAAGGTCTTCAATCTCTTCGTAGATTATCATACCTACACACAATAACAAGAAAACACTTTTTTAAGAACAAGTGCATGTGAGGTGAACAAACATAAAAAGAATTTGCACTCAATAAGGCAATACAAAACAATCCAAGTGCAATGCTCCTCCTAAAGGGTTACTCTCTCTCAAACTTCTCCCCAAAGCATACACAATGCTCCCCCTATATCTCTCAAGACTTCTCCTCTTTTTTACCATGAGATAGGCAAAGGGCTCCCCCTATCAGACTGCTTTAGCAAAGAGGGCTACTAGCAGAAAAGGCATTTGCATAATCATATAAATGAACTTTATGCAACTCAAGTAATTGAGAGAGATTCAAGGAGTTTTATTTTTAAAAAAATGTGTGACAAAGATGCTTTTCATGCAAGACATGTTGCATTCAAGTTCAAAATCAATGGTATTTGGTAAAGCAAACATCAAAAGGGTTTCCAAGAGAATTCAAACCAATTTGTACCCTTTTGTCATAAACAAGCAAGATATAGTTTTTAAGCATTTCAATTTAAAGAGCAACTATATCCAACTTTATAAGCAAAACAAGACATGAGCGACTTTGCACCCTATTTGATTTTTCTGGGTGAGATACCCGTATGATAGTAGCCTTGTGATCGAACCAAAATTGGTATGATTTTGGCCCTCATTTTCTTCTCCTTTTGCTTGATTCTCGGGCATTATCCCGTGATTTAATGGTGTAAATTAAGTGTTTTCAGGAAATTATAAAGTTCAGGGGCATTGGAGTAATTTTGGTGAAATAGGGGCAAAAGTGCAAAATATGGAGGAAGAATTGAAGTTATTGTGATTAAAGAAGAGAACAGGGGCTGAATTACAATTTGCCGCGCAACCTGTCAGCGCGCGCCACGTCAGCGGATGAAACGGTGTGTTTTAGTGAAGTGTGGATCGGTGCAGCCCACATGCAAACGTGGCCCAATGTGCGAGCCCAAGTGAAGCCCAAAAGTGAAACGGTGCATTTCACTAAGTGAATAGGCCCAAATCAGATGGCCCAAACGCGCGCCCAATTGCTGCACACCCAAACCTGATCCATTAACTGTGTACAACCCATTCCACTTCTAAACACACCCCCATTTTAGGCAAATCAAGTGCTGCTGCTTGCATCCCTAACCCTTGCTGTTTGCACCCCAACTATTCATCTTCTTCTTCATTTCTCACGAGCAGCTGAAGCATTCATGGCCCCAAACCCTAGCATCACGCCTCCAGCCGGAATATGCCCATTTCTGACCTACCGTCGGCCAACTCCGACACCAACCGAACGGCAAAGCGACCGCCTCCCCAGTCGTTCCAGTCCCAGCGTCCCAATAAATCGGAATCCGACAGCCCTCTCATGCCCAAAAATACCCTTGGTCGCCCTTAGTCCCAAAACGCGACCAAACCGCGTAAATCGAGGTCGCGGTTTGTATTCCGAGGTCGCCATGGCGACAGGGAGTTGTTTTGACACCTGATTGCTTCGCCATTTGCATTCCAAGCTCGCCATGAACGCCAAACAGCGACCTCCCTTGCTGTACATTTCTGATTGGTGGGGAAAATTACACAATGACCCCCTCTGTTGGACTAAATGGTAATTTGCCATGGTCAGGGGGTGTTTTGGTAATTTGCCACCCGAGACCTAATTTGAAAATCCTATAAATTCATCACATTTTTCCTCTTTTAGACAACTCTTGACCACCAAGAAACCTCCTCTCTCCACCATTCCTTTTCTCTCCATTTTCTCTCCTACCTAAACTTAACATCTAGATTACCTCCCCTAATCATTCCTTTTCTTCCCATCTTCTCCACAAATCTCCTTAGTCACTTCCCATTTGACTCCACCTATCTAGACACATCCTCATCATCCACTCTTTACACAAGGAGCATCAAAGGCAAGGAAAGGATCAAGCTTACAAAAGGAGGCCCATGGGTGATTTCCTAATCTTTTACTTGTCTTCCCTTTGATTGTAATATGTGTAATTAAATCCCCTTTCTAGGGTTTTGAAGTGAGAATATTTGGATTGGGATTTGCTTAAGCTTTAATATATTTTAATTTCTATTTGTGTTCTATTCATTTTATAATTAGATTCTTTGCATTATATAATTGACATGTATACCCACTAGTTGATTATAATCTTGCTTAGGATAATTTGTTATATAATCTTGATTGGATTGACAACCTTGATGGATTGAGAACTTAGTGAATAGGATAGATTGTCGGAGGGTATATCAACCACGATAATCTAAGCCGTTAATTGTAACAAATCGATCCTACCGTGACCCCCTTTCCTTAATCGGTTAGGCATTGCGGTGGGAAGTTGTTTAGGGTCCATAATAATGGCCCAAACACATTTTAGAAATCAATTGGTTAACATTTACGAGATTTGTTCACTAAAGTAGCTTGATAAGCATTTCCCGTAATTCATTTGTGATCTCATTAATTCCCTAGCTATTCTCTTAATTGTTTATTCCATTATCTTATCTAGATTTGTTAAGTATTCTTTTATTAGTTATTAGGTTTATTTTTCATGTATGTTTGATGGCTTGACAACCCATTCACTCATCCATATTTTAATGATTTATTTTATTGCATATAAATTAGTTAATTTATTCAACTAATCACTCTAATTCTCTGTGGAACGAATCCCACTTGCCACTTTACTAATTTTCTATCTAAGTGGTGAAAAATCGGTTTTCTAAACGAACACATCTAAATATCATTTTGTTGAGTACACAAACGACGCTCATCACCTTGTTCTGCCAATAAAGAAAGAGAGACTTTGGATTTTACGATCCTTATTTATTTGAGTCTCAATATTGCTTTTGCACAAATGATTTGTATATCAAGCAATCAAAAACATTTCATGCATATCATTTTAAGCATGTCATAAAATTCTCTTGTCATGGAGATAAATTATGGGTCATTCATATGTACTTTTCCTAATAATTCTCCTAGTCCAAAAATGCATGTTTGAGCATAAATATGACATGGAATGCAAGTAAAGTAATTTTGCACACTTATTATGAAAAAGGAACATATAAGCATATATGTGCAACCAACAATCTCAAGTAATTATCAAAAGAGCATAAATTTAATCAACTTTTTGCATATGACAATTCATGCAAGTTTGCTCTCTTTGCTTGAGCTCCCCACATAGGGTCAATTCCAACTAAGTCAATGGGAGGCATGAGCCCCTATAGACTTACTAAGTCCATTGGACCTAGTAGCATCTACGGGTATCACATTGGTACAATGGCAAGCGGGTTCATTCTTTCTAACCCACCTAGGTTCCACTTTATCATTTCTAGTGGTCATAGACAAGTTTCTAAGTTCCCTAGGTTTATGCAAACTTGCCCTCTTTTTCAACCATTTTTCTGTCATGCTTTCTAACATACATTGCTTGATGTAATCATTTGGTCTTAAGTGACCAATCATACCACAAAAATGACAAGCATATACAAAGTACCATTGCATTGTGATCTCATCAAGGCATTGCCATGTTGATGAGGTTGTTTTTGATGGTGCATCGGTTTGCTTCTCTTTAGAGCTTGAGCCGATTAGTGGCACCTTTGTGGTCTAGCTTGTTGAGGTGGTTGAGCCGTTGAATGTGCCTCCTTGGTTGTCCAAAGCTTGGATAAGAAGCTCTTGAATGTTGAGGTTGAGCTTTACCCTTTGTTGGCATCTTCATTTGGCCATTCTTGGATGACTCTCCAAGATCAAGCTTCCTCTTAGGGTGTTGAAGAGGTGAAGCTAAGCTTTTTCCTTGAGCTTGAGGTTGCTTGATTTTAGCCTTCTTTAAAACTTCTAGATTCCTCATCTCTTTGTCTTTGAAAATCTTCATAGGAGCACTCTTAGAAGATTCACCCACTTCAAGAGTCTTCTTGTGGTAAGAAGATTGAGGAGGCAACTTAGGAACCATTTCCTTCACAAAAGTTGTCTTATTGGATGATGGTATGGCTTCCTCATCAACAAAACCTAAGCCTCTCTTGTCACTGGGCATCTTCCCACAACCTAGCATAATGTTGAGCTTTTCTGTACCTGAAGTGAATTTAGGAAGTGACATCCTTGCTTCTTCAACTTGTCATCATTTTCCTTGACAAGTTTTACTTCCTCATCTAAGAGAATCACCTTTTCTCTTAGTTTAAGATTATCTTCCTTTAACACAAAAATCTCGTTCTTTTTCTTCTTCAAGGAGTCATGAAAGATTGTCATAAAATCCTCATAACTCATTCTTTCCTTGTTGTCAAAACTCTCCAAGTCTGAGTTATCATCTTCACATGAGTATAAGCAACACTTATCACATTACCTCTCACTCATTGAGTCAACTTCCTCATCAAGACCTTTGCCTTGGTCATTTGATGCCAAACAAGCAACTTCCCCTTGCATAGCTATATCAATCATACTTCTAGCTACCTTTTCATTTACTCCTTCTTCAAGGTCACTGATCGAACCAAAATTGGT
Source organism: Acer campestre (assembly GCA_954870605.1). Classification (NCBI taxonomy): domain Eukaryota; kingdom Viridiplantae; phylum Streptophyta; class Magnoliopsida; order Sapindales; family Sapindaceae; genus Acer; species Acer campestre. The sequence continues at coordinate 23,272,978 of OX940802.1, forward strand.
ATGATTTTGGCCCTCATTTCCTTCTCCTTTTGCTTGATTCTTGGGCATTATTTTGTGATTTAATGGTGTTAATTAAGTATTTTCAGGTATTTATAGAATTCAGGGGCATTGGAGTAATTTTGGTGAAACAGGGGTAAAAGTGTAATTATTGGAGCAAGATTGAAGTTATTGTGATATTGGAAGAGATCAGGGGTCCTATCTGCAATTCGCCAAGCAAACCAGTCAGCAGGCGCCATGTCAGCATCACTAAACGGTGTGTTTGGCTTAAGAGAGGGGCGATCAGGTGCATCCCAATGCAGGCTGTCCAACGTGCACCCATATCAGATTGGGTCAGTTTAACCACACCCCTGACTATATCTCAGCGCACCCCAAATCAGCACAAGCCCAATCCATTGCCCAACACAATTCAGCCTAATACCTTAAATGAAACGGTGTGTTTCATTGTGTGCATTTGGGCCTCACACGTGGGCCTAACAGCAAGCCCAAACACAAGTGCAAATCAGACCCAATTACACCCCAGTCTTCTCTAATTGCACCCCCACATGAGACAAGCAAGATGCAGCTGTGTGCACCCAGCCCACTTGCTAAGGACACCCCAAACCCACTATTCACCATCTTCTTCCTCACGCAGCTGCTGAACATTTATTGCCCAAACCCTTGACCGACCGGAAGTCCCCCTTCCCAGACCTATCTCCGGTCGATTTTCGGCCCAAAAATACGGCCAACCGACCGGCTGGCCGGTCGGTCCATTTTTGGACTCCCAAATGGCTGAAATCCAGCCACTCCAATTCAAGCTAAATTCTTCCCATTTTGCCACTTTGTCAACGTCCACGTCACCCTAGGTCTCCATTTGTCATTCGAGGTCGCCATGGCGACAGGGAGTTGATTCCCACACCTAATGAGGTCGCCATTTACATCCCCAAGGTCGCCATTTGTGCCAAAACCGTGACCTCCCCTATGTTTAGCGCTGATTGGCTGAAATTGATAGGAAAATTACATAAAGGCCCCCTAGAGGGTCCAAAATGGTAATTTGACAAGTACAGGGGGTGTTTTGGTAATTTTACCATCCGTGACCTAATTCAAAAATACTATAAATTCATCCCTCTTTTCAATTTGAATACCAAGCCTATTCTCTCCTACCAATCTCCCTTTCCTCCATTAATCATCTCCCAAATTCCTCCATTTCTATACTTGGACTTATCTTTTCCATCAAAAACCTCACACCAAATCTTGATTACTTCCCTAGACCATTCCTTCCCTACCATTTTCTCCATCACAAATCCTTTGTCACTCACCATAAGCCATCCACCTATCTAGACACATCCCCCTCTTCCATTCTTTGCATCTAGGAGCATCAAAGGAGAACAAGGATCAAGCACTAAAGAAGGTGGCCCAAGGGTGATTTCCTTACCATTTACTTGTTTCTATTTGATTGCTACTATGTGTAATTAAACCCCTAATCTAGGGGATTGATTTGATAAACATTTGGTTGTGGGTTTTTGCTTAAGCTTTATAATGAATCTCTATATGTGTTCTATTTATTAATTCATTAGATTCTATTCATTATGTGATTGACTTGTATAACCACTTGTTAATTACAATCTTGTTTAGAATAACATGTTATATAATCACTCTTGGATTGACACACTTGAGTGATTAAGAACCCAATAAATAGGATAGATTAGTGGAGGGTATATCAACCACATTAATCTAAACCTAAATTGATTAACATGTAGAGATTGGTCCTTAAAGTGGCTTAAAAAAAAGCAATACCCATACCTACTTGCTAGTCAATCAATTCCCTAGCATCAACATTAATTGTTTATATCCATTTGTCTTATCAAGATTGTGAGTCTTCTATTTTTCATATTACCGTATTTTTAGTTAGGTTAATTTTGTATGTATGTTTGATGGTTTGAAAAACCATACACTAATTCATCATTTATGATTTATTTTATTGTTTCTATATTAGCTAATTAAATCAACATATTTCTCTAATTCCCTGTGGAACGAATTCTAAGCTTACCACAATACTCATTTTCATAACTTAAAATATATTGCGTAAAGATTCATTTTATAACATTCTTTTGGTAATTCGCAATTTGGTAATGACACAAAAAGCGACTCATCAGTCACAAATAGAGGCATTTTTGCCTTCTTCTCCAACATCTACATGAGAAGCTCCAAAGGCTATGTAGTAAATTGCAAGTTCTTCATCACTTGAAGAGTCTTCTACACTCTCATTATCACTTGATGAGGTGACCATCTCCTTTCCATTTCTCTTGTTCTTCAAGTTACCACATACCTTGGAGATATGCCAATATCCTCCACATTTAAAGCATTGAATGCCTTTTCTTGAAGACTTCTCTTGGATTGGCTCAACATTCTTGGAGTCATCCTTGTGTAGCCTCAAGAACTTCTTGAATTTCTTCATCATTTGAGCCACTTCTTCATCTGAGTCATCATCCTCCTTTTCAACTTTGGAGGTCTTCAAGGCTATCCCCTTTTGCTTCTTAGGAGATGAGGAGGTGGGAGCCTTTCTTGACTCGGAGGCAAGTAGCCTTTGTAGGGAAAAATATAGTACCCGCAGCGGAAGCGAGACTAGAAAATAGTGTTTGGGTAGCTTTTAAAATTTTTCCAATTATGAACCTTAAACCCTTTTGATTAATTAAATATATATAACAAAGTAATAAAAATTTAATACCTCTTGTCGCGTGATCCGATTGACTTGCGTCGATGGTAATCCGCAAGATCTTCAATCCTAGCACGAACGTGGATCACCTAGGAGCGTGGTCTCCCTTCTCTTTGAATTGCAAACCTATAATGGGATTAAACAAACTTTTCTTTCTTAATCGTTAGTCACAAAAACAATCAAAAGAAACCTAAGATTATTCCGGTCACTTTTGAGTTCTCAATCTAATGATCGAAACTCGCGTGAACCTTGATCGATGTTGTATACACAAGCTTATCAATGATTAAGCAAGTAGTACACCATCAAAGAATAATCTATGTTCCTTTTTCTTTTGTTTTAGTAGAATAAAATATTTCTTACTATGAGTTTAGAAGAAGAAGAAGAAAATAATTCTGCACACTTGCCCCTTTTTTTAGCTGGCCGAAAATTATATGAATGCATATATAGGTGGCCGAAAATTTCTCTTCTTTCTTACCCTAGGGTGACCGAAATCCTTGACCAAAACTAATTAGGGTTTCCGCAATTTTACTCCTAAAATATTGGAGATTTAGTTGCACCCTAATTCCTATTTTGTTTAAGATTTCCAAACCCTAATCAAACTCAATAATCTTTTATTCCTTATTTGACTAAAATAAAAAGACTTCCTATTTGATTAAATAAATAAAATTAATTATTTATTTCCTTGTCAAACAAGTCTTTCTATTTAATTATACTATTACCAATAGTATACAAATAGGAATCATATTTCCTATTTAGAAAAGATTTGTTACTTTAATTAAACAATTAATTAATAAATTAATTAATTCTTATTTAATTAAATAATGAAAACAAAATAATATTTTAGGTTAATAACCTTGTTGCCGCCCCATATATATATTGGGCCCAAATATTATTTTCTCATTTCATTTAATCCTTTGGACTTTAAATAAAAAGCCCACATGTGAACTAGACCTATTCTTACTAAAAGAAACAAGCCCACATGTTATTCATTAATATATAAATATAATTGTGCAGCCCATTACCTAAATAATGTGCAAATTATATTCTTAATATATTAAATTGCAATTCTAGATGGACCCCAAATTGGTCCGGTAGAATATATCAAGTGATCCATGCAAGTCCGTGTGGATTGGGGATCTTGGCGGGCTATCTAAATTTAAGCTCCAATAGACATAACCTAATCACAATCAACAAATGATTCACTTAGGTCCGATCCATTAATTTTAGCTCATTCCACTAAAGAGCTAAAATTGAACTCTTAAATAAAGACAGAAAAGGAAGATGCTTCCTCATTCATACCCTAGACAATCATATTGGAGATAGTGTATCCTCGTGATTAATATCAGTAATCGCCAAGAGTTCATAGACCGCCTATAACTCTCCAAGTTACCATATTTACTCATATGACCACGTTTTGAACTTGGATATTTTGACTTGTCCAGAAGCCATGTTTTCAATAGCCACTATCGAAAACTCAACGTTGAGATTTAATATCCAATTACCTCAAAACATCCATATGATGATATTATACTCTCATTTAATAAATGGAGCCACGATGTCCATATCTATAAATGAAGTCCTCTATCGATTAACAAATGAATATCACCAAACTATCGAGGATAGACTATGCGATATAATCGTACTCATTGATAGCTCAAATGATATCACCTGCAACCATAAGTCCATCATTTATCTCAGGATTAAGATAGACTCTCCGATTGTCCTGATAATGAAATTACTTTTATCTACTGACGGTTATAGATAAAGTATTTCATTGTGATCCTGTTCAATGCACCCAGTGCACTAGATCCTTTTGCTCGAAGACACTCCGATGATTTTAGACTCATCATATCTCATTTGATCCCACTCAAATGCTAGCAAAAGAATTCTACAACTTTAACAAGATAAAGGTGCCCAACCTTTAACTTAAGTTGTGAACAATATTCAAGACTAACTAAAGAATTGTGTCTACCACATACATATCCAGATGTATGAACAATTCTTCTTTTCTCATAGTCTTTAGACCTTATGATTATTTACTTTAACAATTATTAAACTATAAATGCTATAAGATTTGTTTAAACCAGAAATCACTTTATTAATATGAATAAGATTGTTAATTACACTATTACACTCTTGCTATTGAGCATAATCCTAACAGCCTTCTAATCACTTCACTCGGCTTCATCTTCTTGAAGTCACTATTTTCTTCAAGCGCCGTAACCTTGGATTCAAATCTAGGAGGTAGTGACTTCATGATCTTTTGCTTGATCCTCCTATCCGAGTATGGGTCACCTAGTTGATGGCTTTGCTTGATGATGTCCATCAACTTCACTTGGAAGTCATTGAAGCATTCATGCTCTTCCATCCTAATAATCTCGAATAAGGTTTGGAGCACTTGAAGCTTGGACTCTTTCATCACTTTGGTTCCCTCATGTGCCGTCTCCAAGATTTTCCAAGCTTCATGTGCATTTTTGATGATTTGGATGAGTTTATATTGACTCTAATCCATTGCACTAAGTAGGGCATGCATGGCCTTGTTGTTCCACTTCGAAGCTCCAAACTCTTCGACACTCCATTGAGCCTTAGGCTTGGACACAATGCTTTTATCTCTAGCGGTCACGGTGGGAGGTTTGTATCCATCCTTAATCACCATCCACACCCTATCATATATTACCGATAGATAGGACTCCATCTTCCCTTTCCATAAGGAGTGATTGTCACCCTTCAGCAATGGTTGTCTCATGCTCGACGCTCCCTCTTTGCTAGTCCTAAATTTACTTATAGTGTTTGGGTGAATGTATGCAAATGAATACAAATGAATGTAGCAATCAAAACATACAAGCAAGAGCAAGGATCACCTAAGTATGTCTAGGAACCCGCTCTGATACCAATTAAAAATATAAATATATATTGCTCGCGTGTATCTAAAACAACCTAGAAGGGGGGGTGGAGGGATGAATGGGTTGTTAATCCGATTAGTTACAAAATTTTTGGATTAGTCAATATTCAAAAATAAACCCAATTTAACAAACAATAAAATCAAGTATAAATTGTGGAAATTAAAGAACACTTGATTTTTACATGGAAACCTTCAACAAGGAAAATCCATGGGCTGATAAGTGCGCCACACACAGTCCTCGAATCCACTATATGTAATGATGATTACAACCCTAGGTTGACCTCTAGCCACATCATTCTCGGTTACTAATTCACCATTACTACCCGCATACCTTTTATAGCGAACCTAGATCAAAGGTGCTTGAGCACTACACACCGGTAACCACAAGACTTAACTCTCAATGAAGAGATCAACAACCTATGTGAATATGATAATATTCTACATGCAAATAATGCTAGGCTACACTAAATTCTTAACTAGATGTTATAATGCAAATCAACACTCTAGTTATCAATAATGCCTACATGCTCATACGTGAGGACTCAATTAGATGCAAAGAGATTCTAGCAATCTAATTGTTAACAAACAAAGCCAACTCAACACAAGTTGTCAATAAACATTGCAATGACAATAAATATGCAATTAGCAAGTGCAATCAAGGAATTGTCAATCAAAAACCAATCAATGAGTCTTACATATCAATGTCTAATGAAAATCATATAGACTTAGCTAGATGTTATCAATCACACAACAATCCTAGCTATCAACAAACAACTCATCTCAACCAACAATCAAAGTCTCAAACATGCTAGCAATAACAATAAGCAAATGAGACATGCATTTAATTAACAAATAAATGCTAAACCTAGGCACACATGTCATAATAATGAAATAAGAAGTTCTAAGACATGTAGAAGTTACCTAGTCAAAGAAAACAAGAAAGCCCATGCTTGGATGATGCTAGGAAGTTGCTAGATGCTCATGGGAATGTGTTTGGTTGAGTAAAGGTGAGTTCTTGGGAGTTTCTCTCTCTAGGGTTTAAGTTTCTCTCACTATATTCTGATTTTGAGCTCACAAATGTCTAAGAAGACAAGGCAACATATTTATAGAGAGATGCAATCAAAATGATGTCATTTTTAGACAAGATCAGATGTCACCATTTATTGCGCCATTTGTCTCAGGGCGACGTCATGGTGACACAATATTTCTTCTTTGTTGCCATTAGCTGTCGCCATTTGTCTCAAGGCGATGTCATGGCGACACCATATTTCTCTTCTCTATCGCCATTTGTCTCATGGCGATGCTCGTGGCAACGCTTGATGCAAATATTGAGTCCTGGTCATTTAAGTTACTCATTCATTAGGTTTCGAGTTCAAACGATGTAGCTATACTACTTTTCATTCTAGTTTGTTTAGTTGTGTTCGTAGTCATCTTCCAAGATGAATTCTCAACCTTTTGTCAAAGTTTCATAACCTTTTGTCATTGTGCATGAGGGAGTTACGATTCATAATCCAAAGATGGATTCAAAATCAAAGTTCGGAGGTCTGGATACGGCCAAAGAATGCGAGCGGAGCACGGGAGGAGGTTGCTCGGTCAAATGGCCAAGCTTGGTGTCCACGTGTGACACACGGGTTGGACTACCCTCTGTCCACGTGTGCCACAGGCGCCCCACACGGAGTGCTGATGTGACACATGCCTATTGGCCTATTTTTCCCTCTCTCTCTTCCTTTTAAATTTCCTCCATTCCCTCCCATTAATTCTAAGAAGAAAAAATTGGAAATTAATTACCAGAATTTTTCTCTCAACTTTTCTCACCTTCCAAACACCATAACTTTCTCATACGAAGTCAAATTTGGTTGATTCAAGTTGGAGATTTTTCGTAATTGAGTTCTCTACCTTTTCCAAGTGGTCTTGTAGCTGTTTGAATGATTTTTCTAGTGGTTCTACACAGAAAACCAAACTAGCTCGTGATTGCAAGGTAGTGTTCATATCTTTGTAATTTCTTCTTTTATAACCTTCAATTTGCTTGGGGCTTCTTCTTCTATATGTATGTATATTTTTTCTGAATGCTATTGAGAAAGATAGCTTCATAATCAATCCTAATCAAAAGTCTAATTAGAGACATATGTGAACTAGATTCTTGGATTCTATGATTTTCACATGATTGAGAGTTGTATTGTGATTAGATTGATATCTAGGATTATTTGAGACTTGATTGAATCATTTTTTGATTAATAATCCTTGAAATGTGTTTTGATCCTTTGATTGATAAAATCTAGGATTAATGCTCTTGTATATGTTTTTAAAGATATCTAGGATTTAATTGATTTATCATTATATACATGCTCTAAATCTTTAGTTAGAATACTCATTGAATACATTCTATATTTCTAGCATTTATATGTATGTTTATAGCATCTTGAATTTGTGCTTCATGATTATGATCTATTCAAGTGTTATTTGTGTAAATGGAACTATAAACTTTTGTGTTAGGTGTTTTCACATGCTCTAGGTTTATTTCATGTTTTTGCATCTAGACTCTTATTACTTGTGTTCTCACATGTTTAGGTCTAGTTGTTCCATAAAATGTCTTGATCACATGTTCTATGTTGTGTTGATTGTGATTTGCATCATTTGCATCACATAAATCACTTGCCTTGAGGAAAGGTTGAAATCTTTTGTTAAAGTGAGTGAAGCTTTAACTTGAGTAAGAAGACTTGGCTAGGAATGAGTTCCAGATAGCCAAGCAAAAGTCTTAGTAAGAGGTTTGGTACTCTAGATAGTTGAGCTAGAGGAGCTTGACTAGGATCCTTGTGATCTAGATTGATAAGGAAGGGAATCTTCCTAGAGGCTTGAAAGCCTTGGATAAAAAGTTGCTTCCTAGAGGTGTATGACACACCTTAGATAGGGAGTAGGCTTAGTGGTTCACTAGCCCGAGGGTAGATTAGGATTTGATAGCTTGAGGTGGATATCATCGTGTTGATAGCTTTGAGTGTGTATGTCCTTTTTCATATAATGGATTGCTTTGCCAATGGTTGTGGATTCAACCCATGGATGTTTCCTCTTCGGAGGTTTACCACGCAAAAATCTTTATGTCCATTGTCTCTTTCTCTATCTCATTTATTTTGTATATGTGTATGTTTTATTTTGTTGAATATCATTCACTTGCATTGTATATTTGAACAAGTATTTGTAAAGTGTGATTTGTAGAACAATCAACTTTAATATCTATTAACTGAAAAAATGGGTAGTTAAATCAAGGAAGAACTTTTCCACTAAACGAGCCCCATCACTCTCCAATACCCAATACCAAGACATCCTAGATCCTTCTAGAGCATCTGAGATATGGAAGAATGGCGTGGTTCACAAAGGGCCTGCCTCCATTGAAGCGCCTAGGATGAAGAAGGACACGGTAGCTAGGCATGCCCGGTCCCCTTAGAGCACCTGAGAAGTAAAGGAAGTCACGATCCATAAAGGACCCACCTCCCTCGAAACGCCTAGTATGAATAAGGACCTGGTAGTTGGGCTTACCCAGTCCCCTTAGAGTGACTAAGGATTAAAAATGCATGATTCGTTGGGAACCGGGACTCCATGAAGCATCAAGTATAGAGGGAGGAGCCCGATCTGCCCCGGTCCCGACCTCCCTAACGGCCATCCGGTGTCGAACAGGACCTGACTTAAGAACTAGTGCAGGAACCCCACCTGGGTACCCAAGCAACGATGAGCCAGCCACATTTATAGAGCTAGCTCGAATCACCAAAGGTACCGGGAGAGGCTCTATAGAACACTCTAGAACAGCCTGGAGAGTCCCAAATGTGGCGATCCCATCCAGGGGGTTGACGTTAACCCTCACACTATACCATATGGGAGGAAGGAGATTATTGGGGAAACCCATAGGACCCCATCAGCAGCTCATTAATGTAAGGCAGCAAACATGGAAGAGGGAAGATGAGCAACCAATGGCTGTGATCATGTAGGACCGTGCTACATCAACAGTCCACTCACCCTCCACCTAAACCCTAATGGAAGTCAACTACCTCATGCATGAAGAATGATGCTGTGTTTTCCCAGCAAAATGCTTACAGAAACCCAGCAAACGTGAAGAAGGAAATGGTGGAGAAGGGCGCCTGACAGGGTACAGCGTGATAGACGCTGTCCCCTGCCAGTCCAAATCTTAACAACGACCTCCCACGATTGTAGAGACCCCTTTTGACCAATCAAATCACTCCAAAATGTCACCTAGTCGCCATGTCATCCCTGTTGAAGCCCTTAGATAGACTTAGGGCACAGGTGGAGCGATCACGGCCCTTGAGGGTGTACGCTAACCACGGCTTGCTTCGAAGTAACGATTGGGATTAATCCCCTCAATTTCGACCTAGGAACCAGGGTTCCTACCGACCCAAACCAAGGTCCCAGCATGGGACAAGCCCTAGTGGCACCATCCCAACCCTTCAACTTTTGCTACTTCAACATACAGATGGGGGGTGTAGGGAAAAATACACGCGGCAGAAGCGAAAAAATAGTTTAGTATGGTTTAAAATTTTTCCATATTTGAACCTTAACCCTTTAATTAATTAAACATATACTACTAAAGATATCATACCTTTGTCGCGTGATCCGATTGACGTTGTGTCGATGGTAATCCGCAAGATCTTCCAATCCAATCACGAACGTGTTAGGTTTTTGGTTGTTGTTGGCATGTATTCCATATCAAAACATTTTTTATCTTGTATTGTTTAGTGGTTGTATTCAAAGAAAGACTCAACTACAAAGCTTGCAAGATGATGGCTTGATAAGGGGAATTAGCTTCATTGCTCATCAAATGTATAATTGACCTCATTCCTCTTACAAGGCATAGGCACACACACACAAATCATTCATAAGTGTCCCTGCATCGTTGTGTACCATTTATATAACACATTCACATGATTTTGTATGCTCATGCATTGAACTCAAATGCTCATACATTTTAGAGTTGCATATTCTAAGACTATGTCTAGGAAATGACATTCATATGTGAACTTGTATTAGTATGTTTGTGTTTCTTGTGTTTTGGACTTGTACTTAATCTTAATTGATTCCTTATTGAGTCCTGTTCATTTCGGTTACTCATATGTTAAGTTTCGAGTCCAAACAATGTAGCTACGCTACTTTTCATTCTCATTCGTTGAGTTGTGTTTGTCATCGTTTTCCGAGATGAATTCTCAACCATTTTTTAAAGTTTCATAGTTGTCATTGTGCGTGAGGGAGTCATGGTTCGTAATCTGAAAACGGATTTGAAATCGGAGTTCCGATGCCCGAATACGACTGAAGAACGTGAGAGGTGCGCGGGAGAGGCAAGGTGGCCAAAGGCCATGGCCTAGCCACCATGTGTGGAGGCCGTGTGCCACACGGCCCAACCAGCCCTCTGGTCCCGTGTGGAACACACGCCCCACATGTGGGCATGGTTGGTGTGGCGTGATTTTGTTGGACAAAAATGCCCTTCTCTTCCCTTCCTTTTAAATCTCTCCATCTCCCTCCATTTGTTTTCAAGAAGAAAAATTGTGAAATCCCGTCTAGAGTTTCTCTCCAATTTTCTCAACTTCCAAACACCATAACTTTCTTATACAAAGTCGGAAATTGAGTGATTCAAGTTGGAGATTGTTCGTAATCGAGTCCTCTACCTTTTCTGAGTGATCTTGCAGCTTTTTGATTTATTTTCAGAGTGATCCACTCAGAAAACCGAACCAACTCGTGAAATCAAGGTAGAGTTCATATCTTGGTGATTTCATCTTTTTAAACCTTCAATTTGCTTGGGGTTTCTTCTTCTATATATATATATATATATATGTATGTATGTTTAGTGAATGCTATTGAGAAAGATAGCTTCACAATCAATCTAATTGAAAAGTCTAATTAGAGACACATGTGGACTAGATTCTTGGATTCTTTGTTCTTCACATGATTGGGAGTTGTATTGTTATTAGATTGACATCTAGGATTATTTGAGACTTGATTGATTCATTTTATGATTAATAATCCTTGATATGTGTCTTTGATCCTTGATTGATGATTTCTAGGATTAGAGCCTTTGTATGTGTTTTTAGAGATATTTAGGATTGATTTGTTTTTAACAATATCTCCTATCTCTAAATCTTTGGCTAGAATACTTTTTGAATACATTTTGTGATTCTAGCATTTTTATGTATGTTTATAACATCTTGAACTTGTGCCTCATGTATATGAATTGTTCAAGAGTTATTTGTGTGAATGAATCTAGGAGTTTTATGTGTTAATTGATTTCACATGCTCTAGGTTTTCATTCATGATTTTCATCTAGATTTCTATTGCTTGTGTTTTCACATCTCTAGATCTAGTTGTTCCATGGAATGTATTGATCACATGTTCTATGTTTTTTTGAATGTTTGCATCATTTGCATTCACATGATCACACTAGGAAGTCCTTGTAAAAGGCATGAAGTCTTGGTTAGAGTCGGGGTGACTCGGATAGTCAAGCAAGAAGTCTTGCCTAGAGTCTTGAGGACTTGGATAGGTAAGCAAGAAGTTTTGTCTAGAGTCGGGATGACTTGGATAGATAAGCAAGAAGTCATGGCTAGAGTCAGGAGGACTTGGATAGTCATGCATGGGAGGCTTTCTAGGGGCAAGTGTGCCTTGTATAGAGAGTTGGCTTATATATTGGTAGGCCCGGGTGTTTGGTTAAACATAGAGTTCGATAGAGCGGGGTACATGGGATATGTATGCACTCTTGAGGAATTTCTAATCTTCCAACGATATTGGTTTGGTATGAGTTCCAATATGTGGTTTACATCATTGAGGGATTTTGTATCTTCCAATAGGGATTGGGTAAACATAGACTCCACATGGGTTGGTGATCTAGGATTTGTCACTTTGTGGAATTTCTAATTTACTTTCCAAATATATATAAGTACCCAATGGTTGTAATTCAACTGGTGGATGTTTCCTCCTTGGAGGTTTTACCACGTTAAAAAATCCCTTGTGTTAATTCTTCCTATCTCTATCTTTTATGTTTGTTTTTATGTATGTTTTAATCTTGTAGTACAATCTTCACTTGTGATGTTTTTGGACACAAGATTTTGTAAAGTGTGATTTGTAAATATATTCTTTTGATCATATTTGTAATTACATTTCTTTTGTATATTGTTTAGAATTTTATGTATAGCAATAGTTGTATATACTTGTAACAATTGAACATATATTGATATACAAGTATTCTTGTTAATTGTTTTTGTATTTTCTTTATACCTCATACAACTTATTGATACTTAGACAATGTATAAATGATCACATGATAACTTGTCTTAGTATGATTCCGTATTGTTTGTGTTGTATGTAAGGCTACCTTGAGGGACAAACTTAAGTTTGTTCAAGGGATTGAAATTAGGCGAAAAACCTATTCACCCCCCTAGGTACGTCTTAAGCAATTTAACCTTGTTTGTATACTTTCAGAATGTGAATCACCTAGGTGTATGGTCTCCCTTCTCTTTGAATTGAGTACCTGAGGATGGATAACAAAAACTTTTTCTGTTCTTTGTTAGGCATAATAAATTCCAAGAGATTACAAAGAATGTCCTGGTCACTTTTGAATTCACAATCGTTAGATTGAAACTCGCGTGAACCTTATTCGAAATTGTGCACAAAACCTTTTTATGAAAAAGTTACTAGTGCACTATTGAAATAAGAACAATTTCTTCTCTCAATCTCTCGTGGCCGAAAATCACACTAGTCTAAGAGTTGGATTTTTATTTTTTCTCTAGCAAAAGAAAATAACTCTCAATTGCAAAACCTAGGGTTTGATGAAAATATAAAGAATATATATATATATAGTTGCTGCAAATTACTTGCCAAAATATATATATATTGCTCTCGGCTAAGTGCCATATATCAAATATATTATATATCTCAGTCAAATGTAATTATATATCTATGGCCAAATATCATATACATCTAGGCCAAATATATACCAAATATATTATATATATCTATGACATATATCTTAATATATATCGGCCAAATATAATATATATCTCTATAGTGTGCGAATTCAACTTGCATTAAATCTCTATAGTACAAACCCCTAATCCAACTCTTTAGTATATTTGTGACTATATAAAAGATTTCCTAATTTGACTAGATAAATAAATCCCTTATTTATCTATTTATCAAATAAAGTTTTTTATATTTAATATACTACTACTAATAGTATAATACTAGAAAACATATTTCCTAATCAGAAAAAGATTTTGATTCTTAATTAAATAATTATTTAATAAATTAATTAATATCCATTTAATCAAATAATAAAATAAAATAATATTTTAGACCATATTAATAGCCTTGCCGCCCATACACCTATACATGGGCTTAATATTATTTTTCTATTTTATTAAATCCATTTGGACTTTAATTAAAAGCCCACATGTGAATTAGACCCATTCTTACTAAAAGAAACTAGCCCACATGTCTTTCATTAATATATTAATATAATTAAACAGCCCATTAAATAAATAATGTGCAAATTATATTCTTAATATATTAAATACAATTCTAGATGGACACATAATTAGTCCGGTAGAATATATCAAGTGATTCATGCAAGTTCGTGTGGATTGGGGATCTTGGCGGGCATATCTAAATTTAAGCTCCAATAGACATTGTTGGGGTTTTTGCCTTAAAGCTTGTAGTTTGTAAATGTGAATTGAACAAGAAATAAAAGAAGTAGTTTATTCATTCAAATTGTCTCATACATTTATTTATATCATGTGTACTTAACATCCAAGATTGCCAGATGTAATCTTTATTTGAGTATATGAGTGTCATATACAGAGGTATTCAGTTTGAGGTGCGCAATCTAAAGAGTCCGTAGATAGCAAATAGAGTTGGGTACTTTATTTGTGGCTAATCTACAGGTGCAGTTCATTCTGTAATGTACGATGATTTTATCCTAGATCATTCATATGGAGATATGAGAATGGAGGCACCTTGTATGATGTGATTGTAGGGAAAAATACGTGCACGCAGCGGAAGCGAGACTAAAAAAGAGTTTAGTATGTTTTAAACTTTTTTCCATATTGAACCTTAACCCTTTAATTAATTAATCATACATACGAAAAGATGAAATACCTTTGTCGCGTGATCCGATTGACTAACGTCGATGGTAATCCGCTAGATCTTTCAAAGCCGATCACGAATGTGAATCACCTAGGAGCGTGGTCTCCCTTCTTTGAATTGTGAACCTGAGAATGGACTAACAAACACTTTTTCTGATTTTGTTAGTCACTGTAAGCTCCAAAAGTTTGCTAAGAATGTTCCAGTCACTTTTGAATTCACAATCCTAGGATTGAAATTCGCATGAACCTAATTCGAAAGTGTGTACAAGATCTCTTAATGTCAAGATCACTAGTACACTATCGTGTAGGGAAAAATATCGTAGTACACGCAGCGGAAGCGAGACTAAAAAAAAAATAGATTTAGTAGCTTTTAAAATTTTTTCCTTTTATGAACCTTAACCCTTTAATTAATTAAACATATATATATAATCAACAAAAAGAAGAATACCTTTTGTCGCGTGATCCGATTGACTTACGCCGATGGTAATCCGCAAGATTTTCAATCCTAGCACGAACGTGAATTACCTAGGATCGTGGTCTCCCTTTTTCTTTGAATTGCAAACCTGAGAATGGACAAACAAACTTTTCTTTTCTTTTGTTAGTCACAAAACAATCAAAAGAAGACTAAGATTATTCCGGTCACTTTTGAGTTCTCAATCTAATGATCGAAACTCGCGTGAACCTAAATCGATGTTGTACACACAAGCTTATTGATGAACAAGCAATTAGTGTACCATCAAAAAATAATCTATTCACTCTTTTTTGGTTTTAGTAGAATAAAAATTCCTTTCTATGAGTTGAGAAGAAGAAAAAGAAGAATTGTATCAAGCACCACAACACCTAATGGCCGAATTCTCTTCTCACTTTCTTTTAGGGTGGCCGAAATTCCTCTCCCTAAAAGGACTAGGGTTGCCGCAATTTACACTCCAAAAATATAGGAGTTTTAGTTGCACCCTAATTCACTTCTAGTTTTAAGACTTCAAACCCTAATCCAACTCATAAATATTTTATTCTTTTATTTTGACTAAATAAAAAGACTTCTTATTTGATTAAATAAATAAAATTATTTATTTATTTTCTTGTCAAACAAGTCTTTTAATTTTAGTATACTACTACCAATAGTATAACTTTAGGAATCATATTTCCTAATCAGAAAAGATTTGTTTCTTAATTAAACAATTAATTCTTATTTAATTAAAACAATAAAACAAAATAATATAATAAGTTAAAAAGACCTTGCCGCCCCACTCAAATAAAATGGGCCATATATTATTTTCTTAGTTCATTTAATCCATTGGACTTTAAATAAAAAAGCCCACATGTGAACCAGACCCATTCTTACTAAAAGAAACAAGCCCACATGCATTTCATTAATATATTAATATAATTGAGCAGCCCATTAAATAAATAATGTGCAAATTATATTCTTAATATATTAAATGCAATTCTAAATGGACCCATAAATTGGTCCGGTAGAATATATCAAGTGATCCATACAAGTCCGTGTGGATTGGGGATCTTGGCGGGCTATCTAAATTTAAGCTTCAATAGACATAACCTAATCACAATCAACAAATGATTCACTTAGGTCCGATCCATTAATTTTAACTCATTCCACTAAAGAGCTAAAATTGAACTCTTAAATAAAGACAGAAAAGGAAGATGTTCCTCATTCATACCCTAGACAATCATGTTGGAGATAGTGTATCCTCGTGATTAATATCAGTAATCGCCAAGAGTTCATAGACCACCTATAACTCTCCAAGTTACCATATTTACTCATATGACCACGTTTTGAACTTGGATATTTTGACTTGTCCAGAAGCCATGCTTTCAATAGACACTATCGAAAACTCAACGTTGAGATTTAATATCCAATTACCTCAAAACATCCATATGATGATATTATACTCTCATTTAATAAATGGAGCCACGATGTCCATATCTATAAATGAAGTCCTCTATCGATTAACAAATGAATATCACCAAACTATCGAGGATAGACTATGCGATATAATCGTACTCATTGATAACTCAAATGATATCACTTGCAACCATAAGTCCATCATTTATCTCAGGATTAAGATAGACTCTCCGATTGTCCTGATAATGAAAAGACTTTTATCTACTGACGGTTATAGATAAAGTATTTCATTGTGATCCAGTTCAATGCACCCAGTGCACTAGATTCTTTTGCTCGAAGACACTCTGATGATTTTAGACTCATCATATCTCATTTGATCCCACTCAAATGCTAGCAAAAGAATTCTACAACTTTAACAAGATAAAGGTGCCCAACCTTTAATTTAAGTTGTGAACAATATTCAAGACTCACTAAAGAATTGTGTCTACCACATACATATCCAGATGTACGAACAATTCTTCTTTTCTCATAGTCTTTAGACCTTATGATTATTTACTTTGACAATTATAATATTAAACAATAAATGTTATAAGATTTGTTTAAACCAGAAATCACTTTATTAATATGAAAAAGATTGTTAATTAAAATATTACACTTTTGCTGTTGAGCATAATCCTAACAATCTCCCACTTGCGCTATAGAAAATGTGTCATATCTCTCAAGCCCATATTCTTTAGATGCCCATGAAAACTCTTCTAAGGTAGAGCTTTTGTGAAGGGATCAGCTAGATTTTCTGCTGACGCGATTTTGGTAATCTTCACGTCACCTCTTTGAACAATCTCCCTTAAAAGATGATACTTTCTTTCAATGTGTTTACCTCTCTTGTGACTTCTTGGTTCTTTCGAATTAGCCACTGCTCTACTATTGTCACAGTAGATAGTGATCTGCTTATTCGCACTAGGAACCACTTCCAAGTCAATCAAGAATTGGCGGAGCCAAACAGCCTCTTTGGCAGCCTCGCATGCAGCAACATACTCAGCTTCCATGGTGGAATCAGCAATACAAGATTGCTTGATACTCCTCCATATAACTGCTCCTCCTCCAATAGTAAACACAGCCCCTTATGTGGATTTTCTGGAGTCATAATCTAATTGGAAATCAGAATCTGTATACCCAACGGGAATTAAATCGCCTCCAGAGTATACAAGCATATTATCTCTCGTTCTCTTAAGATACTTGAAAATATGCTTGACTGCCGTCCAGTGATCAGGACCAGGTTTCGATTGAAACCTGCTAACTATGCCAACAGCAAAACAAATATCTGGTCTAGTACAGAGCATTGCATACATGAGACTTCCAACTGCCGAGGCATATGGAACTCTACTCATGAATTGCTCTTCATGCTCATTCTTAGGAACTTGTTCCTTAGAAAGCTTGATTCCATGTCTGAAAGGTAACATACCTTTCTTGGAATCCTGCATGGAAAACCTAGACAAGATCTTGTCTATGTATGAAGCTTGGGATAATGCAATCGTTCTATTCTTTCTATCCCTTATTACTTGGATACCTAGAATAAAACTTGCTTCTCCTAAGTCCTTCATATCAAATTGTTTTGCTAACCATTCTTTTACTGATGTCAATACACCTACATCGTTTCCGATGAGTAGTATATCATCAACATAAAGAATCAAGAAAACCAACTTGTCGCCCTTAATCCTTTTGTATACACAAGGTTCGTCAAGATTCTGAATAAATCCAAAACCTTTGACAGCTTGATCGAACCGTATGTTCCAGGATTTGGATGCTTGCTTTAATCCATATATGGATTTCTGCAACTTGCATACCTTTTCCATTTGGTCCTTTTCAATGAATCCCTCTGGATGCATCATGTAGATGCTTTCGTTAAGACTTCCATTAAGGAAAGCTGTCTTGATGTCCATTTGCCAAATCTCTAGATCTAAAGATGCTGCAATGGACAAGAGTATCCTAATGGATTTAAGCATGGCCACAGGAGAGAAGGTTTCCTTGTAATCGATACCTTTTTTCTGTGTATACCCTTTAGCTACCAATCTAGCTTTAAAGGTTTCCACCTTTCCATCCATACCTCTTTTCCTCTTGTATACCCACTTGCACCCAATCGGTTTTATCCCTTTAGGCAAGTCTACAAGGGACCAGACTTTGTTATCGAACGTAGATTCAATCTCAGATTGCATTGCCTTTTGCCAATGGCGACTATCAACATCCTCCATAGCTTCCTTGTACGTGTAGGGATCATCGTCATCCGGGAGATTCTCCACTGATTCTCCCAGGCCGATGTATCTTTCGGGTTGTGTTCTAACCCTTCCACTACGACGAGGAATGGTAGGTTATTGATTTTGTGTTGGATCGGAACTTACAATTGGGTTTGATTGTGTAACCTCTCGTGGAATTGTATCTCCTGATATCTCATTCAGAACAATTCTACTTCTAGGCACAAAATCATTCATATAGTCCTTTTCCAGAAATTTAGCATTTGTCGAAACAAATACTTTAAGATCTGAAGGACTATAAAAATAATATCCTTTAGTTTCTTTTGGATACCCTACAAATATACATGTTTCCGAACGAGACTCCATCTTTTCTGTCTTTCCTTTTAACACATGCGCAGGATAACCAAATATCCTTAAGTGTTGTAAACTAGGCTTGCGCCCAGTCCACAACTCATGCGGTGTTTTAGGAACAGACTTAGATGGTACATCGTTTAGAATGTATACAGCAGTTTGTAAAGCATATCCCCAAAAAGAAATAGGAAGTGTTGAATAACTCAACATAGACCTAACCATATCCAAAAGAGTTCTATTTCTTCTTTCTGCTACCCCATTTTGCTGAGGTGTACCTGGTGCAGAAAACTGAGAAACTATCTCATTATCAATAAGATATTGCTGAAACTCACCAGATAGATATTCTCCACCACGATCAGATCTCAAGATTTTTATGTGTTTCTCAAGCTGATTTTCCACTTCAGCTTTGAATGCTTTGAACATGTCAAAAGCATCCGACTTATGTCGTATGAGATACACATAACCAAATCTCGAGTAATCATCTGTGAAAGTGATGAAGTACTCATATCCACCTCTAGCTTGAATGCTCATAGGTCCACATACATCAGTGTGTATCAATCCTAAACATTCAGTGGCTCTGGCACCTTTAGCAGAGAACGTCCTTTTGGTCATTTTACCTTCCAGACAAGATTCACAAGTTGGTAGATCATCAACCTTTAAGTCACTCAAAGGTCCGTCACATACCAATCTTTTAATCCTATTAAGGTTAATATGACCTAGGCGTAAATGCCATAGGTAGGTTTCATCTTTTGATAATTTAACTCTTTTATGATTAGGTTCCGTTATTTCTGTGTCTAACGAGTGAGAGATATTTCTATGCAAAAAATATAGACCGTTTTCCAATGTACCTTGGCAAATAATTTTGTCATTCTTACTAATAATAAAAACTTTATTAAAAGTAACCGAATATCCAAATTTATTCAAACAAGAAACTGAAATTAAATTCCTCTTGAATTGAGGTACATAATAAACGTCTATCAAATCTAAATGCCTTCTAGAATCCAAATAAACTCTAATATCTCCCACTACACTTGCAGACACCAACATTCCGTTGCCCAAGCGCAAATTGATTTCATTCTTACTCAGCCTTCTCCTTTCTTGGAACCCCTGCAAGGAATAACAAACATGATTAGTGACTCCAGAGTCTATGATCCAAGAATCTGTAGAATCTGCCAAAAAACATGTTTCAAGATAATTCACATTATCTTCTTCCTTCTTGTTCTGGGACTTTGGGCAATTTCTTTTCCAATGTCCCTTTTCACCACAAAGGAAGCATTTCCCTTTGATCTTGGTTACTTTCTTGGTCTCCTTCTGTAGGGAAAAATTGTACCCGCAGCGGAAACGAGACTAAAAAAGGTTTGAGTAGCTTTTAAAATTTTTCCAATTTTATGAACCTTAAACCCTTTTGATTAATCAAACATATATAATAAAGTAATAAAAGATTAATACATCTTGTAGCGTGATCCGATTGACTTGCGTCGATGGTAATCCGCAAGATCTTCAATCCTAGCACGAACGTGGATCACCTAGGAGCGTGGTCTCCCTTTCTTTGAATTGCAAACCTGTGATTGGATTAACAAACTTTTCTTGATTCGTTAGTCCCAAAAACAATCTAAAAGAACCTAAGATTATTCCGGTCACTTTTGAGTTCTCAATCTAATGATCGAAACTCGCGTGAACCTTGATCGATATAGTATTCACAAGCTTATTGATGAATAAGCAACTAGAATACAATCAAAGAATAATCTATGTTCTTTTTGTTTTCAGTAGAATAATCGATTTCTAACTATGAGTTGAGAAGAAGAAGAAGAAGAAAAATTCTGCACCAAAAACCCTAGTTCTTCAAGTGGTGGCCGAAATCTATATGTGTACATATATATGTGGCCGAAATTTCTCTTCTTCCTACTTTAGGGTTGGCCGAATTCTCTTCCTAAAATAATTAGGGTTGCCGCAATTTCCAAACCAAAATTCATTAGTTTGAATTGCACCCTAATTCCTATTTAGAAAAGATTTCCAAAACCTAATCAAACTCATAAATCTTTTATTCCTCATTTGACTAAAATAAAAAGACTTCCTATTTGATCAAATAAATAAAATTAATTATTTATTTTCCTTGTCAAACAAGTCTTTCTATTTAATTATACTACTACCAATAGTATACAAATAGGAATCATATTTCCTATTTAGAAAAGATTTGTTACTTTAATTAAACAATTAATTAATAAATTAATTAATTCTTATTTAATTAAATAATGAAACAAAATAATATTTAATGCCATTATAGCATGTTGCCGCCCCACATATATACATTGGGCCAAATATTATTTTTCTTATTTCATTAAATCCATAGGTCTTTAAATAAAAAGCCCACATGTGAACTAGACCCATTCTTACTAAAAGAAACAAGCCCACATGTCATCCATTAATATATAAATATAATTGTGCAGCCCATTATATAAATAATGTGCAAATTATATTCTTAATACATTAAATTGCAATTCTAGATGGACCCTAAATTGGTCCGGTAGAATATAACAAGTGATCCATGCAAGTCCGTGTGGATTGGGGATCTTGGCGGGCTGTCTAAATTTAAGCTCCAATAGACAGAACCTAATCACAATCAACAAATGATTTACTTAGGTCCGATCCATTAATTTTAGCTCATTCCACTAAAGAGCTAAAATTGAACTCTTAAATAAAGACAGAAAAGGAAGATGCTTCCTCATTCATACCCTAGACAATCATATTGGAGATAGTGTATCCTCGTGATTAATATCAGTAATCGCCAAGAGTTCATAGACCGCCTATAACTCTCCAAGTTACCATATTTACTCATATGACCACGTTTTGAACTTGGATATTTTGACTTGTCCAGAAGCCATGTTTTCAATAGACACTATTGAAAACTCAATGTTGAGATTTAATATCCAGTTACCTCAAAACATCCATATGATGATATTATACTCTCATTTAATAAATGGAGCCACGATGTCCATATCTATAAATGAAGTCTTCTATCGATTAACAAATGAATATCACCAAACTATCGAGGATAGACTATGCGATATAATCGTACTCATTGATAGCTCAAATGATATCACCTGCAACCATAAGTCCATCATTTATTTCAGGATTGAGATAGACTCTCCGATTGTCCTGATAATGAAATTACTTTTATCTACTGACGGTTATAGATAAAGTATTTCATTGTGATCCTGTTCAATGCACCCAGTGCACTAGATTCTTTTGCTCGAAGACACTCCGATGATTTTAGACTCATCATATCTCATTTGATCCCACTCAAATGCTAGCAAAAGAATTCTACAACTTTAACAAGATAAAGGTGCCCAACCTTTAACTTAAGTTGTGAACGATATTCAAGACTAACTAAAGAATTGTGTCTATCACATACATATCCAGATGTATGAACAATTCTTCTTTTCTCATAGTCTTTAGACCTTATGATTATTTACTTTAACAATTATTAAACTATAAATGCTATAAGATTTGTTTAAAACAGAAATCACTTTATTAATATGAAAAAGATTGTTAATTACACTATTACACTCTTGCTATTGAGCATAATCCTAACACCTTTTTGGTAGGCCCAAGTTGCTTTTTCTTCTGTTGTTTCTTGACCTTCTGACGGGTCTTAACAGTAGCAACTTTACCAACCATATGAATCTCTTGACCTTTGCTTTTCACAAGGATCTTTTCAGCACTTTGAACATCTTGCATCAGGCCTTGTAAGGTGTATTCCTTTTTGTTCAAAGTGTAGTCCAATTTGAACTGATCAAAGGAATCTGACAATGAATTGACAACCATATCAATTTTTGTCTCACCATCTATCTCAGCGCCATGCAGTTCAGCAATGTTGAGATGTGCTATGACTTTCATCATGTGATCCTTCACAGCCTGTCCAGGTTTCATCCTAAGATTCATAAAAGCAGTCACTGCCTCTCTCTTAGTCGTCCTGGACTTCATAGCAAACATCTCCTCTAGAGACATCATTATATCAGCAGCGGACTCCATTCCTTCATGCTGCTGTTGCAACACGTCGGAGATAGTGGCCATAATATAACATTTGGCCATATCATCTGAAGTCTTCCACTGCTCATACTCATCTCTTTGCATTATGCTAGATTCATTAAGGAGTAGTTAGAACAAACTTATGTTTTTCACTTTGCAGCAACAACCCAATTTTCCTTTTCCATGTTACATAATTATCTCCAGTTAAAGTGTTATCTTTCAGGATGTTCATAAGTGATGGGGTCATGATTTCTGAATAAAAACAAAACATATATAAGTAAATAATCATTATAAAGCACTTTAAATATTTATCTTGAATTAAATAAATAATTCAATCATAAAAATTCAACGGTGATCCAACACCAATAAATGTTACGCCTCCTTTGGGAGTTCGCACCATTTACTAGTTAGACTAGGTCCCACCTAATTGTTAACATAACAACCAACGTTTTCAATTTTAGCCTTGCAATTTTACTGACAAGAACTCTTGGGAGGATATCAATAAAATTACATTGAGTGTGTTACCAAGATATCGACCCTCAATTTTCTCTCACGAAAATCCCTCGGGGAGTAGATCTCGTTTGAGTCCATTGTCTAGTCTATCCTTGTAAGGAAGTATATTGCTAAATTCCATTCATGGACGCCCCTTGGGGGGATTACCAATAAATGATTAAGCTCAACTAACCTTGGAGGCCATAGGTGTTACAAAAACACCTTCTCCCACTCAATTATTTAAGGCGTGTGATTAAATCTCATATAATGATTTACCAAGTTATCTAGATGCCAATTTAGATACCTAAATCATTCAATGCATGTTCATACCAAAAGAGATATATGAGTGGCACTCCTATTCTATATGTCATGTTATCATACAATAACAAATATTGTAATATTAAAGCAAAAATTAAATAGCAACAATTTTGGCCCATCCTAGAAAAACAAGTAAATTACAATTGTTTAAGAATACAAGATCTTCAAGTGGCCCATCAACCATACGCTCATCCTTCAGCCTCCTCCCATGGGCGTGCACAG
This sequence comes from Acer campestre, assembly GCA_954870605.1. Taxonomy (NCBI): domain Eukaryota; kingdom Viridiplantae; phylum Streptophyta; class Magnoliopsida; order Sapindales; family Sapindaceae; genus Acer; species Acer campestre. The sequence goes on from OX940802.1 coordinate 23,297,225, forward strand.
CCCACAACCCCACAAAGGGGCTGCCATGCGCAGCCCATAAGACCACACAAGGCCGCCGTGCGCAGCCCACCATGTAATGGGCTTGCCATGCGCAGCCCAATCCACTCCTAGGGTGCGCATGGTGCTCGTTCTTGGTTCCGGTTGCTTCCTTTTTCGTCACGTCTTCGATTCTTCAATGTAGAACGTATTACAATTTTATTTAAACAATAAAATACTGCAGTAATTTTTTTATTTTTTTTTTATACACTGCAGTGATTTTTTTTACAAACAAAATACTGCACAAAAAAATAAAAATAAAAACTGCACTAAAAAACTGCACTAAAAAAAATAAAATAAATAAAACCTAGCAACTACCAAGAAGGAATTATGGCGATGATAGACCACCCTTCTTGTTACAATTCCGAAACAAAAATTACATTGAAAATCTAGGACCAAAATCGAGCAATAACAATCCACATAAACATATATAAATCCATACATCCACATGTAATTATATATGCGAATACCTAGAGAGCAATCTCTTTCTAAACATGCATAATCACAATAAAAAGAAATAGATTCACATATATATACGTTAATTAATTAAAAGGGTTCAACCAGGCTCTGATACCAATTGTAGGGAAAAATATCGTAGTACACGCAGCGGAAGCGAGACTAAAAAAAAATAGATTTAGTAGCTTTTAAAATTTTTTCCTTTTATGAACCTTAACCCTTTAATTAATTAAACATATATATATAATCAACAAAAAGAAGAATGCCTTTTGTCGCGTGATCCGATTGACTTACGCCGATTGTAATCCCCAAGATCTTCAATCCTAGCACGAACGTGAATTACCTAGGAGCGTGGTCTCCCTTTTTCTTTGAATTGCAAACCTGAGAATGGACAAACAAACTTTTCTTTTCTTTTGTTAGTCACAAAACAATCAAAAGAAGACTAAGATTATTCCGGTCACTTTTGAGTTCTCAATCTAATGATCGAAACTCGCGTGAACCTAAATCGATGTTGTACACACAAGCTTATTGATGAACAAGCAATTAGTGTACCATCAAAAAATAATCTATTCACTCTTTTTTGTTTTTAGTAGAATAAAAATTCCTTTCTATGAGTTGAGAAGAAGAAGAAGAAGAATTGTATCAAGCACCACAACACCTAATGGCCGAATTCTCTTCTCACTTTCTTTTAGGGTGGCCGAAATTCCTCTCCCTAAAAGGACTAGGGTTGCCGCAATTTACACTCCAAAAATATAGGAGTTTTAGTTGCACCCTAATTCACTTCTAGTTTTAAGACTTCAAACCCTAATCCAACTCATAAATATTTTATTCTTTTATTTTGACTAAATAAAAAGACTTCTTATTTGATTAAATAAATAAAATTAATTATTTATTTTCTTGTCAAACAAGTCTTTTAATTTTAGTATACTACTACCAATAGTATAACTTTAGGAATCATATTTCCTAATCAGAAAAGATTTGTTTCTTAATTAAACGATTAATTCTTATTTAATTAAAACAATAAAACAAAATAATATAATAAGTTAAAAAGACCTTTCCGCCCCACTCAAATAAAATGGGCCATATATTATTTTCTTGGTTCATTTAATCCATTGGACTTTAAATAAAAAAGCCCACATGTGAACCAGACCCATTCTTACTAAAAGAAACAAGCCCACATGCATTTCATTAATATATTAATATAATTGAGCAGCCCATTAAATAAATAATGTGCAAATTATATTCTTAATATATTAAATGCAATTCTAAATGGACCCATAAATTGGTCCGGTAGAATATATCAAGTGATCCATACAAGTCCATGTGGATTGGGGATCTTGGCGGGCAATCTAAATTTAAGCTTCAATAGACATAACCTAATCACAATCAACAAATGATTCACTTAGGTCCGATCCATTAATTTTAACTCATTCCACTAAAGAGCTAAAATTGAACTCTTAAATAAAGACAGAAAAGGAAGATGTTCCTCATTCATACCCTAGACAATCATGTTGGAGATAGTGTATCCTCGTGATTAATATCAGTAATCGCCAAGAGTTCATAGACCACCTATAACTCTCCAAGTTACCATATTTACTCATATGACCACGTTTTGAACTTGGATATTTTGACTTGTCCAGAAGCCATGTTTTCAATAGACACTATCGAAAACTCAACGTTGAGATTTAATATCCAATTACCTCAAAACATCCATATGATGATATTATACTCTCATTTAATAAATGGAGCCACGATGTCCATATCTATCAATGAAGTCCTTTATCGATTAATAAATGAATATCACCAAACTATCGAGGATAGACTATGCGATATAATCGTACTCATTGATAACTCAAATGATATCACTTGCAACCATAAGTCCATCATTTATCTCAGGATTAAGATAGACTCCCCGATTGTCCTGATAATGAAAAGACTTTTATCTACTGACGGTTATAGATAAAGTATTTCATTGTGATCCAGTTCAATGCACCCAGTGCACTAGATTCTTTTGCTCGAAGACACTCCGATGATTTTAGACTCATCATATCTCATTTGATCCCACTCAAATGCTAGCAAAATAATTCTACAACTTTAACAAGATAAAGGTGCCCAACCTTTAACTTAAGTTGTGAACAATATTCAAGACTAACTAAAGAATTGTGTCTACCACATACATATCCAGATGTACGAACAATTCTTCTTTTCTCATTGTCTTTAGACCTTATGATTATTTACTTTGACAATTATAATATTAAACTATAAATGCTATAAGATTTGTTTAAACCAGAAATCACTTTATTAATATGAAAAAGATTGTTAATTACAATATTACACTCTTGCTATTGAGCATAATCCTAACATATCGAAACTAGAACAATTCTTCTCTCACAAAACACCTTGGCTGAATTCTCACTAGTAAAAAGAGTAGGATTTTTATTTTTCCTTTTTGCCAAAGAAAATAAATTCTTCTAAAAAGAAAACTAGGGTTGGCCGAAAATTCTCACTATATATTTATAGTGACCGAATTTTCTGCCGTAGATATTTTAGGGTGGCCGAAAATCCTCCCTGGTTTATTTAGGGTTTCTGAATTCTTACCTTGTCCAACAAGGTGATCCCCAAAGTCCTTTTCCAAATAGGATACAATGACTTCTTTAGAATTCTAACCCTAATCCAACTCTTTAGTGTATTTGTGACTAAATAAAAGACTTCCTAATTTGACTAAATAAATAAAGTCTTTTACTTTTAATATACTACTAATAGTAGTATACAACTAGGAAACATATTTCCTAATCAGAAAAAGATTTGATTCTTAATTAAATAATTAATTAATTTCCATTTAATTAAATAACAAAACAAAACAATATAATGGGCTTATTACTACCCATTGCCACCCATGACAAGAGACTTGGGCCTACATATTGTTTTCTTATTTTATTTAATCCATTTGGACTTTAATAAAAAGCCCACATGTAAACTAGACCCATTCTTACTAAAAGAAACAAGCCCACATGCTTTCATTAATATATTAATATAATTAAACAGCCCATTAATTAAATAATGTGCAAATTATATTCTTAATATATTAAATACAATTCTAAATGGACCCACAAACAATCCGGTATAATATATCAAGTGATTCATGCAAGCCCGTACGGATTGAGGATCTTGGCGGGCCTATCTAAATTTAAGCTCCAATAGACATAACCCAATCACAATCAACAAATGATTCACTTATGTTCAATCTATTAATTTTAGTTCATTCCACTAAAGAACTAAAATTGCACTCTTAAATAAAGATGGAATAAGTTAACAATGCTTATTCATACCCTAGACAATCATATGGGAGATAGTGAATCATCGTGAAGAATATCAGTAATCGCCAAGAGCTCATAGACCGCCTATAGCTCTCCAAGTTACCATATTTACTCATATGACCACACTTTGAACTTGGATATATATTATGACTTGTCCAGAAGTCATATTTCAATATACACTATTGAAAACTCAACGTTAAGATTTCATATCCAAAACCACAAAGCATCCATATGATGATATTCTACTCACATTTAATAAATGGAGCCACGATGTCCATATCTATAAATGAAGTCCTCTATCGATTAACAAATGAATACCACCAAACTATCGAGGATAGACTATGCTATATAATCGTACTCATTGATAGCTCTGAAAATGTATAATTTTACCATTATATGCGTGGGTGTCTTTTAAGTATGACATAGAGGGTTTGTGAAAGGGTTGTTAATCCGTTGTTACCAAATTTTCGGATTAGTCAATATTACAAATATAACCCAATTCACAAAACAATAATCAAGTGTAATAAGGTGCGGAAATATAAACGACACTTGATTTTTACGTGGAAACCCTCAACAGGGAAAAACCACGGGCTATTATAGTGCGCCACACTCGAACCTCGAATCCACTAATTGTGATAGCGTATACAACCTAATCTAGGTTTGACGGCCTAATCCCGGCCTATATCCCGCTACCACTACCCGCAGGCCTGTAAAAGTGGACCTAGTCCAATTTGCTTATGTGACCACCTAATCCCGGTGTACGACCTAATCCCGGTCTATCACACAAGACTTACCTCTCCGAAGAGATCAACACCCTATGTGAATATGCAATGATATCCAAATATGCAATAAGAGCTAGGGTACTCTAGATGCTTACCTAGGATTATGTGATGACAATAAAATCAATCCTAGATATGAAGATAGCTATATGACATGGCATAATAGCTTAGCTATGTAAAGGATAACCAATCCTATATACAATAGCTATCAAAAATAACCCACAAACATTCAATCATGTCATCACAAACAATCTCTATTTTGAATATAAGATATTAATCTAAGATCTTTCAAATAATAAAAGAGATGCCTTGATAAATAAAACACTAAATATCAATGGATAAAAGTGAAGAACATACCAAGGGAAGTGTAATGACCAAAACCCATGCAACTAAGCAAACTAACTATGCTAGAAAATGCTTAGATGATCTTTGATGCACATGAATGTTTATGGCATAGCTTTTAGGTAATAATAACCTAATCAATAAAGCTATGTAAAATATAAACTCAATCAACACATAATCTCAATCATGTATGTAGAAATTACTCAAGAACATACAAGTAATAAAAGAGATAAAATTGATAAGTAAAAACACTAAAATAAGATGAGATTAGTGTTCAACAAATCATACCATGTGTGTTGAAGAAGACCCATGCATTAGCACACACTAGATGATCCTAGATGATGCTTAGATGATGATTTATGCATGTGGAAATGGGTTGAGAGGAATAAAGATGTGATCTTTAAGTTTTTCCTCTCAAGTCTCTCTAAATATCTCTCTAGGGTTCTTAGGATCAAAGACTTGTGTTTTGAACCAAAGATAAGGATATATTTATAGAGAGTAAAAATGTTGGGTGAAAAGACAAAATTGTCCCAACTTTACGGGCCAATTCGGCGGCCTATTCTGCTGCCCGTGGCAGCATAATCAAGGGCGCAGAAATGCACCTGACACATTCGGCGCCCATATTTTGCGGACATGGTCCGCAGAAAACGCGACAGCGCATAACTCAAATTTGAGCGCACCGAAATATGACCAAACGACATCGAAACCTTTCATATGATATATCGTTGGAAAGGTATGGAAGTCTACTTTCTACTCCAATTTATGGAATGACATTTTGATTTCTGTAGAAAAAGTTATGGTCATTTGAGTGACCAAAGGTCAGATACGGATAACAGCTGTGATGCCCTGTTTTAGTGGTTACTTTGGAGATTTCAAAAGCAATCCAAACGGTCATAAAATATTACGAATAATATACCGTTGGAAAGGTATGAGTGTCTAGTTTGTCCAGAATTTTACAAAACTCAATTTGAAATTTTGTGTAAAAAGCTATGGTCACAAGACCATACAAATGTCAGTTTTGAAAAACATTTAAATCATTGAAATCCAATATTTTGAACTTAGACACTTCACTCCAAATAACCAAACCGAATCTACCACTTATCCAAGAGAAGAATGAGACCTTCTCAAGTGGTCAACCATCGTGCTAAGATATACACACCATCGTGCAAGCACGGACGTTTCCGATCACTCAAACGGAAACAAATTACACCACACTTAAAGCTAATCAAACATGAAGTGCAAGTGTGGGAATTGAATGCTTCCTAATGCCTATCATGTCATGGCATTATCATAAAACAAGATGCAATCAATTCAAACAAGCATGAATACAATTCATGACTTTGCATCCTAATGCCTAAACATGTTATGGCATTTTAATGACCTAGATGCAATCAAATAAAACATGCTAGAAGAGATGTTCAAGAACATGCAAGCACTCATATAAAACACACAACATACAAGAATAAGATTTATGCATGAGTTGTGTGTGTGTGCAACTATGATCTCTTCAAAGCATGTAAGCACTAGAATTTACCTTTGGTGCTTCTTCTCTTGAGGTCTTGAAAGGGCCATGGATGATCACCAATACCTAAGCTACCCTTACATCAACCCCAACATGTGGTTTGTCCACGAAACAAGCCAATCAACAAATGAGAATCTTTACAATCTCCCCCTTTGGCTATTTCGTGACAAAACCACCACTCACATTAATCCTCACAATAAAATAGAAACTAAAGGGATTTTCTACATTACAAAGAGATGATAAAAGGCTATATCTTCAAGACTTCAATCTCTTGTAGAACAATCAATCCTTCAAAACAAAGTTTCTATATTTTCCAATACAAGTAAATGTGAGATTAATCATGTGAGATAAAACAAGCATTTGCAATTAAGAATTTAAGCACAACATCATGCAATGTATGTGTAATGCAAATGCTCCCCCTCAAGGGTTACTCTCCTATCAAAATAAACTCCCCAAACATGCAAGAATGCTACAACAATTTAGCAATAAGCATTCTCCCCCTAACTACATACTACTCCCCCTTTTTGTCATGAGATGGGCAAAGGAGTAGTCCCCCAACCGGGTCACTTGTAGCAAAGAGAGATAGAAGCATACAAGTCATTTGCATAATCATAAAATGCATTTTACGCAACTCAATTAATTGGAGATAACAAGGAGATTTATTTTCATAAAAAATGTGTGATTAATATGCTTTGCATGCAAGACATGTTGCATTCAAATCCAAAAGCAATGGTATTTGGCAAAGCAAATGACAAAGGTTTCCTTAAAGAATTCAAACCAATTTCACCATTTGTCATGAATAAAAGCGAGGATATAGAAAATTCAATGAATTCATTTTAGAGCACTATATCCAACTTTACAAGCAAAACATGGCATGAGTGACATTTTGCACCCTATTTGATTTTTCCGGGTAAGGTACCCGTATGATAGTAGACATGTTTCACAAGTAAAGAAAGAGAGACATATTGATTTTCATTTGAGTCTCATTTGCTTTTCACACATTATTTTTGCATTAAAAAAAAATGCAATTATCAATTCATGCTTTTCATTTTTAGCATGTCATTTGAAATCATGCTTTTCACATTGTTGACGGTGATTTTTGGATTGACTCGGTCAACAATATTATGTTAATAAAAACGAATAATCAAAGAAAATAAATCAACACATGCAAGATGAATTTTACGTGGTAAAACCCTTGAATGGGAAAAAACCACGGTGCCCCTTGAGGGCGAGAGAAATCACTATGAATTGCTTATAGTTTACACACTCAAATCTCAATCTCTCATACAAAAAGCTTGATTATTCTCTCTCTGATCTCGAACCCTCTCTCATGGGTGTTAAGGTTCTATTTATATTGGTTTTTCCTAGGGTTTCCCGTGCCCATGCCGTGTTGGTAGGGGACTCCCTATTTTGTGTTATATAAGGAATCTAGAGTCTACAGATAACTTCTTTAGGGTTTGTTTCCTGTTTGGACTCTTCCTTGTTTGAAGAAGATTGTATTCTGTCTGGAATAGGATTTAATCCTTGAGTCTTGTATCTGATTAAACCCTCGTTTTTGTCGTGGAAATATACTTGGAATTTGGATAAATGGATCACCCTTTCCAGCTGTACATCTTTGGCGAACGCCTTAGATTGGCGAGCGCATTTCGCCTCTCCGCTGGACAACAGTTGCGGCGAACACTCTCTTTCTTTGAATCGGCGAGCGTGCCTACTGGCACTCCTTTTGACTGAGTTCCTCTTGTTGACGAGTCAATAGGTGACGTGTCTATGTCTTTATTGCTTTTTTGCTGACGTGTTCTTTTATCAAATTTACACCTACAACAATACCCCCATAAATACTTCGAGCTGATCCAATGTAGGCTGGTCTCTTTGGTTCGGCGAGCAGTGTTTATATAATTTACCTATATTTCTTGACTTTCTTCATTTTCTGAAATTTTTTGCAGATGTCTTTTCCCTCCCTTTTTCATTTTTGCCATGTGTTCCTTTTGATATTAAATCTTCCACGGCAAGCTTTCATTTTCAGCCACAGAATTTCAAACGGGATGTATTGATGTGACGCGCTGCAACTGCTGTCACGCCTGCAATGATGTAGCGTCTGTTGTGAAACCCCATGTTGCCACGCGTCCCCCATTCAATGGATGCTTTCGTCACTGCCTTTACTCACAGGCGGCGACACTTTATCACAGCCGTTTTTGATTATTATTTTTTCTTGAATTTCGCGTTTCCCTCTATAAAACGAAACTGCTCCACTCCGTTTCACTTTCTTTATTTCTTTTTGCTGTTTATTTTTCTCAGAAAATCTTCCTCTTCGAGAGAAAATCTTCCTCTTCTAGAGAAAATCTTCCAAGTCTCCGATTCGCATACGTGTTCAAGCTTCCGATGGTTTTCTTTGAAGTGTGGTTCCATTACTCATCTTTTTTCTTCCTTTTTCGGGAACATCGATTTCTGGTGAGTTTCCATGGATTTCTCTCAACGCCATTTTCTTTTTAATCAAATGATGCAAGCCCTTGAGCTTGGTGATAAGGAGGTTGCAGATAAAATTGAGTCTTATTTACGCGATTATAACCCAGCTTCTCCTGCACCTATTCCCCTCTATACTTCTTTTAATTCCAGATCCGATGCTCCTGATTTTGTTTTTCTTTCGACTTCTGACAGTGATTCCCCAGATATGGCAAAGATTTCAAAAACTTCTGGCAGTGGTCGACGAGGGCCAAGAACCCCCAGGGACTCTCTTGTTGGCGATCAGACAGTAGTTGGTTCAGACGTCGAGGACCACCGGCGAGATGCTTTATGTTTTGCTGCTGATCGCCCAAGTTCTTTTGATACCGAAGTGAACGTGGTCGGCGAGCAGGAACTTGGCAAATATAAGCGGAGATATGATATTCCGAGCTCGGTTGTTCTTATCCCATCCGGCGATCGGGCTGCATGGAATCCGCCGAGCGGCGCCGTGGCTATCTACGGATCGATGTTCGGCTGTGGGGTGACTCTCCCCCTTCAGTCGTTTATAGCCAGATTTTTGGCTGACGCCAAACTTGCCCCTGCCCAGCTCTTGCCAAACAGTTATAGGATTTTGATGGCCCTGGCTGTGATGTGGAAATCAATGGGCCGATGGTCGCCAACTCCTCGTGAAATCCGTCATTTCTATGTCCTGCGACAGTCTGGCCATGGTGGGACTTACTATCTCCAATCGACTGCTGTGGAGAATTGGATACCTGAGGGAGTGTCCAATGCAGGACAGGTGGAAATCTCAAGTGACAAGAAGAAGATAGGTTTTATTTGGGGTTTCCCCACTTCAAACAAGAGATGGAAGAACAGCTGGTTCTTCGCGGGTGGCGAGTGGGGAAGGAATAATCCCGCTGATCCTCGCCGAAATCTGCAGGCGAGCAAGGTCCCGAGACATTTTACGTCTCCCGATGCCTGGACGAAGGCCTCGCCTACTTTAACTCCTCATGAGGTGAAGAACGTAACTGACGCTGCGGTGCTCAGTTTAGTAAAGAGGGGTCAGGAGCACCTCCTCGATGAAGCCAAGATGGTCACTTGTGGAGTTTACCCTTGCCTGTCTGGTCGGCGACGTCGCTGTAAGTTTCTTTTAAAAACTTGTTTTTTCTAAAACTTCTCATTGGTTTTTGCCTTGGATAACACTATGTTTTACTTTTTTAGTGAGCGAGTTTGATATTATTTGCGACGAGCAAGCCCGGGCAGTGAAGAACGCGGAAGCTACAAGTCAAAGGCATGCTACGGTCTTGCCTAAGGAGGGGGTTGCGCCACCCGAGGGTGATGATTCTCCGGATGCGGGAGCGGGTGGCGTTCCTGTCGTTGCAGAGGTTGTTGCGCAACCTCGCGATGGTGGTAGGGATATGCCGCCTCAAGTTCCTAGCCGCAAAGGCAAGGAGAAAGTTGGGGTTCCTGCAGCGAGTACGGACGTTCCGGTTTTTGATGCGAACGTTCCTGAGCCCCTTGAGGACCCTTCCAATGACCTTCACCCAAGGGCTGGTCGGGGTAAATGCCCCGCAGAGACTACCCCCGAAGGTACCACTCGTCCTTTGAAACGGGCGTCGAGGGTGGTTCAATTCGTAGTTTCTTCGGATGAAGAGGGAGATGGCGAGCCTACTCGCCCTGAGGGTGCTAACATTGGCGAGACTAATACTGATGCTCCTCAGCCTATGGGTCCACTCCCCCAGTCAGAAGAAGGTGGTGAAGCGAGGAGTGTGCCTTCACCGGCGGCTCAAGGCCCTGTTCCCGATAAGTTTGGGCCCTCAGTACCCCCAGCGAATATTAGAGCGCGGGGTACTGCTGTGGGAGAAGATACCCCCAGGCCTTCGTCCCCTATTATGGCAGCGGGTGAGGATGCCGCTACTCCGGCTGACGTTCCTGGCCCATCGTCGACCCCTGCTACAGATTTTGGGGATTCTCGTGAAGGGCCATCTGTGGATCCTACCGATCAGGACGAGGGATCTGGAGTTGTCTCCTTGTCCGGTTTTTCTCCAGCCGAGCTCCTTAACCACTTCATAAGCAATGATATTTATTTTGGAAAGGGTTGGGAGCAGGTGAAGGGAAAAACGTGCAACAGCAAGATGGAGTTTTTCTTCAACTGCCATTCTTTGGTAATTTCTTTTGACCTTGTTCCTTACTTCTGTCCTCCTTTACTTCTCTGTTCCCTAACATGTTTGATTCGCAGATGATGTCGGAGATGGCGAACACCTATCGGCGAGCGAATAAGGCTTTGAGTGATAACAAGCGCTTGCAGAAGACAATTTCTCGCTCGGCGGCTGAGAAACTATCGGCTGAAGAATCACATGCACAGCAAATTGCTCGAATGCAGGAGTTCACCGATAGTTCTTTGGCCGCCCAGCTCGCTGTCGAAGAAAAGCTTCTCGCCGCTGAGGAACAAATCAAGCTACTCAAAGGGCAACTCGCCGATAGTCAGGATGCTTTAGTGGCTCACATGGAGGGAGAGAGTTCGACAAATGAGGCCAAGGAGAAGGCGGAACGCGAATGTGAGGATTTGCGGCATCAGCAAGCTACTCAAGACCTTCTTATGAATGATTTGAAGGCTGTTTTAGAAGTTGAAGTTGTAGATCGCTTTAAAAGATCTCCTGCGTATGACGCACTCCTCCTCCGTGAGTTTGAACGGGGCATGCGGCAGGCCAAGAAGTTCTTCGCCCTGAAGGACCATTCTAATGAGAAAGCCCTGAGGCGTTACGACCGAAATATTCAGCGACATATGGATGGTGCGGTGCGTTCGGTTAAAAGCCAACTGAAGTTGTGGAAGGCCTACTGCCGTTATACCCGAGTGGATCCTCTTCCTATGCACCTTGAAATTCCCACCAAACGCGCTTCTAGCACTTATTACTCTGGCCAAAAAGGGAGTTTCACAGGGTCAGGTGCCGAGCCCGATTTGGGTCCTGTTGCTGGTCGGGATTACACGTCTTTCATGCCTGAAGGGGATGAAGAGGTTGTTTGGCCATCAGAGGATGAGGTGAGCGACGCAGAGGAAGACGGCGGGGACATCCCTCTAGCGAGCGTTTGATTTTGTTGTATATCTTTATTTTGAACTTTGTAAATATACTTTTTCTTGATAAATGAAATATCAATTTACTGTTGCATTGCTTAATTTTACATGCTCTTGTTCAGCTGCCATTGCTGTATTTTTGGCACAGGCGTTAGAGCCCTCTTATCACTTAGCCTTATAATTGTGCTAGATTTTATTTTGTCAAGTAAATAAAATGACATTTTTCTTGCAATGTGTATCTTGCTTGTTCGCCATATATTTCTATCTATGCGTTTTGGTTCAGCTGCCATTGCTGAGTTTTTGGCTCAAGCTCTAAAGCCTTTTATCACTTAGCTTTATAATCGCTAGTTTTTTTTTTTTTTTTTTTTTTTTTTTTTTTTTTTTTTTTTACCAAGTGTTTGTCAGGACGTGTTCGACCATACACCAGGCTTTATGTGAGCATACTGTTGGGACGTCTCCCGCTTTTGCTCACTGTTTTTTCTGAATGCTAGTTTCGCTTTACCCCCAGTGTTTTTAGTTCTCAGGGATTTTCCCGAATATTGTTGGCTGAACGCCTTGTACAGTTTCTTTTGAGGGTTTTATGCCTTTATTAATGGCGACTGCCTTTTTATGTGACATTTATCTCTAGCTCAGGCTACTTTGTGGCACTTCTACCTTAAGCCTGCTGTAATACGGGGTATTTCCCGGTTTTCTTGGTTTGTTCGCCGGATTTGGATAGCTCAATTTACTACCTTGGGCGACCCGTTTGTCATGGCTGATCTGCGATTCCAATGATGGTAGACCTCTTAGTAATAAATTACTCTTTATTGATTATTTCCTGTAAACTCTAATGTCAAAAAGCAAGAGAAACTTCTAAAAAGATGAATTTAAAGAAACAAAAACATAATAAAAGGTCTTCTTTGAACTGGAGCATCAAGGGTAGTAGATCTTCAGGTACTGAGCATTGCATGGTCGGGGTAGTTCGCCGATTCCTCTCTTTGCTATGTGATACGCTCCATGGCCTGCTATACCTGTGATGTGATATGGTCCCTCCCACTTGTCTGCGAGTGATCCTGCAGTTCTATCCTTCGTTCTAGGCGTCACTCTTTTTAGAACCAGGTCCCCGAGCGCAAATCTTCTGACTTTCACATGTGAGTTGTAATACCTCGCTGCTCTCTGCTGGTAGGCGGCATTCCTTATTCGGGCGTGCTCTCTTCTTTCCTCTAGTTCATCTAAGCCACACTTCAGCATGTCAACATTCAGCTCTGGTTGAAAGAACTGTGTTCTTGGTGAAGAGAACGCCATTTCAACCGGAATGACTGCCTCAGTTCCGAAAGCCATGGAGTAGGGTGTTTCCCCAGTGGAGTTTCTTTCCGTTGTCCGGTATGCCCATAACACCTGTGGTAGCTTCTCTGCCCAGTTTCCCTTTTTGACGGCCAGTTTGGCTTTCAGGTTATGCTTGATGATTTTATTTACTGCCTCAGTTTGCCCGTTTGTCTGTGGGTGAGCTGGGGAAGCGTAGTAGTTGTTGATCCCATATTTCTTGCATAAGTCCCTGAATTTCTTGTTATCGAACTGTGTCCCATTGTCAGTGATGATGGTGTTTGGTATTCCAAACCTGTATAGAATGTTTTTCTTCACAAAGCTGGTTGTATTTGCTTCTGTGATGTGTACCAGTGATTCGGCCTCTACCCACTTGGTGAAGTAATCCACTGCTACAATGGCATGTTTCGCCCCACCTAGCGCTGTGGGCATTGGGCCGATCAAATCAATTCCCCACATGGCGAACGGCCATGGGGAGGTGATGCTCTGTAAGCGCTCAGGTGGCTGGCGAATGTTGTTCGCGATCTTTTGACATGCTTCACATCTGGTCGCTATTCTTTTTGCATCGGCGAACATGGTCGGCCAATAGAATCCTTGCCTTAGTGCTTTATGGTCCAGGCTGATGCTTCCAGCGTGATTCCCACAGCTTCCGATGTGTATGCCCTTTAGGATTCCTTCTGCCTCTTCAGGCCCGACACATCTCTGCAATGTCCTCGAGAATCCTCTCCTATACAATTCACCGTTGAGGACAGAATATCTTGTTGCTCTATATCTCAGCCGCTTGGCTTCTAGCAAGTCACTTGGGAGGGTGTCATTGATCAGGTATTCTCTGATTTGGGTCATCCATTTGGTTGATACGTTCATGATGACCCCTACTTCGACCTGCTCGGCTGTGCTAGGTCGAAGCAGATGTGCCATAGGGATTGTTCGGGGCCAGATATTGATCGTGGCAGATGCCAGCTTGGCCAAAATGTCCGCCTGCTCGTTTTTTTCTCTTGGGATCTGCACAATCCTGTATTCCTTGAATCGCCTCAACAATTCCTTTGCTAGTCTGAGGTAGGCAATCATGTTGTCATCCCTTGCTTGGTATTCGTCGAGTACTTGGTTGACGATGACTTGAGAGTCGCTAAACACCTCGACCTCGTCGGCTCCTAGTGCCGTACATACTTTCAGTCCTGCTATCAGTGCTTCGTACTCGACTTGGTTGTTGGTGGCTTTGAAATCAAACCGCAAGGCACATTCTACAGAATCTCCTTCTGGGGTGGTGACCACTATCCCTACCCCGCTGCCATGCGTGTTTGATGAGTCGTCGACCCAAAGTTTCCAGCGAAAGTCCTTTCTTGTTTGATCTATCATCATCTTCGCCACTTCAGTGTCTGGCTCGGTAAATTCTGCTACAAAGTCTGCTACTGCTTGGCCTTTGATTGCTGTTCGTGGGATAAATTCTATGTCGAATTCGCTTAGCTCAATGGCCCATTTTGTAAGTCTGCCCGACACCTCTGGTTTTTGCAGTATCATTCTCAATGGACAGTTGGTGTATACTCCTACCTTGTGTGCTTGGAAATACGGCCTCAACTTCCTTGCTGCCGTTACTAATGCGAGCGCCATTTTTTCAGCTGATGAATATCTCGTCTCAGCTGGCAGTAATGCTTTGCTTGTGTAGTACACTGGCTTTTGTATCCCATTCTCCTGTCTTATCAATACAGAACTGGTGGCTGCTTCTGTGACTGACAGGTACATGTACAGCACTTCTCCTGTGATGGGTTTTGACAGCAATGGTGCTCGGCCGAGGTATTCTTTCAGAGCGACAAAGGCCTGTTCACAATCCTTGTTCCATTCTATCCCTTTGCCCTTCTTAAGCGCTTTGAAGAAGGGTAAGCATCGGTCTGTTGATTTTGCGATGAACCTGTTCAGTGATGCCAGGCATCCTGTAAGTTTCTGGACATCTTTCAAGTTCTTTGGGGAGACCATGTTGGCTAGTGCTTTGATCTTGTCAGGGTTCACCTCTATCCCTCTTTGATGTACTTGGTACTCGAGAAACTTACCGGATGGCACGCCGAACACACACTTTGAGGGGTTTAGCTTCATCCCGAACTTCGTTAACACATCAAAGGTTTCTCGTAAATCGTCTACATGTCCCTCGGCTTTAACGCTCTTGGTTAGCATGTCGTCGACGTACACTTCCATATTCCTGCCTATTTGGTTAGCGAACATCTTGTTGACAAGTCGCTGATATGTTGCTCCAGCGTTCTTCAGGCCGAATGGCATGACAGTGTAGCAGTATAACCCTTGGTCCGTGGTGAAGGCTGTCTTATCTTCATCCGGTTCATGCATCTTGATTTGGTTGTATCCTGAGTACGCATCCATGAAGCTTAACAGCTCATGTCCGGCTGTTGCGTCGACTAGCTGGTCAATTCTTGGCAAGGGGAAACTATCCTTTGGGCAGGCTTTGTTGAGATCAGTGAAGTCTACACACATCCTCCACTGATTGTTCTTCTTCTTTACAAGCACAACGTTTGCTACCCACTTAGGATACTTGACTTCTCTGATCGATCCTGCCGCGAGCAGTTTGGATATTTCTTCCCTTATTGCTGCACTTCTCTCAGGGTTGAAACTTCTCCTTTTCTGTATTACCGGCTTGCAGTATTTGCTTACTGCTAGATGGTGTGTGGTTACATTTGCATTGATTCCTGGCATATCTTCGTGGCTCCAGGTAAAGATCTCCTTGTACTCCTTCAATAGATTCACCACACCTGTTTTGACCTGTTTCGTCAGGCTCGCTCCAACTTTGACTGTCTTATTAGGCTCCTTTTCATCCAGGATGATAGATTCTGTTGGTTCTTCTTTTTCTCTGTTGGTCTCATCTCTCGGGTCCAGCTCAAATGTTTCAGGGTTTTCTTCCTTCGTCTCTCGGTCGAGTTGATATACATTTAAGGTTTCTGCTCCAGTCTTGTCCTTAAAGATTGACAGGTTGGCCCGGCGAGCCATTTCCTGCGACCCTTTAAGTTCTCCAATCCCGAACTCTGTCGAGAACTTTACTTTTAATGCATGAGTGGACGTGACTGCTCGCGCCTTGTTCAAAAAGGGTCGGCCGAGTAATGCATTGTATGGCCAGTTATAAATATCAACTACCACGAAATCCAGGAGGATGGTCCGTCGACAAGGTGTTGTCCCAAATCTTACAGGCAGTTTTACCGTTCCCAAAGATCTTACCTCTGCTCCTCCGAAGCCTTTTAGAGGCACATGGAATGGTTCCAAGTCTTTCCTGTCTAGCCGAAGTTCGTCATACACTCTAGCGCTCAGAATGTCAGCAGAGCTTCCGTTGTCTATCATCACTCGGAGGACATCCCGGTGGGCTATTTGTACCCCCACAACTATCGCATCATTGGGTTTGGAATCAATTCCCTCTGAATCTTCGGCCGTGAAAGTTATCGGGTCATGGCCTTCTCTTGGTTTTTTGTGGCTTCTCTGCACAGAGTTTACCTCAAAGTCCCTGTTTTCATACATTACTTCCCTGACTTCTGACATCCTTTCTCTATTGCTTCTACCAGTGTGAGGCCCTCCAAAGATCGTATTTATAGCCACGCTTGGGTTGCCTTTCCTCGGGCTTCTTCTTTCTTGTCCACCTCCTCGATGGCTGTCTTGGCGACCCATGTTTTGGTCCCCCTTTAGTGTGAAATCTTTGAGGTGCCCCCCTCTGATCAGACTCTCGATGTGATCCCGTAATTGAAAACACTTAGAAGTGTCGTGCCCATGGTCTTTATGAAATCGGCAATATTTCGTCGTATCTCTTCGGGCATTAGCTGACTGTTGTCGAGGGTACTTGGCGAGTCCTTTGTCTTCTACTACAGACAGTATGTCCTCCTGTTCGCCATTTAGGGGAGTGTAATTACTATATCTGCCTCGGAACCTACTGGTTCTGTTGCTACCTCGGTTTTCTTGGGGCTTGCTTCTCCGGCTCTTTTCTTCTTTTTGGTGGTCGCGAGACTGACCCTTTGTTCTCTCATCCTTGGACTCTGACCTTGTGTCTGGCTTGTGACCATGGACTTAACTACCCCCTTGGGCAACTTCTTCTTCTTCTGCTAATGCATAATCTCCAGCTATATCCATCATCTCCTCATATGTCTTGGGTCGGTCTCTCCGTAGATCAAAAGACAAACGTCCGCTTTGCAACCCATTGGTGAAGGCTGCTATGACAGCTACATCGCTTGCATCCTCTATTTGAGCGACCTCCTTCCCAAACCTGGCTAAATACTTCTTTAGTGACTCGTTATTTTCTTGTTTTAGGTTCGACAAATGAGCCAGCGACTTTCTCCTTTGCACACTCCCCATGAATTGCCTTATGAATGTCTTGCTGAAACTGGAGAAATTGCTAATACTCCTGGCTGGCAGACGCCCAAACCATCTAGAGGCGAGGTCGCCGAAAGTTTGTGGGAATGTTAGGCACAAGAGGCCGTCATTGGATGCGTACTGGGCCATGACATTGCGAAATCTGCGGACGTGTTCCTTTGGATCCCTATTCTCCTTATACTGCTCGATGGTTGGCATCCTGAATCTTTCAGGGAACCGGGTATGAGCGATATGATCAACAAATGGATTGTCTGATTCATCATCCGAAGATATATTGTGCCTGTACCGCTTAGCCATTGCTGAGACCTTCTTCGAGAGTTGTTGAAGGGTAACGCTTCGATGACCAGTTGGTTCCCCCTCTTGGTCGAGCCTGCTTTTGACTATCACCCTTCGATAATCGTCTTCCCTGCTACCTGTACTTCTGTTACCTCCTAAATCATCTGTACTCTCGGACCTCTGTTGCCGCGCCCTCTTTGATCGCAATCCTCTTCTCGGCTGGAGACTCTTGTCTTCTAACCAGATCGACCGCCGCCTCCTGCGGGTTCTATTAATCCTGTCGTCGACGGGTCCCATATGTGTTCGCCCATGATACCGTTTTTCTGGGAAATCCTCGTCCAACAGATTTTCTCCCTTCTTTCGCCCTCTTTCTCCCAAGGCCTCTGGCGAATCTCGGGGGGTTTCTTCCGCAATTGGTTCTGCCTGAGTACCGGGAGTTACGACATGGATTTCTGATCGCACCCTCCCTGTGGGATGATTTTCGGGAGTGCTGGTCGTTAGTTCATAAGGAGACGAGGCTCCCAATCCTATAGGAAGCGTGAGTCCTATCTTGTTGGCCTCATTGACCAGGTTCACCAAAGCGGTGTGAAAGTGTTGCAGACTACTCTTGTCCCTGGAGTTGCTGCAGATTGTTCCCCTATTGTCAACGTCTCCTCCCCTAGTATAGTTGCTGCTTGAGGGATATGTTCATTATTGGGAATTTCATCCCTGCCGCTACCGTTGCTCATGCTGTGACTGTTTTTGTAAGGATTCCTGGAAGTTTTTAAACTCAGTCCCCCCTTCTTCTAGCGCCAATTGTTGACGGTGATTTTTGGATTGACTCGGTCAACAATATTATGTTAATAAAAATGAATAATCAAAGAAAATAAATCAACACATGCAAGATGAATTTTACATGGTAAAACCCTTGAATGGGAAAAAACCACGGTGCCCCTTAAGGGCGAGAGAAATCACTATGAATTGCTTATAGTTTACACACTCAAATCTCAATCTCTCATACAAAAAGCTTGATTATTCTCTCTCTGATCTCGAACCCTCTCTCATGGGTGTTAAGGTTCTATTTATATTGGTTTTTCCTAGGGTTTCCCGTGCCCATGCCGTGTTGGTAGGGGACTCCCTATTTTGTGTTATATAAGGAATCTAGAGTCTACAGATAACTTCTTTAGGGTTTGTTTCCTGTTTGGACTCTTCCTTGTTTGAAGAAGATTGTATTCTGTCCGGAATAGGATTTAATCCTTGAGTCTTGTATCTGATTAAACCCTCGTTTTTGTCGTGGAAATATACTTGGAATTTGGATAATTGGATCACCCTTTCCAGCTGTACATCTTTGGCGAACGCCTTAGATTGGCGAGCGCATTTCGCCTCTCTGCTGGACAACAGTTGCGGCGAACACTCTTTTTCTTTGAATCGGCGAGCGTGCCTACTGGCACTCCTTTTGACTGAGTTCCTCTTGTTGACGAGTTAATAGGTGACGTGTCTATGTCTTTATTGCTTTTTTGCTGACGTGTTCTTTTATCAAATTTACACCTACAACACACATTTTAAGCATGTCAATTAAATCATGCTTTTTCACATTTTAAGCATGTCAATTAGCAATCATCATGTCATGGAGATCATTATAGGTCATTCAAAAAATACTTCCTATGTATATATCTCCTAGTCCAAAAATGCATGTTTGAACATAAATATGACATGGATTGCAATACAAGCAAGGTTCACACTTATTGAGATAAAAACATGTAAGTACATGTGCAACGAAGCTACTCAAGCAATCAACAAAGAAGCATAAAATTTTTCAAATTTTTGCATTCAACAAGTATGCAAGTGCTCTCTTTGCTCGAGTTCCCCATATGGGGTCAAAAATATACCGTATCAGGGCAAGGTACAGAACCCTATAGACATACCAAGATGGTTAGACTTAGTAACATCTACGGGTGACATGTTAAGCACAAATGCAAACGGGTTCAAATTTTCTAACCCACCTAGATTCCACCTTTTCATTTTAGTGGAGATAGACATATCTCTAGGATCATGCAAGCTAGCCCTACGGTTCATGCTCTTAATTCTACATAACATGATGTAGTAAAACATACCACAAAAAGATAAGTAGGTATAAGAATAGAAGTTATACCATCGCTTTCGAGCTCTCATCAATGCTTTACCATTTTGATGAGGTTGCCTTTGATAATGCACCGATTGGCTTCTCCTTGGAGCAATCGCCGAATGTTGGTGCCTTTGTGGTTGAGCATGAAAATCTTGCCTCAAAGGGTGTTGAACCTTTGAATGAGGCATCCCCATTTGGAGGTCAATTTCCCTCTAGTCTCTCAAATTCACACATAGTGTTTGAGTGAAATGAATGCATATGTATGTATCAATCAAAACATACAAAATGCAAGACACGCAAAAATGGCAAGGATCACCTAAGTATGTCTAGGTACCTGCTCTGATACCAATTGAAAATGTATAATTTTACCATTATACGTGTGGGTGTCTTTTAAGTATGACATAGAGGGTTTGTGAAAGGGTTGTTAATCCGTTGTTACCAAATTTTCGGATTAGTCAATATTACAAATATAACCCAATTCACAAAACAATAATCAAGTGTAATAAGGTGCGGAAATATAAACGACACTTGATTTTTACGTGGAAACCCTCAACAGGGAAAAACCACGGGCTATTATAGTGCGCCACACTCGAACCTCGAATCCACTAATTGTGATAGCGTATACAACCTAATCTAGGTTTGACGGCCTAATCCCGGCCTATATCCCGCTACCACTACCCGCAGGCCTGTAAAAGTGGACCTAGTCCAATTTGCTTATGTGACCACCTAATCCCGGTGTACGACCTAATCCCGGTCTATCACACAAGACTTACCTCTCCGAAGAGATCAACACCCTATGTGAATATGCAATGATATCCAAATATGCAATAAGAGCTAGGGTACTCTAGATGCTTACCTAGGATTATGTGATGACAATAAAATCAATCCTAGATATGAAGATAGCTATATGACATGGCATAATAGCTTAGCTATATAAAGGATAACCAATCCTAGATACAATAGCTATCAAAAATAACCCACAAACATTCAATCATGTCATCACAAACAATCTCTATTTTGAATATAAGATATTAATCTAAGATCATTCAAATAATAAAAGAGATGCCTTGATAAATAAAACACTAAATATCAATGGATAAAAGTGAAGAACATACCAAGGGAAGTGTGATGACCAAAACCCATGCAACTAAGCAAACTAACTATGCTAGAAAATGCTTAGATGATCTTTGATGCACATGAATGTTTATGGCATAGCTTTTAGGTAATAATAACCTAATCAATAAAGCTATGTAAAATATAAACCCAATCAACACATAATCTCAATCATGTATGTAGAAATTACTCAAGAACATACAAGTAATAAAAGAGATAAAATTGATAAGTAAAAACACTAAAATAAGATGAGATTAGTGTTCAACAAATCATACCATGTGTGTTGAAGAAGACCCATGCATTAGCACACACTAGATGATCCTAGATGATGCTTAGATGATGATTTATGCATGTGGAAATGGGTTGAGAGGAATAAAGATGTGATCTTTAAGTTTTTCCTCTCAAGTCTCTCTAAATATCTCTCTAGGGTTCTTAGGATCAAAGACTTGTGTTTTGAACCAAAGATAATGATATATTTATAGAGAGTAAAAATGTTGGGTGAAAAGACAAAATTGTCCCAACTTTACGGGCCAATTCGGCGGCCTATTCTGCTGCCCGTGGCAGCATAATCAAGGGCGCAGAAATGCACCTGACACATTCGGCGCCCATATTTTGCGGTCATGGTCCGCAGAAAACGCGACAGCGCATAACTCAAATTTGAGCGCACCGAAATATGACCAAACGACATCGAAACCTTTCATATGATATATCGTTGGAAAGGTATGGAAGTCTACTTTCTACTCCAATTTATGGAATGACATTTTGATTTCTGTAGAAAAAGTTATGGTCATTTGAGTGACCAAAGGTCAGATACGGATAACAGCTGTGATGCCCTGTTTTAGTGGTTACTTTGGAGATTTCAAAAGCAATCCAAACGGTCATAAAATATTACGAATAATATACCGTTGGAAAGGTATGAGTGTCTAGTTTGTCCAGAATTTTACAAAACTCAATTTGAAATTTTGTGTAAAAAGCTATGGTCACAAGACCATACAAATGTCAGTTTTGAAAAACATTTAAATCATTGAAATCCAATATTTTGAACTTAGACACTTCACTCCAAATAACCAAACCGAATCTACCACTTATCCAAGAGAAGAATGAGACCTTCTCAAGTGGTCAACCATCGTGCTAAGATATACACACCATCGTGCAAGCACGGACGTTTCCGATCACTCAAACGGAAACGAATTACACCACACTTAAAGCTAATCAAACATGAAGTGCAAGTGTGGTAATTGAATGCTTCCTAATGCCTATCATGTCATGGCATTATCATAAAACAAGATGCAATCAATTCAAACAAGCATGAATACAATTCATGACTTTGCATCCTAATGCCTAAACATGTTATGGCATTTTAATGACCTAGATGCAATCAAATAAAACATGCTAGAAGAGATGTTCAAGAACATGCAAGCACTCATATAAAACACACAACATACAAGAATAAGATTTATGCATGAGTTGTGTGTGTGTGCAACTATGATCTCTTCAAAGCATGTAAGCACTAGAATTTACCTTTGGTGCTTCTTCTCTTAAGGTCTTGAAAGGGCCATGGATGATCACCAATACCTAAGCTACCCTTACATCAACCCCAACATGTGGTTTGTCCACGAAACAAGCCAATCAACAAATGGGAATCTTTACAATCTCAAATAATAACACTTGCAACCATAAGTCCTTCATTTATCTGAGGATTAAGATAGACTATCTGATTGTCCTGATAATGAAAAAACTTTTATCTATAGACGGTTCTTGAAAAAGTATTTCATTGTGATCCGGTTCAATGCACCCAGTGTACTTGATTCTTTTACTCGAAGACCCTTCGATGATTTTAGACTCATCACAAAACATTTGATCCCACTCAAATGCTAGTAAAAGAATTCTATAACTTTAACAAGATAAAGGTGCCCAACCTTTAACTTAAGTTGTGAACGTTATTCAAGACTAACTAAAGAATTGTGTCTACCTTATACATATCCAGATGTACGAACAATTCTTCTTTTCTCATAGTCTTTTGACCTTATGATTATTTACTTTGACAATTATAATAATAATGTTATATAAGATTTTGTTAACTAGCAGAAATCACTTTATTAATATGAAAAGATTGTCAAGTAAAACATTACACTCTTGCTATTGAGCATAACCCTAACAATCTCTCACTTGCGCTATAGCAAATGTGTCATATCTCTCATTCCCATGTTCTCTAGGTACCCATCAAAACTCTTCTATGGTAGAGCCTTTGTGAAGGGAACCGCTAGATTTTCTGCTGACCCGATTTTGGTAATCGTCACGTCACCCCTATGAACAATCTCCCTAAGAAGATGATACTTCCTTTCAATGTGTTTTCCTCTCTTATGACTTCTTGGTTCTTTCGAATTAGCCATTGCTCCACTGTTATCTTCGAATTAGCTATTGCTCCACTGGTATCACAGTAAATAGTGATCTGCTTATTCGCACTGGGAACCACTTCTAAGTCAATCAAGAATTGGCGGAGCCAAACAACCTCTTTGGTAGCTTCGCATGCAGCAACATACTCAACTTCCATAGTGGAGTCAGCAATGCATGATTGCTTGATACTCCTCCATATGACTGCTCCTCCTTCAAGAGTAAACACTGATCCTGATGTGGATTTTCTAGAGTCAGAATTCGATTGGAAATCAGAATTTGTATACCCTACGCGAATCAAATCCCTTTCAGAGTATACAAGCATATTGTCTCTCGTTCTCCTGAGATACTTGAAAATATGCTTGACTGCCGTCCAGTGATCAAGACCAAGTTTCGATTGAAACCTGCTAACTACACCAACAGCAAAACAAATATCTGGTCTAGTGCAGAGCATTGCATACATGAGACTTCCAACTGCCGAGGCATATGGAAACCTACTCATGAATTGCTCTTCATGATCATTCTTAGGAATTTGTTCCTTAGAAAGTTTGATTCCATGCCTGAAAGGTAACATACCTTTCTTGGAATCCTGCATGAAAAATCTAGACAAGATTTTATCTATGCATGAAGCTTGGGATAGTGCAATCGTTCTATTATTTCTATCCCTTATTACTTGGATACCAAGAATATAACATGCTTCCCCTAAGTCCTTCATATCAAATTGTTTTGCTAACCATTCTTTTACTGATGTCAATACACCTACATCATTTCCGATGAGCAGTATATCATCAACATAAAGAATTAGGAAAATCAACTTGTCGCCCTTGATCCTTTTGTATACACAATGTTCATCAAGGTTCTGAACAAATCCAAAACCTTTCACAGCTTGATCGAACCTTATGTTCTAGGATCGAGATGCTTGCTTTAATCCATATATGGATTTTTGCAACTTGCATACCTTTTCCACTTGGCCTTTTTCAATGAATCCTTCTGGTTGCATCATATAGATGCTTTCATCAAGACTTCCGTTAAGGAAAGATGTCTTGACGTCCATTTTCCAAATCTCTAAATCTAAAGATGCCACAATGGATAAGAGTATCCTAATGGATTTAAGCATGGCCATAGGAGAGAAGGTTTCTTCGTAATCGATACCTTCTTTCTGTGTGTAACCTTTAGCTACTAATCTAGCTTTAAAGGTTTCCACCTTTCCATCCATACCTCTTTTCCTCTTGTATACCCACTTGCACCCAATGGGTTTTATCCCTTTAGGCAAGTCTACAAGGGACCAGACTTTGTTATTGAACATGGACTCAATCTCAGATTGCATTGCCTTTTGCCAATGGCAACTATCAACATCCTCCATTGCTTCCTTATATGTGTAGGGATCATCGTCATTCGGGAGATTCTCCATTGATTCTCCCAGACCGATGTATCTCCTCGGGTTGTCTTACAACCCTCCCACTACGACAAGGAATGGTAGGTTGTTGATCTTGTGATGGTTCAGAACTTACAATTGGGCTAGGTTGTGAAACCTCTTGTGGAATTGTATCTCCTGACATCTCATTCAGGACAATTCTACTATTAGGTATAAACTCATTCATATAGTCATTTTCCAGAAATTTAGCATTTGTCGAAACAAATACTTTAAGATCTGAAGAACTATAAAAATAATACCCTTTAGTTCCTTTTGGATACCCCACAAATATGCATGTTTCTGTACGGGACTCCATCTTTTCTGTCTTTCCTTTTAACACATGCACAAGACAACCAAATATCCTTAAGTGTTGTAAACTAGGCTTTCGCCCAGTTCACAACTCATGTGGTGTTTGAGGAACCGACTTCAATGGTACATCGTTTAGAATGTACATTGCTGTTTGTAGAGCATATCCCCAAAAAGAAACAGGGAGTGTTGAATAACTCAACATTGACCTAACCATATTTGAAAGAGTTCTATTTCTTCTTTCTACAACCCCATTCTGTTGAGTTGTTCCTAGTGTAGAAAACTGAGAAATGATTCCATTATCAATAAGATATTGCTAAAACTCACCAGATAGATATTCTCCACCACGATCAGATCTCAAGATTTTTATGTGTTTCTCTAGCTGATTCTCCACTTTAGCTTTGAATGCGTTGAACATGTCAAAAGCATTCGACTTATGTCTCATGAGATACACATAACCAAATCTTGAATGATCATCTGTAAAAGTGATGAAGTACTCATATCCACCTCTAACTTGAATGCTTATAGGACCACATATATCGAAGTGTATTAATCCTAAACATTCAATGGCTCTTGTGCCTTTGGTCCTGAACGACCTTTTGATCATTTTACCTTCCAAACAGGATTCACAAGTTGGTAGATCATCAACCTTTAAGTCACTTAAAGGTCCATCACTAACCAATCTTTTAATCCTATTAAGGTTAATATGACCTAGGCACAAATGGCATAGGTAGGTTTCATCTTATGATAATTTTACTCTTTTATGATTAGATTGCATTAACTATGTGTCTAATAAGTGAGAGATATTTCTATGTAAATAGAATAGACCATTTTCCAATGTACATTTGCAAACAAATTTGTCATTTTTACTATTAATAAAAAATTTATTAAAAGTAACTAAATATTCAAATTTATTTAATCAAGAAACTGAAATTAAATTTCTTTTGAATTGAGGTACATAATAAATGTCTATCTAATCTAAAGGCCTACTAGCATCAAGATTAACTCTAATATCTCCCACTGCACTAGCAGACACCAACGCTCTATTGCCTAAATGCAAGTTGATTTTATTCTTATTTAGCTTTCTCCTTTCTTGAAACCCCCTTAAGGAATAACAAACATGATTAGTGGCTCCAGAGTCTACGATCCAAGAATCTGTAGAATCTGCTAGAAAAACATGTTTCAAGATAATTCATATTACCTTGTTCCTTCTTATTTTGAGACTTTGGAAAATTATTTTTCCAATGTCTCTTTTCACCACAAAAGAAGCACTTCCTTTTGATCTTGGTTACTTTCTTGGTAAGCTCAAGTTGCTTTTTCTTCTATTATCCCTTGACCTTCTGACGGGTCTTAATAGTAGCAACTTTACCAACCATATGAATCTCTACTAGAGACATCATCATATCAGCAGCAGACCCCATTCCTTCATGCTGCTATTGCAACACGTCTGAGATGGTAGCCATTTGGCCATCTCATTAAAGGTCTCCCACTGCTCATAATCGTCTCATTGCATCACATTAGATTCATTAGTAGGAGCAGGTGGTTTAGGAGTAGTTAGAACAAAATTTATGTTTTTCAGCTTGCAGCAACAACCCAATTTTCCTTTTCCATGTGACATAATTATCTCCAGTTAAAGTGTTATCTTTCAGGATGTTTATTAGGGATGGGGTCATGATTTCTTAATAAAACAAAATTATATATAAGTAAATAATCATTGTTTAGTATTTTCGAATATTTATCTTGAATTAAATATTTATAATTCAATCGTAAAATTCAACGTTCAACCCAACACCCATAAATGTTACGCCTCCTTTGGGAGTTCGCACCATTTATTAGTTGGACTAGGTCCCACCTAATTGTTAACATAACAACCAACGTTTTCAATTTTAGCCTTGTGATTTTATTAACAAGAACTCTTGGGAGGATATCAATAAAATCACATTGAGTGTACTACCAAGATTTCGACCCTCAATATATTCCCTCACGAAAATCCCTCATTGGGGAGTAGATCTCGTTTAAGTCAATTGTCTAGTCTATCCTTGTAAGGAAGTATCTTGCTATATTCCATTCATGGACGCCCCTTGGGGGGATTACCAAAAATAATATAGCTCAACTAACCTTGGAGGCCATAGGTGTTTGCAATACACCTTCTCCCACTCAATTATTTAAGGCATGCAATTAAATCCCAAAGAATGATTTACCAAGTTATCTAGATGCCAATTAGATACCTAAATCATTCAATGCATGTTCATACCAAAAGAGATATATGAGTGGCACTCCTATTCTACATGACATGTTATCAAACAATAACAAATACTGTAATATTTACATAAAATAAATAGCCACGATTTTGATCCATCCTAGAAAAGCAAGTAAATTACATTGTTTGGAATACAAAAAATCTCCTTTCTTGGCGAACAAATCTTCAAGTGGCCATGGATCACGTGAGCACCCACGGCTGCCCAATTGGCGTGCACACTCCACAACCCTAACAAGGGCTGCCGTGTGCAGCCCATGGACTCCATGGGGCTGCCATGCGCAGCCCACAGTCCAACATGCACATCTGCGTGCAATTTTGCGCGCGTGCACGTTGCTATGGTGCGCATGGTCCCAAACTCGTTCCAGTTGCCATTAATGCTTCAAGTCTTCGAATCTTCGATGCTCGAACATATTACATACATATTTGAACAATAAAAATACTGCAGTAAATTTTTTTTTTTATTCACAGCAGTATTTAATAAAAAATACTGCACTTATTTTTTAATACATTAAAAAAAAAATACTGTAGTTTAATATAATACATAATAAAAATTTGCAACTACCAAGAAGGAAATTGTGACGACAATAGGCCACCCTTCTTGTTACAATTCCGAAACAAAAATTACATTGAAATTCTAGGATCAAAATCGAGTAATAACAATTCACTTTATATCAAAATATAACATATATAAATCCATACATTCCAATGTAATTATATATGAGAATACCAAGAGTGTCATCTCTTTCTAAACATGCATAATCACAATAAAAAGAAAAAGATTCACGTATATATACGTTAATTAATTAAAAGGTACAACCAGGCTCTGATACCAATTGTAGTGAAAAATACGTGCATGCAGCGGAAGTGAGACTAAAAAAGAGTTTAGTATGTTTTAAAATTTTTTCCATATTGAACTTTAACCCTTTAATTAATTTATCATACATACGAAAAGATGAAATACCTTTGTCGTGTGATCCGATTGACTAACGTCGATGGTAATCCGCTAGATCTTCCAAAGCCGATCACGAACGTGAATCACCTAGGAGCGTGGTCTCCCTTCTTTGAATTGTGAACCTGAGAATGGACGAACAAACACTTTTTCTAATTTTGTTAGTCACTGTAAGCTCCAAAAGTTTGCTAAGAATGTTCCGGTCACTTTTGAATTCACAATCCTAGGATTGAAATTCGCGTGAACCTAATTCGAAAGTGTGTACAAGATCTCTTGATGTCAAGATCACTAGTACACTATCGAAGCTAGAACAATTCTTCTCTCACAAAACACCTTGGCCGAATTCTCACTAGTAAAAAGAGTAGGATTTTTATTTTTCCTTTTTGCCAAAGAAAATAAATTCTTCTAAAAAGAAAACTAGGGTTGGACGAAAATTCTCACTATATATTTATAGTGATCGAATTTTCTGCCGTAGATATTTTAGGGTGGCCGAAAATCCTCCCTGGTTTATTTAGGGTTTCTGAATTCTTACCTTGTCCAACAAGGTGATCCCCAAAGTCCTTTTCCAAATAGGATACAATGACTTCTTTAGAATTCTAATCCTAATCCAACTCTTTAGTGTATTTGTGACTAAATAAAAGACTTTCTAATTTGACTAAACAAATAAAGTCTTTTACTTTTAATATACTACTAATAGTAGTATACAACTAGAAAACATATTTCCTAATCAGAAAAATATTTGATTCTTAATTAAACAATTAATTAACATATTAATTAATTTCCATTTAATTAAATAATAAAACAAAACAATATAATGGGCTTATTACTACCCATTGCCGCTCATGACAAGAGACTTGGGCCTACATATTGTTTTCTTATTTTATTTAATCCATTTGGACTTTAATAAAAAGCCCACATGTAAATTAGACCCATTCTTACTAAAAGAAACAAGCCCACATGCTTTCATTAATATATTAATATAATTAAACAGCCCATTAATTAAATAATGTGCAAATTATATTCTTAATATATTAAATACAATTCTAAATGGACCCACAAACAGTCAAGTAGAATATATCAAGTGATTCATGCAAGTCCGTGCAGATTGGGGATCTTGGTGGGTCTATCTAAATTTAAGCTCCAATAGACATAACCCAATCACAATCAACAAATGATTCACTTAGGTTCAATCTATTAATTTTAGTTCATTCCACTAAAGAACTAAAATTGCACTCTTAAATAAAGATGGAATAAGTTAACAATGCTCATTCATACCCTAGACAATCATATGGGAGATAGTGAATCCTCGTGAAGAATATCAGTAATCGCCAAGAGCTCATAGACCGCCTATAGCTCTCCAAGTTACCATATTTACTCATATGACCACACTTTGAACTTGGATATATATTATGACTTGTCCAGAAGCCATCTTTCAATAGACACTATTGAAAACTCAACGTTAAGATTTCATATCCAAAATCACAAAGCATCCATAAGATGATATTCTACTCACATTTAATAAATGGAGCCACGATGTCCATATCTATAAATGAAGTCCTCTATCGATTAACAAATGAATACCACCAAACTATCGAGGATAGACTATGCTATATAATCGTACTCATTGATAGCTCAAATGATAATACTTGCAACCATAAGTCTATCATTTATCCCAAGATTAAGATAGACTCTCCGATTGTCCTGATAATGAAAAGACTTTTATCTATTGCCGGTTCTAGAAAAAGTATTTCATTATGATCCGGTTGAATGCACCTAGTGCACTAGATTCTTTTACTCGAAGACCCTTCGATGATTTTAGACTCATCACAACACATTTGATCACACTCAAATGCTAGTAAAAGAATTCTACAACTTTAACAAGATAAAGGTGCCCAACCTTTAACTTAAGTTGTGAACGTTATTCAAGACTAACTAAAGAATTGTGTCTACCTCATACATATCCAGATGTATAAACAATTCTTCTTTTCTCATAGTCTTTTGACCTTATGATTATTTACTTTGACAATTATAATAATAAATGCTATATAAGATTTTGTTAACTAACAGAAATCACTTTATTAATATGAAAAGATTGTCAAGTACAACATTACACTCTTGCTATTGAGCATAACCCTAACAGTGATCATATAGGACTGGGCCATGATCTATATGAATCTCTCACCAAGATCTGTTACATGATAAGATTCATATATATCAAGAAATGATGGCTATATGTGGGTGATCTTAATCCTGAGTGTTTTATCGACTCCTTCAGGTTAGATCGTGGTCTTTGGTATACCATGGGTGAGGTCGGAGTTGCATTCCTGATCAATATGCTCTGTATGTTGGGATTATGGTTTGGCTTGTGGCTGGGAAGGTCTGCACACAATAGTGGAATCCACTCATTCTTGTGAGAAGTAGATAGTAGTTCCCTTAAGGGTTGATTTGGAGCTTGAACAATATGAGCGCTCTCCTAATTCCGTAAGGAATGTAGGATTTATTGTTTATTAGAGAATCAATGGTATTTAATAGAAAGATATAATTAGAGGGGTATAACGGACATTATGACCCAGCTCTAACTATGAACTACCTATGGAGGATCATACCATATGTAATAGCTATATCAATGGACACCAAAAGTTATTGATTTGTGTAAAAACGTCTACAATTGAGAGAGTGCAACTTCGGGTTTTTAGTGGAATAACACTGAAGTTAATAATCATGAAATATTAATTAAAGAGTTTAATTAATTATTTTTAAGGATTATTGGAGCTCAAAATATTGTGGGTCCATTAGGTCCCCTTGCTAGCCCGATCGATTTAGGTAACAAGGGTCACAGTTAATTAATTGGATTGTCCAATTAATTGTGTTACAAAAGTGACACGTGTCTATTCGGGAATTAATTGAATAATGTGATTATTCAGTTAATGAATATTAATGATTATGTTAATTAAATAATTAGATTATTTAATTGTGTTATTAATCATTAGATGGAGGGTGTTGATTGATATTTAATTTTGAATGAAGAAAAGATAATTTGATTATTTTATTTTCATTTAATTAAATATTTAAATTTGAATTTAAAAGAGTTTTGAATTCAAATTAAATCAAATAAATTAATTAATATCTTGAAAAGATATTCGATATCTTAAAAAGATTTTATTAATTAGTTTAAGTTTAAATATATATATATATATATGATATATGTTATTTTTAAGTTTGTTTTTTTAAATTTTTTTTAAATTTTTTTTAAGAAGTTGTATCTGATACAAACGAAAGTTGACACCAAAATCAATCAACACCATAAGAAGAAACAAAATAGGGAAAGTGATCGGCGGCCAAAAAGAAAAGAAAAAAGTTTAATTTTATTTTCATTCTAGGTTGACCGGATTCTCGATACACAAAGCAAGAGTTGTTTTGTATTGTTTTGTGTTGTTTCTTCTACCTCCGTTATGGTTCCTGAGTACTGTGACGCGCCCATACGCCGTTACCAGTTCCGAGAGATAGTGAGGAAGATCAAGTGGTTTAAATAAGGAGCAGATCGTATTAAAGTGAAGGAGCCTCCTACGTAGGTATGAAATCGTTTCACCTTCTTTATTGTTTTCGATTATTACTGTACAAATGGGTTTATTTGATGATTGCTTTTAAAAATTTTAAAACCTTTCCGCTGCGCAATCTGTAACCCTATGTTCCTTCAGACATAACTCAATCACAATCAACAAATGATTCACTTATGTTCAATCTATTAATTTTAGTTCATTCAACTAAAGAACTAAAATTGCACTCTTAAATAAAGATGGAATAAGTAAATGATTCTCATTCATACCCTAGACAATCTTATAGGAGATAGTGAATCCTCGTGAAGAATATCAGTAATCGCCAAGAGCTCATAAACCGCCTATAGCTCTTCAAGTTACCATATTTACTCATATGACCACACTTTGAACTTGGATATATATTATGACTTGTCTAAAAGTCATCTTTCAATAGTCACTATTTAAAACTCAACGTTAAGATTTAATATCCAAAACCACAAAGCATCCATATGATGATATTCTACTCACATTTAATAAATGGAGACATGATGTCCATATCTATAAATGAAATCCTCTATCGATTAGCAAATGAATATCACCAAACTATCGAGGATAGACTATGCTATATAATCGTACTCATTGATAGCTCAAATGATAACACTTGTAACCATAAGTGCATCATTTATCTCAAGATTAAGATAGACTCTCCGATTGTCCTGATAATGAAAAGACTTTTATCTATTGACAGTTTTAGATAAAGTATTTCATTGTGATCCAGTTCAATGCACCTAGTGCACTAGATTCTTTTACTCGAAGACCCTTCGATGATTTTAGACTCATCATTACACATTTGATCCCACTCAAATGCTAGCAAAAGAATTCTACAACTTTAACAAGATAAAGGTGCCCAACCTTTAACTTAAGCTATGAATGTTATTCAAGACTAACTAAAGAATTCTGTCTACCTCATACATATCCAAATGTACGAACAATTCTTCTTTTCTCATAGTCTTTTGACCTTATGATTATTTACTTTGACAATTATAATTATAAATGCTATAAGATTTTGTTAAAACAAAAATCACTTTATTAATATGATTAGATTGTCAAATACAACATTATACTCTTGCTATTGAGCATAATCCTAACAGTTTCAAGATTGTGTTATTGTGTTATTGTGTTTTGTGAGTTGTATTGTGGTAGATATTGTATATAGGACTTTGTTTGTCTATTTAGCCATGTCTTATGCATGCCATGTAGTCACATGATATCTAGGAATGTTTCTAACATGTTCATCAATGCCTAGATAAGCTTAAATGTCTAACTTTGCGTTTTAGCATTTTGAATATTGCACATATTCACCCTAGGTTGTTTTATCTCTTCATTTGGAGTCAATTCTTGCAATTGCCTTTGGTAGTTTGCAAGCAATGGACTAGATTCACTTTTGAAGGCCCGCGGGTAACAAAGATGGATTAGTAATCGTAGGTGTGATGCGGTCAACCTAGATTCTAATCGTATTTGCAATTAATGGATTGAGGTTCTAGTGTGGCGCACAAAACAGCCCGTGGTTTTTCCCCATGTGGGTTTCCACGTAAAAATCTTGTGTTATTTACTTTTCGCATTCTCTACACTTGATTTTTATTATTGACTAGTTGGGGTTGGCTTTGTAATCTTGATTAATCTCGAAAATTGGTAAAAAGGGATTAAAATCTATTCCCCCCCCCCTCTACATTATATTAGGACTCATTAATATATATTTTCAATAACTCATGAGAAATCCCTAAACCATCAGAAAACTCACTAATTTGGCATTTTCAAATTCCGTTTCATGATCACTCCTAATGCGACATATTTTCTTCATATCATGACCTTTTTCATTTTGAACTTGATTACAAAATTTTTTGAAGTAATCAAAAGCCTCAGTCTTGTTTCTAAGAAAATAAACCCAAGTAAACCTAGAGTAGTCATCAACGCATACAAAAGTATACTCTTTGCCATTGATGCTCTCAGTTTGAATTGGCCTCATTAGGTCCATGTGCACAAGCTCTAAAGCTCTCTTGGTAGAAATAAAAGTATTCTTTTTGTGAGACATTTTGGTTTGCTTACCTAATTGGCAAGGTTCATAAACAACCTCCAGCTTTTTACCAAGATTGGGAAGACCTTAATCGAACCAAAATTGTTATGATTTTGGCCCTCAATTCCATATCCTTTAGCTTATTTTTGAGTGTATTTTGGTGTCTAATGGCTCATTTCTAGTCAATTACAGGCATTTAGTGCATTTCAGGCAAGACATGGGATTTGGTTGCAAAATGGGCTGAAATTGTAAAAAGTGTGTGCAGATCATCCAACTTTAAAAAGGCATATCTCTCTCTTCAGATCGAATCACATTTTGGTTTACATATATTTGAAAATCCCCAGAAGTCTTCTTTCTAGCACTTTTTATGGATTGCGATTCCGAGTCTTCTACAGAAAGTTATGCCCATTTTAGTATCTACTGCGCATTCCTTGTCACAATGGCGACCCTAGGGCGAACTCAACTTTTTAGAAGCAGCGAAATGGACGTTTTTCAAGCCATTTTTGAGGGGTATTCCTGTCCTTTCATGCCCATTTCATACCCTAGCTTTTCTAACATATAAATATACCATTTTATGCTGAAAATAAAGACTCTTGATAACCAAGAAACCTCATTTCTACCATTCATAATCCCTTCATTTCTCTTCTACCTAAAACTCAACATCTAGATTACTCCACCTAAATCATTCCTCTCTTTCCATCTTCTCCACCCATTTCCTTTGTCACTTTTCATATGACTCCACCTATCTAGACACATCCTCAACACCCATTCTTTGCACAAGATTCAAGCAAGGGAGCTCAAGGAAGGATCAAGCTTACAAGAGAGACCCAAGGGTGATTTCTCTCCATTTTACTTCCTTTTCTTGTTTGTATTTATGTGTAGTTAAAACCCCCATTTTAGGGGATGATTTGAGAGACTTTTTTGGACATGAATATTTATTAAGACTTTAAATATTATGTTTGCATGATTTAAGTTTTATTTACTTTTTAATTAGATCTTGCACTTATGTGATTAAATGAGTATTGACACACTTGTTGATTACAATATGTTGTAGGATTTATTTGTGATAAAATTGATTGAGTTATTGACACACTTAATCGATTAGAGCACACAGTGAATAGGATAGGCTTTTGGAGGGATGATCAACCTTGATTGCCTAGACCATTTGATCATCACTAACTGATCCCACTGTGACCCCCTTTCCTTAATCGGTTAGGCATTGCAGTGGGAAGTTGTTTAGGGTTCATAGTGATGGTCTAAACAACACATTCGAATGAGATCGGTCATTGATTGTGTAGATAGTGCATTAAAGAAGCCATGTATGAATTGCTCATTATCCATTAGCTACTCTATCATTTCCCTAGAATTCCTATTAATTGTTTATTGAATATATCTTATCTAGATTTGTTGAGCATTTCTTTTTATTAGTTTTATTAGGTTTATTTTGTATGTATGTTTGATGGCTTGACAACCCATTCACTCATCCATTTATCTATGATTTATTTTATCGCATTTAGATTAGCTAATTAATTCAACTAATTACTCTAATTCCCTGTGGAACGAATCTTACTTTCTACTTTACTAATTTTCTATCTAAGTGGTGAAAAATTGGCTTTCAAAACGAACACATCTAAATATCATTTTGTTGAGTACCACAATGACG
The DNA here is from genome assembly GCA_954870605.1 of Acer campestre. Taxonomy (NCBI): domain Eukaryota; kingdom Viridiplantae; phylum Streptophyta; class Magnoliopsida; order Sapindales; family Sapindaceae; genus Acer; species Acer campestre. The sequence continues at coordinate 23,332,930 of OX940802.1, forward strand.
GCTCATCGGACCTCTAACAATACTATGTTTTTCAAGCCTTTTTAAGTCTTTAAAATTCATGTGTCTCAAATGTTGATGCTACAAATCAAGCTTGTTGCACTCATGTGCCATGTTGTAAATTAGAGGATCTATCTCAAGACAATAGCAATTGTCTATAAACCTTTTAACTCTTATGACAACGTTGCCCTTTTTTTCAATTATAGTGCACACATCTTTGTTATAGCTAACTTCCTTAAAGATTTCACACAAATGAGTGATGCTTATTAAGTTAGCTTATAACCCATCAACATACAAAGTATTGCGAAGTTTAGGCAATCCGGAGATATATATATAGTTCCCTTGCCTAGAACTTGCTTTTTGGTGCCATCACCAAAAGTGACCCATCCTCCATCCTTTAACACAAGATTCTTAAAGCTAGAAATCTTTGTTCCTGGTCATGTTCCTAGAGCAACCGCTATCTAGGTACCAAGAGTAGGAGGAGTTGGCATGCAAAGCATATTGTGCAACTAGACTTTTAGGTGTGTTTTTTCTAACCCACGCACTCTTCACAATACGCCTCTCACTCTTACCACTATCATCCTTTGACTCAATGTTAGATTTTTTAACATGCACCTTAACCTCATTGGTCACATTTTCAAAAATATCAAACAAAGCATTATCAACTTTCTTATGTATAGTAAAGTGAGGCACAACACAAGATTTAGCAAGCAAGTCATCAACAAGTTTCTTTACAACATGCTTTTCCAAGGTCTGCCTAGGTCTAGTGCTAAATCCATACATGGATGATTGCCTAGGACCATTCAAAAGACATCATGAAAAACATTATCAAGTTTGCATTTCCGAATATATTCAAAGCACCTAGGTCGAATATGTCCTATCATATTACAATGAAGACAAATATGTATGAATTTGAGAAATTTACCATTTGCATTTGCTTCCAAAGCATTTGGTCTTCTCACAATTTTACCTCTTTGAAGTGCAACCCTTGATGCTCCAACTTTTGCCTTTGAGGTTGATGCTTTTTGAATTTGATCTTGTTGTGATCTTTCATTTGAGATCCTTGTTGATGTAGAGGCACCTACTATAGTTTTCATTGTTTTACCTTGAGAGAGAGTACCTACATTTGATTCAATACTTGCTTTGACAAAAATAGATTTGTTAGATGAAGGAGTTTCCTTCTCATTGATAAAACCCAAACCTCTTTTGTCACATGATGCTTACCACTTTTAATGATGGATTCTACCTTGTTAGAACTAGATGACATCTTGTGAATCATCCTACTTGCCTCATCAAGCTTATCATTAAGCATCCTATTTTTAATGGCATATTTCTCTAAGATGTCATCACTTTTCCTAACATCTTCATGTGATTTATTTAGCCATTGTTCATACCTTTTCTCTTGATTTAAGTGTTCATTAAGTTTGGCTTTAAGCATGTTTTCTAGCCTCTTAGCACTAACAAGAGAACTATCCCTTTGCTCAATTTCTTTCTTCAAGATGCTAAGTCTATCATTGCTATCTTTTAAGTTCATTTCTAGACTTAAGATTTTGTCTTTAAGTTCATTGAACTCTTTTAAGCCTACACCATGATTATCTAGCTTCTTATTGAGGGACACATTGACTTTAGATAAGTGTTTATTTTCAAGAATAAGATCATTGATCTTTTTCTCTGCCAAGTCAATAGGTTCAACAAAAGAAGCCACATAGGAACACACTTCATTAATCATGACTATCACAAATAAAACAAAAACACTATAAAGAAAGGGTCAATCCAAGTGCGTCTAGACACCCGCTCTGATATCAAATGAAATTCCCTTAAGCAATAGTGTATAATATACCTAGAGGGAGGGGGGGGGGGGGGGGGGGGGTGAATAGGTATAGGCCCAAAATATTCCAATATTCAAAATATGCGGATTACAAGAATGAAATATACACTTGATATGATTTAACAATCGTATAGTATGAATCAATACATATGAAAATCAATATACAAAAGATACAATCAATATATGAAATGGAAGATAATGAAAAGTAAATCGAAACTTGACACAATAGTTTTTACGTGGTAAACCTCAAAGAGGAAACATCCACGGGTTGATACCATAACCACTGGCAAAGCAAATCCACTATATGAAAAGGACTTACACACTCAAGGCTATCAACACAATGATATCCACCCTAAGCTATCACCTCCTAATCTACCTCGGGCTAGTGAACCACTTAGCCTACTCCCTATCCAAGTTGTGTCCTACACCTTTAGGAAGCAACTTCCTGTCCAAGGCTCTTAAGCCTCTAGGAAGATTTCCTTGCTTAGCAATCTAGATTGTAAGGATTCCCATTATTGATTGGCTTATTTCATGGACAAACCACAAGTTGGGGTTTGAAATGTAAGGGTAGATTAGGTGATTGGAGACCAACATTGAAGGCCCTCTTCAAGACCTCAAGGTGACGAGCACTCCAAAGGTATATTTCTAGTGCTTAGTTTTCATTGAAGAGATCTAGAAGCACACACACACTTAGCATACTTGCATATGTGTGCATACTCTTCACATGTCACATTACACACTAGCACTTTGATTGATTATATCTTGTTATGTGTTTTTCTGTCTTGTAATTCGTTTCCCGAATATGTTCGGAAATGTCCGCGCTTGCACGATTATGTGTTTGGGTTTGTGCGAAGATCACCTTCGGAGAATGCCCTTGGCTTCTCCTTTGGTTTCACCTTCAGTGGTGAAACGGTGGTTTGATCGGCGGCCACGACCGTCGAATGGAAACCGCCGTTTGATTCTAGAGATCTCTGGATTGGATCTGCGGTTATGATCGGCGGCCAGGCCACCGAATCAAAACCGTCGAGTTAGACCTGATGCATTTATTATTCTCGGGTTATGTTCGGCGGTTTAATCGGCGGCCTGGCCGTCGAATGAAACCGCTGAATTGGATATTTTTAGGTTGGTTTCTTTTTGGGTTTTGATTGGCGGTTTCGATTGACCGCCGAATCTGGTCGCCGAATGATCCCCTGCTTCTCGGGTTCAATTCGGCGGTTAAATTCTGCGGCCATGACCGCAGAATGAAACCGCCGATCGGTGATTTCAAGGGCAATTTTGTCTTTTCACGTGCCCTGTTCTTGATGTCTATAAATATCATACTTTCTCATTTCTCTAAGCCAGTTCTCTGATTTCAAAAGAACCCTAAACTTCAAAAAGAGAAAATTGAGAGAAAAACAATCAAGAACTCATTTTTATACACTCCAAACCATTCTCATATGCATCTAAATATCATCTAGCATTTTCTAGCATAGTTAGGATGCTTGCTTGCATGGGTTTTGCTCAACACACATCCTTTGGTATGTTATTCACTAATCTCATCTAAGCTTAGTGTTTTATTTATCAAAGAAATCTCTTATATTATTTGTATGCTCTTAGAATATATTCTAGATACAAAATAGAGATTGTTGTGTTGACATGTTTGAGTGTTGTATTTTGATAGCAACATCTAGGTTATTTTATCTATGATTTGCTAAGCTTTATGACATGTCATTTAGCTATTGACATCTAGGATTGCATTTACTGCTATCTAATCATTCTAGATAAGCATCTAAGGTTACCTAGCTTTATTTGCTCATTGAATATCATTATATATTCACATAGGTTGTTATCTCTTCATTGAGAAGTAAGTCTTGCGTGTAGCTTCCGGGATTAGATTGCTTAGATCGCAAGCAATTGGACTAGGTTCACTTATACCGGGATTAGGTAGGTGTGTGATTATATTCTGGGATTAGGTTGTAATCATTTAACACATTTAGTGGATTCGAGGTTCGAGTGTAGCACACTAAACAGCCTGTGGTTTTTCCCGTGAGGGTTTCCACGTAAATATCAAGTGTCTTTTATAATTCCGCACCATATAACACTTGTTATTGTTTTGACTAGTTTGGGGCATTTTCGTAAATTTACTAAACGTGAAAATTGGGTAAGAATTGGTAAAATCTATTCACCCCCCCTCTAGATTATTATTATATCACACCGTGTTATTTGTTTCATAGATCACAAAGATCCTAGTCAAGCTTCCCTAGCTCAACCCTCTGGAGTACCAAACTCCTTGCTAAGACTTTTGCTTGGCTATCCGGAACACATTCCAAGCCAAGTCTTCTTGCTCAAATTAAAGCTTCACTCACTTTAACAAGAGACTTCAACCTTTCCACAAGGCAATGATCTAGGTGATGCAAATGATGCAAATCACAATTAAATAAAGCAAGATGATCAATCAAGCTCTATGAACATGCTTACAGATATTCTAGGATATGCTTTCAATAAACAATCACAAATGTACCTAGAAATCAAAGCATGTGAATCAATAAGAACAAGTCAAGAATATTCAATATTTCACACAAAAATTCTTTGTTCTTAGATCATGAAATTAAACCTAGAAAATATCATGAGGCACATCATATATATCATTTCTAGAATCATTCTCAAGATTAATCAAGTGTAGCTAAATATGTTCAAATGAGATCACAAGGCTAAAACTCAACAATCAATCAATCATACAAACCTAGAATGTGAACTAATATCATTCTTAACACATTTCATCTATCAAGTAAGAAGATTAAAAGAGATGATCAAAAGAAAAAGTGAGAAGAAGTTTCACATACAAAGACGAACCTCAGACTGAAATCTGCTCTCAGTGAAAAATCACAAAGTCACTTGGCTCTGAAAATGCTTGGAGGTTTGTATCTCTCATCAATACCAATATTTTTTGCTTTTGAATCAAGTGATTTGGAGTTGAAATGAGAAAGTTATGATTGAAACAAGATACCAAAAATCATGAAGAAATTCTGCACTTCTTTCTTTTTCAATTTTCTTCAAGTTATGTTCGGAGAGAAGGATGAGAGTATTTAAAAGAATTCAAGAGAGGGAAAAATGGACCAACCAGCTGCAGCCACATCACCATCCATGTGTGGGGTGCATGTGGCACACGTGGGCAGAGGAGATCTCTGGCCATGTGCCACACGTGCTCCACACATGGCCTCTTTTGCTTGGCCTTTGGCCAAGCAAGCTCCTCTTGCGCTCTTCAGCCATATTCGGGCCTTCGAACTCTGATTTTGAATCCATCCTAAGATACTAATCATGACTCCTTCACACAAAATGAAGACTATGAAACTTTGACAAAAAGGTTGAGAATTCATCTCAAAAAATGACAACGAATACAACTCAACGAATGAGAATGCAAAGTAGCGTAGCTACATCGTTTGGACTCGAAACCTAATGAATGAATAACCGAAATGACCAGGAATCAATAAGGAATCATAAAAGATCATGTTCAAGACCAAAATATAAGAAACACAAACAAATAAACACATTGTCACACAAGCATGCCATATCCAAGCGATAGTCATAAAACATGCAATTCTACAATGTTTGTCAATATGAGAATAATGCATGTGCATACTTAAATGAGTGTGAATGTGTTATACCAAATGTTTGCACAATGATGCAGGGACACACATGTATGAATTGTGTGTGTGTGTGTGTGTGTGTGTGTGTGTGTGTGTGTGCGCGCTTACGCTTTGCAAAAGGAAGAAGAATCTTGATACCTTAGCATCCAAGTAAGCGATTTTCCTTTTGAAGAGGATATTTGCATGAGAAGTTGTTTTTCTCCTTTGAAGCTTCTTTTCACCAAGAATCACCTAAGAAACTAACCATTACAAATAAAGAGTGTTTTGCAATGGAATCAAACCAATATAAATCAAGGATCTTACATAAAAATTAAAGAGTTTTCTCTTTTGTCATCCATTTTCAGTACCCAGCACGGGTCAACGAATTTGAAGCCTGATATTCTGGCATCCATTCTTAGATCAACAGAATATTGGTAGCTTCTTTTTGAATTTTTCTTGCGAGTTTTTCTTGTAGACGCTTTTGTGGAGGGAAAAAAGTTTGTATGCGGCGAAAGTGAGACTAAAAAGAAGTTTAGTATATTTAAAAAAAAAATCATATTTGAACCTTAACCCTTTAATTAATTAAACATATACTACTATAGATATCATACCTTCATCGTGTGATCCAATTGACGTTGTGTCGACAGTAATCCACTAGATCTTCCAATCCAATCACGAACGTAAATCACCTAGGAGTGTGGTCTCCCTTCTCTTTAAATTGTGTACCTGAGAATGGATAACAAAAACTTTTTATGTTCTTCGTTAGTCACAATAAATTCCAAAAGATTACAAAGAATGTTGGTCACTTTTGAATTCACAATCGTTAGATTGAAACTCGCATGAACCTTATTCGAAATTGTGCATAAAACCTTTTGGTGTAAAAGTTACTAGTGTACTATCGAAATAAGAACAATCTTTTCTCTTAATCTCTCTTGGCCGAATTCTCTCACTAGTCTAAGAGATGGATTTTATTTTTTCTCTCTAGCAAAAGAAAATAATTCTTAATTGTAAAAACCTAGAGGTGGCCGAATTCTATCCCTCTCAATATATATGGACCGAATTTTTTTGTCTAAAAAATTTTAGGGTTGCCGAATTCCCTCTTGTGTAAACAAAGTGGTCACCAAAATCCTTTTCCAAAAAGGAATTGTGTTTCCACAAAAGACTTCTATCAATCTTCTTAGAATTCAAACCATAGTCCAACTCTTTAGTGTATTTGTGACTATATAAAAGACTTCCTAATTTAACTAGATAAATAAATCCCTTATTTATCTACTTATCAAATATAGTTTTTTATATTTACTATACTACTACTAATAGTATAATACTAGGAAACATATTTCCTAATCAGAAAAAGGATTTTGATTCTTAATTAAATAATTAATTTTTTTAAAAAAAAGATTTTGATTCTTAAAAAGTGACAAAAAGCAACAAAACACCAAGAGCCAGGGAAAACAACCCCAAACAAAAAGAGGCACGCAGGCCACACCAAAAAGAAAAAGAAAACATCAAGAAAAACGAAAAGACTCGCGGCCCATGCAGTCATTGCCAACTAAAGAAGAACAGAACGGCGGCGTAGAAAACCACCAAGAATCAGCCTGAAGCTCCAAAGCATGCTTAGAAAGCACATCTGCAACTTGATTCCCCTCCCTAAAAATATGTGAAACCTGAAAATCCATATGTGAGATTTGGAAGATGCAGCGCTGCCATGCCTGACGAACCCTCCAAGGAACCAACTCAGAACGAGAAGAAAGAAGTTGAACCACATAAGAAGAATCACTCTTAAGCCAGATTCGATGCCACCCATACTTCCAAGCAAAATTAATGGCCAATGAGGCCGCCAGAAGCTCGGCCTCAAAAGTGAAAACCTGACCAAGAGGAATAGCAAAGCAACCCTTCACAAAGGTTCTACAGTTCCGAAAGATACCACCACAAACACCAACCCCTGGAGAGCCTATAGCAGTGCCATCAGTATTCATTTTGATCCAACCGGGGGCCGGAGGCGACCAAACCACACTCTTGATAACCGGGGCTTTAGAAAGGCGACCCTGAAAACCAAATTGACGAAGAATCAAAAGGTCGTCCATACAGTTACGCATACAACCAATCTCCAGGCGATTAGCCTCTGAAACAGCACACCAGACCAAAGAAAGGACAGATCTAAAGTCCACCGACTTCCCTTCAAAGATACACTGATTATGAGTAGTCCACACCCCCCATATCACTGCATGGATAGCCACTTTCCATAAAATCCTGACCTATTCACTAAAGGAAACCGACATGGCCTGCAAGAAGAATGATTGCCAAGTTTCGGTAGAGACACGTCGCTGGAAAGTCGAGAAAATCACCTCCCAAAGAGCAACCGCCAGGGGACAATGAAGAAAAAGATGATCTGCAGATTCACTACTAACCCTACAAATACTGCAACGAGAAGTCAACTGGAACCCAGACCTACAAAGGCGATTCTCAGTAGAAAGCCTGTTCCACATCAAACGCTAGGTCAAAGCTGAGCGAGAGGGGGGAATAAAACGGGACCAAACATCTCTCCACCAAACAACCTGAGGAATATCACGGAGAAACTGGGAATAAGCAGCCTTGCAAGAAACACGACCATCCCGAGAATTAGCCCAAACCAAAGAATCCACAACAGGAGAAATTACAATACGATCAATCCGAAAACACAGATCCAGAAAGCGTGCTTGGAAACAATCGTCTAGCACCCATCTACCTTGATGAATAAAATCCGAGAGCCTCGCTCGGAGCGGATTAGCTAAATAATTAGGAATCCCTAAAAGATCCAAAATGGGAACCCCCAACCAATTATCCCGCCAAAAGTCCCTCTGAGAGTTCTCGCCAATCAGCCACATACCTTCCTTAAGAAGGGAACTATAATTAGACCGAAGAGAGGACCAAATCGAGGAGGTGACATACCCTCCATGAGGCTTCTGCAAATGCCTGAGATACCTCTCCCGAAGAAAAGAGAAAGCAAAACCATCAGAGGACATAAACTTCCAAGTGAATTTTCGCAATAATGAGTCATTCAGCAACCCAATATCTTTCAGACCAAGACCACCTTGAGAGTAAGGCCTGCAACAATGATCCCAAGCAACCCGAACCAACTTAGTCTCCTTACAGGAACCAGTATATAAAAAGTTTCTCAACTTGCGGTTAATAAGTGACAGTAAAGAAGAAGGCCACTTGTAAATCATGAAAGAGTGCACAAATGAACCAGTGATGACTGACCTGATCAGAGTAGCACGACCGGCCAGAGAGAGAGACTTGCCCTTCCATTTAGCGAATTTAGACAAGATCTTATCCGCAATAGGGCGTAACACTGCTTTTCGAGGCTTACCCTGAAACAAAGGGACACCCAAATAAGAAAACAGAAGATGCCCAATCTGCATACCAACCAAAGACGGCAAAATACCAATCCGAGAGGGGGAGATAGAAAATCCGAAATAAATCGAAGACTTACCCCAGTTAACCAACTAGCCTGAAATATCCCCATAATCTACAAAAGCACCCATGATATGTTTTAGATTCTTTTGAGTGCCTCTGCAAAAGATCAAAACATCATCTGCATAGAGCAAATGAGTTGGAGCCAAAAAACCCCTTGGGGAAGAAATCGGCAGAATCTGAGAAGAACCCACCAACCTTGTTAATAATCTACTAAGGAAATCCTCTGCAATACCAAACAAAAGCGGAGAGAGCGAATCTCCCTGACAAACCCCTCTAGAACAACCAAAATATCCCTCTGGGACCCCGTTCAAAAGAACTAAAAGCCTAGACGAATGAAGAATACTGTCCATCCAATCCACAAAAACAAAAGAGAACCCAAAAGCCTAAAACACTCTGCAAAGGAAAGACCAATCCAAGGTGTCAAAAGCCTTACGGATATCAATCTTCATGGCCAAGTTACCCCCATAGCACTTCTTCTGCAACACATTCACACAATAAATAATTAATTAATATATTAATTAATTCCCATTTAATTAAATAATAAAATAAACAATATAATAGGCTAATAAAATCAACCTTGCCGCCCATGACCAATACATGAGTCATATATTGTTTTTTTAATTTTATTAAATCCATTTGGACTTTAATAAAAAGTCCACATATGAACTAGACCTATTCTTACTAAAAGAAACAAGCCCACATGTCTTTTATTAATATATTAATATAATTAAACAGCCCATTAAATAAATAATGTGCAAATTATATTCTTAATATATTAAATACAATTCTAGATAGACCCATAAATAGTCCAGTAGAATATATTAAGTGATTTATGCAAGTCTGTGTGGATTGAGGATCTTGGCGGGCCTATCTAAATTTAAGCTCCAATAGACATAACTCAATCACAATCAACAAATGATTCACTGATGAGCGTCGTTTGTGTATTCAACAAAATGATATTTAGATGTGTTCGTTTAGAAAACCGATTTTTCACCACTTAGATAGAAAATTAGTAAAGTAGCAAGTGGGATTCCTTCCACAGGGAATTAGAGTGATTAGTTGAATAAATTAACTAATCTAAAAAAAATGCAAATAAAGTAAATCATAAAAATATGGATGAGTGAATGGGTTGTCAAGCCATCAAACATACATGAAAAATAAACCTAATAAACTAATAAAAGAATACTTAACAAATCTAGATAAGATAAATGGAATTAACAATTAAGAGAATAGCTAGGGAATTAATGGGATCACAAATGAATTACGGGAAATGCTTATCAAGCTACTTTAGTGAACGGATCTCATAAATGTTAACTAATTGATTTCTAAAATGTGTTTAGACCATTATTATGAACCTTAAACAACTTCCCACCGCAATGCCTAACCGATTAAGGAGAGGGGGTCACGGCGGGATCGATTTGTTACAATTAATGGCTTAGATTATCGTGGTTGATATACCCTCCGACAATCTATCCTACTCACTATGTTCTCAATCCATCAAGGTTGTCAATCCAATCAAGATTATATAACAAATTATCCTAAGCAAGATTATAATCAACTAGTGGGTATACATGTCAATTACATAATGCACAGAATCTAATTATAAAATGAATAGAACACAAATAGAGATTAAAAATATATTAAAGCTTAAGCAAATCCCAATCCAAATGTTCTCATATCAAAACCCTAGAAAGGGGATTTAATTACACATATTACAAACAAAGGGAAGGCAAGTAAAAGATTAGGAAATCACCCATGGGTCTCCTTTTGTAAGCTTGATCATTTCCTTGCCTTTGATGCTCCTTGTGTAAAGAGTGGATGATGAGGATGTGTCTAGATAGGTGGAGTCAAATGGGAAGTGACTAAGGAGATTTGTGGAGAAGATGGGAAGAAAAGGAATGATTAGGGGAGGTAATTTAGATGTTAAGTTTAGGTAGGAGAGAAAATGGAGAGAAAAGGAATGGTGGAGAAAGGAGGTTTCTTGGTGGTCAAGAGTTGTCCAAAAGAGGAAAAATGTGATGAATTTATAGGATTTTCAAATTAGGTCTCGAGTGGCAAATTACCAAAACACCCCCTGACCATGGCACATTACTTACCATTTAGTCCAAAAGAGGGGGTCATTGTGTAATTTGCCCCACCAATCAGAATTGCACAGTAAGGTTGTCGCTGTTTTGGCATTAATGGTGACCTTAGGGATGCAAATGGCGAAGCAATCAGGTGCCAAAACAACTCCCTGTCGCTATGGCGACCTCGGAATACAAACCGCGACCTCGATTTACGCGGTTTGGTCGCGATTTGGGCTTGGGGGTGACTAAGGGCATTTTTAGGCATGAGAGGGGCTGTCGGATTCCGGTCGATTGGAGGGCCGGAAGTTGAACGACCGGAGAGCCGTTCGTGTGGCCGTCCGATTGCCACCGGTTTGGGCCGATGGTAGGTCGGAATTAGGTGGATTCTGGCCGGCGGCGTGATTAGGGCATGAAGGAGAAAAATAGGTCTGCACGTTGACTGAAGGAAGAAGAGAATGAATAGTGAGTATGGGGTGCATTCAGTAGAGAATGGGGTGCACACAGTTGATGGGTCAGGTTTGGGTGTGTCATGGACTGCAGCAATTGGGACGCGTATTTGGGCCATCTGATTTTGGGCCTATCCACTTAGTGAAACGCACCGTTTCACTTTTGGGCTTCACTTGGGCTCGCGCATTGGGCCACGTTTGCATGTGGGCTGCACCTGATCCACTCTTCACTAAAACGCACCATTTCATCCGCTGACGTGGCGCGCGCTGACAGGTTTGCGTGGCAAATTGCAATTCAGCCCCTGTATTCTTCAAAATTCTCGATAACTTCAATTATTCCTCCAATAATTACACTTTTACCCCTCTTTCACCAAAATTACTCCAATGCCCCTGAACTCTATAAATTCCTGAAAATACTTAATTTACACCATTAAATCACTGGATAATGCCCGAGAATCAAACAAAAGGAGAAGGAAAAAGGGGCCAAAATCATACCAATTTTGGTTCGATCATTCACTTAGGTTCAATCTATTAATTTTAGTTCATTCCACTAAAGAACTAAAATTGCACTCTTAAATAAAGATGGAATAAGTAAATGATTCTCATTCATACCCTAGACAATATTGTAGGAGATAGAGAATCCTCGTGAAGAATATTAGTAATCGCCAAGAGCTCATAGACCGCTTATAGCTCTCCAAGTTACCATATTTACTCATATGACCACACTTTGAACTTGGATATATATTATGACTTGTCCAGAAGTCATATTTCAATAGTCACTATTGAAAACTCAACGTTAAAATTTAATATCCAAAACCTCAAAACATCCATATGATGATATTCTACTCACATTTAATAAATGGAGCCACGGTGTCCATATCTATAAATGAAGTCCTCTATCGATTAACAAATAAATACCACCAAACTATCGAGGATAGACTATGCTATATAATCGTACTCATTGATAGCTCAAATGATAACATTTGTAATCATAAGTCCACCATTTATCTCAGGATTAAGATAGACTCTCCGATTGTCCTGATAATGAAAAGACTTTTATCTATTGACGGTTTTAGAAAAAAGTATTTCATTGTGATCCAGTTCAATGCACCCAGTGCACTAGATTCTATTACTCGAAGACCCTTCGATGATTTTAGACTCATCATAACACATTTGATCACACTCAAATGCTAGTAAAAGAATTCTACAACTTTAACAAGATAAAGGTGCCCAACCTTTAACTTAAGCTATGAACGTTATTCAAGACTAACTAAAGAATTGTGTCTACCTCATACATATCCAGATATACGAACAATTCTTCTTTTCTTGTAGTCTTTTGACCTTATGATTATTTACTTTGACAATTATAATTATAAATGTTATAAGATTTTGTTAAAACAGAAATCACTTTATTAATATGATAAGATTGTCAAGTACAATATTATACTCTTGCTATTGAGCATAATCCTAACATTTCGCTACATCAGTTTGGTATCAAAGCCAGGTCCGCTCGAGATGACATCGACATGGTGCCGAAGAGAAGTCCACCAAATCAGATCCTTTTAGACAGAGCCTATGAATGTAGTTGCTAACACAGTTGGAGCAACAGGTTACGCACTTAGCGGAGCAGATTGCTACGTTATTGGCCAACCAAAACCCGTTCCAGGGTCTAAACCCTAATTCGGGTAGTTACAGTAAGTTTGAAGAAAGTGACGAGGAGGAATTAGATCCTTCATTGTTCTATGATGATATACATCTATCAGAGGAAGTTTTTGTTGATTTTGATCTACCACCAGTTTTTGATGAAGAGATATTTGAAAAAGAGTCCATGAGTAATTTGGGATTTATGGATTGTTTTTATTAATCACACGTTTCTCACTTTAAAGATTCATCGGTATATCTTTTGTTGTCAAAAGTGATGATTAATGAATTTGTTTCATTCTATTGGAGCGGTTGGATGGACTTCATGACAAGAATCGAAGGATTTAAAGTTTGTTATACACGATATAAGTTGTTAGCACTCAAAATTTTTATGCAGGTTTGTGGGATAAAGGTAGTCAAAATTCGAGGACGAATTTTCTCCAACATGAAGAGAATGATGCAGGAGAGATTATCAAAGATATTGTTGAAGATTTTTTATTTTAAAATTATTCTTGTAATTAATACATAATTACATATTATTTTATTTCCATTTATTATATATTTAACTAGTTTACAGACCCGTGCGATGCACGGGTTTTGATAAAAACTATTATCCTTCTTTATGGATGAATATTACAACAATACTATTTTATAAAATTTACATGATTTAAATGAATAGATCACAGTGTTGCCACGTCATTTGAACACCAAATTTGAACAACGTAGTATTAATCATATTACAAACCCAAAAAATATATATACTTACATTTCTATTCATTATGAAAAAAATAAAATAAATAAAATAAATAAATAAATAAATAAATAAATTCTTCCTCAACTATCTTCCTCTTGAATAGGTTTCATCGAGAACAAAAAAATATGAAACAATACATGTTAACTTGATTGCAAAAAGCCTTAATTGCAGTGAATAATCACTTGAATAGGTTTCATAGCCTTTGGTATGTTTCTTACATCTCTTGTGGAGAGTAGCTGCATCATTTTCAAAAACCTAAAAATCATTTTCACGGAAAAATAAACAATCACCTATCTTTAGAGCTTATTGCAGAGGGTTTATACAAATAGCAGACTTAAGATTATTTACAATTCAATCGGAAAAACAAATTTATAGTATGAAAACCCGCTTCAAAACTTTGTGATAATTAATATTCCATAACAAAGTATTGAAAATTTCAAAATTCATTGAATAATCATATATACTTGAAATTTCAATAATCAGAAACAGGGAACCAAATGTATTAGCATGCATGATTATGCATTTAATAATAATGGATGCATGGAATGAATTTGATATCACAATTTTATGGGATTTGACCAATAAATTTAAAGCCACGATTAATATTTTTTTTTTTTTTTAAAAAAAAGAAAGCAATAATAAATTAACAGCTAAGACAACCAATTAATACCTGAAAGCCCTCACGACGAAACGTTGCTATTTATGAGTAACATTTTTTTTCTCAGTCAAGCGGCTATTTATGGAAATGCTGAGGAAGGGGAGAGGACATTATCATTGGGTAATGATGTGATTAATAGGTATTATAAAAGAATTTGAATGGTTTTTGAGCTGATCTAAAACACATTAAAATTAAATTCTGACAATAAACAGAATCCATGCTATGACACATTTATATGTTAAGATACATAATCAAGGGCTCTACCCAGTAGAGAAATAACTGGTATCCAACAATTCTAATTCAATAGAAATATGATATTTTCTATGTATGCTCTTGTTCCCAGTTGGGTAGATCCACATTTTTCCTGTCATAGCAAATCACATGTTAGTGAAGTCCATATATAATATTAAAATGGTGAGAAAGTACAACATTTATAGCCTCCAGAGTTTAACCTCAAAATCATCTGAGCAAAATATCTATATCGAAGCTTTAGAAAATGACGAGAAAGACTCAATTTTGAACAGGCAATGGCTTGGTGAAGCATGTCTTCATAAAATAAAATTAAGAGATTCCAAATTCTTATGATAATAAAAAAAGAGATAAATATTAAAATGGAAGCTGAAGAGTGAAGACATACCTTTTAATAATATTGCGTATGTAGCCATTTTGAACCAGAGAATAGAAGATGAAAGAATGAACTTATATAAGACTTGTAATCAGCTATTAAATGCTAGGTGATAAAGAGGGTAGCTTCGGTTTCAATCCCCATTTTTCACGATCTTCAATCTTCTTCTTTCTTAATTGTTACAAAGAGAATTTGAATGGTTTTTTAGCTGTATATATAAACTATAAAATGCATTCAATAACTTCACCAGAATTTAAGGCCATCACTATTTAGAAAATAATAACATTTAAATCCAAAGCTCCCTCACGACGACATGTGGCATTTTGAAACTCTATTATATTTATATATATATATATATATATATGATTAGGTGTTTTTTCCTTTTTTGATTAGAATTTGTTTTTAGGTTTTATTCGGGATTTTTCCCGATTTCGTTTAAGATCTTTCGGATTCTAGGAGATTTCGAATTTGTTTCCTTTAAATAGATTGTATTAGGGTTTAGAGAATCAGTTGTTGAATTAATAAAAATGAAAGAGTTTTCTCTTTTATCATCTATTTTCGGTACCCTGCGCAGGTCAACGAATTTGAAGCCTGATATTCTAGCATCCGTGCGCAGATCAACAGAATATTGGTAGGTTGCTTTTTGAATTGTTCTTGCGAGTTTTTCTCATTAACGCTTCCGCTACATCAACCCATAACCTCGTTATTATCATTAATTCATGATTTGTGATTATGGTATTTACTAAAACGATTAGAAATCAAGTTACTTGTACCCCACACATAACTTTTTAACTAAAAGCATTAGAAAATGGACTAGTTGTCGCTGTATGGCTACAGCTTTTGGTGTGGTGGGTGCAATCAATGACACAAGTGATTGTATGTGATTAGCTATTTGGATCGAATGGTTGTAATATGAGTGAGCAAGGTAGCAGAACCAGGTTTACCAAAGTGTTTGCCAACGTTAACACGTATGATCACACGACTACAAAGCTCCCAGAGGCAGAACAAAGTCACAACAGTTAAAACTCATTAGGGGGGGGGGGGGGGGGGGGGGGGGGGGGTGGTGGGTGGTGTGATCATAGATGCAGTTAGTATTATTTGTACTTAGAAATTGTAGCCTCTTGGGCAAACATGCCACCGGTTAAAAAAATTAATGTTCGCACAAATTTGTCTCATCGTTTTCATGTGGCGTGCAACAAGGGTTTTTTGACTTTATATGCTTTGTAACAAGCAAGCAAGCAAAGCTCCCAGAGGCAGAACAAAGTCACAAAAGTTAAAACTCATTAATTCCCTGCTTGGGAAGCAGCACTTAATCATAATGCTAAGGATTTCATTTGTTTCGTATACACAAATGATTATACATTTCTTACAAGGTCAATGTCTTAATCGGAAAATCTGCATTTACTACAACCACGTCACGTACACCTGGTGAGAATGCAGGTTCCATTAACATTACACAGAGACGACATCAGCAACAAAGAAACCAGCTACTTGATTACTATTTACAGACAGGGCCAGCTTGCTACTTTGTCTTTAAATATGATAAGGATCAATTTGGGACAACTTTTAGGGTTTTTGAAGGTTTTGTTGCCTCTCAGACCCAGAAAAAAACAGTGAAGCTCGGCTGCACCCATGTCTTAATCGGAAAATGTTAAATAACTAAAAAGAAACAAAACAACACCACATCATTCCACATAATCAAAGCTACTTCACAAAAGAGTGTCAAAGCATATTCTGCATAAGCATTAGCGCTTACACATAGTTAAACATAACAAGACACATGAAACCATTAAGACTAAATTAATCCTAAAGCATTAATCAGACCTTACAATTACTATATGTCCAACATTAATCCACCCCAAGCTACAACATGTTATCGGCCTTTGTGGGCAGTCTCCTGAAGAAACTCAAAGCACAACAAGGCAATTTGCTCCTGAAGCGTGGTGGCCTCAGCACATAAATCCCCCACAAAGCCAGCACCACCTTAAGTGGCACAACATAGAACCCAACAGCAGCAAAAAGGCAGAAAATCACAAACAAGAATGTAGCTCTTGGGTCTCTCCAAATCAGCAATGCTTGAAATCTTTCGCCCTGTGATGCCATGTCCCCAACCACAGTTTGAATCCTTCCCGCCACGCTCCTTAGCCGATCATACCTCATTCTAACAATGTCTGCACTCCTGTTTGTAGGGAACGAATCGAATTCCTCATCCAATTCATCAGGGTAGACACTCTCAGCTTGAGAGAGCCTCGTATCCATGTGAGGTGGGTTGCGTGGTCTGGACCTGTATCGCCAAAGTCCCACAAATGACAGGGAGCACAACACTGTAGGGATTATGAGCTCAGGCATTGTAACCAGAATGAGGAAAAATGCCACAAACAGAGTTGAGTAGACTGGTTTGTGCCAGTTGCGGATAGACTCAATCCCACGGCCCACGGCAACAAGACCAGATATCACATTCATTACCCTAAAAAAATTAGCCTTGCTTCTTCTCATGCTCCACATATGAGAGTCATGATCAAGCATATACTCCACCACCTCTCGCCCCAATGGTGGCTCAGCCCGGTTAAGGCGTGACGACACCACATTCATTGCTTGGTACCTCAAGCTCTCCAATTGATTCACACTCAAAGGATGCACATAATGCATCTTTGGTAGCATTGGCATTGTGTACATATGTAACATATTACCTATACTAGCACACGAAAACCGCACAGCTAAATGAAGCTCACCCATTTTCTTCACACCTGTAGGGTGCAACATAAGAAGCGGGTATGAGTGAGTGTAAACTCGATCAGATTCAAGCGTTGACAGCCTGATTCTAACTTTTCCAATACGAAAATCACGAGCACCAGCATTATTAATCAAGCTCTTATCAAGCCTGCAATTATCAAACACCCCAACTGTGATAACCGTACAAGGATCAAAAACTTCCCAAGTATACTGCTCATTCCATTTCGGAGACAAAGTATCAACCACAGTTCGGGTTCTCACCCATTTCTGGCCATACTTTGCAACACAATAAGCGTCAACAGATCCTCCTTTCCCCTCTTTGATCTTCATTGGCATAAGCCCTGTTGCACCCAAAATGCCCATTTCAAGAACACCAATCTGAGGCTTCCATAGTTGTTTCGCTGTTGGCTTCACATCACTGCTATACATTGTTGCTTCATCAAGCACATGGTAACCCCCATCAAGAGAGACCCTAAGATGAATTCTAGACCCAAATCTTGTCATCATAACTTTTGACTCTGCAGAGTTTCCAAAATGATTATCAAGATTAAACCACCTGGAAATCACTTGTTTATCATCAGTTCTTCTCTCAATAGCACCCACTGGAAGCATAACTCTGCCTACAACCTCATCTCTACCCGGTCCAACACGATCCTCAACTGAAATCAACACATAATCCTCGAATGGCTCTGCAACCACGAAAAGCAAATCGTCTTCCCAGAAAGGATTTGACAGGCTCCTTGTTGCACTGGGTGCTGCCATTCTAGTCCTCAAAACCTGATTCCCCACCTGAACTTTCGCAAAGAGCTCCGGAAACCTCATCATCACAGAGCCTTTCTCGCCTGGGATAATATCTTGAGCTTCAATAACAGAGACTCTCAAATACCAAAGCTTTGGAGATAAATAAACTTTGGATTTGAGAGAGCAAAGCCCATCCAAATGCACATTTGCTGTTTTCGAATGCCATGCCTCTGCAAATGCCTCATCTGCTTGAGTCCCATACCATATTGAAACCATAACCTCTCCTCCTCTGGCCTTGTCACCTTTTTTGTCTTCCATTCTATACCATTGCGGTGCTAATTGACTGTCCGGAGGTACCCTTCTCGGAACTTCGTTTAAATCAAACCAAACCCTCCCCAAGAAGTCGTCTTTGTTGCTTTCTTTGACAAAAATCTCCGCCATTGACGACTGTATACAATCCTTTGAAAAGGCGAAAACTTGGTCCCACTCTGCATTGTTAGAATGCACCCTCTTTGTGATTCCTCTGTAATTCCCTAGTTTCACTTCGGCTACAATTTCACAGCCACCAAAAAATGAAATATCTTTCGCTTTCACAAGTCTAACATAAAGATATTGCACTTGCTCGACAAGATCATAAGTCGAACTAGTTTTGTCTCTGTTCAAAGAACCGCCACCAAGATCAGGACTGGTCTCTTTTAAAGAAAACTCAGTAGATCCATTAGAGTACACACCACCAACAACGCCGCCAGCGGTAGTAGCCGGTCTAGGAGCAGTAGTGATGACGATAGGTTTAATCTCACCTGGGTTTGGTCCCACAGGCTTTGCATGGTTTTGAACCTGTTGCGTTGGATTGCTAGCTGTTTGAGCAGTATTATGTTGTTGAACTTGCATAATAACAGGACTTTGTTGTTGCAACTTCTTGTTCTTTTTTGAAGAACCAGGAGATAGTATGTTACTGAAACCAGCCATTTGTTTGAACTCCTCTCTTGTGGACACATAAACTTTCAAGCTTATCTCTCCTTTTATATGAGAAAACAAGCTTCTTTTATCAAGAGTATACAACTGAGCAGTCAACTCGCCTTGTTTAGAAAAATTAGAACCCGGAACCCTGACCCTACCGAGAAAGTTGCGGCTATTGCTGGACCTCCTCTCGTTGAAAACGTTGACTTCTATGGACCTGTAAGGAATATCTGCTACGTTTTGGATGTCAAACACCAGCTTCTCGTTCCAGATAGGGTTCAAATCCTTGTACTTGACTTGGGTTCTGAGTCTTTGGTTCTCGAACTCAACTTCCACAAATGGCGAAGACGACCCCTCTCCATCTTTGGGCATCAAGTTGTGTGCGGCTACCACCTCTACAACTAGCCTCTCTTTGCCCGTTGCAGTGTTGCTGCTGTTCATGGTTGGTTCAATGGTTTGGTTGATCCTTTTTCCTTTGAAGAAGAGCCAAAAATGGAGGAGAGAGACAGAGAGAACAAGATGAAGATAAAGGTTCAGTCGCTGGCCGATTGGGAGGCTCGAGAGAAGATGAACGGGTAAAAAGCAAAAAGAGAGTCAGCAAGGACTCAGAACTCAGAAGAGCGTGCAACTGAGTTATTCTGCAGACAATTGAGAGAGAGAGAGAGAGAGAGAAATTTGAGTTGGTAACTTGAGAAGACAGAGTGACAGACATGAGACAACTATAAGCATACCTACCTTTTGTTCTGGCGCGTGATATACAACGCGCCAATCATAAAGCAAGGATAATTCTGCAAGAGTGGATATCGTGGGACCCTCTCTCAAACATTCTTAACGTTAACCTGTCTTTTAAAACACGGTTTAACATCAGGTCAACAAATATTTTATGCATGGTCACCAAAGTTTGACCCTGACCTCATTTGGCACGTAGCTGCCAGGCGCGTGTTACGAAGGCACTCTTCAGTCCTGAAATAATATGTCCATCCAGAGAGCGTGCCAGAATCCTATAGAGAATCCGATTTTTTTATTTATTTTTATTTTTTTAGTGAAGTTATCATTCTCTTCCTTGTAATTTACTATATTCTCTGGTCTCCCCTTCTAGTTTTAAAATTCTTCCATTTTCCCTCTTTTATGTATAAATACAACTAATTTTATCATATAATATTAAAAATAGATATGGAAAGGGAGAAATTGAAAAATTTTAAACCTGAAAGAGGGAGATTAAAGAATATGGTAAACTACAAATAAAAAATAATAATTTTCCTTTTTTTTTATATAGGATAGAGATACATTCAAGTATATGATGTGACACAGCCCATAATCTCAAAGTCCGAGGTTTTTTTTTTTTTTTAGAAGTATTTTGTCTTTTCAAAAATAATGTTCAATGTATACTTTTGTGTATTTTAATTTTGAAGGCGCGTGTAATAGTGTGGTTTTGTAAGCAGCATGGCTGCCACGTGGGACCCCCAGTATTTTCTGAAAGTGGAATTTGAAAACTCCAACCTGTCAATGAATGCGGGCCCCTACTCAATTGTTATGACCCCTGTTGCCTATTTACGGACTGATAGCTACTGTTCAAATCTTCTCTGATTCTGTTGGATTAATATTGGCGCCCAAGTAACCAAATTTTAATATATCTAACTACCTAGTCCGACCCCGATGGGAATTGAGGAATTAATAAAGGAAGAGAGCAATTGCAACAAAATTTTATTAAAGTATTCAATAACTTTTGGAAGTTATATATATATATATAAACTAGTTTGCATTTTGTACGACATGCGGAACCGTAAAACAATATAGTGTATTCGTAATCAAATTTATATTTTAAAATTTTTCCATGTGTATTTTTCTATTTTTACATTCAATATTCTAATTTTTTCAAATGTTTCTTATATCAATCTTGTCAACTTGAAATTGTTGACATTCTTTTTTTATCATTTTGTTTACGATTTATGATATAAACAACTTGACTTTGTGAGAGAGGAATAAACAAAAATAAAACTAACATAAAACAACATTTTTTTTTTATTACTAAACTACTAATATAATATTAATATAATATAAAATAATAGATATAATCTTATAATTGGAATTAACATATATTAGAAGTAAAAAAAAGGCACTAAAACTCAATCGACTACAAATTTCTGTAATTACATTTGAAATATACAAAATAAAGTTTTCAACCACAAATTTAACAATTTGTTGAAATTTCAAATTCAAATTATCAAAATCATTGTTTTACACTCTCTAAATTGATGTTCTAATTCAATCTTCGGTCTCAGACCAAATAAGACTGCAAAGAAGATCAAGTTAAACAAATGTACCACAACTTAAAATAATAATAATATGAATAATAATAAAATAAATAAGAGTTGTATATATTAAAGCCTATCTTATTTGTATAAATACTTGAAAAAACAGTGGTAGCTAGAACTCTAAACATTATCAAATCCTCAAAGCATCTCCAATGCAGTTGTGGCTTGAGAAAAAAATAAATGCCACATAGGATTAATAGTAGACCTGATGTCGGTTCGGTTCGAACAGCCAAACTGTGAAAACCGGAACCAAAGGAGGGCGGTTCAGATTCTAGTTCCATTTTTTGTGGAACCGTTCGGTTCGAACCAAACCAGAACCGACGGTTCCGATTCGGTTCAAACAGGCGGTTCCAACATTAATTTTTATTTATTTATTTATTTTTAAAAAAAATTGGTTGAAAATTAGACTTTTCCAGCTACCCTATATCCCTATCAACCTATGCATATCTCTTTCACTTTGATTTCTCTCTTTTCTTTCTTTAATCTCATATCTCTCTCTTTCTTTCTTCAATCTCATATCTCTCTCTCTCTCTCTCTCTCTCTCTCTCTCTCTCTATTCTTTTTCTTCTTAAAATCGATCAATCCCATCGCCGTCTTGTCGATCTTCATCTACTTCCATAGTTCCACTACTTTTATCTCTAATCTTTTTTTTCTCTCTCTTCGATCTCTTCCCTCTAATGCCAAAAAGCTTTGCAAATTCAAATAGAAATTGTTGGATGTGTTTGGAGTTGTTGATTTTTTATTTTGGGTGGTGGTGGTAAGATTTCAGTCGAATGAGGGTGGTGAGTGGTGACTGATTTGGGTTGGGGGTTTAAAAAAAATGGTTATGAACCGTCAGAACCAGGTTCCGAACCGCTAGAACCGGAACTTGGTTCCCCTAGCGTCAGAACCAAAACCAGAACCGTCAGTTCCAAATGGGAACCGAAACTGAACCAGATTCCGCATCATGTCTAATTAATAAACAGTATGTTAAAATTCATATCTACAATGCAGTTGTGTAGATACAACCGCAAGCTGACGTGGCAAAAAGAAAAGAAAAAAAAAAAAAAAAACAAACAAACACTGTTAACATGACTGTCTACTTTCAAAAGCTCTGTTGAACAACTATTTTGTAGGCTTAGTCAGTAATCCCTGCTCTTTTTCTTTTGGTGCTGAAAGACCCACACAGAAAAAACCACTCAATCTCTTATGTATTCTCCTCAAATTTCTTTTAGGTCGATTTCTTCTTTCGTTTTGAAAGATACTGCAAGTTCTTTGTCCTCTCCAAGTTTTTCTAGCAATTTAGTCTTTATAACTTAGTGGAAAAAAAAAAAAAAAAAAAACAGTTCTCATTCAAAGTATCTCTCTGTGAAATCTTTGACTTGTGTCAATTAGTGGTTCCAGCTCTAGGGTTCACTGATTTTGCACTTCAATTCTGTAATTAATTTGTTGTTATGTTGTTTTCTAGAAGTTGTGATTTTGTTTTTGTTCTTTAATTTTTATTTATTTTTTTGGATATTTATGTTTTATTGTTTATTTCTGTTTGTTATTATGTAGTTAAATACACTTTGATGATATTATGAAGTTGCAATTCTTCACAAGTTTTGGAACTTTGATTGTGTTTTGTTTGTCTTCATGTAATTGGAGAGGTGTGAATTGAATTTGGTGTTTTGAGACTAGCATGAATCTTGTGTTTTGTTGTTGAATTTTTGTTTACATGTTATTTACTATGAATATGCAGTACAGAGACCATAGAAGCACACCAAAGTATCCAGGAAAGACAGTCACATTGGAACCTACTGAGGGTGAAGTTTGTGTAAGTAAAGTTAACATTTTGGCAATATCATTATATGTATATATACATATATATATATATATATATTCTAACCATATAAAATAACTTACAATGAATTGCTCTAAGTTTGGAGTTTGGAGTGTAGAGTACTAGTTACTTAATCAGAGATTCATAGGAAAATTTATATGTGCAATGGAAATTAAGATTTAATATTTATCTATTGAATTTATCAATTAATAAAATTGATTTATGATTTTTGATCAATCCATTTCTATACATGTTTTAGGCCTCTATTTCCTATTACTTATGCTTTGTTCTCGAGTGAATTAGGTTGTTTAATGTGTTTATTGAGCATGTGTAGGTAACATTCCATAAAAGTGGTGTTGAATCTTATTTTGGAAGAAAAGAAGTCAAAAGATGGAGAAAAGGAGCAAATTGGCACCAACCGCGGAAAGGTCGATTTCCAACCAGTGTAGAGCTACAATATTGCGGGCCCCATATCTCACAGCTCCAATTGAAATGTATGTCCTATCACTGATGGGTTTGAAGCCCTGGAAGTCTAGTTTCCAACCCAATTTACGGTTTGTTAATCCGAATTTTCTAGAAGAAGTTATGCATGTTTTAGTGCTCGAAGGTCAAATCAGTTAGTTATTAAATCCATGAATACTTTCGGGATTTGTTTCACAAGTTGTCGGAACGGGAAATATTACCTTCTTGGACATGTGTGAGAGTATTGGAAATCAATTAGACATCTAATCCTTATCTTCCTTCAATAAGTAATCAATTTGGATGGATTAAGAAAGAAATATAATCCCAAAAAGATAGAGTTCTAAAGGGGAATTGATTTCCTTGTTGTTTAAAGACTTGACTTAGCATCTACACCTATTTAAACCCCTTTGAACCCTAATTTCGGGGAGAGCCATTAGAATTGACTATATTTTCTTAATTCAAGTTTCGATTCATTCCATTCATCCTATATCATAATTATTTATTCTTGTTAATGCAGGTGTTATGCTAGGCATGAATTTAGAGTTTTTGATAATTTAAAGGTTGAAATGCGCGTGTGTTTCACCATTCTCAACCAATCTTCAATTGAATGGGTAAAATTAATCGTAGCAGGATATTGCATGTAAGTTTTGGTTCACTTGTTCTTGCACTTAATGGGTTTTCGGTTATAGTTTATACATCAGGATATTGAGGTAAATTATAATTGAGAATACTTGATTCATTCCAGGACTATACGGTAACAATCATACTTAATTTAAGAACGACCCTTAACTTGATTAACATCTTTTATAAAAGTCAATTCGAAGCATTGAGTAAACGTAGTTAGGGAGGATTGATGACCTAGTTCTCTCATCTCTTGATCACATTCACATATTCTTGTTAACTGCTTTCTTAGTTTAATCTAGTTTTAATCTCCAATCAATCCTTAAACAAAATCTCTTGGTTACTTTTATTTGCGTAGCTTTAATTAGAATTAGTTTTAGTCGATAATTCACTTTTCCTCATGGGAACGATCCCTACTTGTTACTGTACTTATCTCATGATTCGTGTACTTGCGAGTTAGGTTTTTATAATACGATTTTATCCATCAATTTTCTGGCTATAGTTTGTGTTGCTGCAATTTTATGTGATGGTTAACAACTGAGGCATGTAATTTGCAATTTGAGAGTTCTTACATTGTGAGTTTGTGACTGAACAAAAAAATCTATTTGCAACATCAAAAAATCATAAGTTGTAATTTAATGAATTTGAACTTAAGGATCTCTATATGAAGATTATCAACATTTATATCATTTTTTTTTAATCAATATTGTTATGTAAGGTATAAGTTATTAAAAAAGACATGAAATTGTCAAATGAGATCAATATGTGAAGCATATATTTCTTTGGTTTTGCGAGGTCACAGTAGGGAGTTGCATAAAAGGTCTCCAAGAAAGAAGACAAAGAAACTGCACTAACGGTATGATCCATTAAGTAAACCACTCTATTAATTTTCTTATAATTTTCTCTCCATTTTAAATACCATTGTTTGCTCTCAAAATCTAATTTTGGGTGGTGGTGGGGGAGCTAGTGGTTATTCACTTGTAGTTCACTAGTTTTATGCTTCTGTGGAAAGATGTAATTCGGTTTTAGCCCTTTTAAGCTTTTAACCTAGGAGTATATGTAATTCAGGAATTCTTAGCATTCATTGTAGTGTAATTTTTCCTTAAGATGATAGTGATTTGATAGAAGTTTTTTTAAAGAATCTTTCTCTTGTAATGTTAATGATTTTAGTAGAATTTTTATCAATACAAGGTGCTTGTTTCCAGCTTCTACTTTATTTTGTTTCAACTTACTAACTTAGTGTATTATAGTTCCTTGATTGTCGACTGCCAAGGCAAGAAGATCCTATGTTAGCCTGATTAAAGTGTAGGGAAAAATTGTACCCGCGGCGGAAGCGAGACTAAAAAAGATAGTTTGAGTAGCTTTTAAAATTTTTCCAATTTTATGAACCTTAAACCCTTTTAATTAATTAAAGATATAAAAATAAACAAAAGATTAATACCTCTTGTCGCGTGATCCGATTGACTTGCGTCGATGGTAATCCGCAAGATCTTCAATCCTAGCACGAACGTGGATCACCTAGGAGCGTGGTCTCCCTTTCTTTGAATTGCAAACAAACTTTTCTTGATTCGTTAGTCCCAAAAACAATCTAAAGGAACCTAAGATTATACCGGTCACTTTTGAGTTCTCAATCTTATGATCGAAACTCGCATGAACCTTAATCGATATAGTATATACAAGCTTATTAATGAACAAGCAAACAATATACCATCAAAGAATAATCTATGTTCCTTTTGTTTTTAGTAGAATAATAGATCTCTAACTATGAGTTGAGAAGAAGAAGAAGAAGAAATAAAATTTCTGCACCTAAACCCTTAGGCTGGCCGAAAATCATCAATAGCCTTATATGTGGCAAATTTTCTTTTTCTCTTTCTTAATTAGGGTGGCCGAATTCATTTACCAAAACCAATTAGGGTTGCCGCAATTATTACTCCTAAAATATTGGAGATTTAGTTGCACCCTAATTCCTATTTTGTTTAAGATTTCCAAACCCTAATCAAACTCATAGATCTTTTTATTCCTTATTTGACTAAAATAAAAGACTTCTTATTTGATTTAATAAATAAAATTAATTATTTATTTCCTTGTCAAACAAGTCTTTTAATTTAAGTATACTACTACCAATAGTATACCAATAGGAATCATATTTCCTATTCATAAAAGATTTGTTTCTTAATTAAACAATTAATTAATAAATTAATTAATTCTTATTTAATTAAACAATGAAAACAAAATAATATTTAAGGCTTTTAAATCACCTTGCCACCCCACATGTATATATTGGGCCAAATATTATTTTTCTTATTTCATTAAATCCATAGGACTTTAAATAAAAAGCTCATATGTGAACTAGACCCATTCTTACTAAAAGAAACAAGCCCACATGTCATTCATTAATATATAAATATAATTTAGCAGCCCATTACATAAATAATGTGCAAATTATATTCTTAATATATTAAATGCAATTCTAGATGGACCCTAAATTGGTCCGGTAGAATATATCAAGTGATCCATGCAAGTCCGTGTGGATTGGGGATCTTGGCGGGCTATCTAAATTTAAGCTCCAATAGACATAACCTAATCACAATCAACAAATGATTCACTTAGGTCCGATCCATTAATTTTAGCTCATTCCACTAAAGAGCTAAAATTGAACTCTTAAATAAAGACAGAAAAGGAAGATGCTTCCTCATTCATACCCTAGACAATCATATTGGAGATAGTGTATCATCGTGATTAATATCAGTAATCGCCAAGAGTTCATAGACCGCCTATAACTCTCCAAGTTACCATATTTACTCATATGACCACGTTTTGAACTTGGATATTTTGACTTGTCCAGAAGCCATGTTTTCAATAGACACTATTGAAAACTCAACGTTGAGATTTAATATCCAATTACCTCAAAACATCCATATGATGATATTATACTCTCATTTGATAAATGGAGCCACGATGTCCATATCTATAAATGAAGTCCTCTATCGATTAACAAATGAATATCACCAAATTATCGAGGATAGACTATGCGATATAATCGTACTCATTGATAACTCAAATGATATCACTTGCAACCATAAGTCCATCATTTATCTCAGGATTAAGATAGACTCTCCGATTGTCCTGATAATGAAATTACTTTTATCTACTGACGGTTATAGATAAAGTATTTCATTTTGATCCAGTTCAATGCACCCAGTGCACTAGACTCTTTTGCTCGAAGACACTCCGATGATTTTAGACTCATCATATCTCATTTGATCCCACTCAAATGCTAGCAAAAGAATTCTACAACTTTAACAAGATAAAGGTGCCCAACCTTTAACTTAAGTTGTGAACAATATTCAAGACTAACTAAAGAATTGTGTCTACCACATACATATCCAAATGTATGAACAATTCTTCTTTTCTCATAGTCTTTAGACCTTATGATTATTTACTTTAACAATTATAATATTCAACTATAAATGCTATAATATTTGTTTAAACCAGAAATCACTTTATTAATATGAAACAGATTGTTAAATACAATATTACACTCTTGCTATTGAGCATAATCCTAACAATCTCCCACTTGCGCTATAGCAAATGAGTCATATCTCTCATGCCCATGTTCTCTAGGTGCCCATCGAAACTCTTCTGAGGTAGAGCCTTTGTGAAAGGATCTGCTAGATTTTCTGCTGACGCGATTTTGGTAATCGTCACGTCACCTCTTTGAACAATCTCCCTTAAAAGATGATATTTCCTTTCAATGTGTTTACCTCTCTTGTGACTTCTTGGTTCTTTCGAATTAGCCACTGCTCCACTGTTGTCACAGTAGATAGTGATCTGCTTATTCGCACTAGGAACCACTTCCAAGTCAATCAAGAATTGGCGGAGCCAAACAGCCTCTTTGGCAGCCTCGCATGCAGCAACATACTCAGCTTTCATGGTGGAATCAGCAATACAAGATTGCTTGATACTCCTCCATATAACTGATCCTCCTCCAATAGTAAACACAGCCCCTGATGTGGATTTTCTGGAGTCAGAATCTGATTGAAAATCAGAATCTGTATACCCAACGGGAATCAAATCCCCTCCAGAGTATACAAGCATATTATCTCTCGTTCTCTTGAGATACTTGAAAATATGCTTGACTGCCGTCCAGTGATCAGGACCAGGCTTCGATTGAAACCTGCTAACTATGCCAACAGCAAAACAAATATCTGGTCTAGTGCAGAGCATTGCATACATGAGACTTCCAACTGCCGAGGCATATGGAACTCTACTCATGAACTGCTCTTCATGCTCATTCTTAGGAACTTGTTCCTTAGAAAGCTTGATTCCATGTCTGAAAGGTAACATACCTTTCTTGGAATCCTGCATGGAAAACCTAGACAAGATTTTGTCTATGTATGAAGCTTGGGACAATGCAATCGTTCTATTCTTTCTATCCCTTATAACTTGGATACCTAGAATAAAACTTGCTTGTCCTAAGTCCTTCATATCAAATTGTTTTGCTAACCATTCTTTTACTGATGTCAATACACCTACATCGTTTCCGATGAGTAGTATATCATCAACATAAAGAATCAGGAAAACCAACTTGTCGCCTTTAATCCTTTTGTATACACAAGGTTCGTCAAGATTCTGAATAAATCCAAAACCTTTGACAGCTTGATCGAACCTTATGTTCCAGGATCTGGATGCTTGCTTTAATCCATATATGGATTTCTGCAACTTGCATACCTTTTCCATTTGGCCCTTTTCAATGAATCCCTCTGGTTGCATCATGTAGATGCTTTCGTCAAGACTTCCATTAAGGAAAGCTGTCTTGACGTCCATTTGCCAAATCTCTAGATCTAAAGATGTTGCAATGGATAAGAGTATCCTAATGGATTTAAGCATGGCCACAGGAGAGAAGGTTTCCTCGTAATCGATACCTTCTTTCTGTGTATACCCTTTAGCTACCAGTCTAGCTTTAAAGGTTTCCACATTTCCATCCATACCTCTTTTCCTCTTGTATACCCACTTGCACCCAATGGGTTTTATCCCTTTAGGCAAGTTTACAAGGGACCAGACTTTGTTATCGAACATAGATTCAATCTCGGATTGCATTGCCTTTTGCCAATGGCGACTATCAACATCCTCCATAGCTTCCTTGTACGTATAGGGATCATCGTCGTCCGGGAGATTCTCTACAGATTCTCCCAGACCGATGTATCTTTCGGGTTGTGTTCTAACCCTCCCACTACGACGAGGAATGGTAGGTTGTTGTCCTTGTGTTAGATCGGAACTTACAATTGGGTTAGGTTGTGTAACCTCTCGTGGAATTGTATCTCCTGACATCTCATTCAGGACAATTCTACTTTTAGGCACAAAATCATTCATATAGTCCTTTTCCAAAAATTTAGCATTTGTCGAAACAAATACTTTAAGATCTGAAGGACTATAAAAATAATATCCTTTAGTTTCTTTCGGATACCCTACAAATATACATGTTTCTGAACGGGACTCCATCTTTTCTGTCTTTCCTTTTAACACGTGCGCAGGACATCCAAATATCCTTAAGTGTCGTAAACTAGGCTTGTGCTCAGTCCACAACTCATGCGGTGTTTTAGGAACAGACTTAGATGGTACATGGTTTAGAATGTATATTGCAGTTTGTAAAGCATATCCCCAGAAAGAAATAGGAAGTGTTGAATAACTCAACATAGACCTAACCATATCCAAAAGAGTTCTATTTCTCCTTTCTACTACCCCATTTTGTTGAGGTGTACCAGGTGCAGAAAACTGAGAAACTATCCCATTATCAATAAGATATTGCTGAAACTCACCAGATAGATATTCTCCACCACGATCAGATCTCAAGATTTTTATGTGTTTCTCAAGCTGATTTTCCACTTCAGCTTTAAATGCTTTGAACATGTCAAAAGCATCCGACTTATGTCGCATGAGATACACATAGCCAAATCTTGAGTAATCATCTGTGAAAGTGATGAAGTACTCATATCCACCTCTAGCTTGAATGCTCATAGGTCCACATACATCAGTGTGTATCAATCCTAAACATTCAGTGGCTCTGGCACCTTTGGCAGAGAACGTCCTTTTGGTCATTTTACCTTCCAAACAAGATTCACAAGTTGGTAGATCATCAACCTTTAAGTCACTCAAAGGTCCGTCACTTACCAATCTTTTAATCCTATTAAGGTTAATATGACCTAAGCGTAAATGCCAAAGGTAGGTTTCATCTGTTGATAATTTTACTCTTTTATGATTAGGTTTCATTATTTCTGTGTCTAACGAGTGAGAGATATTTCTATGCAAAAAGTATAGACTGTTTTCCAATGTACCTTTGCAAATAACTTTGTCATTCTTACTAATAATAAAAACTTTATTAAAAGTAACCGAATATCCAAATTTATTCAAACAAGAAACTGAAATTAAATTCCTCTTGAATTGAGGTACATAATAAACGTCTATTAAATCTAAATGCCTTCTAGAATCCAAACAAACTCTAATATCTCCCATTGCACTTGTAGACACTAACGTTCCGTTGCCTAAGCGCAAATTGATCTCATTCTTATTCAGCCTTCTTCTTTCTTGGAACCCCTGCAAGGAATAACAAACATGATTAGTGGCTCCTGAGTCTATGATCCAAGAATCTGTAGAATCAGCCAAAAAACATGTTTCAAGATAATTCAAATTACCTTCTTCCTTCTTGTTCTGGGACTTTGGGCAATTTCTCTTCCAATGTCCCTTTTCACCACAAAGGAAGCATTTCCCTTTGATCTTGGTTACTTTCTTGGTCTCCTTCTTGGTAGGCCCAAGTTGCTTTTTCTTCTGTTGTTTCTTGACCTTTTGACGGGCCTTAACAGTAGCAACTTTACCAACCATATGAATCTCTTGACCTTTGCCTTTCACAAGGATCTTTTCAGCACTTTGAACATCTTGCATCAGGCTCTGTAAGGTGTATTCCTTTTTGTTCAAAGTGTAGTCCAATTTGAACTGATCAAAGGAATCTGACAATGAATTGACAACCATATCAATTTTTGTCTCACCATCTATCTCAGCGCCATGCAGTTCAGCAATGTTGAGATGTGCTATGACTTTCATCATGTGATCTTTCACAGCCTGTCCAGGTTTTATCCTAAGATTCATAAAAGTAGTCACTGTCTCTCTCTTAGTCGTCCTGGACTTCATAGCAAACATCTCCTCTAGAGACATCATTATATCAGCAGCAGACTCCATTCCTTCATGCTGCTGTTGCAACACGTCGGAGATACTGGCCATGATATAACATTTGGCCATATCATCTGAAGTCTTCCACTGCTCATACTCATCTCTTTGCATTATGCTTGATTCAATATTAGGAGCAGGTGGTTTAGGAGTAGTTAGAACAAACTTATGTTTTTCACTTTGCAGCAACAACCCAATTTTCCTTTTCCATGTTACATAGTTATCTCCAGTTAAGGTGTTATCTTTCAGGATGTTCATAAGTGATGGAGTCATGATTTCTGAATGAAAACAAAACATATATAAGTAAATAATCATTATAAAGCACTTTTAAATATTTATCTTGAATTAATTGAATAACTCAATCATAAAAATTCAACGGTGATCTAACACCCATAAATGTTACGCCTCCTTTGGGAGTTCGCACCATTTACTAGTTAGACTAGGTCCCACCTAATTGTTAACATAACAACCAGCGTTTTCAATTTTAGCCTTGCAATTTTACTGACAAGAACTCTTTGGAGGATATCAATAAAATTACATTGAGTGTGTTACCAAGATATCGACCCTCAATTTTCTCTCACGAAAATCCCTCCTTTGGGAGTAGATCTCGTTTGAGTCCATTGTCTAGTCTATCCTTGTAAGGAAGTATAATGCTTAATTCCATTCATGGACGCCCCTTTGGGGGATTACCAAAAAATAATTAAGCTCAACTAATCTTGGAAGCCATAGGTGTTACAAAAACACCTTCTCCCACTCAATTATTTAAGGCGTGTGATTAAATCCCATAGAATGATTTACCAAGTTATCTAGATGCCAATTTAGATACCTAAATCATTCAATGCATGTTCATACCAAAAGAGATATATGAGTGGCACTCCTATTCTATATGTCATGTTATCATACAACAACAAATATTGTAATATTTAAGCATAAAATAAATAGCAACAATTTTGGCCCATCCTAGAAAAACAAGTAAATTACATTGAAATAGAAATACAAGATCTTCGAGTGGCCCATCAACCATAAGCCCATCCTCCGGCCTCCCTCCTCGGGATTGCACGGCCACAACCCCACGTAAGGGGCTGCCATGCGCAGCCCATAGGCCTTGCATGGCTGCCGTGCGCAGCCCTCTTGGTTGCAAGGCTGCCGTGCGCAGCCCACTTGATTTCGGGCATGCCATGCGCAGCCCAATCCACTCCTAGGGTGCGCACGGTGCTCGTTCTTGGTTCCGGTTGCTTCGTTTCTTCGATGTAGAACGTGTTACAATTTAATTTAAACAAATAAATTACTGTAGAAATTTTTTTTTTTTTTTTTATTCATGACAGTAAAAAAATACTGCACATTATAATAAATAATACATTAAAAAACTGCAGCAATTTTTAATACATAAAAAAAATGTCTAGCAACTACCAAGAATGAATTATGGCGATGATAGACCACCCTTCTTGTTACAATTCCAAAAAAAAAAATACATTGAAAATCTAGGACCAAAATCGAGCAATAACAAACCACATAAAACATATATAAATCCATACATCACATGTAATTATATATGCGAATACCTAGAGTGCCATCTCTTTCTAAACATGCATAATCACAATAAAAAGAAATCGATCCACGTATATATACATTAATTAATTAAAAGGGTTCAACCAGGCTCTGATACCAATTGTAGGGAAAACTTGTACCCGCAGCGGAAGCGAGACTAAAAAAATAGTTTGAGTAGCTTTTAAAATTTTTCCAATTTTGTGAACCTTAAACCCTTTTGATTAATTAAAGATATAAAAATAAACAAGAGATTAATACCTCTTGTCGCGTGATCCGATTGACTTGCGTCGATGGTAATCCGTAAGATCTTCAATCCTAGCACGAACGTGGATCACCTAGGAGCATGGTCTCCCTTTCTTTGAATTGCAAACCTGTGATTGGATTAAACAAACTTTTCTTGATTCGTTAGTCCCAAAAACAATCTAAAGGAACCTAAGATTATTCCGGTCACTTTTGAGTTCTCAATCTTATGATCGAAACTCGCATGAACCTTAATCGATATAGTATATACAAGCTTATTAATGAACAAGCAAACAATATACCATCAAAGAATAATCTATGTTCCTTTTGTTTTTAGTAGAATAATAGATCTCTAACTATGAGTTGAGAAGAAGAAGAAGAAGAAATAAAATTTCTGCACCTAAACCCTTAGGCTGGCCGAAAATCATCAATAGCCTTATATGTGGCAAATTTCCTTTTTCTCTTTCTTAACTAGGGTGGCCGAATTCTTTTACCAAAACCAATTAGGGTTGCCGCAATTATTACTCCTAAAATATTGGAGATTTAGTTGCACCCTAATTCCTATTTTGTTTAAGATTTCCAAACCCTAATCAAACTCATAGATCTTTTTATTCCTTATTTGACTAAAATAAAAGACTTCTTATTTGATTTAATAAATAAAATTAATTATTTATTTCCTTGTCAAACAAGTCTTTTAATTTAAGTATACTACTACCAATAGTATACCAATAGGAATCATATTTCCTATTCAGAAAAGATTTGTTTCTTAATTAAACAATTAATTAATAAATTAATTAATTCTTATTTAATTAAACAATGAAAATAAAATAATATTTAAGGCTTTTAAATCACCTTGCCGCCCCACATGTATATATTGGGCCAAATATTATTTTTCTTATTTCATTAAATCCATAGGACTTTAAATAAAAAGCCCACATGTGAACTAGACCCATTCTTACTAAAAGAAACAAGCCCACATGTCATCCATTAATATATAAATATAATTTAGCAGCCCATTACATAAATAATGTGCAAATTATATTCTTAATATATTAAATGCAATTCTAGATGGACCCTAAATTGGTCCGGTAGAATATATCAAGTGATCTATGCAAGTCCGTGTGGATTGGGGATCTTGGCGGGCTATCTAAATTTAAGCTCCAATAGACATAACCTAATCACAATCAACAAATGATTCACTTAGGTCCGATCCATTAATTTTAGCTCATTCCACTAAAGAGCTAAAATTGAACTCTTAAATAAAGACAGAAAAGGAAGATGTTTCCTCATTCATACCCTAGACAATCATATTGGAGATAGTGTATCCTCGTGATTAATATCAGTAATCGCCAAGAGTTCATAGACCGCCTATAACTCTCCAAGTTACCATATTTACTCATATGACCACGTTTTGAACTTGGATATTTTGACTTTTCCAGAAGCCATGTTTTCAATAGACACTATTGAAAACTCAACGTTGAGATTTAATATCCAATTACCTCAAAACATCCATATGATGATATTATACTCTCATTTGATAAATGGAACCACGATGTCCATATCTATAAATGAAGTCCTCTATCGATTAACAAATGAATATCACCAAATTATCGAGGATAGACTATGCGATATAATCGTACTCATTGATAACTCAAATGATATCACTTGCAACCATAAGTCCATCATTTATCTCAGGATTAAGATAGACTCTCCGATTGTCCTGATAATGAAATTACTTTTATCTACTGACGGTTATAGATAAAGTATTTCATTTTGATCCAGTTCAATGCACCCAGTGCACTAGACTCTTTTGCTCGAAGACACTCCGATGATTTTAGACTCATCATATCTCATTTGATCCCACTCAAATGCTAGCAAAAGAATTCTACAACTTTAACAAGATAAAGGTGCCCAACCTTTAACTTAAGTTGTGAACAATATTCAAGACTAACTAAAGAATTGTGTCTACCACATACATATCCAAATGTATGAACAATTCTTCTTTTCTCATAGTCTTTAGACCTTATGATTATTTACTTTAATAATTATAATATTCAACTATAAATGCTATAATATTTGTTTAAACCAGAAATCACTTTATTAATATGAAACAGATTGTTAAATACAATATTACACTCTTGCTATTGAGCATAATCCTAACATAAAGTTCTTCTGAGTGATTGATTTTTTTTTTTTCCATACAAAGTTTGAAATTTTTTGTTATGAGTAGGTTGATTATTGTTATTAAATAGTTTGTGTTAACAAATGATAGGTAGTGGTACTCTTCCATCATGATTTGGGGTGGAGGATGCATGGGTAAAACACCTCTACTATTAGCAACTGTTTGTAATTGGTGCATTAACATAGGAATGAAAGCTCTCATTTAGTAGGCAGCTTATGAACCCATGTTATTTTACTGTATAGTTTGACTCCAAGATTTGATTTATATGTTTTGCATAGTATCTCCTCCTTTGTGAATGGTGAACAAGTGATTCCTTAATTTTACATGAAGTTCTTTCCATAGATCAAATATTGTATTAGCCTTCTCATTTCTCGGTTCTTGGTTATGTTGGCTCTTGTGATGGGTGTTTGTGCTCCAACTTTGTCTATCTTGTTTGCTTTTGCTTTGTCTCAGCTTGCTCTAGTTGTTCTTTCCCTGTTTTTAGTTCTGTTTTCTTTGTTTGTGCATTGGCTTTGCTCAGTTACTCATTTGATTTTAAAGTTTGTTTGTTTGTTTGTTTGGTTTTTTTTTTTTTTGAACTTTGAACTTCGATTTGCATTACGTGTGATTGAATAGTCATTTCCAATTCTCCTAACTTTGAACTAATCATGTGGTGTTGTTTTTGTGTAGACATTATTTTTGAATGGATTCATAAGAGTCTTAACATTTCTCACAATTTCAACACCTTCCCAATGACACTGGACATATAAATTGCTGGTGACCCGCTCAATACTCAATATATCTTCAATTCCTCTCAAATCCACCCACAAACCTCTATGCCACAAGCTAACCAATTTGGACCATTAAACATACCATTTCAACCCAATTTTGCCTTTAATTCTGTAAGTTCCTCATTGTTGATTGGCTTATTTCGTTGACAAACCACATTTGGGGTTATGATGTAAGGGTAGTTTAGGCACTTCAATGTTGGTAATCAAGCTTAAAGGCCCTCTCAAGACCTCAAGATAATAAGCACTTCAAAGGTAAATCACTTGTGTTTAATTCCATTCAAAAGTTGCACACACACACTTCTCATGCATGCCTTGTCTTCTTGCATTTGTGGTTATTGTCTAATGTGTGCATTCTTTTCACACTTCACACTTGCACCTCTTTGTTGAATTTTGTTGTGTGGCAGTGTGTCTAGTAATTCGTTTCCCATAGTTTGTTCAGAAACGTCCGCACATGCATGTTTGAGTGCTTGTTTTAGCGGGAGGATCATGATTAAGCCAAAATAGGTATGATTTTGGCCCTTATTCCTGTCTCTTTATGCTTGATTCTCGAGCGTTTCCCTATAATTAATGTCATTAACTCAAGTTTTACAAGTTTATTTAGGCCTCAAGGGCATTCATGAAGAAGAAGAGGAATTTGGTGCAAAAAGGAGCATAGGGTGGTGAAACAAGGCATTTTCGCCCTTTGCTGAAGCATTGTCGCCATGGCGACAGGGAGGTGCTTGTCAAAGCACATTTGTCACCATGATGTTGCCATGAGGTCACCATGGTGACAAAAGAATTAAACAAGAAGAGATCAATCATGTGGCGTCGCCATGAGATGTCGCCATGGTGACACATAAGGACAAAGGGCGACAACATAGGAATTCCAACATTGGCATTCCAACGTTGGATATTGTCACCATGAGATGTCGATGTGGCGACCAAAGGATAATAGAGATGTTGCCAACGGGCGACAACATAGGAATTCCAGCGTTGGCATTCCAACGTTGGATATTGTCACCATGAGATGTAGCTATGTCAACCAAAGGGCGACAAAGATGTTGCGATGGCGACCAAAGGGTGACAACGTAGGAATTCCAGTGTTGGCATTCAAGAGGGGTATTCTTGTCATTTCATGCCCATTTCGTACCGTAGCTTTCCTAGCCTATAAATTCATCAACTTTTATAGATCATTTACACAATTCTCTCCTACCTATTTCTTTTTCAACCTAGGATCATCATAAATCCCCTCTTATATTCCTCCATTTTTTATACTTGAACTCACCTTTTCCTTCCAAACCTCAACACCAAATCTTGACTACTTCCCTAAATAATTTCTCTCTTACCATTCTCTACATCCTAATACCTTTGTCACACACCATTAGACACCTACCTATCTAGACACATTCTCTTCTCCCACTCTTTGCACTAGGAGCATAAAAGGAAATGAAGGATCAAGCACTAAAGAAGGAGGTCCAAGGGTGATTTCCTTACCTATTACTTGTTTTCTATTTTATTGCAACTATGTGTAACTAAACCCCTAATCTAGGGGATAGATTTGAAAAACATTTGGTTGTGGGAATTTGCTTAAGCTTTGTATTGAATCTCTATATGTGTTCTATTTATTTATTCATTTGATTCTTTTCACTATGTGATTGACTTGTATATCCAATTGTTAATTACAATCTTGTTTAGAATAACATGCAATGCAATCATCCTTAGATTGACACCCTTGTGTGATTAAGAACCCAATAAATAGGATAGATTTGTAGATGGTATATCAACCACACTAATCTAAACCTAGATTTGTAACCAACCAATCCCACCAGGACCCCCTTTCCTTAATCAGTTAGGCATTGTGGTAGGAAGATATTTAGGGTTCATGGTAATGACCTAAACACATCCTAGAAAACAAATGGTTAACATGTAGAGATTGGTTCATTAAAGTGGCTTAAAAAGCACTGGCTATCACTCAAGTGACACTCGCAATAGGACGAGGTCGGAGAGTAGCACAATAGTAAGTAAAGTTCGTTCCCACAGGGATCGAGTGACCGATTACCGAAATTGATTAGCCTATTTGCTATTCAAACAATCAAAAAGGTTGGTTTTTCAATTAAGCAAATTAAACTAAACTAAACTAAAATAAAAGTAAAATAAAACTAAATGCTATTGCGAAAAAGAAATAACACGAAAATAAACACAAGTGTAATAATAGAGAGAAATATGCTAGGATTTTACTACACCCCACCCTATGTCGATTTCCGTTCTAGACTCAATTATTCACCCAAAACATGCTCATGTAATTCATGGATTCATGCACCCAAATGTTAACCCACAATCTCGGTCGAGTAGAATAGATCGCACCCAAAATCATACCCAAGCCTATCTCTCGATTACTCGGAATCTATGAATGAGTTCATTAAGAACCTTGGCACACTAAGGAATCCTTTACGCTGGCCTAAGTAGGTCTACTTTTCTAGACATGTATATAGGGCATTTTATCGAGCACATGGTGTGCGTCTCCGGTCAGTACATAGCACACCACAAAAATTCTTTCAAAAGGAGATCAATCAATTGAAAGCTTTAAGCACACAAAAATACCCATACAAACCACACTTGCACAAAATGAATAAACAAAGGTCAATACATATAAATATTCATGGGTGGGGTTCATCAAATCCTAACAATGAAAGTTTAGCTCATATTACAACTAATAGCCATATAACAAATAATCTCAAATAAATACATGGCTATAACAAAGGATAAAAGAGAAAAAGTTAGAGAAAACTATAATGGAGAGCTTCCTCTTCTTCCTTTTGCTCCTTTCCTTTTTCAAGCTCCTTCAATTTTCTTTCTCCCAAGAACAAGAAAAGATCATAGATTGGTGTCAAGTGTCTCTTGGATTGTGTAGGAATTTAGGAAAGATGGAGTCTTGGTGAGTAGGAGAGTTCCCTTTCTTTGGAGAGTCTTTTCTTTTCTTTTTGTGTCTCCTCCTCCTTTTCTGAAAAGATGAAGAGATGTATATATATGGGTCCAAAATAGGGTAAGAATTTCGTCCAAAACGACAAAGAGTTTTTCCAAAACGACCAAGAGACGGACTGCCGTGGTCTGGGCATTTTCGCGGTTGGCGGAAGCGACAACTGGACCGCGGCAAGTTTGGAAGGTTTCTGTAGCGAGGGTGCCACTTGCATGCCACGTTGGAGAAAATGGAGGTGGCAACCATGGAAGTTTGGAAGGTTTGGAGGAGATGGAAAAGTGACGCATGGAGGCCTGAAAACGGTGCCAAACGGACCGGGAGAGCGCCGGCCGTCTATCTGGGCGGATAACCGCTGAAAAATACGACGAAAAACGGTCGGATGGGGGCGGGTTGACATCGGGTCGCGATCCGGGTCGGGTCGACCCACGCAGGTTTGAACCGGGTCGTTGAAGGTAGAAGACGACGTGACGTCATCATGACGTCACGCTGATGTGAGCATCCCCTAAACGACGTCGTTTCGATGCTGAGGTGACGCTGACTTTGATGTGTAGGGGTGCACTTAGTGAGAAGCTGGGGTGTACTCAGCAGCTGGGCATGAACCGGTTTGGGCTTGTCGGATCTTGGGCCGGGTCGGGCGCGACCCAATAGTGAAAAGCACCGTTTCACTTATGACGTGGCACACTATACTGCGCTGGCTAGCAAATTACAAAAGGCTCCCCTCATCTTCTCTCTAATCACAGAAACTTCAATCTTTTCTTCAAAGTTTTAGTTTGACCCCTGATTCTCCATAAATTACACCAATGCCCCTGAACTTCATAAATACCTGAAACACTTATTTTATCATATTAAATACCTGGTTTTACCCGAGAAATGAACTCAAAATGATATGGAAATGGGGCTACACTTTGTGTATAAATGAAGCAATCAAATACCCCTAAACCTATCTTTTGGTCGTCCTCGAGCAAAACCAAAACAAACAAACAAAAAGAAAAATAAACCAAAAGAAATCCAAAACATAAAGAAATAAAATGCAAATGATAAGTCTTTTAAACCCCTAGGCGATCCCTAGTAGGACGAGTGAAGTCTCGTGAGGGCTTACAGTACGACACCCACAAACGTCTTTCCTGTTGAGCCAACTATAGACAGAGATGCAATGATGGGCGAACCGAATTGAGACACATGCATGACAAGACCCCTAAGAACAAGCTTGGGAAGTGCAAGCTAAGGTGCTATAACACGAGAGATTGCAATTCCATACTTCTTAGTGAACAAAGCTTCAAAAGCATCGAACACAAGAGTCTCATGATAGAATTTCGTCTCGACTCTATACCTCTCCGGATCTCTCTCATTTTACCACTCAGAACCTAGGCTCACTCAACAAACATATGCGGTTGGAAATTAAGCACAAGAATTTTCAAATTTTACACGCATATGACAAATTTTGAAAAACCGCTAATGTTTAAATACAAATGGACCACAAGAACGGATTTGGACATTAAGAACAAGAGCAAAACATCATTTGAAACCTTCATCAACAAGCTAAAACTCCTCCTAAAGATCAATTAGGACTTCTCTAAAGTTCAAGTGGGGGTATGGTGAATTGGTGGTGGAGAGGTTAGGTGGGTACGGGATTATTGGCTAGCTATCGGCTATGCTATAAACTTTTATTTTGGTGCTCATCACAAATAAAGCGCCTAGGCATGAATTATTTAATCAATCAACTTGTGCTAAACTTTAAGTTGCTTTATTTTTGCAACTTTTACACAATAGAGCATATAAGGCTTTGATGACTCGCTTTTTGTGTCGTTACCAAATTGCGAATTACCAAAAGTGAGTTTATAAAATGAATCTTTATGCAATATATTTTAAGATTTGAAAACGAGTAATGTGGTAAGCTTAGAGTTCGTTCCACAGGGAATTTAAGTAATACGTTGATTTAATTAGCTAATCTCTAAACAATAAAATAAATCATGAATGATGAATGAGTGTATGGTTTGTCAAACCATCAAACATACATACAAAATTAACCTAACTAAAAATATGGTGATATGAAAAATAGAAGACTCACAATCTTGATAAGAAAAATGGATGTAACAAATTAATGTTGATGCTAGGGAATTGATTGATTAGCAAGTGGGTATGGGTATTGCTTCTTAAGCCACTTTAAGGACCAATCTCTACATGTTAACCAATTTAGGTTTAGATCAATGTGGTTGATATACCCTCCACTAATCCATCCTATTTATTGGGTTCTTAATCACTCAAGTGTGTCAATCCAAGAGTGATTATATAACATGTTATTCTAAACAAGATTGTAATTAACAAGTGGGTATACAAGTCAATCACATAATGAATAGAATCTAATGAATTAATAAATAGAACACATATAGAGATTCATTACAAAGCTTAAGCAAAAACCCACAACCAAATGTTCATCAAATCAATCCCCTAGATTAGGGGTTTAATTACACATAGTAGCAATCAAATAAAAACAAGTAAATGGTAAGGAAATCACCCTTGGGCCACCTTCTTTAGTGCTTGATCCTTGTTCTCCTTTGATGCTCCTAGTTGCAAAGAATGGAAGAGGAGGATGTGTCTAGATAGGTGAATGGCTTATGGTGAGTGACAAAGGATTTGTGATGGAGAAAATGGTAGGGAAGGAATGGTCTAGGGAAGTAATCAAGATTTGGTGTGAGGTTTTGGATGGAAAAGATAAGTCCAAGTATAGAAATGGAGGAATTTGGGAGATGATTGATGGAGAAAAGGGAGATTGGTAGGAGAGAATAGGCTTGGGAAGACTTGGTAAGACTTGGAAATTCAAATTGAAAAGAGGGATGAATTTATAGTATTTTTGAATTAGGTCACGGATGGCTAATTACCAAAACAGCCCCTCTATATGTCAAATTTCCACTTTGGCCCCTCTAGG
Organism: Acer campestre; assembly: GCA_954870605.1. NCBI lineage: Eukaryota > Viridiplantae > Streptophyta > Magnoliopsida > Sapindales > Sapindaceae > Acer > Acer campestre. The sequence continues at coordinate 23,375,482 of OX940802.1, forward strand.
GGGCCTTTCTGTAATTTGCCAACCAAGAACAGCCAATCAACGTTGAACAGAGAGGCAGTCGCAATTTGATTCAAATGGCGACCTTGGAGCGACCATGTGGCGAAGCAATCAAGTGTGGGATTTCATCCCCTGTCGCCATGGCGACATCGATGGACAAACCGCGACAATCTTGGAACTTGGATGAGCATCACGGTGACCCAATTAGATGGAAGGGCTGCCGGAATTTGCTGCACGGATTCCGGCGACTTGGAGGACCAAAAACAGTCCCATATTGTTCACGTTGAGGCCGCCGTTCTTGTGCGCCGGAAATTGGCCGGCGACAGTGACGGGATGTGGAATTCCGGTGATGTGCAGTGAGCTTGGAGGGACGTCAATGGCGTGAGGAAGCTGGAGGAAGAAGATGAAGTTTGGTGAAGATGACATGTGGGGGTATTTAGTATTGGGCCGGGGTGCATGAGGTCATAAATTACTTGCTTCTTTGGGCTGCAATGAGGAGGGAATTGGGGTGCAATTAGACGATAGTTGGGCTGCGTACAGCAGCTGCATTTTGTCTAAAGAGGGGGTGCACTTAGAAGATCACAGGAGTGCACGCAGCTGCTCCTTGATTGCTTTGAACGGGGTGAATTTAGCATGAGGTGGGGTTGTGCACAGCAAGGCTCTAGAAACATGGTCTAGGAGTTGGGCTTAAGGTTTGGGCTTGTGCACATGGGTGTATATAGGAGTGGCCTGGTTGCATTAAGAGTGGTAAAGAAAAGAACTGGGCTGTGGTCTTTGGGCTGCCATTTGGGTGTGTATAAAACTTGGTGTGGGATCATATAGAAGCCCATGATGAGTGGACTTAGCCAAAACGCACCGTATCACTTAGGTGACGTGGCGTTTGGCTGGTAACTTACACAATGCTCCCCTCAACTCTCATATAATCACAATAACTTCAATCTTCTCCTTATATTTTACGCTTTTGCCCCCAGTTTCCCCAAATTACAACAATGCCCTTCAACTATTAAATATCTGAAAATACTTAATAAACAACATTAAAACACAGGGAAAATGCCCAAGAATCAAGCATAAAGAGACGGAAATGAGGGTCAAAATCATACCAATTTTGGCTTGATCAAATACCCCCAAACCTATCTTTTGCTAGTCCTCGAGCAAAACAATCACAAATCAACCCCCCAAAGACATGCATCAAGCCATTTCAAATATTTTCAATAAAATTCTAACTTACTCAAGCAAGGATCTACTATCCAATCATTAGCATGTGAAACCAACAATGAAGAGATTAACACAATGATGCATTAGTGAGGACTTAAACATGTAAGATAATGTCAAGTAAAGATTAAAAGCATGCCACTCTAGATATGATTGTACGTAATGCGACCTTACATTCAAAATGCCAAAGCTTCAAAGCAAATGTGCTATTCGGTTTAGAATGTAATTCGCCTCGATCTAATCCTCACTAGATTCTCTCTTTTTCTTCTCTTTGATTCCTAGGTTTCACTCAAAAGTACATATGCAATATGAATTCATGTTATGGGCATCTAATTGATTGCACATGATAATCATTAAAACGCAATTTTCTGAAAATGGTCTCATGAATGGAATTGCAAATCATGAATTAGAAAGAACATGCGAAAACCAAAATTCACAAGTGGACATCCCTAAAGATCGTGAAGGTCTTTCTTAGGTTGTAATGGGGCTTAGGTGAATGGTGAGCCAATAAAATGGGGCAATGGATAACAAGGAACCCAATGATTTATACTAAGGCATACATTCTAATAATGAATCCCAATTGCTTTCACACATTTGTTTCACACCCTTTGGCGCCCATTTCTTACAATATCATTTCACTTACATATTCACTACTCACTTTTCTTTGAGTAGCCTATTCAATTATAAACCCTCTATCTAGGCCACTTGTGCCTCATTCATGGTTCTCTTTTTCATTTTATTTGGCTTTGCCCTTTCTTCTCTTTTCTTTTGCATACATCTTTTATTTCAATCTTTTTCTTTCCTTCTTTTTCTTTTTCTTTTTCTCTTTCTTTTTATCCACTATTGCATTTCAATACTCTTTTACACAATTTTACATGCCTAGGTACATGTATCAACATTTTCTCTTTAAAGAGCTTACAACCATATCCTAAGCCTTAGCAAAATCATTTGGTTAAGGTAAGTCAATTATGTAGGCTATATGGTTCATGTGGATGTGGTTCAAAAATGAAAAGCTTATGATGTGTTTGGCTTCAAAAGGGCTTGGGAGCACACACATTTAGAGGGTATGGAAGTGTTTAGGCCAAATTACGGTTTTTCACATGCATTGCCTAAAGTCATTTCTAAAGGATTGTCCACAAGCAAATCAAAGCATCCACAAGCAGTCCATAATATTCTATGATATGCAATATTTAAGTGCAAATGAGACCTATACATGCTTAAGAAAGTGTTTGAGAGTGAGTGTTTAAAGAGTGAATATATGGCAACTCAAAATACGCTTTTTAAGGCCGTGTTTGTGATCATTACGGGAATCTCCACTATTAATTCCTAGCCTTTAAGCAAAAATGATTATTCACCCTAACATTATGAGAAAAAGATTTACGCACTTTGTTCAATGACACCCTAAGTGGCATGATGTTAATCTAAACCAAACAATGGCAAAGATGCACAATTCCTCACTACTTCATGTAAAGCACAATCTCAACAAGCAAAGTATGCTTAAATATGGCATTATCGCAAGAATTTGAAAAATTAGGCTCAGATTTGAAAAACCAAGCAAAGTGAGTAAAGTGGTGTTGTGCAAATGTACCCCCAAACCTAAATTGGACATTGTCCTCAATGTTCATGGGAGGCAAAATTTTTCAAAAGGCACAACCCAACAAATTCAAAACAAAAGATGCATATATGTCCACAAATAATTAATGTATTTTCAAAATTTTTGGCAAAGTGCCCTCTCATCCTATTATGCACAAAATCATCTAAAAAGATGCTCAATCAAATATGGCATATACCTCAATATTCCTATAATTCAAAAATCATCAATTAAGCACATTCATCCTAAAATCCACTACCAAAATTCATCTCACACCCTTATTCTAAGCAAAAACGAAATAGAGATAAGGGAAATCAAAAATGAAGAGACTACTTAAAAATTAAACTATGAAAGAAATATACCAAGTGGGTTGCCTCCCACCAAGCGCTCTATTTAACGTCTAGGCAAGACGTGGCATGGTGCTTCCGCATTTTGAACCTCCAAAAATGTTGCTTCCTAAGTGATAAGGTCCTCGCCTTTCTTTATGAATCAAGCAACAAACACTTGCTTCCTCAAGAAGCAATAGAAAAATCTAAACACTCACAAAACTCATTAGAATGTTCCGGCAAAATATACTCAATTCAAGCAATTGCCAACAATAGCTTGAAACACCAATTATTCAAAAGAAATAAACAAATAAAGCAATCAAAACAAAAAGCATAAAAATAAAATGCACCAATATTTTCAATGTTGTGCATTTGGGGTGGGATTAGGATCAACTAAGGGTGGTTTGATCAAGTTGGGAAATTCACTCTTCTTTACAACCCAAATAAATGTAGATGATTTCCCCATCATTTCCTTTCCCTTCTTTCTCATTTGGTTCATTGCGTCTTTCCTCACCCAAATTTTTCTTATCCTAGGTGGACTCCTCCTATTCCTAGGCCTCTCAACCCATACCTTCCTAACATGCCTATATGTCTCTCTATGTCTAAAATTCCCTCGTGTGCCTTGCCTCTCATTTTCATGGTTTGGTGGTCTCAAGTGACCTATCTTATGGCAATGATGGCACATGGTGATAGAGTTAGGAATGATACCTTCTCGGTGGTTCTTTGTTGGAGGTGGAGGTGGAGGGTTCTCATTCCTCCTTTTTGCCTTTCTCCTCCTTACTTTGCTAGGATTCGGTTCCTTGACCTTGGCACTTGAAGAGGCTTGACTCGTGTCGGGCATTTCTTCTTTTTCTTGTTTAGACCTTGCAAGTTTCGCAAGGTGGTCAACTTCCTTCGTCTTCATTATCTCCAAAGCCTTGTCTCTTGTTTGAATTTCGGCTTGCATTAGCCGCATCCTCTTTGCAAAGTCTTCCTTAATTGCTTCAAGCTCCTTCAATGATGTACTCCTTTCGGCCTCACGTCTCTCAATTTGTTCTTCGAATTCTATGATCTTGGTGGAGACTTTGCCATTTTGCTTCTTGAGAGTACAATTTTCGGCTTTGAGCATCTTTGCTTCAAGAATGATTTTCTTGTTCAATTCTTGAAGCATGCTCTCCTTTGTTGTTCCCAAGGCTTCCTTGCCTTCTAACTTCTCCTTCAAGAGTTGTATCTTCCCTTCGTAATCCTTGGTGATTTCCTCTTGTTGGAGGGAAGTTGCCATGATTCTTTCTTGAAGTAGAGCATTCTCCTTTTTCAATACATCTATCGCCATCACTAAGTCTTCACTCATGCTCAAAATCTTCTTGTTCATCTCTAGTGTGATCTTGCATAGATCTTCTTCCTTTGATTGATACAAGACTTCTATGTTGTGTTGAGTTGTGGCATTGATGGAGTTGTTGAAATTTTCTTCAAACGTGGACTCATTTCCTTGGTCCGGCCAACTAGATGACGTATAGTCATTCCTATCTTCCGATGACCTACTCATTGGCGCGTAGCTTGGCCTCGAGTTTTGCATGAGGAAATCCATAGAGTCCTGAAACAAAAATAAACAAAACTACCAAAGAAGTGAAAAGAAACTAAAAAGACTAAAAACAACTAAGAGACTAAAAATTAATAAAAACTAAACGAAGAAGTGAAAAGAACTAAAAAGACTAAAAACAATTAAGAAAAGCTAATTGAATCAACTATCGCTTTAATTCCCCGGCAGCGGCGCCATTTTGATGACTCGCTTTTTGTGTCGTTACCAAATTGCGAATTACCAAAAGTGAGTTTATAAAATGAATCTTTACGCAATATATTTTAAGATTTGAAAACGAGTAATGTGGTAAGCTTAGAGTTCGTTCCACAGGGAATTTAAGTAATACGTTGATTTAATTAGCTAATCTCTAAACAATAAAATAAATCATGAATGATGAATGAGTGTATGGTTTGTCAAACCATCAAACATACATACAAAATTAACCTAACTAAAAATATGGTGATATGAAAAATAGAAGACTCACAATCTTGATAAGAAAAATGGATGTAACAAATTAATGTTGATGCTAGGGAATTGATTGATTAGCAAGTGGGTATGGGTATTGCTTCTTAAGCCACTTTAAGGACCAATCTCTACATGTTAACCAATTTAGGTTTAGATCAATGTGGTTGATATACCCTCCACTAATCCATCCTATTTATTGGGTTCTTAATCACTCAAGTGTGTCAATCCAAGAGTGATTATATAACATGTTATTCTAAACAAGATTGTAATTAACAAGTGGGTATACAAGTCAATCACATAATGAATAGAATCTAATGAATTAATAAATAGAACACATATAGAGATTCATTACAAAGCTTAAGCAAAAACCCACAACCAAATGTTCATCAAATCAATCCCCTAGATTAGGGGTTTAATTACACATAGTAGCAATCAAATAAAAACAAGTAAATGGTAAGGAAATCACCCTTGGGCCACCTTCTTTAGTGCTTGATCCTTGTTCTCCTTTGATGCTCCTAGTTGCAAAGAATGGAAGAGGAGGATGTGTCTAGATAGGTGAATGGCTTATGGTGAGTGACAAAGGATTTGTGATGGAGAAAATGGTAGGGAAGGAATGGTCTAGGGAAGTAATCAAGATTTGGTGTGAGGTTTTGGATGGAAAAGATAAGTCCAAGTATAGAAATGGAGGAATTTGGGAGATGATTGATGGAGAAAAGGGAGATTGGTAGGAGAGAATAGGCTTGGGAAGACTTGGTAAGACTTGGAAATTCAAATTGAAAAGAGGGATGAATTTATAGTATTTTTGAATTAGGTCACGGATGGCTAATTACCAAAACAGCCCCTCTATATGTCAAATTTCCACTTTGGCCCCTCTAGGGGGCCTTTCTGTAATTTGCCAACCAAGAACAGCCAATCAACGTTGAACAGAGAGGCAGTCGCAATTTGATTCAAATGGCGACCTTGGAGCGACCATGTGGCGAAGCAATCAAGTGTGGGATTTCATCCCCTGTCGCCATGGCGACATCGATGGACAAACCGCGACAATCTTGGAACTTGGATGAGCATCACGGTGACCCAATTAGATGGAAGGGCTGCCGGAATTTGCTGCACGGATTCCGGCGACTTGGAGGACCAAAAACAGTCCCATATTGTTCACGTTGAGGCCGCCGTTCTTGTGCGCCGGAAATTGGCCGGCGACAGTGACGGGATGTGGAATTCCGGTGATGTGCAGTGAGCTTGGAGGGACGTCAATGGCGTGAGGAAGCTGGAGGAAGAAGATGAAGTTTGGTGAAGATGACATGTGGGGGTATTTAGTATTGGGCCGGGGTGCATGAGGTCATAAATTACTTGCTTCTTTGGGCTGCAATGAGGAGGGAATTGGGGTGCAATTAGACGATAGTTGGGCTGCGTACAGCAGCTGCATTTTGTCTAAAGAGGGGGTGCACTTAGAAGATCACAGGAGTGCACGCAGCTGCTCCTTGATTGCTTTGAACGGGGTGAATTTAGCATGAGGTGGGGTTGTGCACAGCAAGGCTCTAGAAACATGGTCTAGGAGTTGGGCTTAAGGTTTGGGCTTGTGCACATGGGTGTATATAGGAGTGGCCTGGTTGCATTAAGAGTGGTAAAGAAAAGAACTGGGCTGTGGTCTTTGGGCTGCCATTTGGGTGTGTATAAAACTTGGTGTGGGATCATATAGAAGCCCATGATGAGTGGACTTAGCCAAAACGCACCGTATCACTTAGGTGACGTGGCGTTTGGCTGGTAACTTACACAATGCTCCCCTCAACTCTCATATAATCACAATAACTTCAATCTTCTCCTTATATTTTACGCTTTTGCCCCCAGTTTCTCCAAATTACAACAATGCCCTTCAACTATTAAATATCTGAAAATACTTAATAAACAACATTAAAACACAGGGAAAATGCCCAAGAATCAAGCATAAAGAGACGGAAATGAGGGTCAAAATCATACCAATTTTGGCTTGATCAGGCTTTTTTTTTTTTTGAACAATAAACAAGATAGCCTTAATCCTTGCACACTTACACTTCTAGCCTACGAACACGCTACTTTTACAATTTTGATTTTTCTTGAGCTTCATTTTGATATGATAACAAGCCATAACCGTAGCACATGGGATGGTTTAGTGTTTATGTAAGATGTGGTGATGTGTATGATATGGAAGGATATAGTGATGGGGCTTAGTGTGTAGGTCAAAATAGATAGGACAATCAAGCACACACACAAGGCATGGGACGTGTTTGGGATATTTGTAGTGACTAGACACACATAACCTACGTCATCTCTATAGGTACGAGTTAAGCACGTAAACAAAGGCGAAACAAAGATGATGCTCATTCACGACGTTCTTTAAAGCCCAAAGTATGGAGTGAGGTCCTTTTATTTATGCCTACTTATCTACAAGAAGAGTGTTTAAGATGAAACAATAAAATAAACCACACTCATAAGGACGCTATTTAGGATCTGGCCTCACGTGGGTAGTCTCCACTAATGATCTAGACATTTTAAGCGCGATACCCAATTACTTAGACACTTTCGAGTCTGGTAGGGTGCGTGCAAACAATGTGGTGTAGCTTTAACTAGCACCACCTTTGCCTAGACTTAGGGGCTCAATACATGCAAAAATTGCCTCAAAAGACACAACCCAAAAGCATCTCATTAAGCAAGCTAATGCTCCAAAATTTTGGCTCGAAGCAAGAGAATGGACCAAACACACAATCATGCAAAAATTGAAAAAAAAAATATTCACAAAAACAAGCACAAACAAAACAATCAATCAAAAATGGTCAAAGAATGGCCACAAAAATTGAAAAAAAATATTCACAAAAGCAAGCACAAACAAAACAATCAATCAAAAATGGTCAAAGAATGGCCGCATCCCCAAACCTAAACGAAACATTGTTCCCAATGTTTGCACATAAGCGGATTGGACAATATTAGCTTAGAAGTGGGAGGGAGGCCAAACGCAACCTTATACAAGCACACCGCAAACCTAAAAACTAGGCACAATACAACGCCACACACTTAACTAAGCAACAAATAAAACAAAATTAAAATAAAACAAAAATAGCTTAAAATAATGCACAAAGAAAATTTTCAACACTATGCACATGTGCTAGGAATGTTATCAACTAAGGGAGGCTTTACCAACTTAGGAAATTCACCACTTTTTACAACCCAAACAAGTGTAGATGACTTCACCATCCTATCCTTGCTTATGTTTCTTGCTTGGTCAAGTCGGTCTTTCCTCACCCAAATTTTCCTAATTCTAGGTGGACTTCTCCAACTCCTAGATTTCTCAACCAATACCTTTCCTAACGTGCCTATAATTTTCTCTATATTTAACGTTCTCTCGTGTGCCATGCCTTTTATATTCTTGGCCTATTGGTCTAATGTGACATATCTTATCGCAATGGTGGCACACGGTGATAGGGTTACGAATGATACCTTGTTGGTGCGTCTTTGTTGGATGTGGAGGTGGAGGGTTCTTACTCTTCCTCTTTGCTTTGTTAGTACTTGGCTTTTTGACCTCGGCACTTGAATCTCCTTGACTTACGTTAAGCCTCTCTTCTTTTGGAAGTTGATGTTAGGATTATGCTCAATAGCAAGAGTGTAATATTGTAATTAACAATCTTTTTCATATTAATAAAGTGATTTCTGGTTTAAACAAATCTTATAGCATTTATAGTTTAATAATTGTCAAAGTAAATAATCATAAGGTCTAAAGACTATGAGAAAAGAAGAATTGTTCGTACATCTGGATATGTATGTGGTAGACACAATTCTTTAGTTAGTCTTGAATATTGTTCACAACTTAAGTTAAAGGTCGGGCACCTTTATCTTGTTAAAGTTGTAGAATTCTTTTGCTAGCATTTGAGTGAGATCAAATGAGATATGATGAGTCTAAAATCATCGGAGTGTCTTCGAGCAAAAGAATCTAGTGCACTGGGTTCATTGAACTGGATCACAATGAAATACTTTATCTATAACCGTCAGTAGATAAAAGTCTTTTCATTATCAGGACAATCGGAGAGTCTATCTTAATCCTGAGATAAATGATGGACTTATGGTTGCAAGTGATATCATTTGAGTTATCAATGAGTACGATTATATCGCATAGTCTATCCTCGATAGTTTGGTGATATTCATTTGTTAATCGATAGAGGACTTCATTTATAGATATGGACATCGTGGCTCCATTTATTAAATGAGAGTATAATATCATCATATGGATGTTTTGAGGTATTTGGATATTAAATCTCAACGTTGAGTTTTCGATAGTGTCTATTGAAAACATGGCTTCTGGACAAGTCAAAATATCCAAGTTCAAAACGTGGTCATATGAGTAAATATGGTAACTTGGAGAGTTATAGGCGGTCTATGAACTCTTGGCGATTACTGATATTAATCACGAGGATACACTATCTCCAACATGATTGTCTAGGGTATGAATGAGGAACTTCTTCCTTTTCTGTCTTTATTTAAGAGTTCAATTTTAGCTCTTTAGTGGAATGAGTTAAAATTAATGGATCGGACCTAAGTGAATCATTTGTTGATTGTGATTAGGTTATGTCTATTGAAGCTTAAATTTAGATAGCCCGCCAAGATCCCCAATCCACACGGACTTGCATGGATCACTTGATATATTCTACCGGACTATTTGTGGGTCCATTTAGAATTGTATTTAATATATTAAGAATATAATTTGCACATTATTTATTTAATGGGCTATTTAATTATATTAATATATTAATGAAAGACATGTGGGCTTGTTTCTTTTAGTAAGAATGGGTCTAGTTCACATGTGGGCTTTTTATTAAAGTCCAAATGGATTAAATAAAATAAGAAAACAATATGTAGGCCTAAGTTCTAGTCATGGGCGGCAATGGCTAATTTTTAGCCCATTATATTGTTTTATTTTATTATTTAATTAAATGGAAATTAATTAATATGTTAATTAATTATTTAATTAAAAATCAAATCTTTTCTGATTAGGAAATATGTTTCCTAGTAGTATACTACTATTAATATTATACTAAATATAAAAGACTTTATTTGTTTAGTCAAATTAGGAAGTCTTTTATATAGTCATAAACACACTAAAGAGTTGGATTAGGGTTTGAATATTATATACATGACAAGTTGTATTCAGATTGCTATAAAATATATATAATATATATGGCAACTTAATTATGGCCGAGATATATAATATATATATATATAAGCAAAATACAAGTCAAAGAAAGTATATATGATTTTGCAAAGTAAAAGTGGCCGATGCACTATATATAAATATATATATTAGGCGTGCAATTAATTGCACTATATATATATAGATGTATTAGGCGGTGCAGTAATATAGATATATAATGATATATGTTAGGCGGCAATATATATATATATATATTCTTTATATTTTTGTCAAACCCTAATTTTTGCAATTGAGAGTTTTTTTCTTTTGCTAGAGAAAAATAAGATCCAACTCTAAGACTAGTGAGTGATTCGGCCTAGAGGTTTGTGAGAGAAGAATTGTTCTTGTTTCGATAGTGTACTAGTGATCTTAACATCAAGAGATCTTGTACACACTTTCGAATTAGGTTCACGCGAATTTCAATCTTACGATTGTGAATTCAAAAGTGACCGGAACGTTCTTAGCAACCTATTGGAATTTTTGTGACTAACAAAATCAGAAAAGTGTTTGTTGTCCATTCTCAGGTATACAATTCAAAGAGAAGGGAGACCACGCTCCTAGGTGATTCACGTTCGTGATCGGATTGGAAGATCTTGCGGATTACCATCGACGCATAGTCAATCGGATCACGCGACAAAAGGTATTCTTCTTTTGTTGATTATATGTATGTTTAATTAATTAAAAGGGTTAAGGTTCATAAACAGGTTAAATTTTAAAAGCTACTAAATCTATTATTTTTAGTCTCGCTTCCGCTGCATGTACTATACGGTATTTTTCCCTACAATTGGTATCAGAGCCTGGTTGAACCCTTTTAATTAATTAACGTATATATACGTGAATCTATTTCTTTTTATTGTGATTATGCATGTTTAGAAAGATATGGCACTCTAGGTATTCGCATATATAATTACATGTGGATGTATGGATTTATATATGTTTATGTGGATTGTTATTGCTCGATTTTGGTCCTAGATTTTCAATGTAATTTTGATTTCGGAATTGTAACAAGAAGGGTGGTCTATCATCGCCATAATTCCTTCTTGGTAGTTGCTAGTTTATTTTTATTTATTTATTTTAAAGTGCAGTATTTTTACTGCAGTATTTTTATTTTATGTGCAGTTTTTTTTTTGTAAAGAATCACTGCAGTGAATAAAAAAATATATATATTTTACTGCAGTATTTTATTGTTAAATAAAGTTGTAATACGTTCTACATCGAATAATCGAAGACGTGAAGCAACCGGAACCAAGAACGAGCACCGTGCGCACCCTAGGAGTGGATTGGGCTGCGCATGGCAAGCCCATAACATGGTGGGCTGCGCACGGCAGCCTTGCAAGGCCTTATGGGCTGCGCATGGCAGCCCCTTTGTGGGGTTGTGGGCAGTGCAAGCCCAAGGGAGGAGGCCGAAGGATGAGCGTATGGTTGATGGGCCACTTGAAGATCTTGTATTCCTAAATTATTGTAATTTACTTGTTTTTCTAGGATGGGCCAAAATTGTTGCTATTTAATTTTTTCTTAAATATTACAATATTTGTTATTGTATGATAACATGACATATAGAATAGGAGTGCCACTCATATATCTCTTTTGGTATGAACATGCATTGAATGATTTAGGTATCTAAATTGGCATCTAGATAACTTGGTAAATCATTCTATGGGATTTAATCACACGCCTTAAATAATTGAGTGGGAGAAGGTGTTTTTGTAACACCTATGGCTTCCAAGATTAGTTGAGCTTAATTATTTATTGGTAATCCCCCCAAGGGGCATCCATGAATGGAATTTAGCAATATACTTCCTTACAAGGATAGACTAGACAATGGACTCAAATGAGATCTACTCCCCAAGGAGGGATTTTCGTGAGAGAAAATTGAGGGTCGATATCTTGGTAATACACTCAATGTAATTTTATTGATATCCTCCCAAGAGTTCTTGTCAGTAAAATTGCAAGGCTAAAATTGAAAACGCTGGTTGTTATGTTAACAATTAGGTGGGACCTAGTCTAACTAGTAAATGGTTCGAACTCCCAAAGGAGGCGTAACATTTATGGGTGTTGGATCACCGTTGAATTTTTCTGGTTGAGTTATTTATTTAATTCAAGATAAATATTTAAAGTGCTTTATAATGATTATTTACTTATATATAATTTTGTTTTATTAAGAAATCATGACCCCATCCCTAATGAACATCCTGAAAGATAACACTTTAACTGGAGATAATTATGTCACATGGAAAAGGAAAATTGGGTTGTTTCTACAAGCTGAAAAAAATTTAAATTTTGTTCTGACTACTCCTAAACCACCTGCTCCTACTAATGAATCTAATGTGATGCAATGAGACGAGTATGAGTTGTGGAAGACCTCTAATAAGATGGCCAAATGTCTACCATCTCCGACGTGTTGCAACAGCAGCATGAAGGAATGGGGTCTGCTGCTGATATGATGATGTCTCTAGAAGAGATTCATATGTTTGGTAAAGTTGCTACTATTAAGACCCGTCAGAAAGTCAAGGAATAATAGAAGAAAAAGCAACTTGGGCTTACCAAGAAAGTAACCAAGATCAAAAGGAAGTGCTTCTTTTGTGGTGAAAAGAGACATTGGAAAAGTAATTTTCCAAAGTCTCAAAATAAGAAGGAACAAGGTAATATGAATTATCTTGAAACATGTTTTTCTGGCAGATTCTACAGATTCTTGGATTGTAGACTTTGGAGCCACTAATCATGTTTGTTATTCCTTACAGGGGTTTCAAGAAAGGAGAAGGCTAAATAAGAATAAAATCAACTTGCGTTTAGGCAACGGAGCGTTGGTGTCTGCTAGTGCAGTGGGAGATATTAGAGTTAATCTAGATGCTAGTAGGCATTTAGATTAGATAGACATTTATTATGTACCTCAATTCAAGAGAAATTTAATTTCAGTTTCTTGATTAAATAAATTTGAATATTCGGTTACTTTTAATTTTTTATTATTAGTAAGGATGACAAATTTGTTTGCAAAGGTACATTGGAAAATGGTCTATTCTATTTACATAGAAATATCTCTCACTTGTCAGATACAGAATTAACACAACCTAATCATAAAAGAGTAAAATTATCTTAAGATGAAACCTACCTATGCCATTTGCGCCTAGGTCATATTAACCTTAATAGGATTAAAAGGTTGGTTAGTGATGGACCTTTAAGTGACTTAAAGGTTGATGATCTACCAACTTATGAATCCTGTTTGGATAGGTAAAATGACCAAAAGGTCGTTCAGGACCAAAGGCACAAAAGCCACTGAATGTTTAGGATTAATGCATACTAATGTATGTGGTCCTATGAGCATTCAAGCTAGAGGTAGATATGAGTACTTCATCACTTTCACAGATGATTACTCGAGATTTGGCTATGTGTATCTCATGAGACATAAGTCGGATACTTTTGACATGTTCAAAGTATTTAAAGCTGAAGTGGAAAATCAGCTTGAGAAACACATAAAAATCTTGAGATCTGATTGTGGTGGAGAATATCTATCTGGTGAGTTTCAGCAATATCTTATTGATAATGGGATAGCTTTTTAGTTTTCTGCACCAGGTACATCTCAACAAAATGGGGTAGCAGAAAGGAGAAATAGAACTCTTTTAGATATGGTTAGGTCTATGTTGAGTTATTCAACACTTTCCATTTCTTTTTGGGGATATGCTTTACAAACTGCTATATACATTCTAAACGATGTATCATCTAAATCTGTTCCTAAAACACCGCATGAGTTGTGGACTGGGCGCAAGCCTAGTTTACAACACTTAAGGATATTTGGTTGTCCTGCGTATGTGTTAAAAGGAAAGACAGAAAAGATGGAGTCCCGTTCGGAAACATGTATATTTGTAGGGTATCCAAAAGAAACTAAAGGATATTATTTTTATAGTCCTTCAGATCTTAAAGTATTCGTTTCGACAAATGCTAAATTTTTGGAAAAGGACTATATGAATGATTTTATGCCTAGAAGTAGAATTGTCCTGAATGAGATGTCAGGAGATACAATTCCACGAGAGGTTACACAACCAAACCCAATTGTAAGTTCCGATCCAACACAAAATCAACAACCTACCATTCCTTGTTGTAGTGGGAGGGTTAGAACACAACCCGAAAGATACATCGGTCTGGGAGAATCAGTGGAGAATCTCCCGGACGACGATGATCCCTACACGTACAAGGAAGCTATGGAGGATGTTGATAGTCGCCATTGGCAAAAGGCAATGCAATCTGAGATTGAATCTATGTTCGATAACAACGTCTGGTCCCTTGTAGACTTGCCTAAAGGGATAAAACCCATTGGGTGCAAGTGGGTATACAAGAGGAAAATAGGTATGGATGGAAAGGTGGAAACCTTTAAAGCTAGATTAGTAGTTGAAGGTTATACACAGAAAGAAGGTATCGATTACGAGGAAACCTTCTTCTTGTGGCCATGCTTAAATCCATTAGGATACTCTTATCCATTGCAGCATCTTTAGATTTAGAGATTTGGCAAATGGACGTCAAGACAGCTTTCCTTAATGGAAGTCTTGACGAAAGCATCTATATGATGCAACCAGAGGGATTCATTGAAAAGGGCCAAATGGAAAAGGTATGTAAGTTGCAGAAATCCATATATGGATTAAAGCAAGCATCCAGATCCTGGAACATAAGGTTCGATCAAGCTGTCAAAGGTTTTGAATTTATTCAGAATCTTGACGAACCTTGTGTATACAAAAGGATTAAGGGTGACAAGTTGGTTTTCCTGATTCTTTATGTTGATGATATACTACTCATCGGAAACGATGTAGGTGTATTGACATCAGTAAAAGAATGGTTAGCAAAACAATTTGATATGAAGGACTTAGGAGAAGCAAGTTTTATTCTAGGTATCCAAGTTATAAGGGATAGAAAGAATAGAACGATTGCATTATCCCAAGCTTCATACATAGACAAGATCTTGTCTAGGTTTTCCATGCAGGATTCCAAGAAAGGTATGTTACCTTTTAGACATGGAATCAAGCTTTCTAAGGAACAAGTTCCTAAGAATGAGCATGAGGAGCAATTCATGAGTAGAGTTCCATATGCCTCGGTAGTTGGAAGTCTCATGTATGCAATGCTCTGTACTAGACCAGATATTTGTTTTGCTGTTGGCATAGTTAGCAGGTTTCAATCGAAACCTGGTCCTGATCACTGGACGGCAGTCAAGCATATTTTCAAGTATCTTAAGAGAACGAGAGATAATATGCTTGTATACTCTGGAGGGGATTTAATTCTCGTTGGGTATACAGATTCTGACTCCAGAAAATCCACATCAGGGGCTGTGTTTACTATTGGAGGAGGAGCAGTTATATGGAGGAGTATCTATTAGGATTATGCTCAATAGCAAGAGTGTAATAGTGTAATTAACAATCTTTTTCATATTAATAAAGTGATTTCTGTTTTAAACAAATCTTATAGCATTTATAGTTTAATAATTGTTAAAGTAAATAATCATAACGTCTAAAGACTATGAGAAAAGAAGAATTGTTCATACATCTGGATATGTATGTGGTAGACACAATTCTTTAGTTAGTCTTGAATATCGTTCACAACTTAAGTTAAAGGTTGGGCACCTTTATCTTGTTAAAGTTGTAGAATTCTTTTGCTAGCATTTGAGTGGGATCAAATGAGATATGATGAGTCTAAAATCATCGGAGTGTCTTCGAGCAAAAAAATCTAGTGCACTGGGTGCATTGAACAGGATCACAATGAAATACTTTATCTATAACCGTCAGTAGATAAAAGTAATTTCATTATCAAGACAATCAGAGAGTCTATCTTTGTAAGGATTCCCATTGTTGATTGGCTTATTTCGTAGACAAACCACATATTGGGGGTTTGAATTGTAAGGGTAGTTAGGTGATTGAAGATCATGCTCAAAGGCCCTTTTCAAGACCTCAAGGGAAGAAGCACTCCAAAGGTATAATTCTTAGTGTTTCTTGTAATGAAGAGAAATAGATGCACACACACACAACACTTGCATAATTCTTATTCTTGAATGTGTTGTGTCTTTATTGTGTGTATGCATTAATTGCTTATTTAATCTTTCTTCATTCTTGTCCATATGGGTGCATCTTGCTTGGTATTGCTCATCATTTCTTTCATTTTAGGATGTTGCATCAGGTGCATTTTTGCGCCCTGTTCTGCGGCCAAGGCCGCATAAATAAGGCCGCAGAATAAGGATCAGAATTCATACTCTCTGTCCTCTTTTCTGCGCCCTTGGATTTTGCGTTTAGGGGCTGCAAAATCTGTCAGGTGCATTTCTGCGCCCTTGTGTTCTACGGCCAAGGCCGCAGAATAGGGCGCAGAATCGGCGGTCTTTTGCAAATTTTTCAAAACGACGTCATTTCATCTAGGGGTCCTATATAAGTATCATCTTCTTCCTAGCTCGTTTTTGTGAGCTCAAAATCAGACCTTAGAGTGAGAAACTCAAACCCTAGAGAGAGAAAGCTTCAAGCTTGCTTCTTTAACTCTCCAAACCCAAAACCCATGTGCATCTAACATGTTTCATGCATCAATCTTCCATGGGTCTTCTTCATTTATGACTTGGTAAGTAGAACAAACACAACATCTTCATTTATTGTTCTATCTTAGTCAAGACATGTCTTTTATTGCTTAGTTTAGCAAATCTTCACTCTTATTGCATATTTAGTGAAGTTATGACATGATTGGGTTTTGTTTGTGGTAGCTTACATGATTAGGATGATTTTCCCTAAATAGCTAACCCTAGAACATTCTTGTACAATTGGTTGATGATTAGGTTGATAGATTAATGTTTATTTATCTAGTCAAGCTTAATTGAATGTTCTTGTGGATTTAATTGACAATTATGTTGTTAGAAATTCTCTACAACTAATTGAGTTCACATGTTTGGACATGTTGACATTGTTTGATAGCTAGGATTGTTTTGTGATTGATAACATCTAGCTAAGTCTTTGTGATTTTCATTTAGCTTTTGATATCTAGGATTGATTTCATTGATATATCATCATTCTAGGTAAGCATATAGAGTTGCCTTGCTCTTGTTGCATTTTGAGTATTTCATATATTCACTTAGGTTGTTTTCTCTTCATTGAGAACTAAGTCTTGTGTTGCTTCCGGGATTAGGTTGCATAAATCACAAGCATTGGGACTAGGTTCACTTATACCGGGAGTAGGTAGGTGTGTGATTACTTCCGGGATTAGGTTGTAATCGTTTTACACATTTAGTGGATTCGAGGTTCAAGTGTGGCTCACTTACATAGCCCGTGGTTTTTCCCGTGAGGGTTTCCACGTAAATATCAAGTGTCTTTTAATTTCCGCACCATATTACACTTGCTATTGTATATTGACTAGTAGAGGGTATTTTCGTAATCTTGACCATTAACGAAAATTTGGTAAAATTGGATAAAATCTATTCACCCCCCCTCTAGATTAATATTGAACACACCATAATTTGTTTCAATTGGTATCAGAGCGGGTTCCTAGATATACATAGGTGATCCTTGCTCATTTTGGTGTGTTTTGCATTTGTGTGTTTTTTTTGTTCATTCATACATTTTGCATTCATTCCATTTCATTCATATACAAAATGAGTGGAAACGGTGGCAACAACGAGGGGGCTTCTAGCACACGTCCTCCCCTTCTCACCGGATTAAATTACTCCTCATGGAAAGGGAAGATGGAATCCTACATATGCCAACTTCATGACCGAGCATGGATGTCGGTTGAAGATGGATACGATCTTCCCATGATGACTCCTACGGGTGGAGGAGAAGATGTTTTGAAGCCCAAGGCACAATGGAGTGCACAAGAATTTGAGGCGTCAAAATGGAATAGGAAGGCAATGCATGCCATCCTATGTGCCATGGATGAGAATCAATACAAGTTGATTCAAAATACTAGGATTGCTAAGGAGGCATGGACAATCCTAGAAGTTGCTCATGAGGGAACCGAAGTTGTGAAGGACTCCAAGCTCCAAGTTCTCCAAACCCAATTTGAGATGCTCAAGATGGAGGAGAATGAGTGCTTCAACGACTTTGAGATCAAGTTGATGGACATAGTCAACCAAAGTCATCAACTTGGTGATCCCTATTCGGATAGGAGGATCAAGCAAAAGATAATGAGATCCCTACCGGATAGGTTTGAGTCAAAGGTGACGGCTTTAAAAGAAAATAGTGGATATAAGGATATGAAGCCGAGCGAGGTCATTGGAAGACTTCTCGCCTACGAGTCTAGGAAGGTTCCTAGCTCCACTCCTCCTAAAAAGCAAAAGGGAATTGCTTTGAAAGCATCTAAGGATGAAAAGGAGGTGAAGAATGACTCGGATGAAGACATGGCCTTGTTTGTGAAAAGATTCAACAAGGTTATGAAGTTTGGAAAGAAGGGATTTGGTTTTAGAGGCCAAGACAAGAAAAAGGTTCCCTTCAAGAAGTTTGAACCAAGGCAAGAGAGGACCGAAAGGAAAGGGGTCCGTTGCTTTGAGTGTGGTGGGATTGGTCACTTTGCTCCCGAATGTGCTAATCACAAGGAAAAGAAGAAGGGAAAAGTGATGGCCGCCACTTGGAGTGGAAGTAGTGATGACTCCGATGAAGAAGATGATTCTTCGGATGATGAAGACATCATGGCTAACTTCCTAGCTTTTGCCTCTTCTCACAAGAGCAAAAGTGGTAGTGAAAAAGAGGAAGAGAGTCAAAGGGAAAGTGACTCTAGTGAAGATGACTCCGATGCTAACTCCACTAATGGATATGTGGAAAAAGAAGTGTTAGTTGAATATCTTAAGGAGTTTAGGAGCTTAGAGATGAAAACAACTAAGAAGATCAAGATGTTGAGAGAAGAAAATGTTGAGCTTTCATCTCACAATGATCTCTTAAGTGAAGAAGTGGAAAGACTTAAGAAGAGAGAAGATAAGCTAAAAGAGGAGTTAGCTTTATCTAGGAGGAATGAAGAAGGTTTGAAGAGGGAGCTTGTTGAAGCTAAGAAGTCACTTACTAGGATGGACTCTAGCACCAAAAAATTAGATCACATGCTTGATGTTGGAAAGAGTCCATGTGACAAGAGAGGTCTTGGGTTTGAAGATTGTCAAGAGACCACCTCCTCTAAGAAGACCGTGTTTGTTAAGAGCTTGGGCAACATAGAAGCTTCTCCGGTGCACACTCCTAGGAAGAAAATAGATCTAGGACAAAGCTCAAAAAATGCACAAGTGAAGGTGGCACCAAGGAGACAACCTCAAGCCAACATTCCTCATCTATTGGCTCAAAAAGGGAAAAATCCAGTCATGCAAGTCCAACATTGGAAGCAAGATAGACCGGTTCAACAAAGAAGATGGATTGAACCCTCTCAACCACAAAGACATGGGAGGACTCCTATGCAAGCTCAAAGACAAGGTATGATTCCTCAATTCATTCCCATTTGTCACTTTTGTGGTTTTAATGGTCACATAAGACCAAATTGCTTTCGATATATTAAAATGTGTAGAACTAGAAGCATGATTGAGAAGAGAAAGACTAGAGCCAAGATGCATGTTCCTAGGAATAATAAGACTAATTTGCATGATCCTAGGATTACTAGAGCCCATGTACCAAAGACCTTTAAGAAAGAAAATGTTGTTCTTAAATGGATTAGAAAGAATGAAAATGTTTGCCATGTTGCACAAATTGCCTTGAAGGCAAATTCTTCTAATCTTTGGTATCTTGATAGTGGGTGCTCTAGGCACATGACGGGAAACAAGAGTTTCTTCGAGACTCTTGTTATGGAGGAAGGAGAAAATGTCACCTTTGGTGATGGATCCAAAAAGAATGTCATAGGGAAAGGAACCATCTCCGTTCCCGGATTGCCCTCCTTATCCAATGCTTTACTTGTTGATGGCTTGAAAGCCAATTTGATTAGCATTTCTCATCTTAGTGATGAAGGATATTCCGTCTTGTTTAACAAAGAGAATTGCTCTATCCTAAAGCCCAATGGACAAACCTTATTGAAAGGTATGAGATCTAGCGACAATTGCTATTGTCTTGAAGCTAGAATAGTCTCAAACAATGTATCCAAGGATGAGCAAATTGAGTTGTGGCATGAAAGACTTGGCCACATGAACTTTCGGGATCTACGGACCCTTGGAAAGTTTGAATGTGTGCGTGGCCTCCCTAAGCTTGGGAAGAAAGCCAATGGTATTTGTGGACCTTGTCAACAAGGAAAACAAACTAAAAGCATGCATAAAAAGGGCAAGTATCTCTCCACCAAGGAGCCTCTAGAGCTTCTCCATATGGATCTTATGGGTCCTATGCAAACCGAGAGCTTGGGTGGAAAGAGATACATTTTTGTTTGTGTAGATGATTTCTCTAGGTTCACATGGACATATTTTCTTAGAGAAAAATCCGAAACTTTTGATAAGTTTAAAATGCTTTGTACTAAACTTCAAAATGAAATGAATTCTAACATTAAAAGCATAAAACGGATTAGAAGTGACCATGGGAGGGAATTTGAGAATGCTTCTTTTGAAACCTATTGTGATAGTATAGGTATCTCCCATGAGTTTTCGGCTCCTAGGATACCTCAACAAAATGGAGTTGTTGAGAGGAAAAATAGGGTCCTTCAAGAGATGGCCCGTGTGATGTTGCTTAGCAACAATGTGCCTAGGAATCTATGGGCCGAAGCCATCAACACGGCTTGTTATATAGGAAATAGAGTTTTTCTAAGGCCCGGTACTAGGAATACCTCCTATGAGTTATGGAAAGGCAAGAGACCAAATGTTAGCTACTTCCACACATTTGGAAGCAAATGCTTCATTTTAAATGACCGAGATCAACTTGGCAAATTTGATGCCAAGAGTGATGATGGTATATTTATTGGCTATGCCTTAAATAGTAGAGCCTATAGAGTTTTCAATAAGAAAACTCTAAGTGTCATGGAATCATCTAATGTTGTATTTGATGATGAAAGGCTCAAGTGTAGTAATCATGAGGAGGAGGTTATTCTTAGTGATGATTCTCCTTTGGAGAAGGTTGTTGTGACTCCTAATGTGGGGACATCCAATGTTGTTGAAAATGACACACAACCTATTGATAGAGTTCCTAACTTGGACTCTAATGAACCCGCTCCATGGGTTAGAAGACTCCATAACAAAGAGGATGTTATTGGAGATGTGAATGAGGGTGTTAGGACTAGAAGGCAAATAGCTAATCTTATTAGCTTCACATGCTACACCTCTCAAATAGAACCCAAAAAGATTGATGAAGCTCTAAATGATGAGTTTTGGGTTCTTGCCATGCAAGAAGAGCTAAACCAATTCGAAAGGAATGAGGTTTGGACTCTAGTTCCTAGGCCTAAGACCACTAATGTCATAGGCACAAAATGGATATATAGGAACAAATCCGATGAGGATGGCAACGTAGTGCGTAACAAGGCAAGACTTGTTGCACAAGGGTACTCTCAAATTGAGGGTATCGACTTTGAGGAGACTTTTGCTCCCGTTGCCCGCCTAGAGTCCATTAGGCTTCTCTTGTCCATCTCTTGTGTGCACAAGTTCAAATTGCACCAAATGGATGTTAAGAGTGCCTTCCTCAATGGCTTCTTGCAAGAGGAAGTGTTTGTTGAGCAACCCAAGGGGTTTGTGGATGCACACCACCCCAATCATGTCTATCGCCTCAAGAAGGCTCTTTATGGGTTGAAACAAGCACCGAGGGCTTGGTATGAGCGCCTCACTCAATTTCTTGTCAACAATGACTACACAAGAGGTAGTGTTGACAAGACACTATTCATCAAGAAAGACAATGATGAGCTTTTTATAGCTCAAATATATGTTGATGATATAGTGTTTGGATCCACCAACAACACCAAAGTCCAACAATTTGTTGATGTTATGTCTCATGAATTTGAGATGAGCCTTGTTGGTGAGCTTAGTTACTTCCTAGGTTTGCAAATTAGGCAATTAAGTGATGGGATCTTCATATCCCAAGCCAAATATGCCAAAAACCTAGTGAAGAAGTTCGGTCTTGAGAAAGCCAAACATTGTAACACACCCATGAGCACCACTTTGAAACTAAGCAAAGATGCTAGTGGTAAAAGTGTAGAACAAACACTTTATAGGGGTATGATAGGAAGCTTGCTTTATTTGACCGCAAGTAGGCCCGACATATCCTTTAGTGTGGGTGTGTGTGCAAGGTACCAATCCGATCCCAAGGAGTCCCATCTCTCTTGCGTCAAGAGAATCATTCGATTTGTGAATGGGACTTCTAACTATGGGATTTGGTACTCATTTGACACTAATGCTAGTCTTGTAGGCTTTAGTGACGCGGATTGGGCCGGAAATTGTGATGATAGGAAAAGCACATCGGGCGGTTGCTTTTTCCTTGGAAACAATCTTGTTTCTTGGTTTTGCAAGAAGCAAAACTCAATTTCCTTGTCCACGGCGGAGGCCGAGTACATAGCCGCGGGGAATGGATGCACACAACTCCTATGGATGAAGCAAATGCTAGTAGACTACGGATTCAACCAAGGTACACTCACTCTCTTTTGTGATAACATGAGTGCTATTAATATTTCCAAGAATCCGGTTCAACATTCTAGAACTAAGCATATTGACATCCGTCATCATTTCATTAGAGAACTAGTTGAAAATAAATGCATTGTACTTGAGCATGTAGGTACAAATGATCAACTAGCCGACTTGTTTACAAAACCTCTAGATGCTACTCGATTTAAAACTCTTAGTAGATCTATTGGAATATGTCTTGTGGAGTGATGAGTTCTAGTTATTGACCCCATAAGGGGAACTCAAGCAAAGAGAGCTTTTTGTATACTTGATGCATGCAAATTATTTGAAAGATCTTGTGCTTCTCTTTTAATTGCTTGAAGTAAGCTTGGTTGGACATATGTATATATGCTTTTATCTCAATAAGTGTGAACCTTGCTTTGTTTTCAATCCATGTCATATTTATGTTCAAACATGCATTTTTGGACTAGGAAATTTTCATAGGAAGTATGATTTGAATGACCTATAGTTATTTCCATGACATGATGATTCTTAATTGACATGCTAATGAACTTGAAAAGCATGAAATTCAAATGCCTTGCTAAATTGGAAAAGCATGAATTGATGATTGCATATTCTTATATGCAAAACAATGTGTGAAAAAGCTAGTGAGACTAAAATTGATAAAGGATCATGTATCCATTCAAAGTCTCTCTTTCTTTATTTGTTGAACATGGTTACTATCATACGGGTTTCATACCCGGAAAAATCAAATAGGGTGCAAAGTCGCTCATGCCATGTTTCGCTTATAAAGTTGGATATAGTTGTTGTTAAAAATGAAAATCAATAAATTCTCTATATTCTTGCTTTTCTCATGACAAATGGTAAAATTGGTTTGAATTCTAATTGGAAACCTTTGTCATTTGCTTTGCCAAATACCATTGTTTTTTGGACTTGAATGCAACATGTCTTGTTTGCAAAGCATTTCTAATTCACACATTTTCAATAAAATAAATCTCCTTGATTCTCTCCAATTACTTGAGTGCATAAAGTGGCTTATCTAACTATGCATTATCTTGTATGCTTCTTTCTCTCTTTGCTATGAGTGACCCGGTTGGGGACTACTCCTTTGCCTATATCATGACAAAAAGGGGGAGTAGGATGTGGTAAGGGGAGTTGCTAGATGTGGTAAGGGGAGTTGCTAATTGTTGTAGCAATTGTGCATATGGGGAGTTTATGGTTTGATGGTTTGAGGGGGAGTAACCCTTTGAGGGGGAGCATTGCATACTCATACATTGCATGATATTGTGGTTAAAAGATTCATATGCAAATGCTTGTTTTTCTTTCACTTGATCATCTCACATACACTTGATTTGGAAGTGTAATCTAATTGTTTTGAAGGTTTGGTTATTCTACAAGAGATTGAAGACTTGAAGTTTTATTTTCTTATCTCTTTGTACTTTGTAATGTAGAATTTCCCGAAGTTTCTTTTATCTTGTGAGGATCAATGTGAGTGGTGGTTTTGTCACGAAATAGCCAAAGGGGGAGATTGTAAGGATTCCCATTGTTGATTGGCTTATTTCGTAGACAAACCACATATTGGGGGTTTGAATTGTAAGGGTAGTTAGGTGATTGAAGATCATGCTCAAAGGCCCTTTTCAAGACCTCAAGGGAAGAAGCACTCCAAAGGTATAATTCTTAGTGTTTCTTGTAATGAAGAGAAATAGATGCACACACACACAACACTTGCATAATTCTTATTCTTGAATGTGTTGTGTCTTTATTGTGTGTATGCATTAATTGCTTATTTAATCTTTCTTCATTCTTGTCCATATGGGTGCATCTTGCTTGGTATTGCTCATCATTTCTTTCATTTTAGGATGTTGCATCAGGTGCATTTTTGCGCCCTGTTCTGCGGCCAAGGCCGCATAAATAAGGCCGCAGAATAAGGATCAGAATTCATACTCTCTGTCCTCTTTTCTGCGCCCTTGGATTTTGCGTTTAGGGGCTGCAAAATCTGTCAGGTGCATTTCTGCGCCCTTGTGTTCTACGGCCAAGGCCGCAGAATAGGGCGCAGAATCGGCGGTCTTTTGCAAATTTTTCAAAACGACGTCATTTCATCTAGGGGTCCTATATAAGTATCATCTTCTTCCTAGCTCGTTTTTGTGAGCTCAAAATCAGACCTTAGAGTGAGAAACTCAAACCCTAGAGAGAGAAAGCTTCAAGCTTGCTTCTTTAACTCTCCAAACCCAAAACCCATGTGCATCTAACATGTTTCATGCATCAATCTTCCATGGGTCTTCTTCATTTATGACTTGGTAAGTAGAACAAACACAACATCTTCATTTATTGTTCTATCTTAGTCAAGACATGTCTTTTATTGCTTAGTTTAGCAAATCTTCACTCTTATTGCATATTTAGTGAAGTTATGACATGATTGGGTTTTGTTTGTGGTAGCTTACATGATTATGATGATTTTCCCTAAATAGCTAACCCTAGAACATTCTTGTACAATTGGTTGATGATTAGGTTGATAGATTAATGTTTATTTATCTAGTCAAGCTTAATTGAATGTTCTTGTGGATTTAATTGACAGTTATGTTGTTAGAAATTCTCTACAACTAATTGAGTTCACATGTTTGGACATGTTGACATTGTTTGATAGCTAGGATTGTTTTGTGATTGATAACATCTAGCTAAGTCTTTGTGATTTTCATTTAGCTTTTGATATCTAGGATTGATTTCATTGATATATCATCATTCTAGGTAAGCATATAGAGTTGCCTTGCTCTTGTTGCATTTTGAGTATTTCATATATTCACTTAGGTTGTTTTCTCTTCATTGAGAACTAAGTCTTGTGTTGCTTCCGGGATTAGGTTGCATAAATCACAAGCATTGGGACTAGGTTCACTTATACCGGGAGTAGGTAGGTGTGTGATTACTTCCGGGATTAGGTTGTAATCGTTTTACACATTTAGTGGATTCGAGGTTCAAGTGTGGCTCACTTACATAGCCCGTGGTTTTTCCCGTGAGGGTTTCCACGTAAATATCAAGTGTCTTTTAATTTCCGCACCATATTACACTTGCTATTGTATATTGACTAGTAGAGGGTATTTTCGTAATCTTGACCATTAACGAAAATTTGGTAAAATTGGATAAAATCTATTCACCCCCCCTCTAGATTAATATTGAACACACCATAATTTGTTTCAATCTTAATCCTGAGATAAATGATGGACTTATAGTTACAGGTGATATCATTTGAGCTATCAATGAGTACGATTATATCGCATAGTCTATCCTCGATAGTTTGGTGATATTCATTTGTTAATCGATAGAGGACTTCATTTATAGATATGGACATCGTGGCTCCATTTATTAAATGAGAGTATAATATCATCATATGGATGTTTTGAGATAATTGGATATTAAATCTCAACGTTGAGTTTTCAATAGTGTCTATTGAAAACATGGCTTCTGGACAAGTCAAAATATCCAAGTTCAAAACGTGGTCATATGAGTAAATATGGTAACTTGGAGAGTTATAGGCGGTCTATGAACTCTTGGCGATTACTGATATTAATCACGAGGATACACTATCTCCAATATGATTGTCTAGGGTATGAATGAGGAAGCATCTTCCTTTTCTGTCTTTATTTAAGAGTTCAATTTTAGCTCTTTAGTGGAATGAGCTAAAATTAATGGATCGGACCTAAGTGAATCATTTGTTGATTGTGATTAGGTTATGTCTATTGGAGCTTAAATTTAGATAGCCCGCCAAGATCCCCAATCCACACGGACTTGCATGGATCACTTGATATATTCTACCGGACCAATTTAAGGTCCATCTAGAATTGTTATTTAATATATTAAGAATATAATTTGCACATTATTTATGTAATGGGCTGCACAATTATATTTATATATTAATGGATGACATGTGGGCTTGTTTCTTTTAGTAAGAATGGGTCTAGTTCACATGTGGGCTTTTTATTTAAAGTCCTATGGATTTAATGAAATAAGAAAAATAATATTTGGCCCAATATATATATGTGGGGCGGCAAGGTGCTAAAATAGCATTTAATATTATTTTGATTTCATTATTTAATTAAATAAGAATTAATTAATTTATTAATTAATTGTTTAATTAAGTAACAAATCTTTTCTAAATAGGAAATATGATTCCTATTTGTATACTATTGGTAGTAGTATAATTAAATAGAAAGACTTGTTTGACAAGGAAATAAATAATTAATTTTATTTATTAAATCAAATAAGAAGTCTTTTATTTTAGTCAAATAAGGAATAAAAGATTTATGAGTTTGATTAGGGTTTGGAAATCTTAAACTAAATAGGAATTAGGGTGCAACTAAATCTCCAATATTTTAGGAGTAAAATTGCGGGAACCCTAATTATTTTTGGTAGAGATTTCGGCCACCCTAGGGCAAAAAGGAAGAGAAAAATTTGGCCACCTATATAAGGCAACTTATAATTTCGGCCACCACTAAGGGTTTATGTGCAGAAATTTTATTTCTTCTTCTTCTTCTTCTCAACTCATAGTTAGAGATCTATTATTCTACTAAAAACAAAAGGAACATAGATTATTCTTTGATGGTATATTGTTTGCTTGTTCATTAATAAGCTTGTATATACTATATCGATTAAGGTTCACGCGAGTTTCGATCATAAGATTGAGAACTCAAAAGTGACCGGAATAATCTTAGGTTCCTTTAGATTGTTTTTGGGACTAACGAATCAAGAAAAGTTTGTTTAATCCAATCACAGGTTTGCAATTCAAAGAAAGGGAGACCACGCTCCTAGGTGATCCACGTTCGTGCTAGGATTGAAGATCTTGCGGATTACCATCGACGCAAGTCAATCGGATCACGCGACAAGAGGTATTAATCTTTTGTTTATTTTTATATCTTTAATTAATCAAAAGGGTTTAAGGTTCATAAAATTGGAAAATTTTTAAAAGCTACTCAAACTATTTTTTTTAGTCTCGCTTCCGCTGCGGGTACAATTTTTCCCTTCAGTATCAAGCAATCCGGTATTGCTGATTCCACCATGGAAGCTTAGTATGTTGCTGCGTGCGAGGCTGCCAAATAGGCTGTTTGGCTCCGCCAATTCTTGATTGACTTGGAAGTGGTTCCTAGTGCGAATAAGCAGATCACTATCTACTGTGACAACAGTGGAGCAGTGGCTAATTCGAAAGAATCAAGAAGTCACAAGAGAGGTAAACACATTGAAAGAAAGTATCATCTTTTAAGGGAGATTGTTCAAAGAGGTGACGTGACGATTACCAAAATCGCGTCAATAGAAAATCTAGCAGATCCCTTCACAAAGGCTCTACCTCAGAAGAGTTTCGATGGGCATCTAGAGAATATGGGCTTGAGAGATATGACACATTTGCTATAGGGCAAGTGGGAGATTGTTAGGATTATGCTCAATAGCAAGAGTGTAATATTGTAATTAACAATCTTTTTTATATTAATAAAGGGATTTCTGGTTTAAACAAATCTTATAGCATTTATAGTTTAATAATTGTCAAAGTAAATAATCATAAGGTCTAAAGACTATGAGAAAAGAAGAATTGTTCGTACATCTGGATATGTATGTGGTAGACACAATTCTTTAGTTAGTCTTGAATATTGTTCACAACTTAAGTTAAAGGTTGGGCACCTTTATCTTGTTAAAGTTGTAGAATTCTTTTGCTAGCATTTGAGTGGGATCAAATGAGATATGATGAGTCTAAAATCATCGGAGTGTCTTCGAGCAAAAGAATCTAGTGCACTGGGTGCATTGAACTGGATCACAATGAAATACTTTATCTATAACCGCCAGTAGATAAAAGTCTTTTCATTATCAGGACAATCGGAGATTCTATCTTAATCCTGAGATAAATGATGGACTTATGGTTGCAAGTGATATCATTTGAGTTATCAATGAGTACGATTATATCGCATAGTCTATCCTCGATAGTTTGGTGATATTCATTTGTTAATCGATAGAGGACTTCATTTATAGATATGGACATCGTGGCTCCATTTATTAAATGAGAGTATAATATCATCATATGGATGTTTTGAGGTATTTGGATATTAAATCTCAACGTTGAGTTTTCGATAGTGTCTATTGAAAACATGGCTTCTGGACAAGTCAAAATATCCAAGTTCAAAACGTGGTCATATGAGTAAATATGGTAACTTGGAGAGTTATAGGCGGTCTATGAACTCTTGGCGATTACTGATATTAATCACGAGGATACACTATCTCCAACATGATTGTCTAGGGTATGAATGAGGAACTTCTTCCTTTTCTGTCTTTATTTAAGAGTTCAATTTTAGCTCTTTAGTGGAATGAGTTAAAATTAATGGATCGGACCTAAGTGAATCATTTGTTGATTGTGATTAGGTTATGTCTATTGAAGCTTAAATTTAGATAGCCCGCCAAGATCCCCAATCCACACGGACTTGCATGGATCACTTGATATATTCTACCGGACTATTTGTGGGTCCATTTAGAATTGTATTTAATATATTAAGAATATAATTTGCACATTATTTATTTAATGGGCTATTTAATTATATTAATATATTAATGAAAGACATGTGGACTTGTTTCTTTTAGTAAGAATGGGTCTAGTTCACATGTGGGCTTTTTATTAAAGTCCAAATGGATTAAATAAAATAAGAAAACAATATGTAGGCCTAAGTTCTAGTCATGGGTGGCAATGGCTAATTTTTAGCCCATTATATTGTTTTATTTTATTATTTAATTAAATGGAAATTAATTAATATGTTAATTAATTATTTAATTAAAAATCAAATCTTTTCTGATTAGGAAATATGTTTCCTAGTAGTATACTACTATTAATATTATACTAAATATAAAAGACTTTATTTGTTTAGTCAAATTAGGAAGTCTTTTATATAGTCACAAACACACTAAAGAGTTGGATTAGGGTTTGAATATTATATACATGACAAGTTGTATTCAGATTGCTATAAAATATATATAATATATATGGCAACTTAATTATGGCCGAGATATATAATATATATATATATATAT
Source organism: Acer campestre (assembly GCA_954870605.1). Lineage (NCBI taxonomy): Eukaryota > Viridiplantae > Streptophyta > Magnoliopsida > Sapindales > Sapindaceae > Acer > Acer campestre. The sequence goes on from OX940802.1 coordinate 23,405,392, forward strand.
ATAAGCAAAATACAAGTCAAAGAAAGTATATATGATTTTGCAAAGTAAAAGTGGCCGATGCACTATATATAAATATATATATTAGGCGTGCAATTAATTGCACTATATATATATAGATGTATTAGGCGGTGCAGTAATATAGATATATAATGATATATGTTAGGCGGCAATATATATATATATATATTCTTTATATTTTTGTCAAACCCTAATTTTTGCAATAGAGAGTTTTTTTCTTTTGCTAGAGAAAAATAAGATCCAACTCTAAGACTAGTGAGTGATTCGGCCTAGAGGTTTGTGAGAGAAGAATTGTTCTTGTTTCGATAGTGTACTAGTGATCTTAACATCAAGAGATCTTGTACACACTTTCGAATTAGGTTCACGCGAATTTCAATCTTACGATTGTGAATTCAAAAGTGACCGGAACGTTCTTAGCAACCTATTGGAATTTTTGTGACTAACAAAATCAGAAAAGTGTTTGTTGTCCATTCTCAGGTATACAATTCAAAGAGAAGGGAGACCACGCTCCTAGGTGATTCACGTTCGTGATCGGATTGGAAGATCTTGCGGATTACCATCGACGCATAGTCAATCGGATCACGCGACAAAAGGTATTCTTCTTTTGTTGATTATATGTATGTTTAATTAATTAAAAAGAGTTAAGGTTCATAAAAAGGAAAAATTTTAAAAGCTACTAAATCTATTATTTTTAGTCTCGCTTCCGCTGCGTGTACTATACGGTATTTTTCCCTACAGTTGAATCGTTTTCATCAACGTTGCTTCAATCTCTTGCTTAGCCTTTGCAAGTTCTGCAAGGTGGTCAAGTTCCATCTTCTTCGTTAACTCTAACAACTTTGCAAGGTCTTCGAATTCCTTTGAAGAGGAATTCTTCTCAACTTCAAGTCTCTCAATTTGGAGTTCCAACTCTTTATTCTTGTTCGAGACTTCCCCATTCTTCTTTAGGAGTATGCCCTTATCAACTCTAAGCGTCTTTACTTCAAATATCAGTTTCTTGTTTAGCTCTTGAAGCATATTCACCTTTTCCATTTCCAAGGCTTCCTTGCCTTCAAATTCCTTCCTCGTGAGCTGCAACATTTTCTCAAATTCTTCCCACATTTCTTCTTTCTCTCGGGAAGTTTCCTCTATTTTTTCTTGAAGTCGAGCCTTCCCTTCCTTCAGCTTATCCATTTTTAATATTAATTCCCTATCAATATTCATAACATCCTCGCACATCTTGATCAACTCTTTCTTCTCTTTTTCAAATGATTTGAACATTGGTTGGCACGATGAGGTAGGTTTTTCAAAGCCAACGGTCTCATCATAGCTCATTGAGAAGTCTTGGTGTGTCCTCCAATCCTGGTTGTAAGAGTTGTTGAAGTTCCCTTCAAATGTCGTCTCTATGGATTGGTCTGGCCAACTAAGTGACATATCGTTACTGAAATTCTGTGTGATTTCCCCTTGAGAGGCTATAGCATCTTGCAAGAGCTCTCTTATCTTATCTTCCGATGACATGCTCATTTGCGGGTAACTTGGCCACGAGTTTTGCATGAAAAAGAAAAGCTAAAGAATCCTGAAACAAAAAGAAACAAAAGCTATCAAAGAAATAAAAAGAAACTAAATAAAAGAATAAGAAGAAAAAAAATTCAAATTAGCAATAAACTAACTAGTATCGATATCAATCATTCAACTCGATCCCCGGTAGCGGCGCCAAAAATTTGGCTATCACTCAAGTGACACTCGCAATAGGACGAGGTCGGAGAGTAGCACAATAGTAAGTAAAGTTCGTTCCCACAGGGATCGAGTGACCGATTACCGAAATTGATTAGCCTATTTGCTATTCAAACAATCAAAAAGGTTGGTTTTTCAATTAAGCAAATTAAACTAAACTAATCTAAAATAAAACTAAATGCTATTGCGAAAAAGAAATAACACGAAAATAAACACAAGTGTAATAATAGAGAGAAATATGCTAGGATTTGACTACACCCCACCCTATGTCGATTTCCGTTCTAGACTCAATTATTCACCCAAAACATGCTCATGTAATTCATGGATTCATGCACCCAAATGTTAACCCACAATCTCGGTCGAGTAGAATAGATCGCACCCAAAATCATACCCAAGCCTATCTCTCGATTACTCGGAATATATGAATGAGTTCATTAAGAACCTTGGCACACTAAGGAATCCTATACGCTGGCCTAAGTAGGTATACTTTTCTAGACATGTATATAGGGCATTTTATCGAGCACATGGTGTGCGTCTCCGGTCAGTATGTAACACACCACACAAATTCTTTCAAAAGGAGATCAATCAATTGAAAGCTTTAAGCACATAAAAATACTCATACAAACCACACTTGCACAAAATGAATAAACAAAGGTCAATACATATAAATATTCATGGGTGGGGTTCATCAAATCCTAACAATGAAAGTTTAGCTCATATTACAACTAATAGTCATACAACAAATAATCTCAAATAAATACATGGCTATAACAAAGGATAAAAGAGAAAAAGTTAGAGAAAACTATAATCGAGAGCTTCCTCTTCTTCCTTTTGCTGCTCTCCTTTTTCAAGCTCCTTCAATTTTCTTTCTCCCAAGAACAAGAAAAGATCATAGATTGGTGTCAAGTGTCTCTTGGATTGTGTAGGAATTTAGGGAAGATGGAGTCTTGGTGAGTAGGAGAGTTCCCTTTCTTTGGAGAGTCTTTTCTTTTCTTTTTGTGTCTCCTCCTCCTTTTCTGAAAAGATGAAGAGATGTATATATATGGGTCCAAAATAGGGCAAGAATTTCGTCCAAAACGACAAAGAGTTTTTCCAAAACGACCAAGAGACGGACTGCCGTGGTCTGGGCATTTTCGCGGTTGGCGGAAGCGACAACTGGACCGCGGCAAGTTTGGAAGGTTTCTGTTGCAAGGGTGCCGCTTGCATGCCGCGTTGGAGAAAATGGAGGTGGCAACCATGGAAGTTTGGAAGGTTTGGAGGAGATGGAAAAGTGACGCATGGAGGCCTGAAAATGGTGCCAAACGGATCGGGAGAGCACCGGCCGTCGATCTGGGTGGATAACCGCTGAAAAATACATCGAAAAACGGTCGGATGGGGACGGGTTGACATCGGGTCACGATCCGGGTCTGGTCGACCCACGCGGGTCTGAACCGGGTCGCTGAAGGTAGAAGACGACGTGACAACATCATGATGTCACGCTGATGTGAGCAGCCCCTAAACGACGCCGTTTCGATGCTGACGTGGCGCTGACTCTGATGTGTAGGGGTGCACTTAGTGAGAAGCTGGTGTGTACTCAGCAGCTGGGCATGAACCGGTTTGGGCTTGTCGAATCTTGGGCCGGGTCGAGCGCGACCCAACAGTGAAACGCATCGTTTCACTTATGACGTGGCACACTGTGCTGCGCTGGCTGGCAAATTACAAAAGGCTCCCCTCATCTTCTCTCTAATCACAGAAACTTCAATCTTTTCTTTAAAGTTTTAGTTTGACCCCTGATTCTCCATAAATTACACCAATGCCCCTGAACTCCATAAATACCTGAAACACTTATTTTATCATATTAAATACCTGGTTTTACCCGAGAAATGAACTCAAAATGATATGGAAATGGGGCTACACTTTGTGTATAAATGAAGCAATCAAGCACTACCCATACCCACTTGCTAATCTATCAATTCCCTAGCATCTATATTAATTGTTTACATCCATTACTCTTATCAAGATTGTTGAGTATTCTATTTTTCCTATTACCATATTTTTACTTAGGTTTATTTTATATGTATGTTTGATGGTTTGACAAACCATACACTCATCCATTTATCTATGATTTATTTTATCGCATTTATATTAGCTAATTAATTCAACTAATTACTCTAATTCCTTGTGGAACAAATTCTACTTACCACTTTACTAGTTTTATATCCTAAGTGGATTTTCTAGTGGTGAAATTCAATTTACAAAATGATCACATTTAAATATCATTTTGTTGAGCACAAAACGACCTCATCAGATCACCGTTAGACAAAGTTCTTGTCTTCTCCTTTGGTTTCACCAATTTGGTGAAACGGTGGTTATGATTGGCGGTCTAGACTGCCGATATTAACCGTTGTTTGATACCTAATGCCTCGGGTTCAATTCTGTGGTTATGACCACCGAATGAAACCGCCGTTTGATACCTGATGCTCTCGAGTTCAATTACACGGTTATGATCGATGGCCATGACCGCCAAATGAAACCACCGTTTGAGACCTGATGCTCTCGGGTTCAAATCTACGATTTGATATCGGCGGCAAGGCCACTGAATGAAACCGCCAATGCCTCATTTCTAGGGGTAAATTTATCTTTTCACCCAGCTTGTTTTTGCTTTCTATAAATACACCATTATATCATTTTCTCTATTTAAGCTCTTGAACACCAAGAACCCTAAAAAGAGAAAGAGAGATACTTGAGAGAAAAAACACCAAGTTTGCTTATTTAATTCTCCAAACTCATTTCCATGTGCATCAAACATCATCTAAGCATCATCTAACTTCATCTAGGATGTGCTATTGCATGAGTCTTCTTCAACACATATGACTTTGTAAGTTGAACACCATTTTCATCCATTTTAGTGTTCTTACTTATCAAGAAATCTCATTTATGACTTGTTTGTATCTAGATTAAGATTTATCTACAAGTTGAGATTTTTGTGTTAATTAATTGAGTTGTTGTTTTTGTGATAGCTAGCATTCTAGGTTTATAAAACATCTAGCTAAATCATCTCATTGTTTGATTGAGTTTGTTTGTGATAGTTGTTATACTAGGTTTTTCATTTATTGATTAATTAAATGCATTGTCTCTACCACATGAATATATGCTAATTATATGTTGAATATATTGTGAAGCATTACATTGATTGATTGTTGTTGATTTGTGATAGCTAGCATATTAAGTGATTTATGCCATCTAGCTAAGTCTTTGTGAACTCTCACTTAGACATCGATAATTAGGATTTATTGACTTGTTCATTAAATTCCTAATTAAGCAATTTATGTTGTTGTCCATGTAGGTGTTAGGATTATGCTCAATAGCAAGAGTGTAATAGTGTAATTAACAATCTTATTCATATTAATAAAGTGATTTCTGGTTTAAACAAATCTTATAGCATTTATAGTTTAATAATTGTTAAAGTAAATAATCATAAGGTCTAAAGACTATGAGAAAAGAAGAATTGTTCATACATCTGGATATGTATGTGGTAGACACAATTCTTTAGTTAGTCTTGAATATCGTTCACAACTTAAGTTAAAGGTTGGGCACCTTTATCTTGTTAAAGTTGTAGAATTCTTTTGCTAGCATTTGAGTGGGATCAAATGAGATATGATGAGTCTAAAATCATCGGAGTGTCTTCGAGCAAAAGGATCTAGTGCACTGGGTGCATTGAACAGGATCACAATGAAATACTTTATCTATAACCGTCAGTAGATAAAAGTAATTTCATTATCAGGACAATCGGAGAGTCTATCTTAATCCTGAGATAAATGATGGACTTATGGTTGCAGGTGATATCATTTGAGCTATCAATGAGTACGATTATATCGCATAGTCTATCCTCGATAGTTTAGTGATATTCATTTGTTAATCGATAGAGGACTTCATTTATAGATATGGACATCGTGGCTCCATTTATTAAATGAGAGTATAATATCATCATATGGATGTTTTGAGGTAATTGGATATTAAATCTCAACGTTGAGTTTTCGATAGTGGCTATTGAAAACATGGCTTCTGGACAAGTCAAAATATCCAAGTTCAAAACGTGGTCATATGAGTAAATATGGTAACTTGGAGAGTTATAGGCGGTCTATGAACTCTTGGCGATTACTGATATTAATCACGAGGATACACTATCTCCAATATGATTGTCTAGGGTATGAATGAGGAGGCATCTTCCTTTTCTGTCTTTATTTAAGAGTTCAATTTTAGCTCTTTAGTGGAATGAGCTAAAATTAATGGATCGGACCTAAGTGAATCATTTGTTGATTGTGATTAGGTTATGTCTATTGGAGCTTAAATTTAGATAGCCCGCCAAGATCCCCAATCCACACGGACTTGCATGGATCACTTGATATATTCTACCGGACCAATTTAGGGTCCATCTAGAATTGCAATTTAATATATTAAGAATATAATTTGCACATTATTTATGTAATGGGCTGCACAATTATATTTATATATTAATGGATGACATGTGGGCCTGTTTCTTTTAGTAAGATTGGGTCTAGTTCACATGTGGGCTTTTTAATTAAAGTCCTATGGATTAAATGAAATAGTAAAAATAATATTTGGCCCATTACTAATATGGGGCGGCAAGGTTAAATAATAACCTAAAATATTATTTTGTTTTCATTATTTAATTAAATAAGAATTAATTAATTAATTAATTAATTATTTAATTAAGATACAAATCTTTTCTCATTAGGAAATATATTTCCTAAAGGTATACTATTGGTAGTAGTATAATTAAATAGAAAGACTTGTTTGACAAGGAAATAAATAATTAGTTTTATTTATTCAAGCAGGAAGTCTTTTTATTTTAGTCAAATATGAGAATAAAAGATTTATGAGTTTGATTAGGTTTGGGAAATCTTTTCTAAATAGGAATTAGGGTGCAATTCAAACTAGTTAACTTGTTTTGGAAATTGCGGCAACCCTAATGCATCAAGGAAGAGAATTCGGCCAACCCTAAAGCTAAAAAAAGAAAGGAGAAAAATTTGGGCCATATATATATGCACATATATTATTTTCGGCAAGCCCTAAGGCTTAGGGCAGAAAATTATTTTTCTTCTTCTTCTTAACTCATAGATAGAGATTTTATTCAACTAAGACAAAAGAAAAAGGAACATAGATTATTCTTTGATGGTGTACTATTTGCTTAATCATTGATAAGCTTGTGTATACAACATCGATCAAGGTTCACGCGAGTTTCGATCATTAGATTGAGAACTCAAAAGTGACCGGAATAATCTTAGGTTTCTTTTGATTGTTTTTGTGACTAACGATCAAGAAAGAAAAGTTTGTTTAATCCCATCACAGGTTTGCAATTCAAAGAGAAGGGAGACCACGCTCCTAGGTGATCCACGTTCGTGCTAGGATTGAAGATCTTGCGGATTACCATCGACGCAAGTCAATCGGATCACGCGACAAGAGGTATTAAATTTTATTACTTTGTTATATATATTTAATTAATCAAAAGGGTTTAAGGTTCATAATTGGAAAAATTTTAAAAGCTACCCAACACTATTTTTTAGTCTCGCTTCCGCTGCGGGTACTACGGTATTTTTCCCTACAATTGGTATCAGAGCCTGGTTGAACCCTTTTAATTAATTAACGTATATATACGTGGATCGATTTCTTTTTATTGTGATTATGCATGTTTTAGAAAGAGATGGCACTCTAGGTATTCGCATATATTATTACATGTGATGTATGGATTAATATATGTTTTTATGTGGATTGTTATTGCTCGATTTTGGCTCTAGATTTTCAATGTATTTTTGGTTTCGGAATTGTAACAAGAAGGGTGGTCTATCATCGCCATAATTCCTTCTTGGTAGTTGCTAGTATTTTTTTTATGTATTAAATAAGCTGCAGTTTTTTTTATTGTATTAAAAATTTTTCTGCAGTATTTTTTTCTGCAGTATTTTTTTTGTCTGCAGTATTTTACTGCTGTGATTAAAAAAAAAAAAAAAAAAATTTCTGCAGTATTTTATTTTGTTTAAATTAAATTGTAACACGTCCTATATCGAAGAATTGAAGACGTGAAGCAAACCGGAACCGAGAACGAGCACCATGCACACCCTAGGAGTGGATTGGGCCGCACAATGCAAGCCCAAAGCTTGGTGGGCTGCGCATGGCAGCCATGCAAAGCCTTATGGGCTGCGCATGGCAGCCCCTTTGAGAGGTGGTGGGCTGTGAAGTCCCGAGGAGGGAGGCCGGAGGATGGGCTTATGGTGATGGGCCACTCGAAGATCTTGTATTCCTATATCAAATGTAATTTACTTGTTTTTCTAGGATGGGCCAAAATTGTTGCTATTTAATTTATGCTTAAATATTACAATATTTGTTGTTGTATGATAACATGACATATAGAATAGGAGTGCCACTCATATATCTCTTTTGGTATGAACATGCATTGAATGATTTAGGTATCTAAATTGGCATCTAGATAACTTGGTAAATCATTCTATGGGATTTAATCACACGCCTTAAATAATTGAGTGGGAGAAGGTGTTTTTGTAACACCTATGGCTTCCAAGATTAGTTGAGCTTAATTATTTTATGGTAATTCCCCAAAGGGACATCCATAAATGGAATTAAGCAATATACTTCCTTACAAGGATAGACTAGACAATGGACTCAACGAGATCTACTCCCAAAGGAGGGATTTTCGTTAGAGAAAATTGAGGGTCGATATCTTGGTGACACACTCAATGTAATTTTATTGATATCCTCCAAAGAGTACTTGTCAGTAAAATTGCAAGGCTAAAATTGAAAACGCTGGTTGTTATATTAACAATTAGGTGGGACCTAGTCTAACTAGTAAATGGTGCGAACTCCCAAAGGAGGCGTAACATTTATGGGTGTTAGATCACCGTTGAATTTTATGATTGAGTTATTCATTTAATTCAAGATAAATATTTAAAAGTGCTTTTTAATGATTATTTACTTATATATGTTTTGTTTTCATTCAGAAATCATGACCCCATCACTTATGAACATCCTGAAAGATAACACCTTAACTGGAGATAACTATGTAACATGGAAAAGGAAAATTGGGTTGTTGCTGCAAAGTGAAAAACATAAGTTTGTTCTAACCACTCCTAAACCACCTGCTCCTACAATTGAATCAAGCATTGTGCAAAGAGATGAGTATGAGCAGTGGAAGACTTCAGATGATATGGCCAAATGTTATATTATGGCCACTATCTCCGACGTGTTGCAACAGCAGCATGAAGGAATGGAGTCTGCTGCTGATATAATGATGTCTCTAGAGGAGATGTTTGCTATGAAGTCCAGGACGACTAAGAGAGAGGCAGTGACTGCTTTTATGAATCTTAGGATGAAACCTGGACAGGCTGTGAAAGATCACATGATGAAAGTCATAGCACATCTCAACATTGCTGAACTGCATGGCGCTGAGATAGATGGTGAGACAAAGATTGATATGGTTGTCAATTCATTGTCAGATTCCTTTGATCAGTTCAAATTGGACTACACTTTGAACAAAAAGGAATACACCTTACAGAGCCTGATGCAAGATGTTCAAAGTGCTGAAAAGATCCTTGTGAAAGGCAAAGGTCAAGAGATTCATGTGGTTGGTAAAGTTGCTACTGTTAAGGCCCGTCAAAAGGTCAAGAAACAACAGAAGAAAAAGCAACTTGAGCCTGCCAAGAAGGACACCAAGAAAGTAACCAAGATCAAAGGGAAATGCTTCCTTTGTGGTGAAAAGGGACATTGGAAGAGAAATTGCCCAAAGTCCCAGAACAAGAAGGAAGAAGGTAATTTGAATTATCTTGAAACATGTTTTTTGGCTGATTCTACAGATTCTTGGATCATAGACTCAGGAGCCACTAATCATGTTTGTTATTCCTTGCAGGGGTTCCAAGAAAGGAGAAGGCTGAATAAGAATGAGATCAATTTGCGCTTGGGCAACGGAACGTTAGTGTCTGCAAGTGCAGTGGGAGATATTAGAGTTTGTTTGGATTCTAGAAGGCATTTAGATTTAATAGACGTTTATTATGTACCTCAATTCAAGAGGAATTTAATTTCAGTTTCTTGTTTGAATAAATTTGGATATTCGGTTACTTTTAATAAAGTTTTTATTATTAGTAAGAATGACAAAGTTATTTGCAAAGGTACATTGGAAAACGGTCTATACTTCTTGCATAGAAATATCTCTCACTCGTTAGACACAGAAATAACGGAACCTGATCATAAAAGAGTTAAATTAACAAAAGATGAAACCTATCTTTGGCATTTACGCTTAGGTCATATTAACCTTAATAGGATTAAAAGATTGGTAAGTGACGGACCTTTGAGTGACTTAAAGGTTGATGATCTACCAACTTGTGAATCTTCTTTGGAAGGTAAAATGACCAAAAGGACGTTCTCTGCCAAAGGTGCCAGAGCCACTGAATGTTTAGGATTGATACACACTGATGTATGTGGACCTATGAGCATTCAAGCTAGAGGTGGATATGAGTACTTCATCACTTTCACAGATGATTACTCAAGATTTGGATATGTGTATCTCATGCGACATAAGTCGGATGCTTTTGACATGTTCAAAGCATTTAAAGCTGAAGTGGAAAATCAGCTTGAGAAACACATAAAAATCTTGAGATCTGATCGTGGTGGAGAATATCTATCTGGGGAGTTTCAGCAATATCTTATTGAAAATGGGATAGTTTCTCAGTTTTCTGCACCTGGTACACCTCAACAAAATGGGGTAGCAGAAAGGAGAAATAGAACTCTTTTGGATATGGTTAGGTCTATGTTGAGTTATTCAACACTTCCTATTTCTTTCTGGGGATATACTTTACAAACTGCAATATACATTCTAAACCGAGTACCATCTAAGTCTGTTCCTCAAACACCGCATGAGTTGTGGACTGGGCGCAAGCCTAGTTTACAACACTTAAGGATATTTGGATGTCCTGCGTACGTGTTAAAAGGAAAGACAGAAAAGATGGAGTCCCGTTCAGAAACATGTATATTTGTAGGGTATCCGAAAGAAACTAAAGGATATTATTTTTATAGTCCTTCAGATCTTAAAGTATTTGTTTCGACAAATGCTAAATTTCTGGATAAGGACTATATGAATGATTTTGTGCCTAAAAGTAGAATTGTCCTGAATGAGATGTCAGGAGATACAATTCCACGAGAGGTTACACAACCTAACCCAATTGTAAGTTCCGATCCAACACAAGATCAACAACCTACCATTCCTCGTCGTAGTGGGAGGGTTAGAACACAACCCGAAAGATACATTGGTCTGGGAGAATCTGTAGAGAATCTCCCGGACGACGATGATCCCTATACATACAAGGAAGCTATGGAGGATGTTGATAGTCGCCATTGGCAAAAGGCAATGCAATCCGAGATTGAATCTATGTTCAATAACAAAGTCTGGTCCCTTGTAGACTTGCCTAAAGGGATAAAACCCATTGGGTGCAAGTGGGTATACAAGAGGAAAAGAGGTGTGGATGGAAAGGTGGAAACCTTTAAAGCTAGATTGGAAGCTAAAGGGTATACACAGAAAGAAGGTATCGATTACGAGGAAACCTTCTCTCCTGTGGCCATGCTTAAATCCATTAGGATACTCTTATCCATTGCAGCATCTTTAGATCTAGAGATTTGGCAAATGGATGTCAAGACAGCTTTCCTTAATGGAAGTCTTGACGAAAGCATCTACATGATGCAACCAGAGGGATTCATTAAAAAGGGCCAAATGGACAAGGTATGCAAGTTGCAGAAATCCATATATGGATTAAAGCAAGCATCCAGATCCTGGAGCATAAGGTTCGATCAAGCTGTCAAAGGTTTTGGATTTATTCAGAATCTTGACGAACCTTGTGTATACAAGAGGATTAAGGGCGACAAGTTGGTTTTCCTGATTCTTTATGTTGATGATATACTACTCATTGGAAACGATGTAGATGTATTGACATCAGTAAAAGAATGGTTAGCAAAACAATTTGATATGAAGGACTTAGGAGAAGCAAGTTTTATTCTAGGTATCCAAGTTATAAGGGATAGAAAGAATAGAACGATTGCATTATCCCAAGCTTCATACATAGACAAAATCTTGTCTAGGTTTTCCATGCAGGATTCCAAGAAAGGTATGTTACCTTTCAGACATGGAATCAAGCTTTCTAAGGAACAAGTTCCTAAGAATGAGCATGAAGAGCAGTTCATGAGTAGAGTTCCATATGCCTCGGCAGTTGGAAGTCTCATGTATGCAATGCTCTGCACTAGACCAGATATTTGTTTTGCTGTTGGCATAGTTAGCAGGTTTCAATCGAAACCTGGTCCTGATCACTGGACGGCAGTCAAGCATATTTTCAAGTATCTCAAGAGAACGAGAGATAATATGCTTGTATACTCTGGAGGGGATTTGATTCCCGTTGGGTATACAGATTCTGATTTTCAATCAGATTCTGACTCCAGAAAATCCACATCAGGGGCTGTGTTTACTATTGGAGGAGGAGCAGTTATATGGAGGAGTATCAAGCAATCTTGTATTGCTGATTCCACCATGGAAGCTGAGTATGTTGCTGCATGCGAGGCTGCCAAAGAGGCTGTTTGGCTCCGCCAATTCTTGATTGACTTGGAAGTGGTTCCTAGTGCGAATAAGCAGATCACTATCTACTGTGACAACAGTGAAGCAGTGGCTAATTCGAAAGAACCAAGAAGTCACAAGAGGGGTAAACACATAGAAAGGAAATATCATCTTTTAAGGGAGATTGTTCAAAGAGGTGACGTGACGATTACCAAAATCGCGTCAGCGGAAAATCTAGCAGATCCCTTCACAAAGGCTCTACCTCAGAAGAGTTTCGATGGGCACCTAGAGAATATGGGCTTGAGAGATATGACACATTTGCTATAGCGCAAGTGGGAGATTGTTAGGATTATGCTCAATAGCAAGAGTGTAATAGTGTAATTAACAATCTTATTCATATTAATAAAGTGATTTCTGGTTTAAACAAATCTTATAGCATTTATAGTTTAATAATTGTTAAAGTAAATAATCATAAGGTCTAAAGACTATGAGAAAAGAAGAATTGTTCATACATCTGGATATGTATGTGGTAGACACAATTCTTTAGTTAGTCTTGAATATCGTTCACAACTTAAGTTAAAGGTTGGGCACCTTTATCTTGTTAAAGTTGTAGAATTCTTTTGCTAGCATTTGAGTGGGATCAAATGAGATATGATGAGTCTAAAATCATCGGAGTGTCTTCGAGCAAAAGGATCTAGTGCACTGGGTGCATTGAACAGGATCACAATGAAATACTTTATCTATAACCGTCAGTAGATAAAAGTAATTTCATTATCAGGACAATCGGAGAGTCTATCTTAATCCTGAGATAAATGATGGACTTATGGTTGCAGGTGATATCATTTGAGCTATCAATGAGTACGATTATATCGCATAGTCTATCCTCGATAGTTTGGTGATATTCATTTGTTAATCGATAGAGGACTTCATTTATAGATATGGACATCGTGGCTCCATTTATTAAATGAGAGTATAATATCATCATATGGATGTTTTGAGGTAATTGGATATTAAATCTCAACGTTGAGTTTTCGATAGTGGCTATTGAAAACATGGCTTCTGGACAAGTCAAAATATCCAAGTTCAAAACGTGGTCATATGAGTAAATATGGTAACTTGGAGAGTTATAGGCGGTCTATGAACTCTTGGCGATTACTGATATTAATCACGAGGATACACTATCTCCAATATGATTGTCTAGGGTATGAATGAGGAGGCATCTTCCTTTTCTGTCTTTATTTAAGAGTTCAATTTTAGCTCTTTAGTGGAATGAGCTAAAATTAATGGATCGGACCTAAGTGAATCATTTGTTGATTGTGATTAGGTTGTCTATTGGAGCTTAAATTTAGATAGCCCGCCAAGATCCCCAATCCACACGGACTTGCATGGATCACTTGATATATTCTACCGGACCAATTTAGGGTCCATCTAGAATTGCAATTTAATATATTAAGAATATAATTTGCACATTATTTATGTAATGGGCTGCACAATTATATTTATATATTAATGGATGACATGTGGGCTTGTTTCTTTTAGTAAGATTGGGTCTAGTTCACATGTGGGCTTTTTAATTAAAGTCCTATGGATTAAATGAAATAGGAAAAATAATATTTGGCCCATTACTAATATGGGGCGGCAAGGTTAAATAATAACCTAAAATATTATTTTGTTTTCATTATTTAATTAAATAAGAATTAATTAATTCATTAATTAATTATTTAATTAAGATACAAATCTTTTCTCATTAGGAAATATATTTCCTAAAGGTATACTATTGGTAGTAGTATAATTAAATAGAAAGACTTGTTTGACAAGGAAATAAATAATTAGTTTTATTTATTCAAGCAGGAAGTCTTTTTATTTTAGTCAAATATGAGAATAAAAGATTTATGAGTTTGATTAGGTTTGGGAAATCTTTTCTAAATAGGAATTAGGGTGCAATTCAAACTAGTTAACTTGTTTTGGAAATTGCGGCAACCCTAATGCATCAAGGAAGAGAATTCGGCCAACCCTAAAGCTAAAAAAAGAAAGGAGAAAAATTTGGGCCATATATATATGCACATATATTATTTTCGGCAAGCCCTAAGGCTTAGGGCAGAAAATTATTTTTCTTCTTCTTCTTAACTCATAGATAGAGATTTTATTCAACTAAGACAAAAGAAAAAGGAACATAGATTATTCTTTGATGGTGTACTATTTGCTTAATCATTGATAAGCTTGTGTATACAACATCGATCAAGGTTCACGCGAGTTTCGATCATTAGATTGAGAACTCAAAAGTGACCGGAATAATCTTAGGTTTCTTTTGATTGTTTTTGTGACTAACGATCAAGAAAGAAAAGTTTGTTTAATCCCATCACAGGTTTGCAATTCAAAGAGAAGGGAGACCACGCTCCTAGGTGATCCACGTTCGTGCTAGGATTGAAGATCTTGCGGATTACCATCGACGCAAGTCAATCGGATCACGCGACAAGAGGTATTAAATTTTATTACTTTTTTATATATATTTAATTAATCAAAAGGGTTTAAGGTTCATAATTGGAAAAATTTTAAAAGCTACCCAACACTATTTTTTAGTCTCGCTTCCGCTGCGGGTACTACGGTATTTTTCCCTACAGTAGGATCCTAGATCTTTGTTGGCTTGATTTCATTGTAAAATTCTCTTTATTTGTAACGGTTAGTTGCTTAGGTGGTTCTTGGCGAAAAAAAGCTTCAAAGGAGAAAAGCAACTTCTCATGCAAATATCGTATTCAAGAGGAAAAGAACATACTTAGATGCTAAGGTATCAAGATTCTTCTTTCTCTTGCAAGGCGTAAGCGCATACATATGTGTCCCTACATCATTGTGCTACATTTAGTATAACACATTCACACACTTATTGAAGTATACACATGCATTAGTCTCATATTGACAAACATTGTAGAATTGCATGTTCTAGGACTATCTCTAGGAAATAGCATACTTGTGTGACTTTGTCTTTAATTTGTTTTGGACTTGATCATGATCTCATATGATTTCTTATTAAGTTCCAGTCATTTTGGTTACTCACTCATTAGTTTTCGAGTTCAAACTAGAAGGTTACGTTACTTTACGTTCTCATACGTTGTGTTGTCTTCGTCATCGTGTATCGAGTCGAATTCTCAACCTTTTTGCAAAGTTCCATAGTTTTCCTTGTGCATTAGGGAGTCATGGTTTGTAATCCAAAAACGAATTTGAATTCATAGTTTGGAGGCCGGAGAACGGTCAAAGAACTCGAGAGGAGCGCGAAGGAGGTGCCATTTTGTGCCATCTTCTTGTGAGGTCATGTGAGGGCGCGTGAGCCTCACGGGAAGGCCAACTCTCTACCCCTATAAGGCCCATGCACCTCCCACAGGATTTTGAGGTGGCAATACCTCATTTGGTGGTCGAATTGCTTCTCTCTCCATCCCTTTTTCCCTCCATTTATATTCGAAAATTCAGCAGAAATGTTTACAACTTTTCCAATTTTCATTTTATGATATATCCCTCATTTTAACTCCGAATCAAGTGATTCAAAAGCCAAAATTGTTTTTCTTGAAGAGAGGAACAAGTACCAAGAATTTTTAGAGTAAATAAATGTCTAGGTTTAACGTAGTCATCTGATTTCAGTTCGTGGTTCATCTTTGTGTGTATGGTAATCATCTTCTCTACATTTTTCTTATGATCAACTTCATGGATCTACTTTATTGATTGATGAAAATTTTTTAGAATATCTTTGATTCCATTTTTAGACTTGTTTGATTGATTTTTGAGTTTATGCTTTGTGATCATATTTGAACATCTTTTAGCTAAACTTGAAGAACATGAAATTGATTCTAGAAATCCTTTGTGTTTTGAGATTGATTGTTGATTTCTAGATTTAGTTGCATGTTCTAAGAACTAGGATACTTTGATTGTGATATTCTATATTCTAGTTCTTGTTTGATTCACATGTTTTGATTTCTAGATACATTTATGATTGTTTGTTAAAAGCATATTCTATATTATCACTAAGCATGTTCATATAGTTTGATTGATCATCTTGCTTTATTTGATTGTGTTTTGCATCATTTGCATCACCTAGATCAAAACCTTGTAATAGGTGGAAGTCTCTTACAAAGTGAGTGAAGTTTTGTGACTTTGTGTAGAGCAAGAAATCTTGACTAGGACATGTGGTCCGGATAGTCAAGCAAAAGACTTAGCTAGGAGTGTGGTACTCCGGATGGTTAAGCTAGGGGAGCTTGACTAAGATCTTTGTGATCCAGATAGCTAAGCATGAAATCTTCCTAGAGACTTGAGAGTCTTGGATAGGAAGTTGCTTCCTAGAGGTGTAGGACACATCTCGGATAGGAAGTAGGCTAAGTGATTCACTAGGCCCGATGGTAAAATAGGAGTTGATAGCCTAGAGAGTGAATCATGCGTTGATTGCTTTTTGAGTGTGTATCTCTTATTTGTTCATAAGGGATTACTTACCGGTGGTTGTGGTATCAACCCGTTGACGTTTCCTCATTGAGGTTTTACAACGTAAAAACTATTGTGTCAAGTTTCGTTTTTATGTTTCTTTATCTTCCACATCTTTTATTAATTGCATCTCTTGTTTATTGATTTCCGCATGTGTTGGTTAAAACAATTCAATTGTTTAGACACATCAAGTGTGCTTTTAATTGTTGTATTATGTACAATTGAATTTTGAAGAAATTGGGTCTATACCTATTCACCCCTAGGTATATTCTACACTATATTGCTTAAGGGAATTTCAATTGGCATCAGAGTGGGTGTCTAGAAGTAATTAGATAGATCCTTTTTATAGTGTTTGTGTTTTATTTTGTGAAAAATTGTATTTTTAAGCTATGGGTGATTTGATGCCAGAAGGTGCCTTTAGTGCTAGACCTCCACTCTTGAATAGTGGTAACTACACCTTTTGGAGAAATACAATGAAAGCCTACATTATAGCCGTAAATGATAAATCATGGATGAATGTGGGTGATGTAGTAGAGGAAGAGGAGTCCTTGAATGATCGAGAATGTATTAGCAATTACATTGCTCACGTGGCTATATATGAAGGAAGATTTGATGATAGTAGTGAAGACTCCCCAAGTAATGAGGAAAGTGAAAACTCTTCAAGTAGTGAAGATAATGAAATCTCCTCCAATTAAGAAGAGTTCGAAGCCTCCATCAAGATTATATAAGCTTTAATGACAAGATCCTTCAACAAAAGAATGAAGAGAACAACAAGTTGAAGTTGATCAATGCCAATTTAGTGGTGATAATTAAAGCTCTCGACAATGAAAATAAGATGTCTTTAGAGAAGATAAGCAAACAAAGTGAAGTCATCAAGGAGCATGAGAAGACCATTGGAAAGTATTTTTCAATGGTGGAAGAAAGTGCTCAAGAGCTAGATGATCTAAAAAAAAGACTTTACAATGAAGTTGTTTACCATGGAAGGAGAGATTAAGCAAAAAGAGAACACTTTGAATATCATGAAGATAAAGGAGTGTGAGCTTAAAGATGAAGTCAAAGCTCTTAAAGAGTCTATTAATGGCATGAAAATTGGAGACATTAAGCTTGATGAAGTCATAAAACTTGGAAATCATCATGGAGATATGAGTGGCTTGGGTTTTGTAGAAGAAGTTAAGAAGACTCCTACAACCAAGAACAAGTCAAGAAAGTCCAAGACGAAGAAAGACTCAACTACTATTCCTTCCAACATCAAAGACAAAGACAAGAAGAGCAATGGAACTTCTCAATCAACTTCTTAACCAAACCATGCATAGGCAAAAGGTAACTTTTCTCAATTAATTCTGGTTTGTCATTATTGTAATGTGGTTGGTCACATTAGGCCTAAGTGTTATGAATATGTTAGGCAATGCAAACTGGGAAATGTGGAACATGATAAAAATATGAAAAAAGTTACCTCATCATTCTCCTAAGCATAAGTTTAAGTCTAGAGCTAGACATAGTATCTCTAAGTTTATCCCGATTTGTCATTTTTGCAATGTTGTTAGGCATATCAAACCTAAATGCTACGAGTATATTAGACAATGTAAACTAGGGAATGAGATGCATGGTAGAGAGATGAAAAGATTTCTTTTGGTTGTTTCTAAGCATGTTAGGGCATTAGAGACTATGCATGATGAACATGATATTAAAAAGAAATCAATAAGGAAAGTTTAGGTTAAGAAAAATAATGTACATACTTGTGAAATGGATAAATCTTCTTTGAAAGTTTCTAAACATGATAATAGCTTTGATGCTTTGAGAAATGTGCATATTGATCATATTCATGTGAAGAAACCTACTAAGAAGATTTGGATTGAAAAGAATAACATGCATGTTAATGATAATTATATTAAGAAAAATGTTGAGAAGAAATTGGTTAAGAAGAGTGTTAATCGTGATAATTTGAAGAGTCTTGATGAAATATTTGTGCGTGACAACAATTATGAGTTTGATATGAGTGATATTTTCATAAAGAAGACAGTTGATGATTTATTTTCTAGATTTCATATTGCTATGCATAATGATCATGATGTTGTTTGTGTTGGTTCACCTAAGACCAATATGGTCAAAGGTGAGTGCCCTCATACTTGATTGAGTAGCACATATGAGAATATATATTTTTTTTGTTCTTGTTTGATAAGAGTTTTAAGTTTGATGCTTGACTAAGCTATTTGTAATGTACTAGGTCTAGTATTCAAACTTGGTATCTCTAATCAATTCAAGAACCTAATATTCTCATACTCACTATGATAGCCAAAATTTGTTGATTAACTTTAAAGAAGTTGAATTTTAAAATCTATTTGGTGAAAATTTTTGTTAAGACTTTTATAGAAAGTCATTTTCATGTAATTGTTTGAGCTAAAAATGTTTGGTCTTTAATCTCTTGGGATGACACACCAACAACTTGTTGTCATGAGGACAAACAAGCCAAGAGAGGTCATAAAAAGAGCGGAGACCTTTCATTGATGATAAAGCTTGCTAAGATATTTCTCTATTCTAAAAGCTTGCTTTCTAATTCATCTTTTTAACTCTATGTATGCATGACATCATAGCACATAGATATTAGGCATCATTTCATTAGAGAACATGTTGAACATTCTATTGTTACTCTAGAGCATATGCTTACTTAAAAATCAACTTGCGGATTTGTTCACTAAGCCCTTGGGCATAAGAGGTTTAAAACTCTTCGAAGATCCATTGGCATGATTTGTGTTGATTATTGTCTATATGTGATTGTGAGTGGCTTGATAAGCAAAAACTTTATTTCAATTGATATCAATATCTTTGAGAACTACTCACTTGAGAAGTAATGATCTTAAACAAATAACTTTTATTGTTTCTAGATCATGCACTTGAGCCTTAATTTTTATTTTTTTTGAAAAATGCACTAATGTTTCTCTTATATGTTTTAGTTTTGAGTATTTGTGGTTGCATATATGTAGATTATGGATGCATCTAGAAGCCTATTGCTTAGTACATAATAGATTACCTATGGTATGGATCCATTTTGCTTCGGCACTATATAGAATTCAACGAGCACCCTCATGGAAAGGGCTATACACCTTGGTTGTGTAGCCTCCCAATGTAGGAAAGGGCTATGCCATTGTGATGAGTGAAAGCCACGCAGTGTATATGTTTATGTTAGAAAAATCAAAGAAGTGTTGAAAAGAATTATTAAAAAAATATATATATTTGATTCTAAGCCTAAAAGAAATGAAAAATAAAAGGCGTAATGGTGAATAGTTGAGAATTGTGAAATGTTCGGGTTGTCAAATAGAAATGAGTAAACGAGCCACATGCACACACACGCTTACATGTTGAAATCTATTCTTTTAAAGTAAAAATCCGGATGAATATCGGTTTGATTTAGATTGGAAATGCTTTAGTTGGATAGGTGTGGATAGAGTTTGCATGTTGATATCACAATTACTCCTTGTTATATGTGAGAAGCATTCACACATACACATATTTTGCTTGTGTGCTTGATTCATTAGCAATGTGAGAATATTTTTAAGAGATTAATGAAATTCTATGATTCTTTTTTGGACTTTGAAAAGTGATGAAATATTTTCTCTTATTGCTTGAATGTGTGAATGTGTGATTCCCTTGTGAACAAATCTACTTGGTGATCATAATGTGGAGCATATGTTAAGGGGGAGCTTAGTTTATTCAACTTCGCTTTCTATATGATTTGTTTGCTTAATATCTCGTTCTTTATCTCTTGTGTCCTTTGTCTATTCCTTGACAAAAAGGGGGAGAAAATGTATACATCACCATGTTTGATAATATGGGGGGAGAAAATTGTACCATGTTTGATTATATGGGGGAGAAAAATGTATACCTCACAATGTGTGAGTAATGTCCTCTTTGTGCTTAATTGAGACTTTGTCTTAAGGGGGAGAAAAGAATTCTTGCTTAATATGGTTATGGATCTTAAGAAGAGCTTTAAAGAGTACATCCATTTGCTTGAGATAGTGCTTATTTGTTTGAGATATGGGGAATTCTTGTTTGTTTTTGTTATATTTGTTTTTGGTAAAATATCTCACCATTCTTCTTTAGAGAAGACCTCTTGTTTGGTTTGCTATTTTTCTCATAGGTACCTTGATGATGAAAGAGGGATTCTTGAAGACTCATGAAGACTTGAAGATCTTTTAGTCTAGGGATCTCTTTGTAATGTGAGGATGAGAGAATGCAATCAACTATGAGTTTATTGGAGTGAATATTGTATGGTGAGGATGAGGTTTTGCCATGAAATAGCCAAAATGGGAGATTGTAAGATCCTAGATCTTTGTTGGCTTAATTCTATTACAAAACTCTCTTTATTTGTAATGGTTATTTGCTTAGGTGGTTCTTGGTGAAAAGAAGCTTCAAAAGGAGAAAAGTAATTTCTCATGCAAATATTGTCTTCAATAGGAAAAGCGCATACTTAGATGCTAAGGTATCAAGATTCTTCTTTCTCTTGCAAGGCATAAGCGCACACACACGCATGCCATTCACATGTGTCCCTGCATCTTTGTGCTACATTTGGTATAACATATTCACACACTTATTGAAGTATGCAAATGCATTAGTCTTATATTGACAAACATTGTAGAATTGCATGTTCTTGGACTATCTCTAGGAAATAGCATACTTGTGTGACTTTGTGTTTATTTGTTTGTGTTTCTTTTGTTTAGGACTTGATCATGATCTCATATGATTCCTAATTAAGTTCTGGTCGTTTCGGTTTTACTCACTCATTAGTTTTCGAATTCAAATTAGGAGGCAACGCTACTTTACGTTCTCATACGTTGTGTTGTCTTCGTTATCGTGTATCGAGTCAAATTTTCAACCTTTTTGCAAAGTTCCATAGTTTTCCTTGTGCGTGAGGGAGTCACGATTCGTAATTCGAAAACAAATTGAATTCGGAGTTCGAAGGCCGGAGAACGGTCAAAGAACACAAGAAGAGCACGAAGGAGGTGCCATTTTGCTCCATCTTCTTACGAGGGCACGTGAGGGAGCATGAGCCTCATGAGAAGGCTACCTCTCTACCCCTATGAGGCTCACACACCTCCCACAGGATGCTGAGGTGGCAATACTGATGAGCCGTCATGTGCTCACAAAAATAAAGTATTTAATTTGATCTTTTGAAAACCTTTTTTAAGCCACTTAAAATCCTTTAAGGAGTAATTTTATAGCAAGTGATAAGCAAGTTCGTTCCATAGGGATATGGAGTGTTATGTTAAATAGATTGACTAATCTTAAACAAAATAAAATAAATCATTGAATGTGATAGATGTGTGGTTTCATAAACCACCAAAGTTAACTACTAAAATGAACATGCAAAAGTGATATGAAAAATAGAAGACTCAACAACCTTGATAAGATAAATGATATAAACAATTAATATAGATGTTAGGGAATAGATTGATTAGCAAATGGGTGTGAGTAATGATGCTTTTTAAGTCACTTTAATGGACCAATCTCTCTATGTTAACCAATTAAGGTTTAGATTAGTGGGGTTGATATACCCACCACTAATCTATCCTATTCATTAGGTTCTTAATCACATAAGGGTGTCAATCCAAGGATGATTGCATAACATATTACTCTAAACAAGATTGCAATTAACAAGTGGATATACAAGTCAATTACATAGTAAATAGAATCTAATGAATAATTACATAAAACACATATAGAGATTCATTATAAAGCTAAAGCAAATACTCACAACCAAATGTTCCTCAAATCTATCCCCTAGATTAGGAGTATAGTTACACATAGTAGCTATAAAATAGAAAGAAAGTAATAGATGAGGAAATCACCCTTGGGCCTCCTTCTTTAATGCTTGATCCTTCCTTTCCTTTTATGCTCCTAATGCAAATAGTGGGAGAAGAGGATGTGTCTAGATGTGTGGGTGTCTAATGGAGAGTGACAAAGGGATTTAGGTGTAGAGAATGGTAGGAGAGGAATGATTTAGGGAAGTAGTCAAGGTTTGGTGTTGAGGTTTTGGATGGAAAAGGTGAGTTCAAGTGTAGAAATGGAGGAGGATGAAAGATGAACAATGGAGGAGAAAATCTAGATCTAATCTCCGTAAATTTGTGCTCTAAATTGTGCTAAGATCCTCTCTGAAGATGAAGAGCCAAAGTATTTATATTGGTACTTGGACATGTACTGATAACTGCTTGATTCGCTGATGTGGCACGAATGTCGCCATTTTATTGCCATGGTAACCTTGGGGCACAAAACAGTTACGCCTTTTGAGATGCAAATGTTGCCATGAAAATCATCTTTTTCGCCCTAGAGCAAGTGGCGACCCTGTGTATTTTCCAATGAGTTCACCATTTGTCACTCGAGTTCGCCCCTAGAGCAAAGGGTGACCATGGGTCAGATATTTTGTGTCGCCATTTGCAAGTGTATGTCGCCATGGCAACCCTGTGGCGACCTTGAGGGCGAACTTCTAATGCTTTGAATAATTCCTCTGTCGCCATGGCGACCCTGTGGCGACCATAAGGGCGAACTTTTGATGCTATGAATAATTCCTCTATCGCCATGGCGACCATAGAGCGACCTCCTCTTGCTCAAATAGCAAGAATGCCCTATTTCACCTATTTGTATGTGTTTTTGCACCAAAGTCCTCATCTTCATCCCAAATGCTCTTGAAACCTAAGAAAGCCTAAAACACTCGATTTTACAATATTAAACATGGGGAAATTCCTGAGAATCAAGCATAAAGAGACAAGAAGAAGGGCCAAAATCATACCAATTTTGGCTTGATCAAATACCTCATTTAGTGGTCGAATTCCTTCACTCTCCATCCATTTTCCTTCCATTTATATTCGAAAATTCTGCATAAATGTTTACTACTTTTGCAATTTTCATTTTGTGATATCTCTCTCATTTTAACTCCGAATCAAGTGATTCAAAAGCCAAAATTGTTGGTCTTAAAGAGAGGAACAAGTTCCAAGCATTTTAGAGTCAAAATATGTCCAGTGTTAATGCAGTCATCTGATTTCAGTTCATAGTTCATCTTTGTGTATGGTAATCATCTTCTCTACATTTTTCTTATGATCAACTTCATGGATCTACTTTATTGATTGATGAAAAATGTTTAGAATGTCTTTGATTCTATTTTTAGACTTGTTTGATTGATTTTCAAGTTTATACTTTGTGATCATGTTTGAACATCTTTTAGCTAAATTTGAAGAACATGAAATTGATTCTAGAAATCCTTTGTGTTTTGAGATTGATTGTTGATTTCTAGATTTAGTTACATGTTCTAAGAACTAGGATACTTTGATTGTGATATTCTATAATCTAGTTCTTGTTTGATTCACATGCTTTGATTTCTAGATACATTTGTGATTGTTTGTTGAAAGCATATTCTAGATTATCACTAAGCATGTTCATAGAGCTTGATTGATCATCTTGCTTTATTTGATTGTGTTTTGAATCATTTGCATCACCAAGATCAAAGCCTTGTAATATGTGGAAGTCTCTTGCAAAGTGAGTGAAGCTTTGTGTAGAGCAATAAGTCTTAACTAAGACATGTGGTTTGGATAGTCAAGCAAAAGACTTAGTTAGGAGTGTGGTACTCCGGATGGTGTAGCTAGGGGAGCTTGACTAGGATCTTTGTGATCCAGATAGCTAAGCACGAAATCTTCCTAGAGACTTGAGAGTCTTGGATAGGAAGTTGCTTCCTAGAGGTGTAGGACACATCTCGGATAGGAAGTAGGCTAAGTGATTCACTTGGCCCGATGGTAAAATAGGAGTTGATAGCCTAGAGAGTGAATCATGTGTTGATTGCTTTTTGAGTGTGTTTCTCTTATTTGTTCATAGTGGATTACTTACCGGTGGTTATGGTATCAACCTTTAGACGTTTCCTCATTGAGGTTTTACCACGTAAAAACTATTGTGTTAAGTTTCGTTTTTATGTTTCTTTATCTTCCATATCTTGTATCAATTGCATCTCTTGTATATTGATTTCAGCACGTGTTGGTTAAAACAATTCAATTGTTTAGACAAATCAAGTGTGCTTTTAATTGTTGTATTTCGCAAAATTGAATTTGGAAGAAATTGGGCCTATACCTATTCACCCCCCTCCCCCCAGGTATATTCTACACTATATTGCTTAAGGGAATTTCTGTCTAGCATATATTGCATTTGAGCATTCATACATGTTCACATACGCTTGTGTTTCTCTTCATTGAGCTAAGTCTATTGGCTACGGGTTGTAGTTGACAATCATTGGTCTAGGATCATTATTAAAGGCTCGTTGGGTAGAGTGGAAGGGTTTGTGACCAAGAATGGTTGATGTCAGCCTAGGTTGTAAACTTTGATTCAAGTAGTGGATTTGAGGACTGTGTGTGGCTAGAAGGATAGCCCATGAGTTTTTCCATGTTAAGGGTTTCTCATGTAAATCTATCAACGTGCAATTTATTGTTTTCCACACTTAAATTTAGTTCATTGTATTTGCTTAATTTGGGAGATTATTGAATATTGACTAATCAAGAAAAATTGGCAATTAACTTGATTAAAACCTATTCACCCCCCCCCCCCCCCCCCCCCCCCTTCTAGGTATATTTAGACACACCTATAATTAGTTTCAAATTCAATGAATATTTCATATCCTTCTCATGTACACTAACAGTTTGGATCAGGATTCTCAATCTAAAGTTTATTAATTGCTCCCAAACTTCCATTTAACACTCAAACCTCAAATACATCCAAAAGATCCAACAAAAAATGCAGGCCACCAAAAAGTCCAATATCTCTCAAACTTCATCGCTCAACAAAAAGTGGACTAAAGGTGAAGACGTTGCACTAACAAAGGCATGGCTATATGTCTTTGTTGATTCTGACATTAGAAATAATCAGAAAAATTCAGTAATGTGGAATCGTATTTTACAAACTTGGAGGGACAATATAAGTGCATATGATGATGCCCGAACCACCAATAGCTTAGGATGTTGTTGGGGAAATATACAAGTTGCGGTAAACAAATTCCATGCATTACATGAGCAATCAGAAAGAACTCCACAAAGTGGAATAACCCCGGAAGATATGGTAATATCTTAGCTATTGATATCTAATTTTTTATAGTTCTCTTTAATGTTGTTTACAAGTACTTTCATTAGAAATTTTCATATGTTATAAGAGATATATTTAGAATTAATGATGACTTACTTATTCTTTTGTATTTATGCTTTCTCTCTTGTTTTATTTGTAGAAAAGAGAAGCAATATGAATGTATGAGGACCTTACTAATGGAAAAACATTCATATACGAGCATTGTTGGGAGATCTTAATAACAAATCCAAAATGGTGTTGAAAAGAACTCACCAAGACAAATGACTCCAACAAACAGAAGTCTGTCAATGATAGTGATAGTCCGGTGTCTTTTTCCAATCAAGGAGATGATTATATGAATTCGGATACTCCCATAACGAAAGGTACTAATTCTGATGGGGTTGTGCGCTCGCAAGGAAGAAAAGGTACTAAAGAGAAAATGAGGCGATTAAGTGATGAAAATGGCGTGGTTGATGCATTATATAATTTACAAAGCACTCTAGAAAAGCAAATTAAAGTTAATGAAGAAGAGTTGGAGTTGAAAAGAGAAAAAGATAAGAAAGAGTTTGAGTTGCAAGAACAAACAATGAAAAAGAGATCGAATTAAAAGAGAAAGCTTAAAAAATGAAGGAGAAAGATCAACAATTAAAAGAGAAGAATCAACGACTGAAAGAGAAAGAACAAAAAATGAAGGAGAAAGCTCAAAAGAGACAAGAACAAGACCGCAATTTTGAACCAAGATGTCAACAAACTTCCACTTGCGTTACGCTCGACCTTTGAAATATATCAAGCTTAAATATTGAAGGAATGGGAAAATGATGGCCTTTTTGGAAAGGTTTTTACAAGTAGTGACGATGACAAGTAAATTGTTTTCTTAGGCTTGATTTTATACAAGTATTTGATTTTCTTAATTAAGAGTAGTTTGGATTTTTTGTGTCTGTTTCTTTTGAATTGACAATTCTTTGCTTTGTTTGTTCCTTTTGGGAAGAACTTTGTTTGAGAATGAAATATGTGAACAAAAGAATGATGTGGCAGGTTTCATTCTTTTTATTCCAAGTAAAGTTGTCATTAATTCTCATATGTTCTTTTGTTGCTATATTTTCAAGCTAATGTAGCTTGTGCGTTTTTGCTCCTATATTTTTTGGCTAATGTAGCTTTTTTGCTTTTGTGTTTGTGTGAATTAGGTTTTGTAATCTTTTGTACATATGCTATTTTCAACTAGTTTCAGAAGTGTTTGCTTATTTTGCTTGCAACAGATACATAAAAGGGAAATCAAGGACTTTATTTGTTAATCCAAAATTACATGAAATTTTGCTAATTTATCTATAAATTGAGTTTTGGATTTGATACCAGAATAAATGTTCAACAATATGAGCACTCTACCCGTTAAGTGAAAGTGAGATAAATTTATCTTGTTATTCTATTGTTTCATTTCTATATTTTATATTATTTTTATTTAATTACAAACAAATATTAAACAATAACTTGATAAACAAAACAAAAACCAGTCAATCAGTCATTGAATAGTAAATAATAACAAATTTATATCAGAAATTATTTAGACCCCATAAATGACTTAAAAATACATGTAATAGTGTACAAAGATTATTGCGGTAAGGATTATAAATTGAAATTGAATGAGAATTTAGTAAAATAGTCATAGTAGAATATATAAATCTTTTCTCCATTTGCAATTAAACGGAAAAAAATAGTCAAACAAGTACCTTTTAAATTAAGGTGAACCAGTTACTTTACCAAGCAAAAAAAATATGCCATGTACACTATTAACAACAATTACTAAAAACAAAAATTAAGAAAATAAATTAAAAGTTAATATCATAGAAATCAAGCCGCTTGTCGATCACCATATATGTCCCACGGGCGATTGATGAGATCAATCTTTAAATCCGTGTGCTCCCTTTTATCTTGAACTTGTTTCATTTGATTTATCATCCTAGAGACAAGAAAAGTAAAGTCATGCTCTAGACGAACATCTTCAACCATTTCATCCTCATGAGGCTGCCAACATTCAGGATTTGAAATTCCCTTTAAAGCAATAGTGTTTTATACCTATAGGGGGGGGGGGGGGGGTGAATAGGTATAGTCCCAAATTCTTCCAATATTCAAAAATGCAGAATATAAGAATGAAATGAATACTTGAAATGATATAACAATTGAATAGAAAGAATCAATACAAGTGAATCATCAATATACAAGAGAATCAATACAAGTGAATATATGGAAGATAAAGAAATATAAAGCGAAAATGAGACACAAGTTATTTTAACGTGGTAAAACCTCAAAGTGGAAATATCCACGGGTTGAATCCATAACCACCGGCAAAGCAAATTCACTATATGAAAAGGACTTACACATTCAAAGCTATCAACACTATGATATCCACTTCAAGCTATCAAATCCTAATCAACCCTCAAGGCCTAGTGAATAACCTAGCCTACTCTTTATCCAAGGTGTGTCCTACACCTCTAGAGAGCAACTTCCTATCCAAGACTAAAAAGCCTCTAGGAAGATTTCTTTGTTTAGTAATCTAGATCAAGAGATCCTGGTTAAGCTATCCTAGCTCAACCATTCGGAGTGTTAAACTCCTTGCTAAGACTTCTTGCTTAGTTATCTGAATCACCTTGATTCTAACTAAGGCTTCTTGCTTGGCTATCCGGAAACCTTTCCTAGCCAAGTCTTCTTGCTCAAGTCAAAGGCTTCACTCACCTTGACAAGAGACTTCAACCTATTACAAGGCAATGATCTAGGTGATACAAATGATGTAAACACACACAAATAGAGTAAGTAGATCAAACACACTCTATGAACATGCTTAATGATAATCTAGAATATACTATCAACAACACAATCACAAATCTATCTAGAAATCAAAGCATGCCAAAACAATAAGAACAAGATTAGAATATTCAATATATGTCACAAAAACCTTAGTTCTTATATCATGATGAAAGTATACAAACAAGGTTAAATTGCTTAAGACGTACCTAGAGGGGGGGGGGGGGGGTGAATAGGTTTTTCGCCTAATTTCAATCCCTTGAACAAACTTACGTTTGTCCCTCAAGGTAGCCTTACATACAACATAAACATCACGGAATCATACTAAGACAAGTTATCATGTGATCATTCATACATTGTCTAAGTATCAATAAGTTGTATGAGGTATAATGAAAATACAAAAAACAATTAACAATAATACTTGTATATCAATATATGTTCAATCGTTACAAGTATATACAAATATTGCTATACATAAAATTCTAAACAATATACAAAAGAAATGTAATTACAAATATGATCAAAAGAATATATTTACAAATCACACTTTACAAAATCTTGAATCCAAAACATCACAAGTGAAGATTGTACTACAAGATTAAAACATATACAAAAACAAATATAAAAGATAGAGATAGAAAGAATTAACACAAGGGATTTTTTAACGTGGTAAAACCTCCAAGGAGGAAACATCCACGGGTTGAATTACAACCATTGGGTACTTATATATATTTGGAAAGTAAATTAGAAATTCCACAAAATGACCAATCCTAGATCACCAACCCATGTGGAGTCTATGTTTACCCAATCCCTATTGGAAGATACAAAATCCCTCAATGATGTAAACCACCACATATTGGAACTCATACCCAAACCAACATCGTTGGAAGATTAGAAATTCCTCAAGAGTGCATACACATCCCATGTACCCCGCTCTATTGGACTCTATGTCTAACCAAACACCCGGGCCTACCAATATATAAGCCAACTCTCTATATAAGGCACACGTGCCTCTAGAAAGCCTCCCATGCATGACTATCCAAGTCCTCTCGACTCTAGCCATGACTTCTTGCTTGTCTATCCAAGTCCTCCCGACTCTAGACAAGACTTCTTGCTTACCTATCCAAGTCCTCAAGACTCTAGGCAAGACTTCTTGCTTGGCTATCCGAGTCATCCCAACTCTAGCCAAGACTTCATGCCTTTTACAAGGACTTCCTAGTGTGATCATGTGAATGCAAGTGATGCAAACAATCAAAACAACATAGAACATGTGATCAATACATTCCATGGAACAACTAGATCTAGAGATATGAAAACACAAGCAATAGAAAACTAGATGCAAAAACATGAATAAAACCTAGAGCATGTGAAAAACAATTAACACATAAAACTCATAGATTCATTCATACAAATAACGCTTGAACAATTCATATACATGAGGCACAAGTTCAAGATGTTATAAACATATATAAAAATGCTAGAATCACAAAATGTATTCAACAAGTATTCAAGCCAAAGATTTAGAGATAGGAGATATGTTAAAAACAAATCAATCCTAAAAATCTCTAAAAACACATACAAAGACTCTAATCCTAGATTTCATCAATCATGGATCAAAGACACATATAAAGGATTATTAATCATAAACTTGATCAATCAAGTCTCAAACAATCCTAGATATCAATCTAATCACAATACAACTCCCAATCATGTTAAAAACAAAGAATCAAAGATTCTAGTCAACATGTGTCTCTAATTAGACTATTCAATTAGATTGATTATGAAGCTACCTTTCTCAATAGCATTCACTAAACATACATATACATATAGAAGAAGAAACCCCAAGCAAATTGAAGGTTTAAAAAGATGAAATCACAAAGTTATGAACTCTACCTTGAATACAAGAGCTGGTTCGGTTTTCTGAGTTGATCTCTCAAAAAATCAATCAAACAGCTGCAAAACCACTTGGAAAAGATAGAGGACACGAATACAAACAATCTCCAACTTGAATCACTCAATTCCGACTCTGTATGAGAAAGTTATGGTGTTTGGAAGTGGAGAAAAGTTGAGAGAAAATCATAGACGGGATTTCACAAACTTTTTTCTTAGAAAACAAATGGAGGGAATTGGAGAGGTTTAAAAAGAATGGGAAGAAGGGCATTTTTGTCCACAAAATTTAGGGACCAGGCCAGCCATCCCACGTGTGGGCCGCGTGTGGCACACGCGGCCAGAGAGCTGGCTGGGCCGTGTGGCACACGGCCTCCACACGTGGAAGCCAAGCCTTGGCCTTTTGGCCACCAACTTCTCCCGCGCACCTCTCACGTTCTTCAGCCGTATTCGGGCATCCGAACTCCGATTTCGAATCCGTTTTCGGATTACGAATCATGACTCTCTCATGCATGATGAAAACTATGAAACTTTGACAAAAGGTTGAGAATTCATCTCAGAAAATGACGACGAACACAACTCAACGAATGAGAACGAAAAGTAGCGTAGCTACATCGTTTGGACTCGAAACTTAACATATGAGTAACCGAAACGACCGGGACTCAATAAGGAATCAAATAAGACCATGTTCAAGTCCAAAACACAAGAAACACAAACATACAAACAAAAGTTCACATATGAATGCCATTTCCTAGACATAGTCTTAGAACATGCAACTCTAAAATGTATGAGCATTTGAGTTCAATGCATGAGCATACAAAATCATGTGAATGTGTTATATAAATGGTGCACAAAGATGCAGGGACACATATGAATGATTTGTGTGTGTGTGCCTAGGCCTTGTAAGAGGAATGAGGTCAGTTATACCTTTGATGAACAATGAAGCTAATTCCCCTTATCAAGCCATCATCTTGCATGTACCGTAGTCAAATCTTTCTTTGAAGCTTTGTATCATCATCAATATGACCACATAAACATTACAAGATAAACACATTTTGATATGGAATATATAAAACCTAACACATGAAATTGAATCTAGAAGATAACATGAAGCACATCATACAATCAATTTCTAGAAGCAATTTCAAGCAAAATCAAGTCTAGCAAAAATATGTTCAAGAGAGATCACAAAGCTAAACTCAATTAACTAATCAATCATACAACCCTAGAATATGATCTAACATACTTCTCAACATATTTCAACAATCAATTAGAAAGAATCATAGAGATGATCAAGAGAAATTGAAAAAGAAGAAGTTTCACATACAACCAAAGAACCTCGGACTGAAATCAGTGTACTGGGAACAATGATGAAGTCAAATGGCTCTAAAAATGCTTAGGGTTTGTAGCTCTTGTCAAGACCAACAATTTTGGCTTTTGAATCACTCGATTTGGAGTTCGTATGAAGAAGTTATGATCAAAGTAAGAAAACAAAAATCATGAAGAATTCTAAAGAAAATTTCAATTTGATGTTCTTCAAGTTGTTAGAAATTGAGGGAAGAGAAGGTATTTAAAGGAAGCAGAAAGGAAGACATTTTTGACCAATCAAAAGAGGCCAAGCCACCCTCTTCCCATGTGAGGTGTGTGTGGCACACAGGACCAGAGGAAAGTTCTGGCCGTGTGGCACAAGGCTTCCACACGGCCTCCACACGGGGTGGCCTAGCCAAGGCCAACGGCCATGGCTGCTCCTCTCACGCACCTTGAATGTTCTTCGACCGTATTCAGGCCTCTAAACTCCGATTTTGAATCTATTTTCGGATTATGAATTGTGACTCCCTTATGCACAACGACAAATATGAAACTTTGATAAATGGTTGAGAATTCATCTCGAAAAATGACGATGAACACAACTCAACGAATGAGAACGAAAAGTAGCGTAGCTACATCGTTTGGACTTGAAACTAAATGAATGAGTAACCGAAATAATCGGGAATCAATAAGGAATCAATTAAGATCAAGTACAAGTCCAAAACACAAGAAACACAAACATACAAATACAAGTTCACATATGAATGTCATTTCCTAGATATAGTCTTAGAACATGCAACTCTAAAATGTATGAGCATTTGAGTTCAATGCATGAGCATCCAAAACATGTGAATGTGTTATATAAATGATGCATAACTATGCAGGGACACTTATGAATGATTTGTGTGTGTGTGCCTAATGCCTTGCAAGAGGAAGAAGAATTTTGATACCTTAGCATCCAAGTATGCGATGTTCCCCTTGAAGACGAGATTTGCACAAGATGTTGCTTCTTCATCTTTGAGGCTCCTTTACCTAAGCAACTACTAATACAAATATAGAGAGTTTTTTAATGGAATCAAGCCATACAAATAAAGGATCTTACAATCTCCCCCTTTGGCTATTCCATGGAAAAACCTCATCCTCACCATACATTGATCACTTTAATAAACTCAATGTTGATAGCATTCTCTCATCCTCACATTACAAAGAGATCCCTAGACTAAAAGGTCTTCAAGTCTTCTTGAGTCTTCAAGAATTCCTTCTTTGAACTTCAAAGTACCTATGAGAATAGAAGCAAACCAACAAGAGATTTTCTTCCATAGAAGAATGGTGAGATATTATCACATAAACAAAATAACAAAACTTCCCTTATCTCATACAAAAATGCATTATCTCAAGTGAATAAATGTTATCACATAAAGCTCTCCCTTAGACTCTTAACACAATAAGGCAAGAATTCTTTTCTCCCCCTTAGGACAAGAATTCTCCCCCTTAAGACAACGTCTCCAATAAGCACAAAGAGGTACAAAACTCACTCTCCATATTGAACATGGTGAAGTTTCTCCCCTTATAAAGATGGAGAGATTTCTCCCTCTTTTAAGGATGATGATGAAGTTTCTCTCCCTTTTTGTCAAGGAATAGACAAATGGCACAAGCGATAAAGAACGAGATATTAAGCAAACAAATCATATAGAAAGCGTAGTTGAATAAACTAAAGCTCCTCCTTAACATATGCTCCACATATTATCACCAAGTAGATTTGTTCACAAGGGACTCAAACATTCACACTTTCAAGCAATAAGAGAAAGTATTTCATCACTTTTCAAAGTCCAAGAGAGAATCATAGATTTTCATTAATCTCTCAAAAATATTCTTACATTGCTAATGAATCAAGCACATAAGCAAAATATGTGTGTGTGTGAATGCTTCTCACATATATAGAAGGAGTAATTGTGATATCAACATGCAAACAATTTCCACACCTATCCAACTAAAGCATTTCCAAAAATAAGTCAAACCGATATTCATCCGTATTTTCACTTTAAAAGAATAGTTATCAACATGTGAGCGTGTGTGTGCATGTGGCTCGTTTTCCCATTTCTGTTTGTCAACCCGAGCTTTTCACAATTTTCAATTATACACCATTAAGCCTTTTTTGATTTTCATTTCTTTTAGGCTTAGAAGCAAAGTTTTTTTTTAATGATTCTTTTCAACTTTTCTTTGATATTTCTAATAAAAACATATACACCTCTTGGCGGCTTTCACTCAACACAAAGGCGTAGCCCTTTCCAACATTGGACGGCTTCACAGCCAATGCATGTAGCCCTTTCCAAGAGGGTGCTCGTTGAATACTACGTAGTGCCGAAGCAAAATGGATACATATCATAGGTCATTTATCATGTACTAAGCAATAGGCTTCTAAATGCATCCATTATCTACACATATTCAAACACATATACTCAAAACTAAAACATATAAGAGAAGCATTAGTGCACTTTTCAAAAACAAGATTTTCAAGCTCAAGTGCATGATCTAGAAGCAATAAGAGTTATTAGCTTAAGATCATTACTTCTCAAGTGAGTAGCTCTCAAAGATATTGATATACAAATAAAGTTTTGCTCATCAAGCCACCCACATTCACACAAGCACATCAATCAACACAAATCATGCCAATGGACATTCTAAGAGTTTTAAATCTCTCTTTGTCCAAGGGCTTGGTGAACAAGTCCGCAAGTTGATTTTTAGTAGGCATATGCTCTAGAGTTATAGTAGATTGTTCAACAAGATCTCTAATGAAATGATGCCTAATATCAATGTGCTTTGTACGTGAGTGTTGAACCAGATTTTTAGAGATGTTAATGGCACTTAAGTTATCACTATAAAGTGTCATTTTTCCTTGTTCTATCTCATAATCCTTAAGGATTTGTTTTATCCAAAGTAATTGTGTGCATGCACTTCCGACCGCAATGTACTCGGCTTCGAAAGAGGAGAGGGAAACCGAATTTTGTTTCTTACTAGACCAAGAAACCAAGTTATTACCAACATAAAAGCAACCGCCGGATGTACTTTTACGATCATCTATGTTTCCCGCCCAATCGGCATCACAATAGCCAACAAGAATATCATTGGTATCAAATGAATAAAATAAACCAAGACTATAAGTACCTTTGATGTACCTAATGATTCTCTTGACGACTTTTAAGTGAGATTCCTTTGGATTAGCTTGGAATCTAGCACACAAGCCTACACTAAAGCAAATATTCGGTCTACTAGCCGTTAGGTAAAGTAGACTACCAATCATGCTTCTATAAAGGCTTTGATCAACACTTTTACCTTTTTCATCTTTGTCAAGTTTTAAAGTGGTGCTCATGGGAGTTTCAAAATCTTTTCCATTTTCTAGATCAAATCTCTTAACAAGATTTTTAGTATATTTAGATTGACTCAACATTATACCCATGCTAGTTTGCTTAACTTGCATCCCTAGAAAATAGTTTAACTCACCCACCATACTCATTTCAAATTCACTTGACATTACACTTACAAATTCATCAACCTTGGTTTTATTAGTAGAACCAAAAACAATGTCATCAACATATATTTGTGCAACAAAAATGTCATGATCATGATATTTGATGAACAAAGTTCTATCAATGCCATCTCTCCTATAATGGTTGTCAATGAGATATTGAGTTAACCTATCATACCAAGCTCTTAAAGCTTGTTTAAGGCCATAGAGAGCCTTTTTCAATTTAAATACATGATTAGGAGAGTGTGGGTTTATAAAACCCTTAGGTTGTTCAACATACACTTCTTCTTGAAGGTATCCATTTAAAAAAACACTTTTGACATCCATTGGAAATAATTTGAATTTTTTAACACATGCAATGGACAACAAAAGTCTAATGGACTCGAGACAAGCAACCGGTGAAAAAGTCTCATCAAAGTCAACACCCTCAACTTGAGTGTAACCTTGAGCCACTAGTCTAGCTTTATTTCTCACAATTTTGCCACTTTCATCGGTCTTGTTCCTAAAAACCCACTTAGTGCCAATTACATTTATATCTTTAGGTCTAGGAACCAATGACCACACTTCATTCCTCTCAAATTGATTAAGTTCATCTTGCATAGCCCCAACCCAATATTCATCAACAATAGCTTCATTAATATTTTTGGGTTCAATTTGAGAAGTATAGCAAGCATAAGATATTTGGTTAGCAATTTGATTTCTAGTTCTAACCCCTTCATTTAAGTCACCTATGATGTCTTTTCATTTTCCAATCCTTGACTTTGAACATCAATACAACTATCTTTGTCATCATCTTGAAAACTCTTTTTAAGCCACTTAATCCTTTTAAAATGTGATTTGATAGCAAAATAGTGAGCAAGTTCGTTCCACAGGGAATGGAGTGTTAATTAGATAAATTGACTAATCTTTGAACAAAAAAGTAAATCATATTGTTTGATAGATGTGTGGTTTCTAAAACCACCAATGCTAACTACTCAAATGAAAGTACACAAAATATGTTATGAAAAATAGAATACTCAACACCTTGATAAGAATTGTGATAAAATCAATTAATGAGATAGCTAGGAAATAGATCGATTAACAATTAAATGTGGGTAAGCTAACTAGCTACTTTAATGTGCCAATCTCATTATGTTAACCACTTAGAGGCAGTGGGGTTGATATACCCACCACTAATCTATCATATCCAATGGGTTCTTAATCACACAAGGATTGTCAATCCACATATGAATATATAACAAATTACTCCACTCAAGATAGCAATCAACAAGTGATATACAAGTCAATTATAATGAATGGAATCTAATTAATTTGAATGAATAGAACACATAAGAGATTCATTACAAGCTAAGCTAAACCCACAACCAATTGATCCTCAAATCTATCCCCTAGATTAAGGGTTTAGTTACACATATTTGCAATAAATGAAAAGAAGTAAATGATAAGGAAATAACCCTTGGGTCACCTTCTTTAAGCTTGATCCTTCTTCTCCTCTATGCTCCTAGATGCAAGGAATGAAAGTAGAGGATATGTCTTAGAATGTGGGTGTTTTGGTGGGAAGTGACTAAGGATTTTTGTGGAGAAATGGTGGGATGAGGAATGATGTAGTGAAGTAATCAAGGTTTGTGTTGAGGGTTGGATGGATTAGATGAGTTCAAGGAGAGAAATGGAGGATGAGGAATAGTGTGCCATGGATGATAGAGCTAGATCTCAGATTTTGTTCTCTGTGTTTTTCTCTAATTTGCGATACCTTTGAAGATGGAGGGACGTTCTATATATATGCACTCTTGGACATGTACTGATAACTGCTTGATTCGCTGAGGTGGAGCCTTGGTCGCTATTTGGTCGCTATGGCGACCCTGGTGCGTAAAACAGTTAGAAGAGAAGATCGCCATGAAAACCATCTTTCTCGCTATTTGGCAAGTGGCGACCATGAGTATTTTGTGTAGAGGTCGCCACTTGCACCTCTAGGTCGCCATGGCGACCATAAGTGGCGACCCTGCAAATGTGAGGAGGTCGCCACTTGCAACATCAAGGTCGCCATGGCAACCCTAAGTGGCGACCATGCCTTGAGTGCACTAGGTCGCCATTTGCAAGGGAGGTCGCCATGGCGACCCCAAGTGGCAACCCCACCTGGTTGATTTGGGGACTTTCTGTCGCCATGGCGCTCAAGTGGCGCCCAAGTGGTGACCTTCTGATGTCTTTGGAGAATCCTCTGTCGCCATGGCGCTCATGTAGCGACCTCTCATGTCCAAGTGGCGAAAATGCCATGTTCCTTCCCATTTGTGAAACATTTTCGCACAAGTCCTCCACTTTCATCTCAATTGCTTCTGAAACCTAATAAAACGTGAAACACTCAATTTAACAACATTAAACACGGGGAAATGCCCGAGAATCAAGCTAAAAGAATCAGAAATGAGGGCCAAAATCATACCAATTTTGGCTTGATCAGTAGCAGTCTTGGTAGATGACCTTGCTGGAGTAAGAGAAAGATTGGGATCAGCTTCAGGCTGTGCAGACCTTGACACAACTTTGACAGTAGAAGAAGGGGAAGGGATAGGAGAAGTAGAATGAGGCAAGACCAAACCCCCATCCCAGAAAAAGATGGAGACCCAGTCACCATCGGGGTAGTAGAAACTACCAAGACAAAGAAAATATAGTGAGAAAAAAGAAAAAGAAAACATGTATACACATAGACAAGAAAGGCAGATGAAGTAAACATACATGGAAGCGTGAGGGAGATCCTCAAATACCTCTCCAACCGGTCACCCTCAAAGGGATCTAGGGTGGGGTACTGTATATTGGTGTAGACCCTCTTCATAATTCTACCAAGGATATCCCGGGATTCCAATGAGAGCACCCCCTTCGCCCATTTATCCTTCACTGTGAACTGAGTCGGGACGGGGTATTCAAATCCTCCAAAGAAGGCTGTATGC
Source organism: Acer campestre (assembly GCA_954870605.1). Lineage (NCBI taxonomy): Eukaryota > Viridiplantae > Streptophyta > Magnoliopsida > Sapindales > Sapindaceae > Acer > Acer campestre. The sequence goes on from OX940802.1 coordinate 23,443,721, forward strand.
CCCCATTCACCTTCGACCACGAGCCACTCCTCCTTCCAGGACGCGGCATACTTCACGTTCATCCCTAGGATAACGAACTTCATGTCATTGGATGCCCTCAGGTAGAATTAACCCCGGGGTATTCGCTATATTAAATAGGAAGTGTAGCTCATCAAAGCTCGGCACCCTATCTATCTTGTCCTTCTCACACTGCTCCATCCAGAGCACCAAAAACCGGGTTAGGTGCTTCCAGAACCCCGGCGAGAGCTGAAAGGGGGCTAACTCTAAGGAGACTAGGGCTCGGAGAAGAGTAGAGTGAAGCGGGAGCCGAACTCCGCATTCTAAGGCGGCCTTGTGAATCAGCATGCGATCCTGAGGTAGGGTGTATACATCATAACCTCGATGAGGGAGAGATAGCATGATGTAATCTGAGATCTTGTACTCCTCTCTCAACTTGGCAAGTGTATCTAAAGTGCACACAGAGTCGGGCACTATAGACCCCAACCAAGGTGACATCTCGTTCGCCACCCTCCTCGTCACCACCGACCTTCGCAGCGCCTTCCTTATCAAAAATCTGAACCAGGTCCTTTGGCCTGTTGTTAAAACCCGACCCGATTCTCAGGATTCTTGTAAAGCGACGGCACAGAGGCCGCGGGGTGTCACCAGTTACATCACCATCACCTCGACCCATTTCTTCCCAGTCGACATCGGAGAACCCTCTCCCGAGTCACCTGTAAGGTCTTTAATTATTGATTGGCTTATTACGTAGACAAACCACATTTGAGGGTTTTGTTGTAAGGGTAGCTTAGGCTATCAAGACCTCAAGAGAAGAAGCACAAAAGGTAAATTTCTAGTGCTTACTTGCTTTGAAGAGATGTAGTTGCACACACACATAACACTTGCATAATTCTTTTTCTTGAATGTGTTGTGTCTTTATTATGTATGTGCATTATTGATTATTTAATCTCTCTTCTTGCTTGTGTAAATTGTTTGCATCTTACTTGTTATGGAATAACATGTTTAGATTTTAGGATGCATTGTAAGGGCAATTCGGCGCCCTGTTCGGTGGCCTAGGCCCCAGAATCCAAGTCGCCGAATTAAGACCAGAAGCTCTGGTCCCTTTTTGGCGCCTTTGTTTTTGCGTTTAGTGACCGCAAAATGATCAGGTGTATTTAGGCGCCCTTGGTTCGGTAGCCTTGGCGCAGAAAGAGGCCGCATAATTCCAGTCAATTCACGATTGACTGTATTATGCGCCCTTGTTCTACGGACCATGGCTGCATATTCAAGGGCGCAGAAACTCCGGTCTTTTGCATTTTTCCAAAACGACACCACTTCACTTTGGCACCCTATATATATATGTCTTTTTGCCTTAGGTCAGCCTCCAAGAGTTCAAAAATTCATATTTTTACTTAGAACATTTTTCAAGTGAAAAATCCTTAAGAACTCACCTTTAAACACTCAAATACATTCCTTTGAGCATCAAAGAACATCTTGCATCATTCATGCTTGGTTTTGCATCATCACAACTTGCTTGGTAAGATTTTGACTAACTTCATCTAATTTTAGTTTCTTTCTTGTCAAGCCATCTCTTTATTTACTTGTATGCTTTATGTTCACATGCTAGATACAAGATAGAGATTGTTTGTGATGACATGATTGAGTGTTGTATTGTGATAGCTATCTAGGTTTTGCTTAATCTTGATTAGCTAAGCTTTATGATATGTCATTTAGCTTTCGATATCTAGGATTGTTTTAATTGATATAACATCAACCTAGATAAGCATATAGGGTTACCTAGATCTTGTTGCATTTTGAGTATTTCACATATTCACATATATTGCATTCTCTTCATTGAGAACTAAGTCGTGTGTTACTTCTGGGTTTAGGTTGCATAAATCACAAGCAATAGGACTAGGTTCACTCATACCGGGTGATCAAGCCAAAATTGATATGATTTTGGCCCTCATTTCCGATTCTTTTAGCTTGATTCTCGGGCATTTCCCCGTGTTTAATGTTGTTAAATTGAGTGTTTCAGGTTTTATTAGGTTTCAGAAGCAATTGAGATGAAAGTGAAGGACTTGTGCGAAAATGTCTCACAAATAGGAAGAAACATGGCATTTTTGCCACTTGGACTTGAAAGGTCGCTACATGGGCGCCATGGCGACAAAGGATTCTCTAAAGACATCAGAAGGTCGCCATTTGGGCGCCACTTGGTCGCCATGGCGATAGAAAGTCACAAAATGAACCAGGTGGGGTCGCCACTTGGGGTCGCCATGACGACCTCCCTTGCAAATGGCGACCTAGTTCAGACTAAGAATGGTCACCACTTGGGGTCGCCATGGCGACCTTTATGTTGCAAGTGGCAACCTCCTTACAATTGCAGGGTCACCACTTATGGTCGCCATGGCGACCTAGAGGTGCAAGTGGCGACCTCTACTCAAATTGCTCATGGTCGCCACTTGCCAAATAGCGAGAAAGATGGTTTTCATGGCGACCTCCTCATCTAACCGTTTTATGCACCAGGGTCGCCATAGCGACCAAATAGCGAACAAGGCGCCACCTCAGCGAATCAAGCGGTTATCAGTACATGTCCAAGAGTGCATATATATAGAACGTCCCTCCATCTTCAAAGGCATCGCAAAATCAGAGAAAAAACACAGAGAACAAAATCTGAGATCTAGCTCTATCATCCATGGCACACTATTCCTTATCCTCCATTTCTCTCCTTGAACTCATCTAATCCATCCAACCCTCAACACAAACCTTGATTACTTCACTACATCATTCCTCATCCCACCATTTCTCCACCAAAATCCTTAGTCACTTCCCACCAAAACACCCACATTCCAAGACATATCCTCTACTTCCATTCCTTGCATCTAGGAGCATAGAGGAGAAGAAGGATCAAGCTTAAAGAAGGTGACCCAAGGGTTATTTCCTTACTATTTACTTCTTTTCATTTATTGCAAATATGTGTAACTAAACCCCTAATCTAAGGGATAGATTTGAGGATCAATTGGTTGTGGGTTTAGCTTAGCTTGTAATGAATCTCTTATGTGTTCTATTCATTCAAATTAATTAGATTCCATTCATTATAATTGACTTGTATATCACTTGTTGATTGCTATCTTGAGTGGAGTAATTTGTTATATATTCATATGTGGATTGACAATCCTTGTGTGATTAAGAACCCATTGGATAGGATAGATTAGTGGTGGGTATATCAACCCCACTAATCTAAGCCTCTAAGTGGTTAACATAATGAGATTGGCACATTAAAGTAGCTAGTTAGCTTACCCACATTTAATTGTTAATCGATCTATTCCCTAGCTATCTCATTAATTGATTTTATCACAATTCTTATCAAGGTGTTGAGTATTCTATTTTTCATAACATATTTTGTGTACTTTCATTTGAGTAGTTAGCATTGGTGGTTTTAGAAATCACACATCTATCAAACAATATGATTTACTTTTTTGTTCAAAGATTAGTCAATTTATCTAATTAACACTTCATTCCCTGTGGAACGAACTTGCTCACTATTTTGCTATCAAATCACATTTTAAAAGGATTAAGTGGCTTAAAAAGAGTTTTCAAGAATCAACCATAATCTATATTATTACTATTTTGTTGAGTACACAAACGACCTCATCAAAAAATGGCGCCGCTGCCGGGGATTGGTAGCGTTGATTACATAGATTGACTTTTCTTCTCATTTTATTAGTATGTTATAGATTGTTAGTTTAGTATTTTGTTTTGTGGTTATTGACTTGTTTATAGTGCTATTTTTACTTTTTTCTTTCCTTGTATCTCTTTATTTATTCCTCTTTCAGGTGCTCAGTTTTATGCACGGTAGGAGATATCTAGGTAGAGGTGTTCATCCCCCACTAGAAGGCACTAGCCGTGTGAGAGAGTTCGAAGCAATTCCCAGACAAACTATGAGTACTGAAGGACAACAACATGGTAGGGAAGATGAAGCTCCTTTTAGAGAGGAGATGACGGAAGAGACTCAAACCAACCGTGGTCAAAGGATGACCATGGGGGAGTATGCCTTGCCGGATATCGGGAACCAACCATCGCCTATCGTTTTAGACCCGATTGCTAGGGGTTATGAGTTGAGGACAATGCATGTCAACCTCTTGCCGTCATTTCATGGGAAGTTGAATGAAGACTGCCTTCAGTTCATGAAGGAGTACAGTGCTATTATTGAGACCTTCCCCATCATGCGTCTCACGCGCGAACATTTGCAAATGCGTTGTTTCCAGTATTGTATGAAGGATGCGGCTATGACATGGCTCATGGGGCTTAGGCCGGGATCATTGACAAGTTGGGGTCAAATTTGCAAGGTGTTTTTCAACAGATTCTTTCCGGCTAGGAAAGCAAAAGAGTTAAAGGTGAAGATAGCAGATTTTTATGAGAGTGAGGGGGAGCTATTTCATGAGTCATGGGAGAGGTATCAACGCCTTGTGGCCCAATGTCCTCCTCACATGTTCACTGAGGAATACAAGGTGTCTTGTTTCCAAGGAGGCTTAACTCAGTTCTCCCAAGTGTTGGTGGATAACGCTTGTGGAGGTTCATATGACACCAAGACCACTTCGGAGATCTATGACATCTATGAGATGTTGGCATAAAACTCTCAACAACGAAATGTCAACAGTATTCGAGGTGGGAAATTTGATGTAAATGCTAGTACGGAGGCCGCCATCGAAATCTCAAGGATAAACAAGAAGGTGGAGACCTTGACTTCTCATATTGAGAGTATGGGATTTTCGAAGGCGAGAGTGAAGTTGCTAGGAAGGCAAGAAGGAAGCTCTAGCGGGCAATTCAATGAGAATGAAGGGTTTGAGGACACTTTTCAAGGTCAAGAGCAAGAGGAGGTTCAAGCTATGGGATTTCAAGGACAAGGAAACAACTCCTATTCCAACAACTATGCTCAACCGTGGAGGAACCACCAAAACCTTTCTTGGTCAAACAACAACAACATTTTAAACCCACCACCAAGAAATCAACAACAAGGGGTGTACAATCAAGGAGGTAGCTCACAAGGGGGTTACCGTCAAAATCAACAACAAGGGATGAACAATCAAGGAAGTAGCTCACAAGGAGGCTACCGTCAAACTCAACCACAAGGAGGATTTCCATAAGGAGGAAACCAATGGGGAGGAAACCAATGGGGAGGAAACCAATGGAACAACAACAACAATGCTCAACCTAGCTCGTATCAACCTCACCGAAACATTGATGAAGAGATGAGAGGTATGATGCAAGGTTTCCAAAGAGCCGAGAATACCTTGACAAGTTTCATGCAAGCTAGTGGCCAAAGGTTTGGCAACCTCGAAGCATCTTTCGGGAAATTGGAGACCCAAATGGGGCAAATTGCCGAGGCCCTTCAAAAGCAAGAAAAGGGGAAGTTTCCAAGCCACACCGAGCAAGCTAAGGAGGGAAATTTTGTAAAGAATGATGGAGCTAGGGATGAGGCTATGTTGTTTGAAGAAGCATATGTTCGGAAAGTGGAAGATCCGGGAAGTTTTGTGATTCCTATATCAATAGGAGATAGTGGGGTGCTTAAAGGAGTACTAGATTTGGGAGCAAGTGTGAGTATGATGCCCCTATCGACTTATGTGAAGTTGGGTTTGGTAGGATTGAAGCCAACCGAGAAGAAACTTATGCTAGCGGATCAATCCTCTCTATCATCAAGTGGTGAAATTAAGGATGTCCCCATTGTCATTGACGGAATAGTGGTTTTAATAGATTTTGTAGTCCTTGACATTGGTGGAAGGTCAAATGATGTTAGGGAGTGGCAAGTTCTCCTTGGTAGACCATTCATGGCTACTGCTCAAATGAAGATCGATGTTTGCAAGAGGAGAGTTTGTATGCATGCATTTGAGAAAGAACTTGAGATTGACATAACCATATGCAATGATGACCTAAAAAGCATTGAGAGTTGCTATGTGGTTGAGGTGTAGCCACCAAGGACAAAGGGTGCAAAAGTAGGTGAATTAGTGCAATTATATGAAAAGAGTAGCCAAGAAGACGAAGTGGAGAGCATTGGTGACTCTGAGATTGAAGGGCTCAAGAATTCTAACCAAGAGCTCATGCTTGAAGTAGAGGTTCTTAAGGCGGAGAAGTATGCTTTGGAGAAGAAGCTTGATGATTTAGCAAGATGGCCATAAACTCAAAAAGATCAATGTGGCTCTCACCATGGAGAATGAGGTAACGGTGAAAGAGCTTGGGGATTTGGCTAAACTCACCGAAGAATTTGAGGAAGAGTCCTCAAAAAAGATGAGAAAGACTCTCATGAGAGTAGATGCCAAGAACAAGGCGATTGAGGAATTAAAGGAGGAATTGAGCAAGAAAGAGATGTCTTTGAAGGTTGCTAAGGTAAAGGAGTGCGACTTTTTGGTGGAGATAGATCGAATGGATCAAGCCATCAAGAAACTCACCAATGACGGTCCCTCAAGGCCTCAACCTCCAATGCAAAAAGGGAGATTTCCTTCATACCCTCTCACTTGTTATTTTTGTCATAAGAAGGGCCATGTTAAGTCTAGGTGTTTTGAATTCTTGAAGCATGCTAATAATGATAGAAATAGACCTATAAGGAGATCTAACCATGTTAAGAAAATTTGGGTTATGAAGGATTTGGTAAATCAAGTCCGGGATGAGTCTATGGGTCCAATTTGGGTGGTCAAGAAGAAAATGAGTTATAATGTGATTGATTTGGGTGATGAGTATCATGATTCCATTTCGCATGGTAGGATGCAGTAGTGTGATTTGCATTTTGTTTTTACATTCCATGCCATGAATAAAATGATTGTGTTTTAATTTTGTTTGTTGTGTGTTTCTTTTGTTTGCTTTAATTTTCCAATAAGTGTCCATCTAGTCTTGTTAGTTGTTTGAATTATGAGCTTATTTATGGATTTTGTTTCACTGCAGATGCTGAGGAAAATACATTCAGAAGAGGACCTCAAGTATGGGTCGCAATTTGGTCGTCATTTGGACATAAGTGGCGACCTCACTTACAAGAAGAATTCAGAGGTCGCCACATATATGGTCGCCATGGCAACCACATGTTGCAAATGGCGACCTTTACATATCAGGTGTGGTCGCCATTTGGTTGCCATTTGGTCGCCATGGCGACCTTACTTGTGCAAATGGCGACCACATGCAAAAGTTCAAAATCCTTCTTGGTCGCCATTTGGTCGCCATGGCGATCGAGAGGCACGAATGGCGACATAGGGTGTTCAACTATAAGTTTGCAACTCAAATCATAACTCCGCACAACACAAGTTCTCTCTTCTCAAACTCTCTCAATTCCAAAGTCGTGGCACGCACGTAATCATCAAATCCGGTAAGCAATCACTCTAGTTCTTCAATTTTCCCATTCAAATCCTTCCTACATCGCATCTAGATACCTTAAGGGTGGTCTTGAGTTTGATTTGAAGTAATTAGTGCATAGGATTGGAGTTTGTGTGGTTTTGATTCATATAGTTGTGATTGTGGAAGTGTGATAGTAGTTTTGATTGATTGTGGGCATTCGGAGAGTGCCGGATTGGTGTTGAAGCGTCGTTGTGCTGCCGGATTTTTGACAGATTTTTCAGCCTTTAGATTGTTTGATATGGCTCCTAAGATGAAATTGCCAAGCAAGGGAGGAAAGGGTAGCAAAACCCCAACTCCTAAGAGGAAGGTGGTCCCTGAATGCAAACTCAATAGGAATTTTGATGACAGATTGGAGACGTTTGCTGAGAAGAAGATGTGGCCTGAGAGAGGCATTGATTTGGAGAGTTTAAGGGATACCCCTGTCCCGGAAACTGTGAATGACTTGGGATGGGGAGGATTGGCAGCCACTCCTCCACACTATAGTGAGAGCCTAGTGAAGGAGTTTTATGCTGGAATGAATCCCGGAGAGTATATGAGGGGTGGTCCTATTCTAGTGAGAGGGGTTCCCGTTTACTTAAACGCACCGGACATTAATATCTACTTTGGGACTACATTGTTGGAAATTGAGGGGTTGCGTGAAAGGATGGTGGAAGGGATCACCACGAATCCCTTGTATGTGAAGAATTTGGTGGAATTTGCTAACACGATGACCATCACTCATATGACTGTTTGGATGGCGAAGAGATTCCCTCTCAAGCAATCAAACTTGAAGATTGAGCAAGCTTTTTGGCACATCTTCCTCAATTCTTCCCTCAGGCCAGTTTCCCACAGATCCACTGTACCATTTGAGGTGGCTAGGATCCTTCATAGTATCATTGAGAGGCAGCCTATTGATGTGGGTATTATTGTGAAGATGGAGATTCAGCGGATTGGGAGGAATGAATCAGAGACAGATATCCTCCCTTTCCCATGTTTGATCACAGAGGCCTGCAAGCTGGCGGGTGTAGATGTATCCGGGGACATACTTAAGCCACCCATGTCAGATATGGACTTGACCACCTGGCGACGCTTGATGATAAATCGTGGGGAGATACCTACTGGTGGGAAACGTAGGAGAGTGCGGAGTTCAGAGGCTGGCACTAGTGTTAAGGAAGAATTTGAGAGAGTGATTCCTAAGGAGGACGATGATGATGAGGAGGAGAAGACTCCTATTTGTGATGATCATGGGCAGCCGTTAGGTCTTCGGATTCTAGATGGTGTACAGCGCATTAGGAAGACTCAGACTGGTGATTTTGATATTCTTCATGCTGATAAACTTGCAATTGAAGAAAGGCAGAAGGCCTTGGAGGACAGGCAGCTGAAGTTGGAAAGCCTGATTCAGGATTTGAGTGAGATAGTGATCACAGGTTTTACAGACCTCCGCCATGATCTGAGGCTCACCCCATATGTCAGGAGGCCGAAGAAGCCCACCATAGTGATTCCACCTACCCCCGCTGCACCTTCAGGACATAGCACAGAGGAGCCTGACTTCGTATTTCAGACTGCACAGTCTGCTGTTGAGGAGGCAACACAGTTAGAGGAGGCCATGGCCCGTTCCTTGATTGATCAGGGGCCCCGTTATGTGGGAGGTCCTCTCATTGATGAGGCAGCTGCGCAGAGGAGATGGAGAGAGGAGCAGTCTAGGAGAGCAACATTAGCGAGGGAGCAGAGAAGGAAGGACCCGAAAGGGAAGGGTAGAGTAGAGCAGGATGAGGAGGAGGATTCAGATTAGTTGGCCTACTAGCATTTCTAGGATTTATTTTACCCTTCCATCATTTGAATTTTCTATCATTTTATTTGGACATTGCTAGTTTTATGTTTCTACTTTTGGATTATGTTTTTGGATATTTTAGTTTGATTTATGCTGATTCGCATTTCTTTTCCTTTTGATCTTTATTTTTCTTTTTTGTCTTTATTTTGCTTCCGCATAGAATAAGGGTGTGGATTGGATTTTGGTAGTGGATTTAGGACATTTGTGCCTTATTATTATATGTTGATTGTTTGGATTTTGTGTATGGATGATTGAGGTGCAATATGCCGAATTATTGTTACATGTTGCTTTTGCCTTTATTGGTTTATTGCTTGAAACTTGTTGGGTTGCGCTTGTTGTCATTATTTTTACCACCCATGAACATTGAGGACAATGTCAAATTTAGGTTTGGGGGTACTTTTGCGCAACGCCATGATGCTTGGTTTTCAAAAATTGTGTGCCAAATTTTTCGAAAATTTTTGCGATATTGCCATATTTGAGTATGCTTTGCTTGTGGAGATTGTTCTTTACATGATGTAGTGAGGAATTGTGCATGTTTGAGAGTGTTTGGTATAGATTAACACCATGCCACTAAGGGTGTCATTGAACAAAGTGCGTTAATCTTTTTCTCTTAATGTTGAGTGAATTATCAAGTTGCTTGATGGCTAAGAATTAATAGTGGAGATTCCCGTGAGGATCACAAACACAGCCTTTAAAAAGCATATGTTGAGTTGTAAACATTCACTCTTTAAACACTCATTCTCAAACACTCATACAAACATGTATTGGTCTCATTTGCACTAAATGTTGTTTGCCATAGAATATTATGGACTACTTGTGGATGCCTTATTTTGCTTAGTGGACAAGTCTTTAGAAATGATTTTAGGCAATGCATGTGAAAACCACTTTGGCCTAAACACTTCCAACCAATGTGAATATGTGTGCTCCCAAGCCCCTTTGAAGCCAAACACATTTGAAGCTTTTCTTTCTTGAACCACATCTACATGAACCTTATAGCCTTATAATAATTGACCTACCTTGACCAAATGATTTACTAAGGCTTAGGAAATCAATGTAAAATTTTGAACTTACAAATGTAAGGTGTGTACCTAGGCATATAAGTATGTGAGAAATTTTTGAAAAGAAAAATTGAAAGAGAAACAAAAGCTTGAAAAGAATGTGAAAAGAGAAGAAAAAATGAAAAGCATGAAAAGAAAAGAATTGGCAAGCATTATAAAAAAAAAATAAATAAATAATAAATAAAAAAATAAAAAAAATAAAAAACCCAAGAAAGTAGGCACAAATGGCCTAGAAGAGAAAAAGAGAACCAAAGAATATACCCTTCAATAGTGAGTATCTCTCTCGTGAAGTAATAATTTCGAATATGAGCTGAATCCAAGGCACAAATGGCCTAGAAAAGAAAGAGAACTAAATGAACTACTCAAGTTGAAAATAAGAGTAGCATACACATGTATGATTGCGAGCTTGGACACCTTGAAGGGTGAATAATATGTGTGAAACTTGTGGACCTTAAAATTTAGAATGTATGCCTTAATGTAATCATTAGGTTCCTTGTTATCCATTTTTCCATTTCTTTGTTTCACCATGACCTTAGGCCCTATTACAACCAAAGAAAAGACCTTCATGATCTTTAGGATTGTCCATTTTGTACAAATTTGGTTGATGCATGTTCTTTATAATTCATGGCTTGCAATTCCATTCATGAGATCACTTTTCAGAAAATTGTGTTTTTAATGATTAGCATGTGCAATCAATTTGTTGTCATAACATGAATTCATATTGCACATGTACAATATTGAGTGAACCTAAGAGTCTTGGAGAAAAGAAGAGAGAATCCGATGAGGTTTAGTATCAAAGCGAATTACATTCTAAACTAATAGCACCTTTGCTTTGAAGCTTTGGCATTTTGAATGTGAGATCGCATTGCGTACAATTATGTCTAAAGGTGGCACGTTTTTAATCTTAACTTGACATGCTCTTACATGTTTAAATCCTCACCATGGCATAACTGTTTTAATCTCTTCATTTTGGCTTCGCACATTGATCATATGAAGTGATAACCTTTGAAATATCTCTATGCATGTCTTTGGGGGTTTTGCTTGTGATTGTTTTGCTCGAGGACTAGCAAAAGATTGGTTTGGGGGTATTTGATCAAGCCAAAATTGGTATGATTTTGGCCCTCATTTCCGATTCTTTTAGCTTGATTCTCGGGCATTTCCCCGTGTTTAATGTTGTTAAATTGAGTGTTTCAGGTTTTATTAGGTTTCAGAAGCAATTGAGATGAAAGTGAAGGACTTGTGCAAAAATGTCTCACAAATAGGAAGAAATAGGGCATTTTCGCCACTTGGACTTGAAAGGTCGCTACATGGGCGCCATGGTGACAGAGGATTCTCTAAAGACATCAGAAGGTCGCCATTTGGGCGCCACTTGGTAGCCATGGCGACAGAAAGTCACAAAATGAACCAGGTGGGGTCGCCATGGCGACCTCCCTTGCAAATGGCGACCTAGTTCAGACTAAGAATGGTTGCCACTTGGGGTCGCCATGGCGACCTTTATGTTGCAAGTGGCAACCTCCTTACAATTGCAGGGTCGCCACTTATGGTCGCCATGGCGACCTAGAGGTGCAAGTGGCGACCTCTACTCAAATTGCTCATGGTCACCACTTGCCAAATGGCGAGAAAGATGGTTTTCGTGGCGACCTCCTCATCTAACCATTTTATGCACCAGGGTCGCCATAGCGACCAAATAGCGAACAAGGCGCCACCTCAGCGAATCAAGCGGTTATCAGTACATGTCCAAGAGTGCATATATATAGAACGTCCCTCCATCTTCAAAGGCAACGCAAAATCAGAGAAAAAACACAGAGAACAAAATCTGAGATCTAGCTCTATCATCCATGGCACACTATTCCTCATCCTCCATTTCTCTCCTTGAACTCATCTAATTCATCCAACCCTCAACACAAACCTTGATTACTTCACTACATCATTCCTCATCCCACCATTTCTCCACCAAAATCCTTAGTCACTTCCCACCAAAACACCCACATTCCAAGACATATCCTCTACTTCCATTCCTTGCATCTAGGAGCATAGAGGAGAAGAAGGATCAAGCTTAAAGAAGGTGACCCAAGGGTTATTTCCTTACTATTTACTTCTTTTCATTTATTGCAAATATGTGTAACTAAACCCCTAATCTAGGGGATAGATTTGAGGATCAATTGGTTGTGGGTTTAGCTTAGCTTGTAATGAATCTCTTATGTGTTCTATTCATTCAAATTAATTAGATTCCATTCATTATAATTGACTTGTATATCACTTGTTGATTGCTATCTTGAGTGGAGTAATTTGTTATATATTCATATGTGGATTGACAATCCTTGTGTGATTAAGAACCCATTGGATAGGATAGATTAGTGGTGGGTATATCAACCCCACTAATCTAAGCCTCTAAGTGGTTAACATAATGAGATTGACACATTAAAGTAGCTAGTTAGCTTACCCACATTCAATTGTTAATCGATCTATTCCCTAGCTATCTCATTAATTGATTTTATCACAATTCTTATCAAGGTGTTGAGTATTCTATTTTTCATAACATATTTTGTGTACTTTCATTTGAGTAGTTAGCATTGGTGGTTTTAGAAACCACACATCTATCAAACAATATGATTTACTTTATTGTTCAAAAATTAATCAATTTATCTAATTAACACTCCATTCCCTGTGGAACGAACTTGCTCACTATTTTGCTATCAAATCACATTTTAAAAGGATTAAGTGGCTTAAAAAGAGTTTTCAAAAATAATCTATATTATTACTATTTTGTTGAGTACACAAACGACCTCATCACCGGGTAGGTAGGTGTGTGATTACTTCCTAGATTAGGTTGTAATCTTTTTCACATTTAGTGGATTTGAGGTTCGAGTGTGGCTCACTTATTAGCCCGGGGTTTTTCCGTGAGGGTTTCCACGTAAATATCAAGTGTCATTTAATTTCCGCACCATATTACACTTGCTATATTTGTATTGACTATTAGGGGTATTTTCATAATCTTGACCATACACAAAAATTGGGTAAAACTTGTTAAAATCTATTCACCCCCCTAGATTAATATTGAACACGCCATAATTTGTTTCAATTGGTATCAGAGCGTGTTCCTAGATATACTTAGGTGATCCTTGCTCATTTCGTTGTGTTTTTCATTTGTGTGATTTTTGTTCATTCATACATTTTGCATACATTTCATTTCATTCATTATACACAATGAGTGGAAACGGTGGCAACAACGAGGGAGCTTCTAGCACGCGATCTCCTCTTCTTACCGGCTTGAATTATTCCTCATGGAAAGGAAAGATGGAATCCTACATACGTCAAATTCATGCTGGTTGAAGATGGATATGATCTACCTATGATGACTCCCACGGGTGGAGGAGAAGAAGTATTGAAGCCTAAGGCACAATGGAGCATACAAGAGTTTGAGGCTTCAAAATGGAATATGAAGGCAATGCATGCCATCCTATGTGCAATGGATGAAAATCAATACAAGTTGATTCAAAACACTAGGATCGCTAAGGAGGCGTGGAGTATCCTAGAAGTTGCACATGAGGGAACCGAAGTAGTGAAGGACTCCAAGCTTTAAGTCCTCCAAACTCAATTTGAGTTGCTCAAGATGGAGGATGAGTGTTTCAACAACTTCGAGATCAAGTTGATGGACATAGTCAACCAAAGTCATCAACTTGGTGACCCTTTTTCAGATAAGAGGATCAAATAAAAGATAATGAGATCTCTCCCCGATAGGTTTGAGTCTAAGGTGACGGCTTTAGAAGAAAATAGTGGATTTAAGGATATGAAGTTGAGCGAGGTTATTAGAAGACTCCCTTACAAGTCTAGGAAGGCTCCTAGCTCCACTCCTCCTAAAAAGCAAAAGGGAATTGCTTTGAAAGCATCTAAGGATGAAAATGAGGTAAAGAATGATTCGAACGAAGACATGACCTTATTTGTGAAAAGATTCAATAAGGTTATGAAGTTCGGGAAGAAGGGATTTGGTTTGAAAGGCCAAGACTTAAAGAAAAAGGGTCCCTTCAAGAAGTTTGAACCAAGGCAAAAGAGGACCAAAAGGAAAGGGGTCTGTTGCTTTGAGTGTGACGGGATAGGTCACTTTGCTCCCGAATGTGCAAATCACAAGGAAAAGAATAAGGGAAAAGTGATAGCCGCCACTTGGAGTGGAAGTAGTGATTACTCCAATGAAGAAGATGAGTCTTCGGATGATGAAGATCTCATGGCTAACTTCCTAGCTTTTGCCTCCTCTCACAAGAGCAAAAGTGGTAGTGAAAAAGAGGAAGAGAGTTAAAAGGAAAGTGACTCTAGTGAAGATGACTCCGACTCTAACTCCACTAACGGATATGTAGAGAAAGAGGTTTTAGTTGAATATCTCAAGAAGTTTAAAGGTTTAGAGATGACAACTACTAAAAAGATCAAGATGTTGAGAGAAGAAAATCTTGAGCTTTCATCTCACAATGATCACTTAAGTGAAGAAGTGGAAAGACTTAAGAAGAAAGAAGATAAGCTAAGAGAGGTGTTAGCATTATCTAAGAGGAATGAAGAAGGTTTGAAGAGGGAGCTTGATGAAGCTAAGAAATCTATGACAAGGATGACATCTAGCACCGAAAAATTAGATCATATAGTTTGTGTTGGAAAGAGTCCGTGTGACAAGAGAGGTCTTGGATTTGAAGATGGTAAAAAGACCTCCCCCTCTAAGAAGACCATTTTTGTTAAGGGATTGGGCAACAAGGAAGCTTCACTGGTGCACACTCCTAGGAAGAAGATAGATCTAGGACAATATTCTAAGAGTGCACAAGTGAAGGTGGTGCCAAGAAGGCAAACTCAAGCCAACATTCCTCACCAAATGGTTCAAAAAGGGAAGAGGTCAATCATGCAAGTTCAACCTCGAATGCAATCAAGTCTTGGTCAACAACAAAGGAGGAGAAATCCTAATCAACAACCAAGACAAGGGAAGGCTCCCATGCAAGCATAAGGACATGGTATGATTCCTTATTTCGTTCCTACTTGTCATCTTTGTGGTTTTGATTGTCATATTAGACCAAGGTGCTTTCGTTATATTAAAATGTGCAAAACTAGAAGCATGATTAAGAAGAAAACGAATAAAGCCATGATGCATGTTCCTAGGAATGATAAGATTAATTTGCATAATTCTAGGACATCTAGAGCCTAAGTACCAAAGGCCATTAAGAAAGAAAATGTTGTACGTAAGTGGGTTAAAAAGAATGAAAATGTTTGACATGTTTCTCAAATTGCCTTAAAGGCCAATTCTTCTAACTTGTGGTACTTAGATAGTGGGTACTCTAGGCACATGATGGGAAACAAGAGTTTCTTCGAGACTCTTGTTATGGATTAAAAAGGATGTGTCACCTTTGGTGATGGATCCAAAAAGAGAGTCATAGGAAAAGGAACCATTTCCGTTTCCGGATTTCCCTCCTTATCTAATTCTTTGTTTGTTGATGGCTTGAAAGCAAATTTGATAAGCATTTCTCATCTAAGTGTTCCGTCCTGTTTAGCAAAGATAATTGCTCAATTCTTAAGCCCGATGGACAAACCTTGTTGAAAGGTATGAGATCTAGAGACAATTACTATTGTTTTGAGGCTAGAATAGTCTCAAACAATATGTCCATGGATGAGCAAGTTGAGTTGTGGCATGAAAGACTTGGCCACAAGAACTTTCAGGATTTACGAATCCTAGGCAAGTTCAATTGTGTGCGTGGCCTCCCTAAGCTTGGGAAGAAAGCCAATGGAGTTTGTGGACCTTGTCAACAAGGAAAACAAACTAAAAGCATGCACAAAAAGGGCAAGTATCTCTCCACCAAGGATCCTCTAGAGCTTCTCCACATGGATCTTATGGGTCCTATGCAAACTGAGAGCTTAGGTGGAAAGAGATACATTTTTGTTTGTGTAAATGATTTCTCTAGGTTCACATGGACATATTTTCTTAGAGAAAAATCCGAAACTTTTGATTAGTTTAAAATGTTTTGTACTAAAATTCAAAATGAAATGAACTCAAACATAAAAAGCATTAAACTAATTAGAAGTGACCATGGGAGGGAATTTGAAAATGCCATGTTTGAAACCTATGCAATAAGTTAGCATGTCCCATGAGTTTTCAGCTCCTAGGACACCTCAACAAAATGGAGTTGTTGAGATAAAGAATAGGGTTCTCCAAGAGATGGCCCGAGTGATGTTGATTAGCAACAATATTGATCAAGCCAAAATTGGTATGATTTTGGCCCTCATTTCCAATTCTTTTCGCTTGATTATCGGGCATTTCCCTGTGTTTAATGTTGTTAAAATGAGTGTTTCAGGTTTTATCAGGTTTTGAGAGCAATTGAGATGAAGTGGAGGACTTGTGTGAAAAATGCCTCACAAATAGGAAGATACAGGGCATTTTCGCCACTTAGACATGAGTAGGTCGCTACATGGGCGCCATGGCGACAGAGGATTCTCCAAGCCATCAGAAGATCGCCATTTGGGCGCCACTTGGTCGCCATGGCGACAGAAGGACTCCAAATGAATCAGGTGGGTCGCCACTTGGGTCGCCACTTGGGTCGCCATGGCGACCACCCATGCAAGTGGCGACCTCTTTCAAACAAGGCAAGGTCGCCACTTATGGTTTCCATGGCGACCTTGATGCTGCAAGTGGCGACCCCTTCACACTTTGTAAGGTCACCACTTATGGTCGCCATGGCAACCTCCACACAAATTGCTCATGGTCGCCACTTGCTAGATGGCGAAAAAGATGGTTCTCACAGCGACCTTAGCATCTAACCGTTTTACGCACCCATGGTCACCATAGCGACGAAACTGCGAACTAGGCGCCACATCAGCGAATCAAGCAGTTATCAGTACAAGTCCAAGAGTGTGTATAAATAGAAAAGCGATTCATTTTCAAAGGCATCCGATTATCTGAGAAAAAATAGCAGAGAATACATCTTGAGATCTAGCTCTTCATCCATGGAACACCATTCATCATCCTCTATTTCTCTCCTTGAACTCATCTAATCCATCCAAACCTCAACACAGCCTTGATTCCTTCCTTACATCATTTCTCATCCCACCATTTCTCCACCAAAATCCTTAGTCACTTTCCACCAAAACACCCACATTCCAAGACATATCCTCTACTTTCATTCCTTGCATCTAGGAGCATAGAGGAGAAGAAGGATCAAGCTTAAAGAAGGTGACCCAAGGGTTATTTCCTTACTATTTACTTCTTTTCATTTATTGCAAATATGTGTAACTAAACCCCTAATCTAGGGGATAGATTTGAGGATCAACTGGTTGTGGGTTTAGTTTAGCTTGTAATGAATCTCTTATGTGTTCTATTCATTCAAATTAATTAGATTTCATTCATTATAATTGACTTGTATATCACTTGTTAATTGCAATCTTGAGTGGAGTAATTTGTTATATATTCATATGTGGATTGACACTCCTTATGTGATTGAGAACCCGTTGGATAGGATAGATTAGTGGTGGGTATATCAACCCCACTAATCTAAGCCTCTAAGTGGTTAACATAATGAGATTGGTACATTAAAGTAGCTAGTTAGCTTACCCACATTCAATTGTTAATCGATATATTCCTTAGCTATCTCATTAATTGATTTTATCACTATTCTTATCAAGGTGTTGAGTATTCTATTTTTCATAACATTTTTGTGTATTTTCATTTTAGTAGTTAGCATTGGTGGTTTTAGAAACCACACATCTATCAAACACTATGATTTATTTTATTGTTCAAAGATTAGTCAATTTATCTAATTAACACTCCATTCCCTGTGGAACGAACTTGCTCACTATTTTGCTATCAAATCACATTTTAAAAAAGGATTAAATGGCTTTAAAGAATTTTCAAGAATCAACTAAAAAACCATATTACTATTTTGTTGAGTACACAAACGACCTCATCAAAAATGGCGCCGCTGCCGGGGAATGGTAGTGTGGATTACATAGATTGACTTTTCTTTTTAGTGTACATTTTCTTTTGTTGCTCATATTGATAAGTAGTATTACATTGTAGGTTTCATTTGAAATTTTTTTACGTGGTAGTGTTGTGTTGTGCAAATTTCAGGAAATGGATTCTCTTGCGGAACAGATGGCAAATTTCACTAGAGAAATGACGACATTTGCCACAAGATCCTCAAGGGGAGTGGAAAGCCAAGTAAGAGTGCCCGAGGAGGTGGAATTCCATGAAGAAGATATAAATGACGAGATGAGAAGAAACCTTCAAGAAACACAAGCAACCTATAAGAAGCTTTTGAATGGATTTATGGAGGCCAGTCAAAGTTGGTTCTTAAAGCTAGAGGAATCAATTGGTAGACTTGAAGGGCATGTAGGAAGGATTGCGGATAAAGTGTTAAGCGGTGAGGTGATGGACTCAAGCGACTCTCTCAATCTTGGTAGTGCAAGAGCCATTTTGAGAAGCGGTAGAGTAGTGAACAATGGAAGAAATGAGGGAGTCACTAGTGACAACAACAACTCACCTATAGAAGGTAATGATAAAGAAGATGTAGTGCTAGAGAGAGAGAGACCATTGATAGGGAGAAAGCTCTAAGTCAGGAAGAATTAGAACCAAAAAAAGGAAATCCTAGTAACAACACATCTCTCAACCCTAGTTTCTCAAGAGTACCATACCCCGGGAAGGTTGAAGAAGGATAGGTTAGAACAATCGTTCAAGGATATTTATGATGTGCTTTCTAAAGTAACAATCAATCTACCTCTTCTAGAGGCAATTCAGAAGATGTCGGCGTATGGGAAATTTTTCAAAGAATTGAATAAGGAGAAGTACAGGTTTAGGCCAAAGAATCAAGAGAGACTTGAAGAGAATGCAAGTGCAGTCATTCAGAAGAGACTTCCGCCGAAGATTAAAGATCCAGGAAGTTTCATTATCAATATAATAATTAGTGGAGAGGGTCAAGTGAGGGCTATGCTTGACCTAGGGGCAAACATCAACTTGACGCCATTCTCTATTTACAGGAAGTTGGGGTTGAATGAGTTGAGACCAACTAAAATGTCCCTCATTTTGGCGGATCAATCGGCTAGGCAACCTAGAGGAATAGTTGAGGATGTCCTTATCCAGGTTGATAAGCTAATCATCCCTACAGACTTTGTAGTACTAGAAATGGAGACCGATCCGGATGAAAAAGACTCTGTGATTCTTTTGGGACGCCCCTTTATGGCTACAGCAAAGGCAGTGATTAATGTGCATGAGGGAAAGTTGACATTGAAGGTTTTAGATGAAGTGGTGGAGTATAAAGTATTTGAGTCCTAGGCTTGTCCAATTGGGGACAGTGTGGATATCTTGGATGAGATTGAGGAAGAAGCTAACATGAGGGTATGTTATCAAGAGGTAGTAGACGAAGTGATTACTGAGGAAAGTGGAGTAGAAAATGGTTTGGTTGAACAACAGGGTAGCAACAAGGATGAACTGTTGGGGTTTTTGCCCTAAAGCTTGTAATTTGTAAATGTGAATTGAACATAAATAAAAGAAGTAGTTTATGTAGGGAAAAAATAACGTACAGTACACGCAGCGGAAGCGAGACTAAAAAAAATTAATTTAGTAGCTTTTAAAAAAAAATTTCCTATTATGAACCTTAAACCCTTTTAATCAATTAAAGATATATATTATCTAACAAAAGAAGAATATCTTTTGTCGCGTGATCCGATTGACTATGCGTCGATGGTAATCCGCAAGATCTTCCAATCCGATCACGAACGTGAATCACCTAGGAGCGTGGTCTCCCTTCTCTTTGAATTGTATACCTGAGAATGGACAACAAAAACTTTTCTGATTTTGTTAGTCACAAAAATTCCAATAGATTGTTAAGAATGTCCCGGTCACTTTTGAATTTACAATCGTTAGATTGAAACTCGCGTGAACCTTATTCGAAATTGTGCACAAGACCTCTTGATGTAAAGATCACTAGTGCACTATCGAAATAAGAACAATTCTTCTCACAATCTCTAGGCCGAATCACTCACTAGTCTTAGAGTTGGATCTTATTTTTCTCTAGCAAAAGAAAAAGCTCTCAATTGCAAAAACTAGGGTTTCTCAAAAAAAAAATATATAAAGAATATATATTTTTATATCTTCGTTGACTCTTGCCATATAAAAAAAATTCTTTATATATCCGGCTGGGTCCCTATAAATTATATCTTTATATATATTTATATATCTATATATCATGCACGAATTCAACAACTTTGCATAAAAATATAATGCATGAATTCTACTTTATGTATATCTGCATGCATTCATGCTCATAAATATTTCCATACCGCAAGCATATATGTATATATATTTTATATATATCCACATGTATATATATGTATATGTATTCTATATATTCCACATGCATATATATTATATATCAACCTTAATCCAACTCTTTAGTGTATTTGTGACTATATAAAAGACTTCCTTATTTGACTAAACAAATAAAGTCTTTTATATTCAGTATAATACTAATAGTAGTATACTACTAGGAAACATATTTCCTAATCAGAAAAAGATTTGATTTTTAATTAAATAATTAATTAACATATTAATTAATTTCCATTTAATTAAATAATAAAATAAAACAATTTAATGGGCTAAAAATTAGCCATTGCCGCCCATGACTAGAACTTGGGCCTACATATTGTTTTCTTATTTGATTTAATCCATTTGGACTTTAATAAAAAGCCCACATGTGAACTAAACTCATTCTTACTAAAAGAAACAAGCCCACATGCCTTTCATTAATATATTAATATAATTTAAACAGCCCATTAAATAAATAATGTGCAAATTATATTCTTAATATATTAAATACAATTCTAAATGGACCCATAAATTGGTCCGGTAGAATATATCAAGTGATCCATACAAGTCCGTGTGGATTGGGGATCTTGGCGGGCTATCTAAATTTAAGCTTCAGTAGACATAACCTAATCACAATCATCAAATGATTCACTTAGGTCCGATCCATTAATTTTAACTCATTCCACTAAAGAGCTAAAATTGAACTCTTAAATAAAGACAGAAAAGGAAGATGTTCCTCATTCATACCCTAGACAATCATGTTGGAGATAGTGTATCCTCGTGATTAATATCAGTAATCGCCAAGAGTTCATAGACCGCCTATAACTCTCCAAGTTACCATATTTACTCATATGACCACGTTTTGAACTTGGATATTTTGACTTGTCCAGAAGCCATGTTTTCAATAGACACTATCGAAAACTCAACGTTGAGATTTAATATCCAATTACCTCAAAACATCCATATGATGATATTATACTCTCATTTAATAAATGGAGCCACGATGTCCATATCTATAAATGAAGTCCTCTATCGATTAACAAATGAATATCACCAAACTATCGAGGATAGACTATGCGATATAATCATACTCATGATAACTCAAATGATATCACTTGCAACCATAAGTCCATCATTTATCTCAGGATTAAGATAGACTCTCCGATTGTCCTGATAATGAAAAGACTTTTATCTACTGACGGTTATAGATAAAGTATGTCATTCTGATCCAGTTCAATGCACCCAGTGCACTAGATTCTTTTGCTCGAAGACACTCCGATGATTTTAGACTCATCATATCTCATTTGATCCCACTCAAATGCTAGCAAAAGAATTCTACAACTTTAACAAGATAAAGGTGTCCAACCTTTAACTTAAGTTGTGAACAATATTCAAGACTAACTAAAGAATTGTGTCTACCACATACATATCCAGATGTACGAACAATTCTTCTTTTCTCATAGTCTTTAGACCTTATGATTATTTACTTTGACAATTATAATATTAAACTATAAATGCTATAAGATTTGTTTAAACCAGAAATCACTTTATTAATATGAAAAAGATTGTTAATTACAATATTACATTCTTGCTATTGAGCATAATCCTAACAGTTTATTCATTAAAATTATCTCATACATTTATAATAACATGTGTACTTAACATCCAAGATTGCCGGATGTAATTTCAAACCGAGTATATAAATGTCATATACAGATGGATTCAGTTTGAAACGAGCAATCTAAAGAGTCCGTAGATAGCAAATAAAGCTGAGTACTTTATTTGTGGTTAATCTATAGCTGCGGTCCATTCTGTAATGTACGGTGATCTTATCCTAGATCATTCATATGGAGATATGAGAATGGAAGCACCTTGTATGATGTGATCATATAGGACTGGGCCATGATCTATATGAATCTCTCACCAATATCCGTTACATGATGAGATTCATATATATCAACAAATGATGGCTATATGTGGGTGATCTTAATCCTGAGTGTCTTATCGACTCCTTCAGGTTAGATCGTGGTCTTTGATATACCATGGGTGAGGTCGGAGTTGCATTCCTGATCAATATGCTCCGTATGTTGGGATCGCGGTTTGGCTTGTGGCTGGGAAGGTCTGCACACAATAGTGGAATCCACTCCTTCTTGTGAGAAGTAGATAGTAGTTCCCTTAAGGGTTGATTCAGGGCTTGAACAATATGAGCGCTCTCCTAATTCTATTCCTAATTCTGTAAGGAATGTAGGATTTATTGTTCATTAGAGAATCGATGGTATTTAATGGAAAGATATAATTAGAAGGGTATAACGGACATTATGACCCAGCTCTAATTATGAACTACCTGTGGAGGATCATACCATATGTAATAGCTATATCAATGGACACCAAAAGTTAATGGTTTGTGTAAAAACGTCTACAGTTGAGAGAGTGCAACTTCGGGTTTTTAGTGGAATAACACCGAAGTTAATAATCATGAAATATTAATTAAAGAGTTTAATTAATTATTTCTAAGGATTATTGGAGCTTAAAATACTGTGGGTCCATTAGGTCCCCTTGCTAGCCCGATCGATTTAGGTAACAAGGGTCACGGTTAATTAATTGGATTGTCCAATTAATTGTGTTACAAAAGTAACACGTGTCTATTCGGGAATTAATTGAATAATGTGATTATTCAATTAATGAATATTAATGATTATGTTAATTAAATAATTAGATTATTTAATTGTGTAATTAATCATTAGATGGAGGGTGTTGATAGATATTTAATTTTGAAAGAAGAAAAAAAAATAATTTGATTATTTTATTTTCATTTAATTAAATATTTAAATTTGAATTTAAAAGAGTTTTGAATTCAAATTAAATTATATAAATTAATTAATATCTTTAAAAGATATTCGATATCTAAAAAGATTTTATTAGTTTAAAATATATATATATATATATGAGATATATGTGATTTGGATGATTTTTTTTGGTATCAGATACTAAACAAAATACAACACCAAAAGAAGAAAAAGAAAGTTATGCGGCCAAAGAAAAAAAAAAAAAAAGGAAAGTTTTTTTTTATTTTATTTTATGATTTGATTTCATCCTAGGTTGGCCGAATTCTCCATACACAAAGCAAGAGTTGTTTTGTGTTGTTTTTTCTACCTCCATACAGGTTCCTGAATACCGTGACGCGCCCACACGCCGTTGCCAGTTCCGGGAGATAGCGAGGAAGATCAAGTGGTACAAATCAGGAGTAGATTGTATTAAAGTGAAGGAGCCTCCTACGTAGGTATGAACTAGTTCTTCTCCTTCTAATTGTTTTCGATTATTACTGTACAAATAGGTTTATTTGATGATTGCATTTAATTTTTTTTTTAAATCCTTCCGCTGCGTAATCTGTTGATGAGGTCGTTTGTGTACTCAACAAAATAGTAAAAATAATAGTTTTTGGTTGATTCTTGAAAACTCTTTTAAAGCCACTTAATCCTTTTAAAATGTGATTTGATAGCAAAATAGTGAGCAAGTTCGTTCCACAGGGAATGGAGTGTTAATTAGATAAATTGACTAATCTTAGAACAATAAAACAAATCATAGAGTTTGATAAATGTGTGGTTTCTAAAGCCACCAATGCTAAACTACTCAAATGAAAATATACAAAAATGTTATGAAAAATAGAATACTCAACACCTTGATAAGAATAGTGATAAAATCAATTAATGAGAGAACTAGGGAATAGATCGATTAACACTTGGATGTGGGTAAGCTCCTAGCATCATTAATGTACCAATCTCATTATGTTAACCACTTAGAGGCTTAGATTAGTGGGGTTGATATACCCACCACTAATCTATCCTATCCAATGGGTTCTTAATCACACAAAGATTGTCAATCCACATGTGAATATATAACAAATTATTCCACTCAAGATAGCAATCAACAAGTGATATACAAGTCAATTATAATGAATGAAATCTAATTAAATTGAATGAATAGAACACATAAGAGATTCATTACAAGCTAGACTAAACCCACAACCAATTGTTCCTCAAATCTATCCCCTAGATTAGGGGTTTAGTTACACATAATTGCAATAAATGAAAAGAAGTAAATGATAAGGAAATAACCCTTGGGTCACCTTCTTTAAGCTTAATCCTTCTTCTCCTCTATGCTCCTAGATGCAAGGAATGGAGGTTGAGGAAATGTCTTGGAATATGGGTGTTTTGGTGGAAAGTTACTAAGGATTTTGGTGGAGAAATGGTGGGATGAGGAATGATGTAGTGAAGTAATCAAGGTTTTGTGTTGAGGGTTGGATGGATTAGATGAGTTCAAGGAGAGAAATGGAGGATGATGAAAAATGTGCCATGGATGATGATCTAGATCTGAGGTTGAGTTCTCTGAATTTTCTCTCTGATTTTCGATGGTCCTTGAAAATGAAGAGACGCTCCATATATATACTCACTCATGGACATGTACTGGTAACGACTTGATTCGCTGATGT
Organism: Acer campestre; assembly: GCA_954870605.1. NCBI lineage: Eukaryota > Viridiplantae > Streptophyta > Magnoliopsida > Sapindales > Sapindaceae > Acer > Acer campestre. The sequence goes on from OX940802.1 coordinate 23,468,752, forward strand.
GGAGCCTTGGTCGCTATTTGGTCGCTATGGCGACCATGGAGCGTAAAACGGTTAGATGAAAAGGTCGCTCTGAAAACCATCTTTCTCGCTCTTTGTCAAGTGGCGAACATGACCAAAATGTGTAGAGGTCGCCACTTGTATCCTCTAGGTCGCTCTGGCGACCATAAGTGGCGACCTTGGAAATGTGAAGAGGTCGCCATTTGTACCATCAAGGTCGCTCTGGCGACCATATGTGGCGACCATGCCTTGAGTGCACTAGGTCGCCACTTGCAAGGGAGGTCGCCAGAGCGACCCCAAGTGGCGACCCCACCTGATTGTTTTTGTGACCTTCTGTCGCCCTGGCGCTCACGTGGCGCCCAAGTGGCGACCTTCTGATGCCTTTGGGAACTCTTCTGTCGCCATGGCGCTCAAGTGGCGCCCTCTTATGTCCAAGGGGCGAAAATGCCCTGTTTCTTCTTATTTGTGAGACAACTTCGTACAAGTCCTCCACCTTCATCTCAATTGCTTCTGAAACCTAATAAAACCTGAAACACTCAATTTAACAACATTAAACACGGGGAAATGCCCGAGAATTAAGCAAAAAGAAACGGAAATGAGGGCCAAAATCATACCAATTTTGGCCTGATCAAATACCCCCAAATCAATCTTTTGCTAGTCCTCGAGCAAACATAATAACAAGCACACCCCCAAAAACATGCATAGAGATATTTCAAAGGTTTTTACTTCAAATGATCAATGTGCGAAGCCAAAATGAAGAGATTAAAACAGTTATGCCATGGTGAGGATTTAAACATGCAAGAGCGTGTATAGTTATGATCAAAAACGTGCCACCTTAGACATAATTGTACGCAATGCGATCTTACATTCAAAATGCCAAAGCTTCAAAGCAAAGGTGCTATTAGTTTAGAATGTAATTCGCTTTGATACTAAATCTCACCGGATTCTCTCTTCTTTTCTCCAAGACTCCTAGGTTCACTCAAATTTGTACATGTGCAATATGAGTTCATGTTATGGCAACAAATTGATTGCACATGCTAAACATTAAAACGCAATTTCCTGAAAAGTGATCTCATGAATGGAATTGTAAGCCATGAATTAGAAAGAACATGCATCAACCAAATTGTACAAAATGGACAATCCTAAATATCATGAAGGTCTTTTCTTTGGTTGTAATGGGGCCTAAGGTTATGGTGAAACAAAGAATGGAAGAAATGGATATCAAGGGACCTAATGATTTCATTAAGGCATACATTCTAATTCTTTAAGTTCCACAAGATTCCCACATATGTTCACACTTCAAGGTGTCCAGGCTCACAATTACACATGTGTATGCTACTCCTATTTTCAACTTGAGTAGCTCAATTACTTCTCTTCCTTTTCTAGGCCCTTTGTGCCTAATTTCTTGATTCCTTTTTCTTTGCTTTCTTTTGCTTGCCAATTCTTTTCTTTTCATGCTCTACATTTTATTTATTTATTTATTTTTTTTTTTATAATCTTTTGATTTCTTTTCCATTTTCAAACATCTCTTGCTTTGCAAGACTCTTACACACATTCACATGCCTTGGTACACACCTTATATTTACGCATTCAAAATTTTACATTGAGTTCCTAAGCCTTAGCGAATCATTTGGTCAAGGTAGGTCAAGTATTTTAAGGCTATAAGGTTCATGTAGATGTGGTTCATGAAAGAAATGCTTCAAATGTGTTTGGCTTCAAAGGGGCTTGGGAGCACACATATTCAAGTGGTTGGAAGTGTTTAGGCCAAAGAGGTTTTCACATGCATCGCCTAAAATCATTTCTAAAGATTCGTCCATTAAGCAAAATAAGGCATCCACAAGCAGACCATAATATTCTATGGCAAACAACATTTAGTGCAAATGAGACCAAAACATGCTTGTATGAGTGTTTAGAGTGAGTGTTTAAAGAGTGAATGTTTACAACTCAACGTATGCTTTTTAAAGGCTGTGTTTGTGATCCTCACGGGAATCTCCACTATTAATTCTTAGCCTTCAAGCAAATTTGATCATTCACTCAACATTAAGAGAAAAAGATTAACGCATTTTGTTCAATGACACCCTAAGTGGCATGGTGTTAATCTAAACCAAACACTCACAAACATGCACAATTCCTCACTACATCATGTAAAGAACAATCTCCACAAGCAAAGCATGCTCAAATATGGCAATATCGCAAAAATTTTTAAAAATTTTGGCACACAATTCTTTTGAAAACCAAGCATCATGGTGTTGCGCAAAAGCACCCCCAAACCTAAATTTGACATTGTCCTCAATGTTCAAAGGTGGAAAATAAAACAACAAGCGCAACCCACTAAGTTTCAAACAATAATCCAACAAGCAAGAGCAAAAACAAAATATCCCATCATCCGGCATATTGCCCTCCAAATATTCATACACAAAATTCCAACAACATATTTAACAATAAAGCACAATTGTCCTAAATCCACTACCAAAATCCAATTCACACCCTTATTCTATGCGGAAGCAAAATAAAGGCAAAAATGAGAAATAATGATTAAAAGGAAAAGAAATGCGAAAATTAAAAACATATGAAAATCAAAACTACTTAAGCGAAAAGGAAGAGCAATCGTTACCCAATCGGATCAGTCAATTCTTCATTTGAAACAGGCTCCCAAGTTGGGTCTCCTCCCCTATACGGCTTCAACCGATGGCCATTCACCTTAAACCTATCCCCCTTTTTCAAACTCTCAATTTCAACGGCGCCATGAACAAACACTTGCACAACTCTGTAAGGTCCTGTCCATCTTGACTTAAGCTTACCCGGAAATAACCTCAAACGGGACTCAAATAGGAGTACTAACATTCCCGGATAGAAATCCTTTCTTCTTAGCTTCTTATCATGGTAGAATTTGGTCCTTTCCTTGTAAAGCCTAACGCTCTCATAAGCCTCCAAACGGAACTCCTCAAGCTCACTAAGTTGTAGCTTCCTTTCCTCTCCCGCTTTGTCAAGATCTAGGTTTAGCTTCCGAATAGCCCATAAAGCATTGTACTCAAGCTCCACCGGTAAATGACAAGCTTTCCCAAATACTATTCGGAAAGGACTCATTCCTATCGGGGATTTGTATGCTGTCCTGTATGCCCACAATGCATCACTCAGTTTAGATGCCCAGTCTTTCCTAGTCCCGTTGACAGTTTTCTCTAGTATTTGTTTAATGTGCCGGTTACTCACCTCCACTTGTCCCGAGGTTTGAGGATGTTATGGAGTTGCCACTTTGTGCCGAACCCCATATTTCTTCAATAAGGCCTTGAAAACTCTATTACAAAAATGACTTCCACCGTCACTTATTATTGCCCTTGGTGTTCCAAACCTTGCGAAGGTACATTCCTTGATGAATCCAACAACCACGTGACTATCATTTGTTCTAGTGGGGATTGCTTCCACCCACTTAGATACATAATCCACCGCCACCAAGATAAAGTTGTAACCATGGGAAGTAACAAAAGGCCCCATAAAATCTATCCCCCATACATCAAACAACTCGATCACATGCTCACTATTCAATGGCATCTCATCCCTTTTTCCGATGTTTCCTGACCTTTGGCATCTATCACACCTTAAACAAAATTCATAAGAATCCTTTGCCAAGGTTGTCCAATAGAATCCGCTTTGGAGAATTTTCAACATTGTTTTCTTACCACTATAGTGTCCTCCACACTCACGCACGTGGCAGAATCTCAAAATATCTCCTTGCTCGTTTTCTAGAACACATCTTCGGATAATCTGATCTGGACCTCGTTTAAACAAGTACGGTTCATCCCAGAAGTAAAATCTAGTGCTAGCTATGAACCTTTTCCTAGCTTGAGAATTCAAATCTGAAGGGATCACCTTTGATGCCAAAAAATTGACGATGTCTGCAAACCATGGGTCTTTTTCCTGTATTACCCACAACTGTTCGTCGGGAAAGCACTCTCTTAGTGGAATCACATTATTCTCCATAAGAGTTCCTTGAGTTAGTCTACTCAGATGGTCTGCCACTACATTTTCACAACCCTTCTTATCCCTAATCTCAAGGTCAAATTCTTGCAATAAAAGTATCCACCTAATCAATCTTGGTTTTGCGTCTTTTTTGTGCAAGAGATACCGAATAGCAGCATGATCCGTATAGACAACTACCTTGACGCCCACCAAATACTGCCTAAACTTTTCCAAGGCAAATACTATTGCCAACAACTCCTTTTCCGTAGTTGAATAATTCATCTGAGCGTCATTGAGAGTTCGTGATGCATAGTAAATGACATGTGGAAGTTTTTCTATGCGCTGTCCCAACACTGCCCCTATAGCATAATCGGATGCATCACACATAAGCTCAAAGGGAAAACACCATTGCGGTGGCATGATGATAGGAGCCGAAGTTAAGGCCTCCTTCAAAGTCTCAAAGGCAATGCCACAAGCTTCATCAAAATTGAATTCTACATCCTTTTGAAGGAGGGTACATAACGGTCTTGCGATTTTCGAGAAGTCTTTAATGAACCGCCTATAAAACCCTGCATGCCCCAAAAATGACCTAATATCCTTGACCGATCTAGGAGGAGGTAGACTTTTCATTACTTCGATCTTCGCCTTGTCGACCTCAATGCCCCTTTCGGAAATCACATGCCCTAGCACAATACCACTTCTAACCATAAAGTGGCATTTCTCCCAATTGAGCACTAGGCTCGTCTCCTCACACCTCTGAAGCACCACAGATAGATTCCTCAAACAATCATCAAATGAGGCTCCGAACACTGAAAAATCATCCATAAAGATTTCTATAATGTTTTCTACCATGTCCGAAAAAATTGAGGTCATGCACCTCTGGAAAGTGGCTGGAGCGTTGCATAGCCCGAAGGGCATCCTCCTATATGCATATGTTCCAAAAGGACAAGTAAATGTCGTTTTTTCTTGGTCTTCAGGAGCAATGGCGATTTGGTTATATCCTGGGTAGCCATCTAAAAAACAGTAATGGCTATGACCTGCGAGACGCTCCAACATCTGGTCAATGAAAGGAAGAGGGAAGTGATCTTTTCTAGTGCTAGTGTTTAGTTTCCTATAATCTACACATACCCTCCATCCGGTCTGTAGCCGCTGCGGAATTAATTCGTTTTGCTCATTCTTCACAACAGTGATTCCGGATTTCTTGGGTACCACGTGTATGGGGCTTACCCACTTGCTATCCGAAATTGGATAGATGATTCCCACATCTAGCAGCTTCAACACCTCTTTTTTTACCACTTCTTGCATGACCGGATTCAATCTACGTTGTGCTTCCCTAGTAGGCTCCGTGTCTTCTTCCAATAGAATTTTATGCATGCATAATGTTGGGCTAACTCCCTTGATATCATCTAATGTCCATCCTAGAGCTTTTCTATATTTCTTCAAAACCACAAGCAATCTCTGCTCCTCTCTTGAGTCTAGGTTAGCCGCAATGATAACCGGAAAAGCTTGATTATCCTCCAAAAACGCATACTTCAAATTTGAAGGAAGTTCTTTCAACTCCGGTTTCTTTGGTGAGGTTTCATCCTTGACGCTCCCATGCTGCTCAACTAAACCATCTTCTACACCATTTTCTTCAGTAATCACCTCATCTACTACCGCTTGATAACATTCCCTTATGGTAGCTTCTTCCTTAATTTCATCTAAAATATCAACACTGTAGCAATCATGGGACCCAATTGGACAAGCCAAAGATTCAAATACTTTATACTCCACCACCTCATCCAAAACCTTCAATGTCAACTTTCCCTCATGGACATTAATCACTGCCTTCGCCGTGGCCATAAAAGGGCATCCCAATAGAATCACCGAGTCTTTTTCATCCGGATCGGTCTCCATTTCTAGCACCACAAAGTCTGCAGGGATAATTAACTTATCAACCTGGATAAGTACATCCTCAACTATTCCTCTCGGTTGCCTAGCCGATTGATCTGCCAAAATGAGGGACATTTTAGTTGGTTTTAACTCATTCAACCCCAACTTCCGGTAAATAGAGAGAAAGGCATCAAGTTAATGCTTGCCCCTAAGTCAAGCATAGCCCTAACTTGATCCTCACCACCAATGGTTATATTGATAATGAAACTTCCAGGATCTTTAAGCTTCGGCGGAAGTCTCTTCTGGATAACCGCACTTGCATTCTCGTCAAGTCTCTCATGATTCTTCGGCCTAAACCTGTACTTCTCCTTATTCAATTCTTTGAAAAACTTCCCATACGCAGGCATCTTCTGAATTGCCTCTAGAAGAGGTAGGTTGATTGCTACCTTAGATAGTACATCATAAATGTCCTTGAAAGATTGTTCCAACCTATCCTTCTTTAACCTCCCAGGGTATGGTACTCTTGGGATACTACGGTTGAGAGGTGTGTTGTCACTAGGATTTCCTCTTAGTGGTTCTAATTCGTCCGGACCTGAAGCTTTCTCTTTATCAACATTCTCTCTCTCTGGCGCTACATCTTCCTTATCACTACCCTCAAATGGTGAGTTGTTGTTATCAAAAGTGACTCCCTCATTTCTTCCATTGTTCACTATTCTACCGCTTCTTAAAATGGCTCTTGCACTACCAAGATTGAGAGAGTCGCATGAGTCCATCACTTTTCCGCTTAAAACTTTCTCCCCAATCATTCCTACATGCCCTTCAAGTCTACCGATTGATTCCTCTAGCTTAAGAAACCGATTTTGACTAGTCTCCATGAACCCACTCAAGAGTCTCTCATAGGTTGCTTGTGTTTCATGAAGGCTTCTTCTCATCTCGTCTTCTATACCTCCTACATGGAACTCTACCTCCTCGGGTACTTGTACTTCGCTGTCCTTTTCTCTGGAGGACCTTGTAGCAAATGTTGTCATTTCTCTCGTGAATTTTTCCATTTGTTCGGCTAGAGAATCCATTTCCTGAAATTTACACAATACACACTACCCCGTAAAAAGAATTCGAAAGAAACCTAAAATGAAAAACTGTTTGATAATATGAGCAACAAAGAAAATGCAAACTAAAAGGAAAGTCAATATATGTAATCAACGCTACCATTCCCCGGCAGCGGCGCCATTTTTTGATGAGGTCGTTTGTGTACTCAACAAAATAGTAAAAATAATAGTTTTTGGTTGATTCTTGAAAACTCTTTTAAAGCCACTTAATCCTTTTAAAATGTGATTTGATAGCAAAATAGTGAGCAAGTTCGTTCCACAGGGAATGGAGTGTTAATTAGATAAATTGACTAATCTTAGAACAATAAAACAAATCATAGAGTTTGATAAATGTGTGGTTTCTAAAGCCACCAATGCTAAACTACTCAAATGAAAATACACAAAAATGTTATGAAAAATAGAATACTCAACACCTTGATAAGAATAGTGATAAAATCAATTAATGAGAGAACTAGGGAATAGATCGATTAACACTTGGATGTGGGTAAGCTCCTAGCATCATTAATGTACCAATCTCATTATGTTAACCACTTAGAGGCTTAGATTAGTGGGGTTGATATACCCACCACTAATCTATCCTATTCAATGGGTTCTTAATCACACAAAGATTGTCAATCCACATGTGAATATATAACAAATTATTCCACTCAAGATAGCAATCAACAAGTGATATACAAGTCAATTATAATGAATGAAATCTAATTAAATTGAATGAATAGAACACATAAGAGATTCATTACAAGCTAGACTAAACCCACAACCAATTGTTCCTCAAATCTATCCCCTAGATTAGGGGTTTAGTTACACATAATTGCAATAAATGAAAAGAAGTAAATGATAAGGAAATAACCCTTGGGTCACCTTCTTTAAGCTTAATCCTTCATCTCCTCTATGCTCCTAAATGCAAGGAATGGAGGTTGAGGAAATGTCTTGGAATGTGGGTGTTTTGGTGGAAAGTTACTAAGGATTTTGGTGGAGAAATGGTGGGATGAGGAATGATGTAGTGAAGTAATCAAGGTTTTGTGTTGAGGGTTGGATGGATTAGATGAGTTCAAGGAGAGAAATGGAGGATGATGAAAAATGTGCCATGGATGATGATCTAGATCTGAGGTTGAGTTCTCTGAATTTTCTCTCTGATTTTCGATGGTCCTTGAAAATGAAGAGACGCTCCATATATATACTCACTCATGGACATGTACTGGTAACGACTTGATTGGCTGATGTGGAGCCTTGGTCGCTATGGCGACCATGGAGCGTAAAACGGTTAGACGAAAAGGTCGCTCTGAAAACCATCTTTCTCGCTCTTTGTCAAGTGGCGAACATGACCAAAATGTGTAGAGGTCGCCACTTGTATCCTCTAGGTCGCTCTGGCGACCATAAGTGGCGACCTTGGAAATGTGAAGAGGTCGCCATTTGTACCATCAAGGTCGCTCTGGCGACCATATGTGGCGACCATGCCTTGAGTGCACTAGGTCGCCACTTGCAAGGGAGGTCGCCAGAGCGACCCCAAGTGGCGACCCCACCTGATTGTTTTTGTGACCTTCTGTCGCCATGGCGCTCAAGTGGCGCCCAAGTGGCGACCTTCTGATGCCTTTGGGAACTCTTCTGTCGCCATGGCGCTCAAGTGGCGCCCTCTTATGTCCAAGGGGCGAAAATGCCCTGTTTCTTCTTATTTGTGAGACAACTTCGCACAAGTCCTCCACCTTCATCTCAATTGCTTCTGAAACCTAATAAAACCTGAAACACTCAATTTAACAACATTAAACACGGGGAAATGCCCGAGAATTAAGCAAAAAGAAACGGAAATGAGGGCCAAAATCATACCAATTTTGGCCTGATCATCTGTAAACCTAGGTTCCAATATGAACCCTCCCCAAGGAAACTAGAGTTGAAAGAACTTCCTTCGAACTTGAAGTATGCGTTCTTGGAAGATAATCAAGCTTTTCCGGTTATCATTGCGGCTAACCTAGACTCAAGTGAGGAGCAGAGATTGCTTGTGATCTTGAGGAAATATAGAAAAGCTATAGGATGGACACTAGACGATATCAAGGGAATTAGCCCAACATTGTGCATGCATAAGATCCGGTTGGAGAAAGACACAAAGCCGACTAGGGAAGCGCAAATCCGGTCATGCAAGAAGTCATCAAAAAAGAGGTGTTGAAGCTATTAGATGTAGGAATCATCTACCAATTTCAGATAGCAAGTGAGTAAGCCCCATACACGTGGTACCCAAGAAATCCGGAATCACAGTTGTGAAGAACGAGCAAAATGAATTAATTCCGCAACGGCTACAGACTAGATGAAGGGTGTGTGTGGATTATAGGAAACTGAACACTAGCCCTAGAAAAGATCATTTCCCTCTTCCCTTCATTGATCAAATGTTGGAGCGTCTCGCCGGTCATAGCCATTACTGCTTCCTAGATGACTACTAAGGATATAACCAAATAGCCATTGCTCCTGAATACCAAGAGAAGACTACGTTTACATGTCCATTTGGCACGTATGCGTATAGGAGGATGCCCTTCAGGCTATGCAACGCACCGGCCACTTTCCAAAGGTGCATGACCTCAATCTTTTCGAATATGGTAGAGAACATGATAGAAATCTTCATGGACGATTTTTCGGTGTTTGGAGCTTCCTTTGATGAATGTTTGAAGAATCTATCTTTGGTGCTTCAAAGATGTGAGGAGACGAGCCTAGTGCTCAATTGGGAGAAATGCCACTTTATGGTTAGAAGTGGTATTGTGCTAGGACATGTGATTTCCGAAAAGGGGATTGAGATCGATATGGCAAAAATCAAAGTAATGAAGAGTTTGCCTCCACCTAGATCGGTCAAGGATATTAGGTCATTTTTGGGTCATGCGGGGTTTTATAGGCGGTTCATTAAAGATTTCTCGAAAATTGCAAGACTGTTGTGTACCCTCCTTCAAAAGGATGTAGAATTCAAGTTCGATGAAGACTGTAGCACTGCCTTTGAGACTTTGAAAGAGGCGCTAACCTCGGCTCCCATCATCATGCCACCACAATGGTGTTTTCCCTTTGAGCTTATGTGTGATGCCTCCGATTATGCTATAGGGGCAGTTTTGGGACAGCGCATAGAATAGCTTCCGCATGTCATTTACTATGCATCAAGAACTATCAATGACCCTCAAATGAATTACTCAACTACGAAAAAAGAGTTATTGGCAATAGTATTTGCCTTGGAAAAGTTTAGGCAATATTTGGTGGGCGTCAAAGTGGTTATGTACACGGATCATGCCGTTATCCAGTATCTCTTGCATAAAAAGGACGCAAAACCGAGATTGATTAGGTGGATACTTTTATTGCAAGAATTTGACCTTGAGATTAGGGATAAGAAGGGGTGTGAGAATGTGGTAGCGGACCATCTAAGTAGACTAACTCAAGGAACTGTTATGGAGGATGATGTGATTCCACTAAGAGAATGTTTCCCCGATGAACAGTTGTGGGTAATACAAGATAAAGACACATGGTTTGCGGACATCGTCAATTTTTTAGCATCAAAGGTGATCCCTTCGAAATTGAACCCTCAAGCGAGAAAGAGGTTCATAGCTAGCACTAGATTCTACTTCTGGGATGAGCCATACTTGTTTAAACGTGGTCCAGATCAGGTTATCCGAATATGTGTTCCGGAAAACGAGCAAGGAGAAATATTAAGATTTTGCCATGAAAGTAAGTGTGGACAGGGACGGAACATTGTGGAGGCCAACAGGGGCCATGGCCCCCCCAAAGTTCTGAAAAAAAAAAAAAATTATGTGTTAATGGTGAATATCTTATAATTAAGTGTGGCTTTCAACCGTGCATCACTTGTTATTTGCCCACTAGTGGGACACATGTTATAAAATGTAGGGTGTGGCTTTCCCATTGGAGTAGCAACTGCAACTCTGCAAGTGGGGCAGCAAAACAATAATTAATAATATAAATTACAATAAGCTCCCTTCTCTTTATTGCTATATATGTGTGATTGAGTTCATTTGTAATTTTTTTGGATCTTTTAGAATATCAATACAAAACAAAGCTCTCCCTCATCTCTCTATATTCATTCTTCACTCTCTCACACTTTATTATTTATGATTATTTGTTCTTTGATTGTTATTCGTTTATTCACAACATAATAGAATCAATTTGATTAAGAAAAAAAAAATCTAGATATTTGTTTATTATTTAAAAACCCAAACATCTCAGCACTATCATTAGATCGAACCTCATATGACCGTATGTGACTTTTTATTTTCATTTTTTTTTCTTTGGTCTTATTATTTGTGTCACTTCTGTTTTTCAGTTTTTCTACACCCCACAATTCCACATTTATTTTCAACGCACAAACACCGAAACACACACTCTCTTGCTATCTCTCTTCATCTTCTTCGTTTATCTCTATTTTGTTTCTCTCTTTATCTTCTTTATTAGTTTTGGTTTTTGAAACACACAAATACTCTCCCTCTCCATCTTTCTTCATCTTCTTCATACGTTTTTGCTCTGGGTATTGATGATGAGTTCCAGTAAGACTAGATCTACCTCCTTCTTCTCATCTCCAAGCTCCGGGACCGGTTATCGATGTCGGATGGCTGCCTTGGGCTGCAAACGGCAGCCAAAAATGACCGTTTTTCTAACGATTAATCGACCAATTTTTCTGATTACTAGAACACTGGCTGCACTGCACTCTGTCAGTTGCACATGGGGCCTATTTTTTACATTTTTGGCCCGGGTTTCAAATAAGTCAAGACTGGCTATATGCATACCGTAGAAAATTCGTTAGATACATTGTGGCCCCCCCAACATCAAACTTCTAGTTCCGTCCCTGAGTGTGGAGGACATTATAGTGGTAAGAAGACAATGATGAAGATTCTCCAAAGCGGGTTCTATTGGACAACCTTGGCAAAGGATTCTTATGAATTCTGTTTGAGGTGCGATAGATGCCAAAGGTCTGGGAACATTGGGAAGAGGGATGAGATGCCATTGAACAGTGAGCATGTGATCGAGTTGTTTGATGTATGGGGGATAGATTTTATGGGGCCATTTGTTACTTCCCATGGGTATAACTTCATCTTGGTGGTGGTAGATTATGTATCTAAGTGGGTAGAAGCAATCCCCACTAGAACGAGCGATAGTCACGTGGTTGTTGGGTTCATGAATGAATATATCTTCGCAAGGTTTGGAACACCAAGGGCAATAATAAGTGACGGTGGGAGTCACTTTTGTAATAGAGTTTTCAAAGCCTTATTAAAGAAATATGGGGTTAGACACATGGTGGCAACTCCGTACCATCCTCAAACCTCAGGACAAGTGGAGGTGAGTAATCGGCACATAAAGCAAATCTTAGAAAAAACAGTCAACGAGAGTAGAAAAGATTGGGCATCCAAACTGAGTGATGCATTGTGGGCATACAGAACAGCCTACAAATCCCCGATAGGAATGAGTCCCTTCCGGATAGTCTTTGGGAAAGCTTGTCACTTACCAGTGGAACTAGAGTACAATGCCTTATGGGCTATTCGAAAGCTAAACCTAGACCTTGACAAAGCTGGAGAGGAAAGGAAGCTACAACTCAGTGAACTTGAGGAGTTCCGATTCGAAGCTTATGAGAGCGTAAGGCTTTACAAGGAAAAGACTAAATTCTACCATGATAATAAGCTTAGAAGGAAAGATTTCCATCCAGGAATGTTAGTTCTCCTATTTGAGCCCCGTTTGAGGTTATTTCCGGGAAAGCTTAAATCAAGATGGACAGGACCTTACAGAGTTGTGCAAGTGTTTGTACATGGCGCCATTGAGATTGAAAGTTTGAAGAAAGGCGAAAGGTTTAAGGTGAATGGCCATCGGTTGAAGCCATATAGGGGAGGAGACCCAACTTGGGAGCCTATTTCAAATGAAGAATTGACTGATCCGATCGGGTAACAATTGTTCTTCCTTTTTGCTTAGTAGTTTTGATTTTCATAAACTTTTAGTTTTTGCAATTCTTTTCCTTTTGCTCTATATTTTTTGTTTTTGCCTTTATTTTGCTTCCGCGTAGAATAAGGGTGTGGATTGGATTTTGGTAGTGGATTTAGGACATTTGTGCCTTATTGATATATGTTGTTGTTTGGATTTTGTGAATGGATGATTGAGAGGGCAATATGCCGGATTATTGTTATATTTTGTTTTTGCCTTTGCTTGTTGGATTATTGCTTGAAACTTGTTGGGTTTCGCTTGTTGTCATTATTTATACCACCCATGAACATTGAGGACAATGTCCAATTTAGGTTTGGGGGTACATTTGTGCAACGCCATGATGCTTGGTTTTCAATTTGTGTGCCAAATTTTTTGAAATTTTTTGCGATATTGCCATATTTGAGCATCCTTTGCTTGTGGAGATTGTTCTTTACATGATGTAGTGAGGAATTGTGCATCTTTAGTGTTTGGTTTAGATTAACACCATGCCACTTAGGGTGTCATTGAACAAAGTGCGTTAATCTTTTTCTCTTAATGTTGAGTGAATTATCAAGTTGCTTGATGGCTAAGAATTAATAGTGGAGATTACCGTGAGGATCACAAACACAGCCTTTAAAAAGTATACGTTGAGTTATAAACATTCACTCTTTAAACACCCATTCTCAAACACTCATACAAACATGTATCGGTCTCATTTGCACTAAATGTTGTTTGCCATAGAATATATGGACTGCTTGTGGATGCCTTATTTTGCCTAGTGGACAAGCCTTTAGAAATGATTTTAGGCGATGCATGTGAAAACCGCTATTGGCCAAAACACTTCCAACCAATGTGAATATGTGTGCTCCCAAGCCCCTTTTGAAGCCAAACACATTTGAAGCTTTTCTTTCATAAACCACATCTACATGAACCTTATAGCCTTATAATAATTGACCTACCTTGACCAAATGATTTACTAAGGCTTAGGAAATCAATGTAAAATTTTGAACTTGTAAATGTAAGGTGTGTACCTAGGTATGTAAATGTGTGCAAGAGTCTTACAAAGAAAGAATGTTTGAAAAGAAAATTTGAACGAAAAACAAAAGCTTGAAAAGAGTGTGAAAAGAAAAAGAAAATGAAAAGCATGCAAAGAAAAGAATTGGCAAGAAAATTAGGCACAAATAGCCTAGAAAAGAAAAGAAGTAAATGAACTACTCAAGTTGAAAATATGAGTAGCATACACATGTATAATTGTGAGCCTAGACACCTTGAAGTGTGAACATTATGTGTGAAACTTGTGGAACTAAAAATTAGAATGTATGCCTTAATGTAATCATTAGGTTCCTTGATATCCATTTTTCCGATTCTTTGTTTCACCATAAACTTAGGCCCCATTACAACCAAAGAAAAGACCTTTATGATCTTTAGGATTGTCCATTTTGTACAATTTGGTTGATGTATGTTCTTTCTAATTCATGGCTTGCAATTTCATTCATGAGACCACTTTTCAGGAAATTGTGTTTTTAATGATTATCATGTGCAATCAATTAGATGCCATAACATGAATTCATATTGCACATGTATGATATTGAGTGAACCTAGGAGTCTTGGAGAAAAGAAGAGAGAATCCGGTGAGGTTTAGTATCAAAGCGAATTACATTCTAACTTGAATAGCACCTTCGCTTTGAAGCTTTGGCATTTCGAATGTTAGATCGCATTGCGTACAATCATATCTAAGAGTGGCATGTTTTTAATCTTTACTTGACATACTCTTACATATTGAAGTCCTCACTATTGCATAACTGTTTTAATATCTTCATTATTGGCTTCGCACATTAACCATGAAAAGCAATTGATCAAACCAAAATTGGTATGATTTTGGCCCTCATTTCCTTCTCCTTTTGCTTGATTCTTGGGCATTATCCAGTGATTTAATGGTGTAAAATCAAGTGTTTCAGGTTTTATTAGGTTTCAAGAGCATTTGGGATGAAGATAAGGACTTGGGTGCAAAAAGGCTCACAAATGGGAATAAACAGAGCATTTTCGCCACTTAGACATAAGGAGGTCGCTACATGGGTGCCATGGCGACAGAGGATTCTTCAAGTCATCAGAAGGTTTCCATTTGGTCGCCACTTGAGCGCCATGGCGACAGAAAGTCTCCAAAAGCATCAGGTGGGTCGCCACTTGAGGGTCGCCATGGCGACCTACCTCTACAAATGGCAACCTCTTTCAAACATGGCAAGGTCGCCACTTATGGTCGCCATGGCAACCTTGATGTTGCAAGTGGCGACCTCTTTACATTTTGAGGGTCGCCACTCACTTTGTCGCCACTTTGTCGCCATGAGGTCGCCATGGCGACAGAAGAATCCATGAAAGGTCGCCATGGCGACCTAGAAGGACAAGTGGCGACCACGTTGGAATTCCAACGTAGGAATTCCAGTGTTGGCATTCAAGAGGGGTATTCTTGTCATTTCATACTCATTTCATACTCTAGCTTTTTACACGTTGATCGGTCATTTATTGTATATATATTTGATCCCCATTCCTCCAATCATTTGCTTGCTACTTGAGCCTTTTAGCGCTTTAATGGGTGTGTTTGAGTGTTTTCAGGTTATTGGACCAGATTGATATATTTGAAGAAATTCAGATAAAAAAGGCTATTTTGAAGTAGTCAATGGTCTTTTCTAAAATTGAGCAAAAATCGCTCTCACACCGCTGCTATTTTCTGAGAGAGGCGTCACAGCGTTTATCGGACAAAGGAGATCGCTGTGCAAACCGCCCCCTCACCGCTGCCAAAGTGGCAGCGTTTTCAAATTGTGCAAAACCGCTGCCACACCGCTGCCAAAGTGGCAGTGGTCAGGCAGCGGTCTGGCTAAAGAAGTTGTTTTTAATCAGGTTTCTCCACCGAAGCCCGAGCAGATATAAATAGAGGGGTTTTCCTCTTCAAAGGGGTTCGTCTGGAGACAGTTCGTCAGCCATAAGTCAAAGCCTAAATCACTCAACAAACTTTCTTTCATCTTACATAAAGAAGATTTGAAGACGAAGGAGAAGATTTTCTGCATCAGAGATTGGAAGATTGTCTACAATTTCCATGGGTTCTATCAACTACTTCTCTCTTCTTTTTATTTCAACTATGTGTAACTAAATCCATACTAGGGATTCAATGTGAACCTCTATGAATACTCTTTGTTAGAATTGACTATGTTTTAGTAATTCAAGTTTCGTTTCATTCAATTTGGGATTTCTTCTTGTCTATGCATGGTTTGTGCTAGTCTTGAATCTAGGGTTTATATGTTAAGGTTGAGAGATGTGTGGGTTTCACCAGTCTTAACCAATAATCAATTGAATGAATGAATTTATCGTAGCAGGTTATTGCACGTTATCTTTGGTTCTCTTGTTCTTGTGCTTAATGGGTTCTCAATCATAGTTTTTATGCAGGGTTTGCTAATGACCGTGATTGAGAATACTTGATTGTGTGCTTTGTGGGTTGTAGGTTATAGTTGATATGCAGGGTTTGCTATTTACTCAACTGAGAAACGCTTGGTGTATGGTTGATTATTTTCTGTTATAGTTTATATGCGGGGTTTGCTATTGATTGTAGTAGAAGTACTTAATTTATCCCAGGACCACATAGCACTAATTATACATAATTTAATAACGAACCCTTAACTTGATTAACATTCTTTGTGAAAGTCAATTCGAAGCATTGAGTAAACGTAGTTGGGGATCATTGATGACCTAGTCTTCTCACCTCTTGATCACATTCACATATTCTTGTTAATTGTTTTCTTAGTTTAATCTAGTTTTAATCTCAAATCAATCAAATCAATCTAAAATCTCTTGGTTACTGTTAATTGCTTAGCTTTAATTAGAATTGGTTTTAGTCGATAGATCACTTTTCCTCGTGGGAACGATCCCTACTTGTCGTTGTACTTATCTCACGATTCGTGCACTTGCGAGTTAGGTTTTTTATAACACGATTTTACACATCAAGTTTTTGGCGCCGCTGCCGGGGATTAGTGAATTTATTGGTTATTTCTAGTTTTAGTTTTAGTTAATAGATTTATTAGTTCAGGCAGTCGAGTCATTAATTTTTAGCTTTTTAGATTTTTCTTTTTATTCATTCTTTTTCTTTTTCTTTTCCTTTTCAGAGTTTACTAGTGATTTGTTTGTCTCATTGCAGATTTTGACAGCAGATGCAAGGTAGAAGATCTCAACAGGGAGAATTACTACCTTTGAACGATAACATAGATCGTATCAGAAATTTAGCAATGGAAGACGAGCGAAATTAGGAACAGAATCAAGAGAGGGTGCAACAGGCCCCTAACCTTGTTCCTAATCCAGTATATGAGCCAGAACCGATCAGAACTATGAAGGATTACAGTAGACCAGTTGTGAGCAACGATCCTTTGTGCATTGTGCTAAAACCTGCAGCAAGGAATTATGAGCTGAAGAGTAGCCATTACAATCAGCTGCCCAGTTTCCATGGATTACCAGATGAAGATATACTCTTGTTCTTCAGAGAGTTTTATGGAGCAATACAGTCCCTACCTAACTACAGGATAACTGAAAATCAGCTGCGTATGAGATGCATTCCGCATGCATTGAAAGGAGAGGCAAAAGCTTGGCTGTTAACTTTGCCTCCTGCATCTTTGAGAACATGGGATGAAGTGCGAGAAAAGCTTACTGATCAGTATTATGCACCTCAGAAAACCAGTGAAATCCGAACCAAAATTTTGAGTTTCATTCAGCAAGACAACGAGACTTTTTATGAGGCATGGGAGCGTTTCAAGAAATATACCAGGGACTGTCCTCAGCATGGGTTTCTGACTAATCAGTTGTGTCAATGGTTCTATGATGATCTGACTGAAGTTTCAGGACTTCTAGTGAACAATGCCTGTGGTGGATCTATGTATGACAAGCAGCCTGACGAGGTGTACGAGATCTTTGAGAAGTTAGCCCAGAATTCTCGTCATAAGAACTCCAGAAGAAAGAAGGGAATCTACACCGTGGATGCTAGCACAGAGAGTTCCATTCAAATGACTCAGATAATGAAGAAGATAGATTCTTTTGCTACTGAAATTGGTCAACTGAAACAAAAGGTGTTTATGGGAGAGCACCAGGCAACAGGTCCTGGACCTGAAGAAGAAGAAGTTCATGCCATGAACAACTTCAACCCCAGACCTAGGAATGATCCATATTCCAACACCTACAATCCAGGGTGGAGGAATCATCCTAATTTTTCATGGTCGAACAATCAGAACACCGGTAACTAGTGGGGTAACAACAACAGAAACACCGGTACTCAGCAAAACTTCGAGTCTCAACCAAAGAAGCCTTCGATGGAAGAATTACTGGAGCAACTACAGCAGCAAATCAAGCAGCAATCACAAGACATGCAGCAGCACATGCAACAGCAATCACAGCAAATTCAGCAGCTAGGACAGCGTATGACACAAACTGACCAAAGGAATGAGGTACAATTTCAGAATATTAATGCTTCAATAAAGAAGACAGAAATCCAAGTTGGACAACTAGCTGAAGCTCAACAAAGAATGGAACAAGGAAAATTTCCAAGTTACACTGAGCAAGCTAAAGCTATGACAATTCTCTGAAATGGTAAGGTGCTAACTGATAATTTACCTGCTGAACTTTCTGATAAACCTATTACTGTTTCAGGTTCTTTAAAAGAAAAGCTCAAGCACCAGGAGGATGAGGTAGTGGTGGAAAAATCCAAGGATTCACCACTCCTACACAAGTCAGCAAATCCTTATATACCACCTATTCCATTCCCAGGGAGACTACAAAAGAGCAAGTTGGAAAAGTCTTACAAAGACATATATGACATCCTTTCAAAGGTCAAGGTCAACTTGCCCCTATTGGAGATGATTCAGAAGATGCCTGCATATGCTAAGTTTTTCAAGCGCCTTCACACTTACAAAACAAGATTTGTGGAGAATCATCAAGAGTTTATGACCGGAAGTGCCAATGCAGTCCTTCAAAAATCATTGCCACCAAAGCTTCAAGATCCAGGTAGTTTCTGCATTAACATTACTATTGGTGGTACAACTCTGGAGAGGGCTATGCTAGACTTAGGAGCCAGCATCAACTTAATGCCGACAACTATTTATGAGCAATTGGGTTTGAATGATCTGAAAAAGACAACCATGTCGCTTCTGTTGGCTGATGGGTCTGTAAGGTACCCTAAGGGTTATGTGGAAGATGTGCTAGTGCAGGTAGAAAATCTCATTATTCCTGCTGACTTTGTGGTTCTAGATATGGATGAAGGTGCCAAAGATAGGAACTGCAAGCCTATTCTTTTAGGGAGACCCTTTATGGCAACTGCAAAGACTTTTATTGATGTCCAGAATGGGAAGCTAACGATGACTGTGTTAGATGAGACTGTAGAGTTTAAAGTCTTTGAGTCCCTGAAGTTCCCTGAAGCAGCCGACGATTGTTATTCTGTTGAATGTAATGCTATTGAAGTGGTAAAGTCAGCAGTACAGGATGAGTTGTTAGAAGATATATCTGAGGAATTGTTAGATTGGGTCTGTGATGTGTTTGAAGATGATGAAGAACTTCAGCAGATAGGAGTTTCAAATGAGGATTCTGACATAGAGGAAGTGTGTACTGAAGTGAAAGATGAGATCAACAAGTTGTTAATCCCATCTATTAGTTCTCCCCCTACATTGGAGCTGAAACAACTTCCTTCTAACCTCAAATATGCATTTCTAGGCGAGAATGAGACTCTTCCAGTGATTATAGCTTCAGATTTAGAGTCAGAAAAAGAAGAGAAACTCTTGGCAGTACTGTATGAGCACAAAGCCGCCATTGGATGGACCATTACAGATATCAAGGGAATAAGCCCTACTATTTGCATGCATCACATTCTGTTAAAGGAAGGTATGAAGCCATCTATGGATGCTCAGCGAAGACTTAACCCGAACCTGAAAGAGGTGGTCAAAGAAGAAGTCCTTAAGCTACTCAAAGTGGGTATTATATACCCTATATCTGACAGCAATTGGGTGAGTCCGGTTCATGTTGTGCCCAAGAAATCTGGAATCACAGTGGTGGCGAATGAGAACAATGAGTTGATCCCTACAAGGAAGACCACAGGATGGAGGGTGTGCATAGACTACCGCAAGCTTAACACAGCAACAAAGAAAGATCACTTTCCTTTGCCGTTCATCGATCAGATGCTTGAGCGTTTGGCAAGACATGCTTATTACTGTTTCCTGGATGGTTTTTCAGGGTATAATCAGATTGCCATCGCTTCAGAGGATCAAGAGAAGACGACATTCACTTGTCCTTTCGGTACCTTTGCCTACAGAAGAATGCCGTTTGGGTTATGCAATGCCCCTGCCACTTTCCAACGATGCATGATGTCGATCTTTTCCGACATGTTAGAGAAGTATATCGAGGTATTTATGGATGATTTTTCTGTTTTTGGTAATACTTTTGACCACTGCCTTGATAATTTAACTAATGTTTTGAAAAGATGCACTGAGACTAATTTAACTCTCAGTTGGGAGAAAAGTCACTTTATGGTGAAATCTGGAATAGTGCTAGGGCATGTGATATCTGATAAAGGCATAGAGGTAGATAGAGCTAAGATTGAAGTAATTGCTAAACTTCCACCTCCTACTTCGGTAAAGGGTGTGAGGAGTTTTCTGGGTCATGCAGGTTTTTACAGGCGTTTTATAAAAGATTTTTCAAAAATTAGTCGTCCCCTGTGTAATTTGTTGACCAAGGAATCTACATTTGATTTCAATGATGAATGTATGCTTGCTTTTACAGCTCTGAAAGATAAACTGACATCTACTCCTGTTATAATGCCTCCTGATTGGTCCCTTCCATTTGAACTAATGTGTGATGCGTTAGACTATGCTGTAGGTGCTGTTTTAGGACAACGAGTAGATAAATTACCACATGTTATTTACTACACTAGTCGCACTTTGAATGATGCACAATTGAACTATTCCACTACAGAAAAAGAATTACTTGCTGTTGTTAGTGCCCTGGAAAAATTTCGTCAATATTTGATTGGGTCTAAAGTAATTGTTTATTCTGATCATGCTGCTTTGAAATATTTACTAACAAAGAAGGAAGCGAAGCCGAGATTACTCCGGTGGATCCTTTTGTTGCAAGAGTTTGATTTGGAGATCAGGGATAAGAAGGGCAGTGAGAATGTGGTAGCTGACCACCTTTCTCGCTTAGTGGAAGAAGAAACTGGAGAAGAAAGTGCCAAGCTCGTACCAATAAACGAGAACTTCCCAGATGAACAGCTGATGAATGTGAGAGCTAAGGATCCATGGTACGCAGACATAGTGAACTATCTTGCTAATGGCATCGTACCAGCCGACCTGAACTCTCAAGCAAAAAGAAGATTCTTCTCCCTTTCCAGGCAATACTTTTGGGATGAGCCATACCTGTTCAAATATGGCGCTGATCAGATCATTCGGCGATGTGTCCCTGAAGAGGAGCAGCAAGATGTGCTGAAATTCTGCCACGACCTTAGCTGTGGAGGGCACTTTAGTGCCAAGAAGACCGCTCTAAAAGTTCTCCAATCAGGTTTCTTCTGGACCTCTTGATGAGGTCGTTTGTGTACTCAACAAAATAGTAAAAATGATAGTTTTTGGTTGATTCTTGAAAACTCTTTTAAAGCCACTTAATCCTTTTAAAATGTGATTAGATAGCAAAATAGTGAGCAAGTTCGTTCCACAGGGAATGGAGTGTTAATTAGATAAATTGACTAATCTTAGAACAATAAAACAAATCATAGAGTTTGATAAATGTGTGGTTTCTAAAGCCACCAATGCTAAACTACTCAAATGAAAATACACAAAAATGTTATGAAAAATAGAATACTCAACACCTTGATAAGAATAGTGATAAAATCAATTAATGAGAGAACTAGGGAATAGATCGATTAACACTTGGATGTGGGTAAGCTACTAGCATCATTAATGTACCAATCTCATTATGTTAACCACTTAGAGGCTTAGATTAGTGGGGTTGATATACCCACCACTAATCTATCCTATCCAATGGGTTCTTAATCACACAAAGGTTGTCAATCCACATGTGAATATATAACAAATTATTCCACTCAAGATAGCAATCAACAAGTGATATACAAGTCAATTATAATGAATGAAATCTAATTAAATTGAATGAATAGAACACATAAGAGATTCATTACAAGCTAGACTAAACCCACAACCAATTGTTCCTCAAATCTATCCCCTAGATTAGGGGTTTAGTTACACATAATTGCAATAAATGAAAAGAAGTAAATGATAAGGAAACAACCCTTGGGTCACCTTCTTTAAGCTCAATCCTTCTTCTCCTCTATGCTCCTAGATGCAAGGAATGGAGGTTGAGGAAATGTCTTGGAATGTGGGTGTTTTGGTGGAAAGTTACTAAGGATTTTGGTGGAGAAAATGGTGGGATGAGGAATGATGTAGTGAAGTAATCAAGGTTTTGTGTTGAGGGTTGGATGGATTAGATGAGTTCAAGGAGAGAAATGGAGGATGATGAAAAATGTGCCATGGAAGTTGATCTAGATCTGAAATGAATTCTTACAATTTTCTCTCTGATTTTCGATCCTTTTGAAAGTGAAGAGACGCTCATATATATACTCACTCATGGACATGTACTGGTAACGACTTGATTCGCTGATGTGGAGCCTTGGTCGCTATTTGGTCGCTCTGGCGACCATGGAGCGTAAAACGGTTAGATGAAAAGGTCGCTCTGAAAACCATCTTTCTCGCTCTTTGTCAAGTGGCGAACATGACCAAAATGTGTAGAGGTCGCTCTTTGTGCATCAAGGTCGCTCTGGCGACCATAAGTGGCGACCTTGGAAATGTGAAGAGGTCGCTCTTTGTGCATCAAGGTCGCTCTGGCGACCATAAGTGGCGACCTTGGAAATGTGAAGAGGTTGCCCTTTGTGCATCAAGGTCGCTCTGGCGACCATAAGTGGCGACCATGCCTTGAGTGCACTAGGTCGCCACTTGCAAGGGAGGTCGCCAGAGCGACCCCAAGTGGCGACCACACCTGATTGTTTTTGTGACCTTCTGTCGCCATGGCGCTCAAGTGGCGCCCAAGTGGCGACCTTTTGATGCCTTGGGGAACTCTTCTGTCGCCATGGCGCTCAAGTGGCGACCTCCATTGCCTATGTGGCGAAAATGCCCTGTTTCTTCTCATTTGTGAGACATTTTTGCACAAGTCCTCCACCTTTATCTCAATTGCTTCTGAAACCTAATAAAACCTGAAACACTCAATTTAACAACATTAAACACGGGGAAATGCCCGAGAATCAAGCAAAAAGAAACGGAAATGAGGGCCAAAATCATACCAATTTTGGCTTGATCAAATACCCCCAAACCAATCTTTTGCTAGTCCTCGAGCAAACATAATAACAAGCACACCCCCAAAAACATGCATAGAGATATTTCAAAGGTTTTTACTTCAAATGATCAATGTGCGAAGCCAAAATGAAGAGATTAAAACAGTTATGCCATTGTGAGGATTTAAACATGCAAGAGCGTGTATAGTTATGATCAAAAACGTGCCACCTTAGACATAATTGTACGCAATGCGATCTTACATTCAAAATGCCAAAGCTTCAAAGCAAAGGTGCTATTAGTTTAGAATGTAATTCGCTTTGATACTAAATCTCACCGGATTCTCTCTTCTTTTCTCCAAGACTCCTAGGTTCACTCAAATATGTGCATGTGCAATATGAGTTCATGTTATGGCAACAAATTGATTGCACATGCTAAACATTAAAACGCAATTTTCTGAAAAGTGATCTCATGAATGGAATTGCAAGCCATGAATTAGAAAGAACATGCATCAACCAAATTGTACAAAATGGACAATCCTAAAGATCATGAAGGTCTTTTCTTTGGTTGTAATGGGGCCTAAGGTCATGGTGAAACAAAGAATGGAAGAAATGGATATCAAGGGACCTAATGATTTCATTAAGGCATACATTCTAATTCTTTAAGTTCCACAAGATTCCCACATATGTTCACACTTCAAGATGTCCAGGCTCACAATTACACATGTGTATGTTACTCCTATTTTCAACTTGAGTAGCTCAATTACTTCTCTTCCTTTTCTAGGCCCTTTGTGCCTAATTTCTTTATTCCTTTTTCTTTGCTTTTTCTTTTCTTGCCAATTCTTTTCTTTTCATGCTCTTCATTTCTTTTCTTTCTTTTCTTTTCTTTTCTCATTCTTTACAAGCTTTTGTTTTCTTTTTCATTGTCAAACATTTCTTGCTTTGCAAGACTCCTACACACATTCACATGCCTTGGTACACACCTTATATTTATACATTCAAAATTTTACATTGAGTTCCTAAGCCTTAGCGAATCGTTTGGTCAAGGTAGGTCAAGTATTTTAAGGCTATAAGGTTCATGTAGATGTGGTTCATGAAAGAAATGCTTCAAATGTGTTTGGCTTCAAATGGGCTTGGGAGCACACATATTCAAGTGGTTGGAAGTGTTTAGGCCAAAAAGGTTTTCACATGCATCGCCTAAAATCATTTCTAAAGATTCGTCCATTAAGCAAAATAAGGCATCCACAAGCAGACCATAATATTCTATGGCAAACAACATTTAGTGCAAATGAGACCAAAACATGCTTGTATGAGTGTTTAGAGTGAGTGTTTAAAGAGTGAATGTTTACAACTCAACGTATGCTTTTTAAAGGCTGTGTTTGTGATCCTCACGGGAATCTCCACTATTAATTCTTAGCCTTCAAGCAAATTTGATCATTCACTCAACATTAAGAGAAAAAGATTAACGCATTTTGTTCAATGACACCCTAAGTGGCATGGTGTTAATCTAAACCAAACACTCACAAACATGCACAATTCCTCACTACGTCATGTAAAGAACAATCTCCACAAGCAAAGCATGCTTAAATATGGCAATATCGCAAAAAATTTTGAAAATTTTGGCACACAATTCTTTCGAAAACCAAGCATCATGGTGTTGCGCAAAAACACCCCCAAACCTAAATTTGACATTGTCCTCAATGTTCAAAGGTGGAAAATAAACAACAAGCGCAACCCACTAAGTTTCAAGCAATAACCCAACAAGCATGAGCAAAACAAAATATCCCATCATCCGGCATATTGCCCTCCAAATATTCATACACAAAATTCCAACAACACATATAGCAAAGAAGCACAAATGTCCTAAATCCACTACCAAAATCCAATTCACACCCTTATTCTATGAGGAAACAAAATAAAGGCAAAAATGAGAAATAAAGACTAAAGGAAAAGAAATGTGAATAAACATAAATCAACAAAAATATTCAACAAAATAATCCAAAAGTAAAAACATAAAACTAGCAATATCCCAACAAAATGATAGAAAATGGAAATGATGAAAAGATAACAACGAATCCTAGGAATGCTAGTAGGCCACTACTCTGAATCATCCTCCTCATCCTGCACTACTCTACCCTTCCCTTTCGGGTCCTTCCTTCTCTGCTCCCTAGCTAGTGCTGCTCTCCTAGACTGCTCCTCTCTCCATTTCCTCTGTGCTGCTGCCTCATCAATAGGAGGACCTCCCACATAACGGGGCCCCTGATAAGTCAAGGAACGGGCCATGGCCTCCTCCAACTGTGTTGCCTCCTCAACAGCAGACTGTGCAGTCTGAAATACAAAGTCAGGCTCCTCTGTGCCATGTCCTGAAGGTGCAGTGGGGGTAGGTGGAATCACTGTGGCAGGCTTCTTCGGTCTCCTGACATAAGGAGTGAGCCTAAGATCATGGCGGAGGTCTGTAAAGCCTGTGATCACTGTCTCACTCAAATCCTGAATAAGGCTTTCCAACCTCAGCTGCCTGTCCTCCAAGGCCTTCTGCCTTCCCTCAATATCAAGTTTATCAGCATGAAGGATATCAAAATCACCAGTCTGAGTCCTCCTAATGCGCTGTACACCATCTAGAATCCGAAGACCCAACGGCTGCCCATGATCATCACAAATAGGAGTCTCCTCCTCCTCATCATCATCGTCCTCATCAGAGACTATTCTCTCAAATTCTTCCCTAACACTGGTTTCGGCCTCTGAACTCCGCACTCTCCTACGTTTTCCCCCAGTAGGCATCTTTCCACGCTTAATCATCAAACGTCTCCAGGTGGTCAAGTCCATATCTGATACGGGGGGCTTAAGTGTGTCCCCGGAGATATCCACACCCGCCAACTTGCAGGCTTTTGTGATCAAACAAGGGAAAGGGAGGATATTTGTCTCTGATTCATTCCTCCCAATCCGCTGAATCTCCATCTTTATGATAATCCCCACATCAATAGGCTGCCTCTCACTAATGCTATGTAGAATCCTGGCTGCCTCAAATGGAACAGTGGACCTGTGGGAAACCGGTCTCAGGGAAGAATGGAGGAAGATGTGCCAAAAGGCGTGCTCAATCTTCAAGTTTGACTGCCTGAGAGGGAACCGCTTCGCCATCCATATGGTCATAGGAGTGATGGTCATCGTATTTGCAAATTCCACCAAATTCTTTACGTACAAAGGATTCGTGGTGATCCCTTCCACCATCCTCTCACGTAAACCTTCAATTTCCAACAAAGTTGTCCCAAAATAGATGTTAATGTCCGGTGCGTTTAAGTACACGGGAACCCCTCTCACAAGAATGGGACCACCTCTCATATACTCTCCCGGATTCATCCCCGCGTAAAACTCTCTCACCAAACCTTCACTGTAATATGGCGGAGTAGCCGCTAATCCTCCCCATCCCAAGTCATTCACTGTTGTTGGGACAGGGGTATCCCTCAAGCTCACCAAATCAATTCCCCTCTCAGGCCACATTTTCTTCTCAGCAAAAGTTTCCATACGATCATCGAAATTTCTGTTCAGTGTGCAGTCGGGAATTACTCTCTTCCTAGGAGTGTTGGTCTTGCTACCCTTGCCCCCCTTGTTCGGCAACTTCATCTTCGGAGCCATTTTTCACCCCCAAATTCGGACTAACTTTCTGACAGAAATCCGGCAGCACAACGGCACTATAATAACACTCCGGCACTCACCAATGTGCACCACAATCACCCAAATCCACTTCAATATTGTCACAATCACTTCTATATGAACAAATCACACAAAAATCCAATCCTAAGCACTAATCACTTCAAATCAAACTCAAAACCACCCTTAGTAATTCTAGATGCAATGTAGGACGGATTTGATCAAAAGAATTGAAGAACTAGAGTGAATTCTTACCAAGTTTGGAGATTACGTGCGTGCCACGGCTTTGGAATTGAGAGAATTTGAGAAGAGAGGACTGTTGTGTGTGCGGCGTTATGTTTGAGCTGCATCCCTTATAAGTGAACGCCCTATGTCGCCACTTGTGTCCTCGGTCGCTCTGGCGACCAAATGGCGACCAAGAAGAAATTTCTTGTTTGCATGTGGTCGCCATTTGCACAAGTGAGGTCGCTCTGGCGACCAAATGGCGACCATACCTGATAACAAAGGTCGCCATTTGCAACATGTGGGTCGCCCTGGCGACCATGTAAGTGGCGACCTCTGAATTCTTCATGTAAGAGAGGTCGCCATTTGTGTGCAAAGAGCGACCAAATGGCGAACTTGACTTAAAATCCTCTTCTAAGTGCATTTCATCACCTGCAAAGAACAAAATCCACAATAAGCTCATACTTCAACTTCTAACAAGGATGGAGGGACAATTATTCAGAAAAACAAAATGAACAAAAGAAAAACACACAACAAGCAAAAATTAAACACAAACATAATTATTCATGGCATGAAATGTAAAAACCGAATATAAATCCAACTACCGCATCATACTATGCGAAATGGAATCATGATGCTCATCATCCAAGTCAATCATGTTATAACTCAATTTTTTCTTGACTACCCAAATTGGTCCTCTAGACTCATCTCGGACTTGATTGACCAAATCCTTCCTAACCCAAATTTGCTTAACACGGTTAGATCTCCTTAGAGGCCTATTTTTATCATTATTGGCATGCTTCAAAAATTCAAAACATTTAGACTTTACATGACCCTTTCTATGACAAAAATAACAAGTTAAAGGATATGAAGGAAATCTTCCCTTTTTCATTGGAGATTTAGGTCTTGAGGGACCGTTATTGGTGAGTTCCTTGATGGCTTGATCCATCCGATCTATCTCCACCAAAAAGTCGCACTCCTTTACCTTAGCAACTTTCAAGGACATCTCCTTCTTGCTCAATTCCTCCTTCAACTCCTCAAGTGCCTTGTTCTTGGCATCTACATTCATGAGAGTCTTCCTCATCTTTCTTAAGGATTCTTCCTCAAATTCTTCGGTGAGCCTAGCCAAATCTTCAAGTTCTTTCACCGTCACCTCATTCTCCATTGTGAGAGCCACGTTGACCTTCTTAAGCTTATGATTTTTCCTTGCTAAGTCATCAAGCTTCTTTTCCAAAGCATACTTCTCCGCCTTAAGAACCTCAGCCTCAAGCATGAGCTCTTGGTTGGAATTCTTGAGCTCTTCTATTTCCGAGTCACCTATACTCTCCACTTCGGCCTCTTGGCTATCCTTTTCAAACAATTGCACCAAATCACACACCTTTCCACCCGTTAACCTTGGTGAATGCAACTCAACCACATAGCAACTCTCAATGCTTTTTAGGTCATCATTGCATATGGTTATATCGATCTCAAGTTCTTTCTCAAATGCATGCATACAAACTTTCTTCTTGCAAACATCAATCTTCATTTGAGCGGTAGCCATGAATGGTCTACCAAGGAGAACTTGCCATTCCCTAACATCATTTGACTTGTCACCAATGTCTAGAACCACGAAATCCGTTAGCACCATTACTCCTTCAATGACAATTGGGACATCCTTTAGTTCACCACATGATGAAAGTGAGGTTTGATCCGCTAGCATAAGCTTCTTCCCGGATGGCTTCAATCCTACCAAACCCAACCTTTCATAAGTAGAAAGGGGCATCATGCTCACACTTGCCCCTAAATCTAGTACTCCTTTAAGCACTCCACTATTTCCTATTGAAATGGGAATCACAAAGCTTCCCGGATCTCCCACTTTCTGGATGTATGCTTCTTCAAACAACAATGCCTCATCTCTAGCTCCATCTTTCTTGACAAAACTTCCTTCCTTAGCTTGCTCTGTGTGGCTTGGAAACTTCCCCTTTTCTTGCTTTTGAAGAGCCTCGGCGATTTGCCCCATTTGGGTCTCCAATTTCCCGAAGGATGCCTCTAGATTGCCAAACCTTTGGCCACTAGCTTGCATGAAGCTTGTCAAGGTGTTCTCAGCTCTTTGGAACCCTTGCATCATACCTCTCATCTCTTCATCAATATTTCGGTGAGGTTGATACGAGCTTGGTTGAGCATTGTTGTTGTTGTTCCATTGGTTTCCTCCCCATTGGTTTCCTCCTTGTGGGTATCCTCCTTGTGATTGGTTTTGCCGGTAGCCTCCTTGTGAGCTATTGCCTTGATTGTTCATTCCTTGTTGTTGACTTGGACGGTAACCCCCTTGTGAGCTACCTCCTTGATTGTACACCCCTTGTTGTTGATTTCCTTGTTGTTGGTTTCTTGGTGGTGGGTTTAGAATGTTGTTGTTGTTTGACCAAGAAAGATTTGGGTGGTTCCGCCATGGTTTAACATAGTTGTTTCCTTGACCTTGGAATCCCATAGCTTGAACTTCCTCGTGCTCTTGACCTTGACCTTGAAAAGTGTCCTCAAACCCTTCATTTTCATTAAATTGCCCGCTAGAGCTTCCTTCTTGTCTTCCTAGCAACTTAACTCCCGCTTTCTGTAACCCCAAACTTTCAATATGAGAAGTTAAGGTTTCCACCCTTTTGTTTATCCTTGAGATTTCAATTGCGGTTTCCGTGCTAGCATTCACATCAAACTTCCCACCTCGAATACTGTTGGCATTCCTTTGTTGAGAGTTTTGTGCCAACATCTCATAGATGTCGTAGATCTCCGAAGCGGTCTTGGTATCATAAGAACCTCCACAAGCGTTATCCACCAACACTTGGGAGAACCGAGTTAGACCCCCTTGGAAACAAGACACCTTGTATTCCTCAGTGAACATGTGAGGAGGGCATTGGGCCACAAGGCGTTGATACCTCTCCCATGATTCATGAAATAGCTCCCCCTCACTCTCATAAAAATCGGCTATCTTCACCTTCAACTCCTTTGCTTTCCTAGCCGGAAAGAATCTGTTGAAAAACACCTTGCAAATCTGGCCCCAACTCGTCAATGATCCCGGCCTAAGCCCCATGAGCCATGTCATAGCCGCATCCTTCATGCAATATTGGAAGCAACGCATTTGCAATTGTTCGCGTGTGAGCCGCATGATGGGGAAGGTCTCTATAATAGCACTATACTCCTTCATGAACTGG
Source organism: Acer campestre (assembly GCA_954870605.1). Lineage (NCBI taxonomy): Eukaryota > Viridiplantae > Streptophyta > Magnoliopsida > Sapindales > Sapindaceae > Acer > Acer campestre. The sequence goes on from OX940802.1 coordinate 23,499,000, forward strand.
AGGCAGTCTTCATTCAGCTTCCCATGAAATGACGGCAATAAGTTGACGTGCATCGTCTTCAACTCATAACCCCTAGCCACCGGGTCTAGCACTATCGGTGATGGTTGGTTCCTGATATCCGGCAAGGCATACTCACCCATGGTCATCCTTTGACCCCGGTTGGTTTGAGTTTCTTCCGTCATCTCCTCTCTCAAAGGAGCTTCGTCTTCCCTACCATGTTGTTGTCCTTCGGTACTCATATCTTGACTTGGAATTGGTTCAAACTCTCTCACACGGCTAGTGCCTTCTAGTGGGGGATGAACACCTCTACCTAGAGATCTCCTACCGTGCATAAAACTGAGCACCTGAAAGAGGAATAAATAAATAGATACAAGGAAAGAAAAGAAGGTAAAAACAACACTATGAACAAATCAATAATCACAAAACAAAATTTTAAACTAACAATTCACAAAATACCAATAAAATGCGAAGAAAAGTCAATATATGTAATCAACGCTACCATTCCCCGGCAGCGGCGCCATTTTTGATGAGGTCGTTTGTGTACTCAACAAAATAGTAAAAATGATAGTTTTTGGTTGATTCTTGAAAACTCTTTTAAAGCCACTTAATCCTTTTAAAATGTGATTAGATAGCAAAATAGTGAGCAAGTTCGTTCCACAGGGAATGGAGTGTTAATTAGATAAATTGACTAATCTTAGAACAATAAAACAAATCATAGAGTTTGATAAATGTGTGGTTTCTAAAGCCACCAATGCTAAACTACTCAAATGAAAATACACAAAAATGTTATGAAAAATAGAATACTCAACACCTTGATAAGAATAGTGATAAAATCAATTAATGAGAGAACTAGGGAATAGATCGATTAACACTTGGATGTGGGTAAGCTACTAGCATCATTAATGTACCAATCTCATTATGTTAACCACTTAGAGGCTTAGATTAGTGGGGTTGATATACCCACCACTAATCTATCCTATCCAATGGGTTCTTAATCACACAAAGGTTGTCAATCCACATGTGAATATATAACAAATTATTCCACTCAAGATAGCAATCAACAAGTGATATACAAGTCAATTATAATGAATGAAATCTAATTAAATTGAATGAATAGAACACATAAGAGATTCAATACAAGCTAGACTAAACCCACAACCAATTGTTCCTCAAATCTATCCCCTAGATTAGGGGTTTAGTTACACATAATTGCAATAAATGAAAAGAAGTAAATGATAAGGAAACAACCCTTGGGTCACCTTCTTTAAGCTCAATCCTTCTTCTCCTCTATGCTCCTAGATGCAAGGAATGGAGGTTGAGGAAATGTCTTGGAATGTGGGTGTTTTGGTGGAAAGTTACTAAGGATTTTGGTGGAGAAAATGGTGGGATGAGGAATGATGTAGTGAAGTAATCAAGGTTTTGTGTTGAGGGTTGGATGGATTAGATGAGTTCAAGGAGAGAAATGGAGGATGATGAAAAATGTGCCATGGAAGTTGATCTAGATCTGAAATGAATTCTTACAATTTTCTCTCTGATTTTCGATCCTTTTGAAAGTGAAGAGACGCTCATATATATACTCACTCATGGACATGTACTGGTAACGACTTGATTCGCTGATGTGGAGCCTTGGTCGCTATTTGGTCGCTCTGGCGACCATGGAGCGTAAAACGGTTAGATGAAAAGGTCGCTCTGAAAACCATCTTTCTCACTCTTTGTCAAGTGGCGAACATGACCAAAATGTGTAGAGGTCGCTCTTTGTGCATCAAGGTCGCTCTGGCGACCATAAGTGGCGACCTTGGAAATGTGAAGATGTCGCTCTTTGTGCATCAAGGTCGCTCTGGCGACCATAAGTGGCGACCTTGGAAATGTGAAGAGGTCGCCCTTTGTGCATCAAGGTCGCTCTGGCGACCATAAGTGGCGACCATGCCTTGAGTGCACTAGGTCGCCACTTGCAAGGGAGGTCGCCAGAGCGACCCCAAGTGGCGACCACACCTGATTGTTTTTGTGACCTTCTGTCGCCATGGCGCTCAAGTGGCGCCCAAGTGGCGACCTTTTGATGCCTTGGGGAACTCTTCTGTCGCCATGGCGCTCAAGTGGCGACCTCCATTGCCTATGTGGCGAAAATGCCCTGTTTCTTCTCATTTGTGAGACATTTTTGCACAAGTCCTCCACCTTTATCTCAATTGCTTCTGAAACCTAATAAAACCTGAAACACTCAATTTAACAACATTAAACACGGGGAAATGCCCGAGAATCAAGCAAAAAGAAACGGAAATGAGGGCCAAAATCATACCAATTTTGGCTTGATCACCTCTTTATTTAAAGATGCTTATGCTTTTTGTATTTCTTGTGACAGGTGCCAGAGAACGGGGAACATTGGCAAACGGGATGAGATGCCCCTTTCCAGTCAGTTGGTGATAGAAATATTCGACGTGTGGGGAATTGACTTTATGGGTCCCTTCCCATCCTCGCACGGATTCACTTTCATCTTGGTGGCTGTGGACTATGTTTCGAAGTGGATTGAAGCAACTGCAACCAAGACAAATGATAGCAACGTGGTGGTGAAATTCGTGAAAGAGCACATATTTGCTAGATTTGGGACACCACGTGCGATTATAAGTGATGGTGGGAGCCATTTTTGTAACAAAATTTTTGCCTCTTTAATGAAGAAATATGGTGTCAAACACAAAGTGGCAACCCCATATCATCCTCAGACTTCAGGACAAGTGGAGGTGAGCAATAGGCGGATCAAGCAAATATTAGAGAAGACAGTGCAACCAAATCGAAAGGATTGGTCAACTAAGCTCAATGATGCATTGTGGGCGTACAGAACTGCCTACAAAACCCCGATTGGTATGAGTCCTTATAGGATAGTATTTGGAAAAGTTTGTCATCTACCAGTGGAGTTGGAACACAACGCCTATTGGGCACTGAAGAAGTTGAACTTCGACTTAGATAAGGCAGGAGAGGAACGAAAATTGCAGATGAGTGAGCTTGAGGAGCTTCAGGACAATGCTTATGAGAATGCCAAGATATACAAAGAACGGACGAAGAAACTGCATGATAGCAAAATCTTTCGGAAGGAATTCCAACCGGGGATGCTTGTCCTTTTGTATCAGTCAAGGTTACGGTTGTTTCCAGGGAAGCTGAAGTCACGTTGGCTAGGTCCATATAGGGTTACTCAGGTTTTCCCGCACGGAGCTGTGGAAGTTGAAGGTCTTCTCGGTCAGCAGAGATTTAGGGTTAATGGGCACCGACTCAAGCCATACCTGTGTGCATCCGAGCTAAGGATTAATAAGTTTTCTCGCCTCAATGAGCCGTAAAGGCTCTTATGCGTCTTGCCCAGACGTTAAATAAAGCGCTCGGTGGGAGGCAACCCACCCAGGTAACTTTTATATTTTCTTAAAACAAAAAAAAAACAAAAATTAAAAAAAAAAATTAAAAAGGGGGAATTTTGCACCTGATGCACTCCGCTGTTCAAGTCAAAGCGGTGTGGCAGCGCTTTGGGAAGCGGTCCTCTCTGCCCCAAAAACGCTGCCTGACCGCTCCTATTTTTGGTTTGGGTATCAAAGCGGTATGGCAGCGGTCACACCTGACGTGAACCGCTGCCAGACCGCTGTGTCTATGGCAGCGGTCCTTAGTCAAACGGAGCGTTTTAACGCCACCGTTCCCCTGACCAATAAGGAATGACCGCTGCCTGACCGCTGCCACTTTGGCAGCGGTGTGGCAGCGGTTTTGGTCCCTTTTATAAGGTCGCTTCGTGCGACAGAAGGCAGTTTTCTCTCTTTTGATTTTCTCTCTTTTCTCTCTTCTTCCCTTCTCTTCTACCTCCATTCACGCTCCAGGCCAAGGTATGTTCAATAGCTCTGCTCAATTAGTTTATTTTTACTTCTTTCTTTTGCTATTATATGTTAATCTCTGCCAGTTCTTGTTCACCGATGAAATTCGGTCTCTACTGCCCTGAGGATGATTTTTGCCTATCTACAATTCTTTTCTGATGAATGTGCTTAATTGATAACTATACTTGTTCGATATTTAGGAGTATAAACTAGTTGGATAGAATTTGGGTGACCTCTGGATGTCAACACGTCAGTTTGGCAATTGATAGGAATGTTTATGTGCTTCACTGATAGTTTTTGTTAAACTTCTCTATGTGTTGGTTGTGTTTATGAACAAGAAGTGGAGAATGTACGGGCCTTTTTGGTAGTTGTGATATAGTAATTGCTTATTTGAGTGCTGCTGAATTTATGTTATACTGTTCGCCTCAATCTGGAAATTTATTTGCTGTGTGTGCTTCATTGTATCCAGGTATGGTGAGGACTATCTTCAGAGGAGGCCATGCTCCTGCAGACCCCGGTAGGAGGAGAGACAAACGGCCAGTTGAGCCATCATATGTAGGCCATCCTGATTACAGAGACAGATTGAAGAATGAGAGGAAGTTCATTCTGGAGAGGGGGATTGCACTAGAGGAGTTAGGCGAGACTCCTATCCCTGCCACCGTAAAGGCCAGAGGATGGACAGGATATGTTCGACGGCCCTGTAATGCCAACATCACCTTAGCCCGTGAGTTCTATGCCAACATGGTGGACACTCAGTTCTCCACACACGGGGTGGTGATTGTTCGGAGGGTGCTAGTGGTGATCACAGCAGAGGTGATCAACGAGTATTAAGGACTGCCCCCTATAGAGGATGCTGATACCGCGTGGCCGAACAAGTATGACCTTGGATGTGCGCTTCGCAGAGAGGGAGCAGTTGGGTGGAATGGGCAGCGGTTACTGAGAGGTGACTTGCATTTGGACAGCGCCTTTTGGAATCTCTTCATTTCGGCTTCGCTGAAGCCGTCGAGCCACATAGGGGAGATCTTCAAGGAGGCCTCTCAGATTCTTTATGCCATCAGGACAGGGAGATACATTGATGTTGCCGGGTTCATTAAGAAGGAGATTCGAGGCTGTGGGCGACAGACGAGTACTAGTATTATTTTCCTTTGTCTGATTACTGCCATGTGTGCTGCAGCAGGTTTGGTGGTCGATGATGACTCTCGGGATGACACATGGGAGCCCGACACTCCGCTTTGCCAGTTTACATGGAACACTCAGGCGAGTATCCGTGGCCTTCCTCATATTGGAGAGACCACTGTGCGGAAGAGGCGTCGGGGGGATGATATTCCGGAGGAGCAGGATCCGCAGGATGAGGACCAGCAGGGTCCGCACCCAGCTCAGCAGGCGTATGGAGATGCTGGAGCCGGATCGTCACAGCAGAGGCCGGAGTGGGTCGAGTACATGCTTTCCACGATGCAGGACTATGTCCGTTCCGAGGTCGCCAGTTTGAGGAGCGACATGTACTCACGCTTTGACACCATGCAGATCTCGATCAATGAGATCCATTAGGCCATAGTTCGGCCCGCCCAGCCTTCTGACCCATCTCCCTCCCATGTTTCAGGTGCCGCTCCTACAGTTCCAGAGACTACAGCCCCGTATGGAGATTATTTTACTGCTCCTCATGGAGGTGATTTTTTCGGGCCTGGCTCGAGCCAGCAGCGTGAGGACGACTCCTAGAGATACTGTAGACGGACCTGAGTCTACAGACTGATATGTTTCTTTTCCCTTTTTCTTTTTCCTTTTTCTTTTTCTTTTCTTTTTCTCTTTCATATCACTTTTCAAATATTGTGGTCCTTAGTTTTTGTTTTTAAGGATTATGTTTATTAAGTTTGGCTTTGTTTATTTTCTGCTCTTGTTGTGTTAAATTCGCGCTGCCTTGTCTTTATCCATGTTGTCATGTTTTCATTTTCATACATTGAGGACAATGTTGGATTTAGGTTTGGGGGTGTGACTCTTTTTGTTTTGTTTTAGAGTCTGTCATTCCAGTGTCTTTCAAGACAAGGTGCTTTGAAGTGTGCCCTTGAGATAATATGCTTTTCTCAATAAGTTTACACTAACATTTGGCCATTTAGAGTACTATATTGCAGTTTTCAAAACATGACATACTCTGATATGATAGTGGATAGGATGCTGAATTGAATTGCCATGATTAATAGTGGAGACTACCCTTGTGAGTTCACTAAACCAAAAAGCGTACATATATGACACAATATGAGAGTTCTGTTGATTCTACTCGTTAAACACTTACTAGGTTCGTAGCACTAGATTCGATCTCTATAGGCAGTACATTGAGCATTATAGAACATTCATCATAAAAGATTTCACATGTTATATTTTGATCTCGAGTAAGACGAACCAGTGGAAGTGATAATAGACTATGTGTGCTTTAGCTATTTAAAAGGCCTGAAATATTTCCTACCTTATGTGTGTGCTCTATAGCCCTGTTTGAAGCCAAACACTATAGCCTTGTTTTTCTTTCTTCACCACATCAACCGTAACCCTATGAGCCGATATCTTAAGCCTGACCCTATAGCTTGGGATCATATTTTGAGAAAGTGAAGAAAATGTGCTATTTCTGCACGTAACTGTGTGCAGATTTCAATGCTAAAGACCGAGAAGAAGAAGAGCTGCATTCAATCCAAAAGGTTCAAAGCCAAAGTCAGTGTTGCCAAAGTCAGTGTATTAGAAAAAAAAAAAAAAATATGCGCAATCCAGTCAAAAAGATTGCAAGCATTCAAAAAAAAAAATGTTAATGGGTGCAATGAAGTCAATTTGTATCGCAAAGTTTGCATTTACTCAAAAGGAGTTTGACAAAGAGAGGAAGGTGAATTCTGAAGAATTAAACAACATCAAGTGGTGTCATTCCACTTGTAAAGGAGACCAAGACATCTGTGTGAAGCCGAAAAGGTAATGGAAGACTCTCATGATATGATCCTAGGTTGTTGAATTCCAATTTCCCGTTCTTTCTTGAGCCCTCACCCAATGGCCCCATTACAACCTAAATGAAAGTCTTTTTGATCTGCTGGTTATCCTTGTTATGAAAGTAGAGATAGAGCATGTGTTTATCTTGTTCATAATGTTTGATTCATTTCATGAGATCTTTTGCATACAAATCAAGCGTTCTTTTATTGATATATTCATATGCGATAATTCTTGATATTTATTGTGCATAATTCCAGTCGCATATGCTTGATGAGAGATTGTGCCTAGGATCTGTGTGAATTATGAGCGACGTCACGTGAGAAGTAGAGTCGAGGCGAATTATATCTATAGCATTTGATGATGTGTCCTCTAAGCTAAAATGTTTGAGTCTGGGCTTTTCTATTTAAAGTATGCAATGTTTTCAGATTTATGGCTAGGTATTAGTCTTTACTTATTGGTATTTGCATGTTGTCTCAACTTGGGCGCATTTTGTGGTATTTTGGATGATAGGATGTCGCTGGATATGTTTGTGGGTGTCATAGCTGTAAACCCTCAGGAGACAAAACTCCTCCTCTAGGGACACCTAGAGGTTTAAAGGCTTGTAGCATACGCTCAATGCTATCGTGTTCCCTACGAAAGTGGCTTAGTTTGATTTTGTTTTTCTTAGGTTTAGTTTTTAGGTTTTTGTTTTATGTTTTGCTCGAGGGCTAGCAAAAGATAGGTTTTGGGGTATTTGATCGGTCATTTATTGTATATATATTTGATCCCCATTCCTCCAATCATTTGCTTGCTACTTGATCCTTTTAGCGCTTTAATGGGTGTGTTTGAGTGTTTTCAGGTTATTGGACTAGATTGATATATTTGAAGAAATTCAGATAAAAAAGGCTATTTTGAAGTAGTCAAGGGTCTTTTCTAAAATTGAGCAAAAATCGCTCTCACACCGCTGCTATTTTCTGAGAGAGGCGTCGCAGCGTTTATCGGACAGAGGAGATCGCTGTGCAAACCGCCCCCTCACCGCTGCCAAAGTGGCAGCGTTTTCAAATTGTGCAAAACCGCTGCCACACCGCTGCCAAAGTGGCAGCGGTCAGGCAGCGGTCTGGCTAAAGAAGTTGTTTTTAATCAGGTTTCTCCACCGAAGCCCGAGCAGATATAAATAGAGGGGTTTTCCTCTTCAAAGGGGTTCGTCTGGAGACAGTTCGTCAGCCATAAGTCATAGCCTAAATCACTCAACAAACTTTCTTTCATCTTACATAAAGAAGATTTGAAGACGAAGGAGAAGATTTTCTGCATCAGAGATTGGAAGATTGTCTACAATTTCCATGGGTTCTATCAACTACTTCTCTCTTCTTTTTATTTCAACTATGTGTAACTAAATCCATACTAGGGATTCAATGTGAACCTCTATGAATACTCTTTGTTAGAATTGACTATGTTTTAGTAATTCAAGTTTCGTTTCATTCAATTTGGGATTTCTTCTTGTCTATGCATGGTTTGTGCTAGTCTTGAATCTAGGGTTTATATGTTAAGGTTGAGAGATGTGTGGGTTTCACCAGTCTTAACCAATAATCAATTGAATGAATGAATTTATCGTAGCAGGTTATTGCACGTTATCTTTGGTTCTCTTGTTCTTGTGCTTAATGGGTTCTCAATCATAGTTTTTATGCAGGGTTTGCTAATGACTGTGATTGAGAATACTTGATTGTGTGCTTTGTGGGTTGTAGGTTATAGTTGATATGCAGGGTTTGCTATTTACTCAACTGAGAAACGCTTGGTGTATGGTTGATTATTTTCTGTTATAGTTTATATGCGGGGTTTGCTATTGATTGTAGTAGAAGTACTTAATTTATCCCAGGACCACATAGCACTAATTATACATAATTTAATAACGAACCCTTAACTTGATTAACATTCTTTGTGAAAGTCAATTCGAAGCATTGAGTAAACGTAGTTGGGGATCATTGATGACCTAGTCTTCTCACCTCTTGATCACATTCACATATTCTTGTTAATTGTTTTGTTAGTTTAATCTAGTTTTAATCTCAAATCAATCAAATCAATCTGAAATCTCTTGGTTACTGTTAATTGCTTAGCTTTAATTAGAATTGGTTTTAGTCGATAGATCACTTTTCCTCGTGAGAACGATCCCTACTTGTCGCTGTACTTATCTCACGATTCGTGCACTTGCGAGTTAGGTTTTTTATAACACGATTTTACACATCACACGTATAAATACATCACTATTTTTCCTCTTTTAGACAACTCTTGACCACCAAGAAACCTCCTTTCTCCACCATTCTTTTTCTCTCCATTTTCTCTCCTACCTAAACTTAACATCTAGATTACCTCCACTAATCATTCCTTTTCTTCTCATCTTCTCCACAAATCTCCTTAGTCACTTCCCATTTGACTCCACCCATCTAGACACATCCTCATCATCCACTCTTTACACAAGGAGCATCAAAGGCAAGGAAAGGATCAAGCTTACAAAAGGAGACCCATAGGTGATTTCCTAATCTTTTACTTGCCTTCCCTTTGTTTGTAATATGTGTAATTAAATCCCCTTTCTAGGGTTTTGATGTGAGAACATTTGGATTGGGATTGGGATTTGCTTAAGCTTTAATATATTTTTAATCTCTATTTGTGTTCTATTCATTTTATAATTAGATTCTATGCATTATGTAATTGACATGTATACCCACTAGTTGATTATAATCTTGCTTAGGATAATTTGTTATATAATCTTTATTGGATTGACAACTTTGATGGATTGAGAACATAGTGAGTAGGATAGATTGTCGGAGGGTATATCAACCACGATAATCTAAGCCATTAATTGTAACAAATCGATCCCGCCGTGACCCCCTCTCCTTAATCGGTTAGGCATTGCGGTGGGAAGTTGTTTAAGGTTCATAATAATGGCCTAAACACATTTTAGAAATCAATTGGTTAACATTTATGAGATCCGTTCACTAAAGTAGCTTGTTAAGCATTTCCCGTAATTCATTTGTGATCCCATTAATTCCCTAGCTATTCTCTTAATTGTTAATTCCATTTATCTTATCTAGATTTGTTAAGTATTCTTTTATTAGTTTATTAGGTTTATTTTTCATGTATGTTTGATGGCTTGACAACCCATTCACTCATCCATATTTTTATGATTTATTTTATTGCATATAGATTAGTTAATTTATTCAACTAATCACTCTAATTCCCTGTGGAACGAATCCCACTTGCCACTTTACTAATTTTCTATCTAAGTGGTGAAAAATCGGTTTTCTAAACGATCACATTTTAAATATCATTTTGTTGAGTACACAAACGACGCTCATCAAAATTGGCGCCGCTGCCGGGGAATTAAAGCGGTTGTTGAATCAATTAACTTTTCTTTGTTTAGTTTTTATTTATTTTTAGTCTCTTAGTTGTTTTTAGTCTTTTAGTTTCTTTTTACTTCTTTGGTAGTTTTTCTTTCTTTTGTTTCAGGATTCTATGGATTTCTTCATGCAAAATCAAGGGCCTAGCTACGAGACTCATGGGAATGGCTTCAATGCGGATTGGTGGATGAACCAAGATTCCTTCTCATCATGCCAATCAAATGCCATAGATGATGAGAGGAAAAATTTCATGGAGGATCACTTTCGGGAGATTGAGAGCATCCATGCTTCTCAACGAAAGACCATGGAGCTATTCCAATCCGCACAACAAGCACATGAGGAGAGGATGTCCAACCATGTGATCCCTAGTTGGCCAGATCAATCAATAGAATCGGTGTATCCCAAGCAAGGGAGGACAAGGAGCCATGTACACGCACTTGTACAAGTATATGAGAATGGAGCGAAAGTTGTGGAAGAACCGCCAAGGAACCAAGAGCAAGGCACAGAATTGGAAGAAAGATTAGCTTTACTTCAAGAGAGATTGGTGGAAATCTCCCAAGGGAAGGAAGAATTGGAAAGAAAATTACAACTCACGATGAAGGAGTTAGAAGAAAATGAGGCCTTGGGGAAGGTGAAGATTGAAGAGCTTCAAGGGAAAATTGAGAAGCTCACTCTTGAAGTAAACATGCTCAAAGAAGAAAATGCTACCTTACGGAGGAAGGTAGGAGAAGTCTCCAACAAGAACAAGGAGTTGGAAGTACAATTTGGGAGACTTGAAATTGAGAGGAATTCCACATCAAGGGAATTCAAAGACCTTGCAAGGCTATTTGAAGAATTCGAAGAAGAGTGTGCAAGGAAGACAAGGAAGTTGCTTATGGAAGTGGAGCGGAAGGCAAAAGCTTTGGAAGAAATGAAGGAGGCACTTGGTAGGAAGGATGAAGCCCTCAAGATAGCAAAAGTGAAGGAGAGTGACTACATTGTCTATGTAGACAAGGTGGAAAAAGAGGTCAAAGAGCTACAATTGAAGCAACATCAAAGGCCACATAGTCACCAACCAAGAGGGAGTTGTCTTAACCATACTCCTATTTGCTATTTTTGTTTTCAAAAAGGGCACTTCAAAGCTCATTGTTTTAAATTCCATAAGCATGAAAAATTGAAAAAGTCTAGGAATAGGAAGAGTCCACCTAGAGTCAAGCAAATTTGGGTAAGAAAAGACTTGGTTGAACAAGTTAGACCCAAAAGAAAAGAAAAGGGGAAATCAACTCAACTTGTTTGGGTTGTGAAAAATAACATATTTCCAAACTTGATAAAACCTCCTTTAGTTGATGACACCCCTAGCACAAGTGCATAATTTTGAAAATTCTTTTTGTGCATTTTATTTTATTTTATTTTAGGCTTTATTTGTTTAGTTTATTTCTTTTGAATAAATGGTGTTCCAAACTCTTGTTGGCAATTGCATATATTGGTTATATTTTGCCAGAACTTTCTAATATATTTTGTGAGTGTATAGATTTTTCTATTGCTTCTTGAGGAAGCAAATGTGTGTTACTTGTGCGGCAAGGCAAGGTTCTTTATCTCTTGGGAAGAAACAAAGACAACTTGCAAGTCTTGGAGGGACGAGCAAGCCAAAAGTGCTCATAAAAAGAGCAAGGACCTTATCCTAAGGAAGCAACATTGTGAGAGTTCGAAGTGCGGGAGCACCATGCCACGTCTTACCTAAACGTTAAATCGTGCGCTTGGTGGGAGGCAACCCACTTAGGTACATTTCTTTTCCTAGTTTAAATTTTGTTTTTGTCTTTATTTTATTTTTTTGCTTAGAATAAGGTTGAGAGTTGTTTGTGATAGTGGATTTAGGCTTGAATGATCATATATTTAATCCACATGGATTGTGATGATAACTCTTTATGAATTTGCATTGATATATCTCTTGAGTTGATTATGAGCATATAGGATATTCTTGAGACACTTGGTTACAATATTTGGGATAAATTTTAATATGGACATTGATGTGTTTTTAAACTCTTTGATTGAGGATGTGTTGTGCCGAATTTACCAGTATATGCCCCAAAGACATTGAGGACAATGTCTAATTTAGGTTTGGGGGTGTGTGCGCAACATCGTCTCTTGTTTGCAAATTGTGTGCAAATATTATGAGCCTAAATTTTTCAAAATTTTTCGAAAATCTTGTGATAATGCCATGCTTGAGCATATTTTGCTTGTTGAGATTGTGCCCTTGTGTGTGCAAGTGAGGAATTGTGTATCTTTGCCTTGCTTAGTTTAGATTAACTTCATGTCATTTAGGGTTGCATTGCTCAAAACGCGCTAGTTCTTTTCTCTTGATGTTGAGTGAATATTCAATTGTGCTTGAAGGCTAGGAATTAATAGTGGAGACTTCCCGTGAGGTTCACAAACACGGCCTAAAAAGCGTATTTTGAGGGAAAGTTTTCACTCTTTAAACACTCATTCAAACACATGTTATGCATATTTTAAAATATCTCATTCGCACTTAAATGTTGTTTGCCATAGAACATATGGACTGCTTGTGGATGCCTTGATTGACTTTGTGGACAAACCTTTAGAAATGATTTTAGGCAATGCATGTGAAAAGCCACCAAATTGGCCTAAATACTTCCTATCCCTCTAATGTGTGTGCTCCATAGCCCATTCAAAGCCAAACACAATTAAGCTTTTCATTCATGAACCACATCAACATAAACCATATAGCCTAAACACTAGACTTACCTTGTACCAAATGGTTTGCTAAGGCTTAGGGGTTGAATGTAAGCTTTGAGGAGTATCAAAATGTAAGGCGTGTACTTAGGCAAATTTGTATGTGCAAACACATAAAAAAAGATGAAATACAATGCTTGAAAAGAAAAAGAAAAGACAAGCAAAGAAAAGAAAAGAAAAGCATGCAAAAGAAAAGAAAAAGAAAAAGAAAAAAATGATGAATGAGGCACAAAATGCCTAGATCAATTTTGTGGGATTAAATGAGCTACTCAATGAAAATTAAGAGTACAAAAATGCACAAAGTAAATTGTAAGCCTAGACGCCTAGTGTGGAATATGCAAGTTGTAATGAGTAAGTTGTGCTTAATTTAGAATGTATGCCTTAGTGTGACCTTTGGGTGTTTGCAATCCATTCTTCCTATTTATTGACTCACCATTCACCTTTGGCCCCATTACAACCAAATGGAAAGACCTATTTGATCTTTAGGGATGTCCACTTTGGAAATTTTGGTTGATGTATGTTCTTTCCGTTCATGGTTTTCAATTCCTTTCATGAGACAAATTTTTAGAAATTGTGTTTTTAAATAATCATGTGCAATTATATTTGATATTTTGAGCATAAACTCATATTGCATATGGATTGTGAGTGAAGCCTAGGAATCCGTGCGAAAATAAGAGAATCCGGTGAGGATTAGATATCGAGGCGAATTATATTCTTGTCCTAAAGGCATTTTAGTTTTGAAGCTTAGGCATCTTGAATGTGGAATCGCATTGCGTGCAATGTGTACTTAGAGTGGCATGTCTTTAATCTTTATTTAGCATATCTTACATGCATTATTTCCTAATGAGCACAACATTGGTTTAATCTCTTCACTTTTGGTTTTGCAAGTCGAAATATTGGCTTTTGAGTCTTTTGCAAAGAGTTGGTGCTTTATTGTGATTATTTGATTTTTAGATACATGTCCATTGTGTGCTTATGTTTGTTTTGCTCGAGGACAAGCAAAAGATAGGTTTGGGGGATCGAACCAAAATTGGTATGATTTTGGCCTCATTTCCTTCTCCTTTTGCTTGATTCTTGGGCATTATCCAGTTATTTAATGGTGTAAAATCAAGTGTTTCAAGTTTTATTAGGTTTCAAGAGCATTTGGGATGAAGATGAGGACTTGGGTGCAAAAAGGCTCACAAATGGGAAGAAACAGGGCATTTTCACCACTTAGATATAAGGAGGTCGCTACATGGGCACCATGGCGACAGAGGATTCTTCAAGTCATCAGAAGGTCGCCATTTGGTCGCCACTTGAGCGCCATGGCGACAGAAAGTCTCCAAAAGTATCAGGTGAGTCGCCACTTGGGGGTCGCCATGGCGATCTACCTCTACAAATGGCGACCTCTCACAAACATGGCAAGGTCGCCACTTATGGTCACCATGGCGACCTTGATGTTGCAAGTGGCGACCTCTTTACATTTTGAGGGTTGCCACTTGAGGTCGCCATGGCGACCTACACTTGCAAATGGCGACCACATAGGAATTCCAACGTAGGAATTCCAAAGTGGGAATGGTCGCCACTTTGTCGCCATGAGGTCGCCATGGCGACAGAAGAATCCATGAAAGGTCGCCATGGCGACCTAGAAGGACAAGTGGCGACCACGTTCGAATTCCAGCGTAGGAATTCCAGTGTTGGCATTCAAGAGGGGTATTCTTATCATTTCATACCCATTTCATACCCTAGCTTTTTACACGTATAAATACATCACTATTTTTCCTCTTTTAGACAACTCTTGACCACCAAGAAACCTCCTTTCTCCACCATTCCTTTTCTCTCCATTTTCTCTCCTACCTAAACTTAACATCTAGATTACCTCCACTAATCATACCTTTTCTTCCCATCTTCTCCACAAATCTCTTTAGTCACTTCCCATTTGACTCCACCCATCTAGACACATCCTCATCATCCACTCTTTACACAAGGAGCATCAAAGGCAAGGAAAGGATCAAGCTTACAAAAGGAGACCCATGGGTGATTTCCTAATCGTTTACTTGCCTTCCCTTTGTTTGTAATATGTGTAATTAAATCCCCTTTCTAGGGTTTTGATGTGAGAACATTTGGATTGGGATTTGCTTAAGCTTTAATATATTTTTAATCTCTATTTGTGTTCTATTCATTTTATAATTATATTCTATGCATTATGTAATTGACATGTATACCCACTAGTTGATTATAATCTTGCTTAGGATAATTTGTTATATAATCTTTATTGGATTGACAACCTTGATGGATTGAGAACATAGTGAGTAGGATAGATTGTCGGAGGGTATATCAACCACGATAATCTAAGCCATTAATTGTAACAAATCGATCCTGCCGTGACCCTCTCTCCTTAATCGGTTAGGCATTGCGGTGGGAAGTTGTTTAAGGTTCATAATAATGGCCTAAACACATTTTAGAAATCAATTGGTTAACATTTATGAGATCCGTTCACTAAAGTAGCTTGATAAGCATTTCCCATAATTCATTTGTGATCCCATTAATTCCCTAGCTATTCTCTTAATTGTTAATTCCATTTATCTTATCTAGATTTGTTAAGTATTCTTTTATTAGTTTATTAGGTTTATTTTTCATGTATGTTTGATGGCTTGACAACCCATTCACTCATCCATATTTTTATGATTTATTTTATTGCATATAGATTAGTTAATTTATTCAACTAATCACTCTAATTCCCTGTGGAACGAATCCCACTTGCCACTTTACTAATTTTCTATCTAAGTGGTGAAAAATCAGTTTTCTAAACGATCACATTTTAAATATCATTTTGTTGAGTACACAAACGACGCTCATCAGTAATAACTTTTGAAACATCTCGATGCATGTCTTTGGGGGTTGCTTGTGATTGTTTTGCTCTAGGACTAGCAAAAGATTTGTTTTGGGGTATTTGATCAAGCCAAAATTAGTATGATTTTGGCCCTCATTTCCGATTCTTTTTGCTTGATTCTCGGACATTTCCCTGTGTTTAATGTTATTAAAATGAGTGTTTCAGGTTTTATTAGGTTTTGAAAGCAATTGAGATGAAGTGGAGGACTTGTGTGAAAAATGCCTCACAAATGGGAAGATACAGGGCATTTTCGCCACTTAGACATGAGGAGGTCGCTACATGGGCGCCATGGCAATAGAGGATTCTCCAAGCCATCAGAAGATCGCCATTTGGGCGCCACTTGGTCGCCATGGCAACAGAAGGACTCCAAATGAATTAGGTGGGTCGCCACTTGGGGTCGCCATGGCGACCACCCTTGCAAGTGGCGACCTCTTTCAAAGAAGGCAAGGTCGCCACTTATGGTCGCCATGGCGACCTTGATGCTGCAAGTGGCGACCCCTTCACACTTTGCAGGGTCGCCATGGCGACCTCGAGATGCAAGTGGCGACCTCTACACAAATTGCTCATGGTCGCCACTTGCTAGATGGTGAAAAAGATGGTTCTCACAGTGACCTTAGCATCTAACCGTTTTACGCACCCATGGTCGCCATAGCGACGAAACTGCGAACTAGGCGCCACATCAACGAATCAAGCAGTTATCAGTACAAGTCCAAGAGTGCGTATAAATAGAAAAGTGATTCATTTTCAAAGGCATCCGATTATCTGAGAAAAAAGAACAAAGAATACATCTTGAGATCTAGCTCTTCATCCATGGAACACCATTCATCATCCTCCATTTCTCTCCTTGAACTCATCTAATCCATCAAAACCTCAACACAAAGCCTTGATTCCTTTCCTACATCATTCCTCATCCTACCATTTCTCCACCAATATCCTTAGTCACTTTCCACTAAAACACCCACATTCAAAGACATATCCTCTACTTCCATTCCTTGCATCTAGGAGCATAGAGGAGAAGAAGGATCAAGCTTAAAGAAGGTGACCCAAGGGTTATTTCCTTACTATTTACTTCTTTTCATTTATTGCAAATATGTGTAACTAAACCCCTAATCTAGGGGATAGATTTGAGGATCAATTGGTTGTGGGTTTAGCTTAGCTTGGAATGAATCTCTTATGTGTTCTATTCATTCAAATTAATTAGATTCCATTCATTATAATTGACTTGTATATCACTTGTTAATTGCAATCTTGAGTGGAGTAATTTGTTATATATTCATATGTGGATTGACACTCCTTGTGTGATTAAGAACCCATTGGATATGATAGATTAGTGGTGGGTATATCAACCCCACTAATCTAAGCCTCTAAGTGGTTAACATAATGAGATTGGTACATTAAAGTAGCTAGTTAGCTTACCCACATTCAATTGTTAATCGATATATTCCTTAGCTGTCTAATTAATTGATTTTATCACTATTCTTATCAAGGTGTTGAGTATTCTATTTTTCATAACATTTTTGTGTATTTTCATTTGAGTAGTTAACATTGGTGGTTTTAGAAACCACACATCTATCAAACACTATGATTTATTTTATTGTTCAAAGATTAGTCAATTTATCTAATTAACACTCTATTCCCTGTGGAACGAAGTTGCTCACTATTTTGCTATCAAATCACATTTTAAAAAAGGATTAAGTGGCTTAAAAGAGTTTTCAAGAATCAACCAAAAAACCATATTACTATTTTGTTGAGTACACAAATGACCTCATCAAATGTGCCTAGGAACCTATGGGCTGAAGCTGTTAATACAGCTTACTATATAGGAAATAGAGTTTTCCTAAGGCCCGGAACTAGAAATACCTCATATGAGTTATGGAAAGGTAGAAAACCAAATGTTAGCTACTTTCACTCCTTTGGAAGTAAATGCTACATTTTAAATAACCGTGATCAACTTGGCAAATTCGATGCTAAGAGTGATGAGGGTATCTTTCTTGGCTATGCCTTAAATAGTAGAGCCTATAGAGTATTCAACTTGAAGACTCGAACTGTCATGGAATCATCCAATGTTGTCACTGATGATACAAGGCTCAAATCTAGTAATCATGAGGAGGAGGTTATTTTTGGTGATGATTCTCCATTGGAGAAGGTTGGTGTGTCTCCTAATGTTGGGACATCTAATGTTGTTGATAATGACACACAACCTATTGATAGAGTTCCTAACTTGGACTCTAATGAACCCACTCCATGGGTTAGAAGACTCCATAACAAAGATGATGTTATTAAAGATGTTAATGAGGGTGTTAGGACTATGTGTCAACTAGCTAATCTTATTAGCTTTACATGCTACACCTCTCAAATTGAACCCAAAACGATTTATGAAGCCTTAAATGTTGAATTTTGGGTTCTTGCCATGCAAGAAGAGCTAAACCAATTCGAAATGAATGAGGTTTGGACTCTAGTTCCTAGGCCTAAGACCACTAATGTCATAGGCACCAAACAGATATATAGGAACAAATCCGATTAGGATGGCAACATTGTGCGAAACAAGGCAAGACTCGTTGCACAAGGGTACTCTCAAATTGAGGGTATCGACTTTAAGGAGACTTTTGCTCACATTCCCTGTTTAGAGTCTATTAGGCTTCTCTTGTCCATCTCTTGTGTGCACAAGTTCAAATTGCACCAAATGGACGTCAAGAGTGCCTTCCTCAATGGCTTCTTGCAAGAGGAAGTGTTTGTTGAGCAACCTAAGGGGTTTATGGATGCACACCACCCCAACCATGTCTATCGCCTCAAGAAGGCTCATTATGGGTTAAAGCAAGCACCGAGGGCTTGGTATGAATGCCTCACTCAATTCCTTGTCAACAATGACTACACAAGAGGTAGTGTTGACAAGACATTATTCATCAAGAAAGACAATGATGAACTTTTTATAGTTCAAATATATGTTGATGATATAGTGTTTGGCTCCACCAACAACACCAAGGTCTAACAATTTGTTGATGTTATGTCTCATGAATTTGAGATGAGTCTTGTTGGTGAGCTTAGTTACTTCCTAGGTTTGCAAATTAGGCAATTAAATGATAGGATCTTTATATCTCAAGCCAAGTATGCCAAAAACCTAGTGAAGAAGTTTGGTCTTGAAAAAGCCAAACATTGTGATACATCTATGAGTACCACTTTGAAACTTAGCAAGGATGCTAGTGGTAAAGTGTGGAACAAACGCTATATCGAGGCATGATAGAAAGCTTGCTTTATTTGACTGCAAGTAGGCCCGATATATCCTTTAGTATGGGTGTGTATGTGTGCTAGGTATCAATCGGATCCCAAGGAGTCTCATCTCTTTTCCGTTAAGAGAATCATTCGCTATGTGAATGGGACTTCCAACTATGGGATTTGGTACTCGTTTGACATTAACGCTAGTCTTGTAGGCTTTAGTGATGCGGATTGGGCAGGAAATTGTGATGATAGGAAAAGAACATCGGGCAGTTGCTTCTTCCTTGGAAACAATCTTGTTTCTTGGTTTTGCAAGAAGCAAAAATCGATTTCCTTCTCCATGGCGGAGGCCGGGTACATAGCCGCGGGGAGTGGATGCACACAACTCCTACTCCTATGTATGAAGCAAATGCTAGTAGACTATGGATTCAACCAAGGTACACTCACTCTCTTTTGTGATAACATGAGTGCTATTAATATTTCCAAGAATCCGGTACAACACTCTAGAACTAAGCATATTGACATCCGCCATCATTTCATTAGAGAACTAGTTGAGAATAAATGCATAGTACTTTGATCGAACCAAAATTGGTATGATTTTGGCCCTCATGTCCTTCTTTTTTTATCTTGATTCTCAGGCAATATCCCGTGATTTAATGGTATAAATTAAGTGTTTTTAGAAATTTATGGAGTTTAGGGGCATTGGAGTAATTTTGGTCAGTTGGGGGTAAAAGTGTAAAATATAAGGGAAGATTGAAGTTATTGGGAATTTGGAAGACTTCAAGGGGCGATTTGTAATTCGCCACACAAGGCAGCCAAGCAGTGCCACGTCATTAATCAATGCGGTGCATTTTGATTGAAGATTGGGCTTCTGAATGAACCCCAGCCCAAAACTGTGTGCAGCCCAATTCCCTCCTAAACGGTGCGTTTTGATTTAATTGCAAATCAAGCCCAAGTGGCCCAAAGCCAGCGGCCCAAAGTTGAGTCAAAGTCAAGCCAAGCGTGCCCCTGTCCTTTGCTAAGTGAGCCCCATAGTTGAGTTAAAGTCAAGCCTAGGAGCAGCTGCTGAGCGCACCTCAATCCTATTCTAATTGTGCCCCATTCAAGTCAAAAGAGCAGCAGCCCATTGCACCCTACTTACCTACTGAGTGCACCCTATTCCTATTCATCTTCTTCCTCATGTGTGAAGACAGCCATGGCCATTCCTCCCTAAACCATAGACGGTCGGATATGGGCCAAAACTGACCTACCGTCAGACGGTTTTCAGTCGGAATCAACAGCTAGGTCACCAGCTGCTCAGTCGTTGACTTTTTAAGCCTCTAATTGGCTGGAATCCAGTAGCCCCAATCACGCCTAAAATGCCCTTAGTCACCCTCAATCCCAAATCACAACCAAGCCACATAAATCGAGGTCGCGGTTTGCATTTCAAGGTCACCATGGAGACAGAGAGTTATTTTGGCACCTGATTGCTTCGCCATTTGGGTCACCCTAGGGTTGCCATTTGCCAAAGTAGCGACCACTCCTCTATGCAAAACTGATTGGTCAGAAAAATTACAAAATGACCCCTCTGTTGGACTAAATGGTAATTTGCCACCCGAGACCTAATTTGAAAATCCTATAAATTCATCACATTTTTTCCTTTTTTAGACAACTCTTGACCACCAAGAAACCTCTTTTCTCCACCATTCCTAATCCCTCCATTTTCTCTTCTACCTAAACTTAACATCTAGATTTCCTCCCCCTTCTCATTCCTTTCTTCTATCTTCTCCACAAATCTCCTTAGTCACTTCCCATTTGACTCCACCTATCTAGACACATCCTCATCATCCACTCTTTGCACAAGGAGCATCAAAAGCAAGGAAATGATCAAGCTTACAAAAGGAGGCCCATGGATGATTTCCTAATCTTTTACTTGCATTTCATTTGATTGTAATATGTGTATTTAAATCCCCTTTCTAGGGTTTAGATGTGAGAAAATTTGGATTGGGATTTGCTTAAGCTTTAATATATTTTAATCTCTATTTGTGTTATATTCATTTTATAATTGACATGTATACCCACTAGTTTATTATACTCTTGTTTAGGATAATTTATTATGTAATCTTGATTTGATTGACAACCTTGATGGATTGAGAACATAGTGACTAGGAGAGATTGTCGAAAGGTATATCAACCGCGATAATCTAAACCGTTAATTGTAACAAACCGATCTCGCCGTGACCCCCTCTTCTTAATCGGTTAGGCATTGCGGTGGGAAGTTGTTTAGGGTTCATAGTAATGGTCTAAACACATTTTAGAAATCAATTGGTTAACATTTGTAAGGTTCATTCACTAAGGTAGCTTGAGAAGCATTTCCCGTAATCCACTTGTGATCCCATTAATTCCCTAGCAATTCACTTAATTGTTAATTCCATATATCTTATCTAGACTTGTTAAGCATTTTTTTTATTAGTTTATTAGGTTTTGTTAACTGGAAATCGTTAATGGGATGGAATTCCAAATAACAACTTTAAAAAGGACCAAGATCGAGATTGATCCTGGTCGGAGGGGTATCACGTAGTTTGATACTGACTATGCCCCTATCAATGCAAGTACAATATGGAATATAATAAATCAAACAAAAAATAAGCTTCTATTGATCGTCCATTTGCATTACAGGTACATAAGCCATGTACTTAGGGGGTACAACAATGTATGGAGATCGGATAAATAATGGAGATGGTGGTGATGGCGAATCTGTGCATGTTGATAAGTAGAGCTTGCGAGTGGGCTTTTTGGAGAAGATTTTCGGTCCCTTTTCCGATGAATAAATAGTTGTATATATAGGTCTTGTTGCTTGCCATTCACTCCTATAATTTCGGTCTAGGGTTTGGCCAACGCAGGATCCTCTTCTTTTTAGGAGAAAATCTTGGAGCTTTTGCGTGTAGAATCTAGACTTTCCTTCCTAGGAGGAGTTAATCTCTTAGGCAAATCTTTCCTTCATATAATGACTCTAATTGAGTTGACTTGCTCAAAATTGGACTCTCTAGCGGGAAGGAGTATATCTCCTTTGTACGGCAGCGTTTTAATGGGTCTTTTAATGGAGCTTTAGTTTCTGATATGAGAGTTTTGGTGCCTGTTATCTTTCTGCTTGGCGGGCTGGCTGTGTCTGAAAGTGCAAGCCAGTAGGCATCTAGATGGTGGAATAGGGGATATCTGGCTGGTATTACACCGGGATACTTCCGTGGTACTCTGTGCCGGGATGCTGCAGGGTCCATAGAAAGCTGTGTCGGGGTGCTGCGGGGTCCATAAGAAGCTGTGTCGGGGTGCTACGGGGTCCATAGGAAGCTGTGTCGGGGTGCTGCGGGTCCATAGGAAGCCCGGTCATAGCTGGGTTGGATCCCGCAGTGAGCTCTAGAGAGTAATATGGCTCACGGTCATATTTTTGAGCTAAGATGCTGGCGGGGTCCATAGGAAGCTGGGAAGGAGCCAGACTGGACCCTGCTGGAGGGGGTGTATATTCGGACCAATCGGAGTCCGTCTCTATTGGGGTAGCCGGATGGTGTCTGTACTCCTATATTTTCCTTTCGTTGAGGTGGGAAATTCTTCCTTGGTCCTTCGCCAACTTTGGCGGTTAATAGATTTATTTTTCATGTATGTTTGATGACTTGACAACCCATTCACTCATCCATATTTTTATGATTTATTTTACCACATTTAGATTAGTTAATTTATTCAACTAATCACTCTAATTCCATGTGAAATGAATTGTACTTACCACTTTACTAATTTTCTATCTAAGTGGTGAAAAATCAGTTTTCAAAACGAACACATTTAAATATCATTTTGTTGAGTACACAACGATGGCTCATCAAAATTGGCGCCGCTGTCGGGGAATTAAAGCGGTTGTTGAATCAATTAACTTTTCTTTGTTTAGTTTTTATTAATTTTTAGTCTTTTAGTTGTTTTTAGTCTTTTAGTTCTTTTTTACTCCTTTGGTAGTTTTGGTTTCTTTTGTTTTAGGATTCTATGGTTTACTTCACAGATTATCAAGGGCCTAGCTACGGGACTCATGGGAATAGCTTCAATGCGGATTGGTGGATGAACCAAGATTCCTTCTCATCAGACCAATCAAATTCCTTTGATGATGAGAGGAAAAATTTCATGGAGGATCACTTTCAGAAGATTGAGAACATCTGAGCTTCTCAACGAAAGACCATGGAGATATTCCAATCCGCACAACAAGCACATGAGAAGAAGATGACCAACCATGTGTCACCTAGTTGGCCAGATCAATCACTAGAATCGGTTCATCCCAAGCAAGGGAGGTCAAGAAACTGTGTGCACGCTCTTGTGCAAGTATTTGAGAAGAATGCGGAAGTCATGGAAGAACCGCCAAAAAACCAAGAGCGAAGCATGAAATTGGAAGAAACCTTATCGCTACTTCAAGAGAGATTGGTGGAAACCTCCCGAGAGAAGGAAGAATTGGAGAGAAAATTACAACTCGTGATGAAGGAGTTAGAAGATAAGGAGGCCTTGGGAAAGGTGAAAATGGAAGAGCTTGAAATGGAAAACAAGAAGCTCACTCTTGAAGTAAACTTACTCAAAAAAGAGAATGGCACCTTTCGAAGGAAGGTAGAAGAAGTCTCTAACAAGAACAAAGAGTTGGAAATACAAGTTGGGAGACTTGAAGTTTAGAGGAATTCCGCATTAAAGGAAATCGAAGACCTTGCAAGGCTATTTGTAGAATTTGAAGAAGAGTGTGCAAGGAAGACAATGAAATTGCTTATAGAAGCAGAGCGGAAAGCAAAAGCTTTGGAAGAAATGAAGGAGGAACTTGATAGGAAGGATGAAGCCCTCAAAATAGCAAAAGTCAATGAGTGTGACTACATTGTCTATTTAGACAAGGTGGAAAAAGAGGTCAAAGAGCTACAAATGGAGCAGCATCAAAGGCCAAATAGTCACCAACCAAGAGGGAGTATTCTTAACCATCCTCCTACTTGCTATTTTTGTTTTCAAAAAGAGCACTTCAAAACTCATTGTTTTAAATTCCATAAGCACAAAAAAATGAGAAAGTCTAGGAATAGGAAGAGTCCTCATAGAGTTTAGAGAATTTGGGTAAGAAAAGACTTGGTTGATCAAGCTAGACCCAAAAGAAAAGAAAAGGGGAAATCAAGTCAACTTGTTTGGGTTGTGAAAAAGAACCAATTTCTAAACTTGGTAAAATCTCCTTTAGTTGATGACACCCTTAGCACAAGTACATAATTTAGAAAAATTCTTTTTGTGCATTTTATTCTTTTTATGCTTTATTTGTTTAGTTATTTCTTTTAAATAAATAGTGTTCCAAGCCCTTGTTGTCAATTGAATGTATTGATTATATTTTTAATTTGCCGGAACTTTCTAATGTGCTTAGTGTTTGTGTAGATTTTATATTGCTTCTTAAGGAAGCAAATGTTGTGTTGCTTGGACAATAAAGAAAGGTTTCTTTATCTCTTGGGATGAAACACGGACAACTTGCAAGTCTTGGAGGGACAAACAAGCCAAGAGTGCTCATAAAAAGGGCGAGAACCTTATCCCAAAGAAGCAACAATGTGGGAGTTCAAGGTGCGGGAGCACCATGCCACGTCTTTCCTAGACATTAAATCGTGCGCTTGGTGGGAGGCAACCCACTTAGGTACATTTCTTTTTCTAGTTTGAATTTTGTTTTGTATCTGTTACCGGAAAATCGTCACTGGGGTGAATCTCCGAATAACAAATTTAAGGGACCAAGATCAAAATCGATCCCAGTCAGAGAGGTATCACATATTTTGATACCAACAATGTTCCTACTACAATGGGTGTGATTTGAATGTAGAAATACGGTTGGAACGAAACTATGACAAATAAACAGAATCTTTATTGATTGTCACTTTTTATTGTAAGTACAAGATTTGTGTTTTTCTAAGCTGATAGCAGAGTATGGAGCTTTAGTCGGTGATGTAGATTAAGGTGACGAATTTGTACGTGTCGATAAGTAGGATTGAACGTAGGGTTTTAGAAGGTGAATCTCCCATCCTTTTTCTGGTGTGTATCATGATGTTTATATAGATCCCGTTGATTGCCATGTACTCCTATAGTTTTGGTCTAGGGTTTGGCAATTGCAGGACCTCCTTCTTCTTAGGAGATAATCTCAGAGCTTTTATCGTTAGAATCCAATCTTTCCTTCCTAAGAGGAAATGATCTCATATGAGCTTTCAGTATCGAGTCTTTCCTTCATAGGAGGATTCTAATAGAGTTGACTTGTTAGAATAAAACTTTTCAGTTGGCAGGAAGGAGTATACTTCTTCTGTTTTGACTGAACGGCAGCGTTTCAGTATGTCTCCATGGAGTTTTAACCTGGTCTTCGTGTCATAAGAGTCTTGCTCTTTGGTAATTTCTTCATCTGGTATCTTCCTGCTTGGCAGGCTGATTCTAGAGGGTGGTATGAACTCCTGAGTATCCCGCTGCTATATGAGGATCGAGATATCAACCGAGACTATAGCGGGGTACCTTGCTGATGAAGTAGAGAGATATCTAGATGGTACAATAGTGGGATGCTTGGTGGAACTCCGTGTCGGGATACTTGTTGGACCTGCGAGTTGACCGGCTTAGGGTAGTGCTTGTGAATCGGGGTACTAGGTGATGTACTGTGAATCATGGTACTGGGTAGAACTTCGCATCAGGATACCACGGGGTCCACGAGAGGCTAGGGGATTGCTGGGCTGGATCCCTTTAGAGGGGGTATGTACTCGGATCAGTCGGGATCCCTCCCTTTGAGGGGTAGCCGGATGGTATCTAGATTCCCATGTCCTCCTTGAATTGAGGTGGAAAATTCTTCTTTGGTCCTCCGCCAATTTTGGTGGTTAACAGAAGTCCCCCCTGACTTGGACACTGATACCTTGTCGGTGTCGGGGTCGGGGTCGGAGTCGGAGTCGGAGTCGGAGTCAAAGTCAGGACTTTGATCATGCTTGAAGGATTTTCAACCTTGTCTATCTACATATCCCCTGTCTAACTAATCTCCACTGTATAAGAGGAAATCCTCCTTAGATACGTTGGTATTAATTGAACAATCTGCGTGTCAGTCGACGATTGGTTCTGTGTTTTCAAAAAGAGCCATTTTGGAGTGATTAATACGAAACCGTCTCCAACACGTCCTTCAAGCACGTTACCGGCCATCAATTCCGGTTTCCTTGTGTGTAACCGCCTGCCCCCTTCTATAAATAGACCAGCTTTGTTGGTGCCTTCTCCACCACTTTCAAATTTCAAGATCATAGCAAAGAAAAAACCCTAGCTTCCCTGCTATCTTTTTCTTCTTACCAGCAATCCTCCATGCTTCTCTTACTCTTTTCTTCTTCCTTCTTAATGGCATCTCCTTCGAAACTCCCCACCACTTCTCAAGGAAACCCCGTCGACCAAACTCACCCAGTGCTGACTTCTACGCACCCGGACCCCGCTTTTCCACATTCTTCTGATAGTCTTGAAGCCTTATTCAGTATGGAGAAGGCCGACTCGGTAGAGGATTCTCCGACATTGAAAGGAAGGAAACAAGGTCGTGATTAAGATCATATGGTCGGTGCCGACACTCCTAGGCAACGTCGCCGTTCTACAAGAAACCCAAGAATCGGGTTGGGTTTCAACAACAAACCAGACGACCCTGTAAGGATTCTCGGTTTTTTATTGGCTTATTTCATGGACAAACCACATATTGGGGTTGTATGTAAAGGGTAGCTTAGGTGATATATGATCATGCTCATTGGCTCTACTCAAGACCTCAACGATGACAAGCACTTCAAAGGTATATCTCTAGTGCTTATTTTCTTATTGAAGAGATTTAGTTGCACACACTCACTAGTAATGTTTGCATATGTATGCTTCACTTTTGTGTGCAATCTCTTCAAATGTCTGATCGGTTATTTATTGTATATGTTTTTGATCCCCATTCCTCCAATCAATTGCTTGTTTTTCGAGTCTTTTAGAGTTTTAATTTGTGTGTTTGAGCATTTTCAGGTTGTTGGATCCAAGTGATGTATTTGAAGTATTTCAGAGGAAAAGAGCAATTTTAGATGATTAAAGGGACTTTTATACAATTTGCCATCAGCCACCATGAAAACCGCTGTGAATTACAGTAGCGGTAGCCAAAGCGCTTTCAAGATCAGTGAAGACCGCTGTCGGACCGCTGCGTCTTTGGCAGCGGTAGCCCGTCAGTGCAAATGACCCATATTGCGGGCCCCATAACACTCAGCTCCGATTGAACTGTGTGTCCTTCCACCTATGGATTTGAAGCCCCGGAAGTCTAGTTTCCAACCCAATTTACGGCTTGTCAATCTGAATTTTCTAGAAGACGTTATACCCGTTTTAGTGCCTAAAGGTCAGATCAGTCAGTTATTAAATCCGCGAATACTTTCGGGATTTGTTTCGCAAGTTGTCGGAACGGGAAATATTACCTTCTTGGACATGTGTGAGAGTCTTGGAAAGCATTTAGACATCTAATCCTTATCCTCCTTCAATAAGTAATCAATTTGGATGGATTAGGAAAGAAATAGAATCCCAAAAAGGTAGAGTTATAAAGGGGAAGTGATTTCCTTGTTGTTTAAGGGCTTGGCTTAGCATCTACACCTATTTAAGCCCTTTTGAACCCTAATTTCGGTAGAGACACACAAGGGGAGGTCCCAAGCCACCAAAGGGGCCGTCCCCCATCACCATCATTCATCTTTACACATCGGGGGTTTGCAAGACGAAGAAGACTCATTATTGAAGATTTGAAGAATT
Organism: Acer campestre; assembly: GCA_954870605.1. NCBI lineage: Eukaryota > Viridiplantae > Streptophyta > Magnoliopsida > Sapindales > Sapindaceae > Acer > Acer campestre. The sequence goes on from OX940802.1 coordinate 23,526,752, forward strand.
CATTGAAGGCCTCAATGGGTTTTATCTTTTCTATCTCTTGTCTTTTTATTTCATCTATGTGTAACTAAATCCATACTAGGAATTCAATGTGAACCTCTATGAATACTCTTTGTTAGAATTGACTATATTTTTATAATTCAAGTTTCGATTCCTTCAATTTGTGATTTCTTCTTGTCTATGCATGGTTAGTGCTAGTCTTGAATCTAGGGTTTAATATGTTAAAGGTTGAGATGTGTGTGGGTTTCACCATTCTCAACCAATATGCAATTGAATGAATGGAATTTATCGTAGCAGGATATCACACGTTATTTTCGATTCTCTTGTTCTTGTGCTTAATGGATTCTCAATCATAGTTTACATGCAGGTTTTGCTAATGACTGTGATTGAGAATACTTGATTGTGTGCTTTGTGGGTTTTAGGTTATAGTTTACATGCAGGTTTTGCTAATGACTCAACTGAGAACGCTTGGTGTATGGTTGATGTATTTTCTGCTATAGTTTACATGCAGGTTTTGCTAATGACTGCAGTAGAGAGTACTTGATTTATTCCAGGACCACATAGCACTAATTATACATAATTTAAGAACGAACCCTTAACTTGATTAACATTCTTTGTGAAAGTCAATTCGAAGCATTGAGTAAACGTAGTTGGGGATCATTGATGACCTAGTCCTCTCACCTCTTGATCATATTCACATATTCTTGTTAATTGCTTTCTTAGTTTAATATAGTTTTTAATCAAATCAATCAATCAATCTCAAATCTCTTGGTTACTGTTACTTGCTTAGCTTTAATTAGAATTAGTTTTAGTCGATAAATCACTTTTCTTTGTGGGAACGATCCCTACTTGTCGCTGTACTTATCTCACGATTCGTGCACTTGCAAGTTAGGTTTTTATAACACGATTTTACACATCAAGTTTTTGGCGCCGCTGCCGGGGATTAGTGAATTTATTGGTTATTTCTAGTTTTAGTTTTAGTTAATAGTTTTAGTTTAATTTTTCTTTTTATTTTCTTTTTGTTTTCTTTCTTTTTAGGTACAATGTATTTCTGCGAGCAACACACATATGATGAGGAAGAAGAAGATATTCAAGAACTTTTTGATCAATCGGATGTTCTACAGTTTCAAATTAAGAGATTGTCTGTAATAATTTCAGGAAAAAAAGAAGAAAGCCTTGTGGTTTGCGGGTTATATGCTGCATTGGATCATGAGATAGATAGTTGTACCGTAGAAGCAAATTATTCAAAATATCTACAAGAGCACTATGGGATGGATTCTTTCACTGCAGCAAATTTCTCATGGAGAAGCAAAGAAGTCAATAACTTTAAGCAGCCAAGCCAGCCCTTCCAACCACTTGAAGAGGCTTTAAAAAATTTCACTCAAACCATCCATCAAATAACTCAAGAGTTGCAACAAAGTAATAAGGAGTTGTCTAATGAACTTTCTAATGATTTGTCTGGTGTTGCAGGTGAAGAAGTAGAAAAAGAGGAGACGAAAGAAAAAGCAAAGGAAGCGGAAGATGTCCCTTTTGAGGAACCGCTCATATACAAGGAACTCAAGCCTTATGTCCCTCCTATTACTTTTCCGAGCCGCCTACACAAAAGCAAGTGGAATAAGTGGTTTTCTGAACTTATTTCATCCCACTTAATTGTGAACATTTACTTACCTTTACTTATTGTGTGTAGGAACATGCCGGCGCGTGAAAATTTCTTCCAAGACCTAATCACATATAGGCGAAAATTCGAGACATTGGAGTTTGGTTGATGAGTCATCCTTACACCCGTCTTGCCGAGACGTTAAATTAAGCGCTTGGTGGGAGGCAACCCACCTAGCTAATTTCTTTTTAATTTTTGCATTAGTTTTTAGTTTTTAGATTTTAGTTTTCTTTCTTTTGTCTTGTGTTTCGAGTTCTTGCCTTCCATACTTTTTCTTTGTTCGTTGTCCATGCTTTTAATGTCATACAAACATTGAGGACAATGTTTAGATTAGGTTTGGGGGTGCGAATTCATATTTGTTTTATTCTTTGTCAAATCTGCGAAAAAAAGTGCCCTGTTTTGAAACTTTTTGAGGCAAACATTTTATGAAAACTGTATTGATTGGTGAGGAAATAAATTTTTCCGTTCATGCTGGGTTCTTCGATTTTTCGATACGAATCCAACAGTATAAAGAACGTAAATTTCTGGGTGGCGTTTTAAAAGTTATGATTGTTTCTTCAACCAAAGGTCATGGGCGATGCCCTGTTATTGCGAAACGGTGCGTGCACTATTTTCATCATCAGTTTTCTCACTTTTCCAGTGCGAATTTTGAAATGTTTTCTAAATGAAAAGTGTGAGTTTGCATGTCTATAATCTTTTGCTAAAATTTGGTTAACTTTTGTTGATTTATTTGAGAGATATGCATTAATGAACAGACATAGGTCGCCGAAGGTTTGAGGGAATGTTAAGCACAAGAGGCCGTCATTGGATGCATACTGAGCCATGACATTGCGAAATCTGCGGACATGCTCCTTTGGATCCCTGTTCTTCTTGTATTGTTCAATAGTTGGCATTCTAAATCTTTCCGAGAACTGGGTGTGAGCGATATGATCGACGAATGGATTGTCTGACTCATCATCTGAAGAAACATTTGTCTGTATCGCTTAGCCATTGCTGAGACCTTCTTTGAGAGCTGTTGGAGGGTAACGCTTCGATGACCAGTTGGTTCTCCCTCTTGGTTGAGCCTGCTTTTGATTGTCATCCTCCGATAATCATCTTCCCTGCTATCGATACTTCTATCAACTTCTAGATCATCTGTACTTTCGGATCTCTGCTGCAGTGCCCTTTTTGACCGCAATCCCCTTCTCAGGTTGGGACTCCTGTCTCCCGACGAGATCGACCGCCGCCTCCTACGGGCTTTATTAGATCTGTCGTTGGCGGGTTCCCTATGCGTTCGCCCATGACCTCGCTTTTCTGGGAAATCCTCATCCAGCAAGCATTTTCCTTTCTTTTGCCCTCTTTCTTCCAGGGCGTCTGGCGAACCCCGGGGGGCTTCTCCCACAATTAGTTTTGCCTGAGTACTGGGAGTCACAACATGGACTTCTGATCGCAGCCTTCCTGTGGGATGATTCCCGGGCGTGCTGGTCGTCAGCTCATAAGGAGACGAGACTCCTAATCCTATAGGAAGCGTGAGTCCAATCTTGTTGGCCTCATTGACTAGATTCACCAATGCGGTATGAAAGTGTTGTAGAGTCTTGTTGGCTACTCTAGTCCCTGGAGTCGCTGCTGATTGTTCCTCTGTCGCCAACGTTTCCTCTCCTGGTATCACCGCTGCCTCGGGGATCTGATCAATATTGGGGATTTCATCTCTATCGCTACCGTTGCTCATGCTGTGTCTGTTTTGTAAGGACTCCTGGAAGCTTTTAATTCAATCCCCCTCCTTCTAACGCCAATTGTTGACGGTGATTTTTGGATTGACTTGGTCAACAATAATATCTTAATAAAAAACAAACAAACAAAGAAAATTAATCAATGCATGCAAAACAGATTTTACATGGAAAACCCTTAAATGGGAAAAAACCACGGTACCCCTTAAGGGCAAGAGAAATCACTATGAATCGCTTATGATTTACACACTCAGATCTCTCATACAATTGCCTGATTATTCTCTCTATATCTTCAAACCCCTTTTCATGGGATTTAGGGTTCTATTTATATTAGTTTTTCTAGGTTTTCTCGTGCCTCTGCCATGTTGGTAGCGGAGTTCCTATTTTCTGTTATGTAAGGAGTCTAGGGTTTGTAAACAACTTTAGGGTTTGTTTCCTGTTTGGACTCTTCTTTGTTTAAAATCAATTGGATCCTATCTGGAATAGGATTTGATCTTTTAGGTCTTGTACCCAGTTGAATTCTTGACGTGGAAAGTATATTTGGAATTAGATTACTCTTCTGGCTGTATGTTTCTTGGCGAACACCTTGGATCGGCGAGCACACTTTTCCTTTCTGTTGATTGACAGGCTGTGGCGAGCACACCTCTACTTTGAATTGGCGAGCGTGCCAGCTTGTACGTCTTTGACTGATCTCCTCTCGTTGACCGGTCAACGGGTGGCGTGTTTATTCATTTGACCCGTCTTTATTGCATCTTTTGCTGACGTGTTCTATTGCCAAATTTACACATACAACACTCTGCAAACTGTAATGCATATTCTAAACGATGTAACATCGAAGTCGGTTCCTAAAACACCGCATGAGTTGTGGACTGGGCGAAAGCCTAGTTTACAACACTTAAGGATATTTGGTTGTCCTGTGCATGTGTTAAAAGGAAAGACAGAAAAGATAGAGTCCCGTACAGAAACATGCATATTTGTAGAGTATCCAAAAGGAACTAAAGGGTATTATTTCTATAGTCCTTCAGATCTTAAAGCATTTGTTTCGACAAATGCTAAATTTCTGGAAAAAGACTTTATGAATGAGTTTATACCTAAAAATAGAATTGTCCTGAATGAGATGTCAGGAGATACAATTCCACAAGAGGTTTCACAACCTAGCCCAATTGTAAGTTTCGTACCATCACAAGATCAATAATCTGCCATTCCTCGTCGTAGTGGGAGGGTTGTAAGACAACCCGAGAGATACAACGGTCTGGGAGAATCAGTGGAGAATCTCCCAGACGATGATAATCCCTACACATATAAGGAAGCAATGGAGGATGTTGATAGTCGCCATTGGCAAAAGGCAATGCAATCTGAGATTGAGTCCATATTCAATAACAAAGTCTGGTCCCTTGTAGACTTGCCTAAAGGGATAAAACCCATTGGGTGCAAGTGGGTATACAAGAGGAAAAGAGGTATGGATGGAAAGGTGGAAACCTTTAAAGCTAGATTAGTAGCTAAAGGTTACACACAGAAAGAAGGTATCGATTACGAGAAAACCTTCTCTCCTGTGGCCATGCTTAAATCCATTAGGATACTTTTATCCATTGCAGCATCTTTAGATTTAGAGATTTGGCAAATGGACGTCAAGATAGCTTTTCTTAACGGAAGTCTTGACGAAAGCATCTATATGATGCAACCAGAAGGATTCATTGAAAAAGGCCAAATGGAAAAGGTATGCAAGTTGCAAAAATCCATATAGATTAAAGCAAGCATCCGGATCCTGGAACATAAGGTTCGATCAAGCTGTGAAAGGTTTTGGATTTGTTCAGAACCTTGACGAACCTTGTGTATACAAAAGGATTAAAAGCGACAAGTTGGTTTTCCTAATTCTTTATGTTGATGATATACTACTCACCGGAAACGATGTAGGTGGATTGACATAAGTAAAAGAATGGTTAGCAAAACAATTTGATATTAAGGACTTAGGAGAAGCAAGTTATATTCTTAGTATCCAAGTAATAAGAGATAGAAAGAATAGAACGATTGCACTATCCCAAGCTTCATACATAGATAAAATCTTGTCTAGGTTTTCCATGCAGGATTCCAAGAAAGGTATGTTACCTTTCAGGCATGGAATCAAACTTTCTAAGGAACAAGTTCCTAAGAACGAGCATGAAGAGCAATTCATGAGTAGGGTTCCATATGCCTCGGCAGTTGGAAGTCTCATGTATACAATGCTCTGCACTAGACCAGATATTTGTTTTGTTGTTGGCATAGTTAGCAGGTTTCAATCGAAACCTGGTCTTGATCACTAGACGGTAATCAAGCATATTTTCAAGTATCTCAGGAGAACGAGAGACAATATGCTTGTATACTCTGGAGGGGATTTGATTCCCATAGGGTATACAGATTCTGATTTCCAGTCGGATTCTGACTCTAGAAAATCCACATCAGGATCGGTGTTTACTCTTGGAGGAGGAGCAGTCATATGGAGGAGTATCAAGCAATCATGCATTGCTGACTTCACTATGGAAGCTGAGTATGTTGCTACATGCGAAGCTGCCAAAGAAGCTGTTTGGCTCCGCCAATTCTTGATTGACTTAGAAGTGGTTCCTAGTGTGAATAAGCATATCACTATTTACTGTGACAACAGTGGAGTAGTGGCTAATTCGAAAGAACCAAGAAGTCATAAGAGAGGAAAACACATTGAAAGGAAGTATCATCTTCTTAGGGAGATTGTTCATAGGGGTGACGTGACGATTACCAAAATCGCGTCAGCAGAAAATCTAGTGGATCCCTTCACAAAGGCTCTACCACAGAAGAGTTTTGATGGACACCTAGAGAATATGGGAATGAGAGATATGACACATTTGCTATAGCGCAAGTGGGAGATTGTTAGGGTTATGCTCAATAGCAAGAGTGTAATGTTGTACTTGACAATCTTTTCATATTAATAAAGTGATTTCTGTTAGTTAACAAAATCTTATATAACATTTATTATTATAATTATCAAAGTAAATAATCATAAGGTCAAAAGACTATGAGAAAAGAAGAATTGTTCGTACATCTAGATATGTATGAGGTAGACACAATTCTTTAGTTAGTCTTGAATAACGTTCACAACTTAAGTTAAAGGTTGGGCACCTTTATCTTGTTAAAGTTGTAGAATTCTTTTACTAGCATTTGAGTGGGATCAAATATGTTGTGATGAGTCTAAAATCATCGAAGGGTCTTCGAGTAAAAGAATCTAGTGCACTGGGTGCATTGAACCGGATCATAATGAAATATTTTTTCTAGAACCGTCAATAGATAAAAGTCTTTTCATTATCAGGACAATCGGAGAGTCTATCTTAATCCTGAGATAAATGATGGACTTATGGTTGCAAGTGTTATCATTTGAGCTATCAATGAGTACGATTATATAGCATAGTCTATCCTCGATAATTTGGTGGTATTCATTTGTTAATCGATAGAGGACTTCATTTATAGATATGGACATCGTGGCTCCATTTATTAAATGTGAGTAGAATATCATCATATTGATGCTTTGTGGTTTTGGATATGAAATCTCAACATTGAGTTTTCAATAGTGTCTATTGAAAGATGACTTCTGGACAAGTCATAATATATATCCAAGTTCAAAGTGTGGTTATATGAGTAAATATGGTAACTTGGAGAGCTATAGGCGGTCTATGAGCTCTTGGCGATTATTGATATTCTTCATGAGAATTCACTATCTCCCATATGATTGTCTAGGGTATGAATGAGCATTGTTAACTTATTCCATCTTTATTTAAGAGTGCAATTTTAGTTCTTTAGTGGAATGAACTAAAATTAATAGATTGAACCTAAGTGAATCATTTGTTGATTGTGATTGGGTTATGTCTATTGAAGCTTAAATTTAGATAGGCCAGCCAAGATCCCCAATCCGCACGGACTTGCATGAATCACTTGATATATTCTACCGGACTATTTGTGGGTCCATTTAGAATTGTATTTAATATATTAAGAATATAATTTGCACATTATTTAATTAATGGGCTGTTTAATTATATTAATATATTAATGAAAGACATGTGGGCTTGTTTCTTTTAGTAAGAATGAGTCTAGTTCACATGTGGGCTTTTTATTAAAGTCCAAATGGATTAAATAAAATAAGAAAACAATATGTAGGCCCAAGTCTCTTGTCATGGGCGGCAATGGGTAGTAATAAGCCCATTATATTGTTTTGTTTTATTATTTAATTAAATGGAAATTAATTATTTAATTAAGAATCAATTCTTTTTCTGATTAGGAAATATGTTTCCTAGTTGTATACTACTATTAGTAGTATATTAAAAGTAAAAAACTTTATTTGTTTAGTCAAATTAGGAAGTCTTTTATTTAGTCACAAATACACTAAAGAGTTGGATTAGGGTTAGAATTATAAAGAAGTGTTTGTATCCTATTTGGAAAAGGACTTTGGTGATCACCTTGTTGGACAAGGTAAGAATTCGGAAACCCTAAATAAACTAGGGAGGATTTTCGGCCACCCTAAAATATCTAGGGCAGAAAATTCGGTCACTATAAATATATAGTGAGAATTTTCGGCCAACCCTAGTTTTCTTTTTAGAAGAATTTATTTTCTTTGGAAAAAGAAAAAATAAAAATCCTACTCTTTTTTCTAATGAGAATTCGGCCAAGGTGTTTTGTGAGAGAAGAATTGTTCTAGTTTTGATAGTGTACTAGTGATCTTGAGATCAAGAGATCTTGTACACACTTTCGAATTAGGTTCACGCGAATTTCAATCCTGGGATTGTGAATTCAAAAGTGACCGGAACATTCTTAGCAAACTTTTGGAGCTTATAGTGACTAACAAAATCAGAAAAAGTGTTTGTTCGTCCATTCTCAGGTTCACAATTCAAAGAAGGGAGACCACGCTCCTAGGTGATTCACGTTCGTGATCGGCTTTGGAAGATCTAGCGGATTACCATCGACGTTAGTCAATCGGATCATGTGGCAAAGGTATTTCATCTTTTCGTATGTATGATTAATTAATTAAAGGGTTAAGGTTCAATATGGGAAAATTTTAAAAATATACTAAACTCTTTTTAGTCTCGCTTCCACTGCGTGCACGTATTTTTCCCTACAATTTGATCCCACTCAAACCCTAGTAAAAGAATTCTACAACTTTAACAGGATAAAGGTGCCCAACCTTTAACTTAAGGTTGTTAATGTTATTCAAGATTAACTAAAGAATTGTGTCTACCTCATACATATCCAGATGTACGAACAATTCTTCTTTTCTCATAGTCTTTTGACCTTATGATTATTTACTTTGACAATTATAATAATAAATGCTATATAAGATTTTGTTAACAAAACAGAAATCACTTTATTAATATGAAAAGATTGTCAAGTACAACATTACACTCTTGCTATTGAGCATAACCCTAACACTCACATGAATAATCTCACATGTATATGTATTGGAAAATATAGAAAACTTATTTTCAGAGATTGATTGTTCTACAAGAGATTGAAGACTTCAAGATTTTATTGTTGTTATATCTCTTTGTAATGTAGAAAATCATTGTAGACCCTTAGTTTCTATTTTGTTATGAGGAATCAATGTGAGTGGTGGTTTTGTCACGAAATAGCCAAAGGGGGAGATTGTAAGGATTCCCAGTTTTTGATTGGCTTATTTCGTGGACAAACCACATATTGAGGTTGTTTGTAAAGGGTAGCTTAGGTGATAAGTGATCATGCTCAATGACCCTTCTCAAGACCTCAAGGTGGACAAGCACTCAAAGGTATATCTTATGTGCTTATTTTCTTATTGAAGAGATTTAGTTGCACACACTCACTTGTAATGTTTGCATATGTATGCTTTACTTTTGTGTGCATTCTCTTCAAATGTCACTTTTCACACTAGCACTTTGTTTGTTATTTCTTGGTGTGTGTTTTAGTGTCTTGTAATTCGTTTCCCGAATATGTTCGAAAATGTCCGCGCTTGCACGATTATGTGCTTGGTTTTAAACGAAAATCGCCTTCGGAGAATGCCCTTGGCTTCTCCTTTGGTTTCACCATCAATGGTGAAACGGCGGTTTAATCGGCGGCCATGACAGTCGAATGGAAACCGACATTTGATTCCAGAGAGCTCTGGATTGGATCTGCGGTTAAGATCGACGGCCAGGCCGCCGAATCGAAACCACTGAATAGACTTGATGCATTTATTTTTCTCGGTCTCTGTTCGGCGGTTTAATCGGCGGTTTTGAAACCGCCAAATGAAATCGCCGAATTAGATATTTTAGGTCGGTTTCTTTTTGGGTTTTGATCGACGGTTTCGTTGACCGCCGAATCTGGTAGCCGAATGATCCCCTGCTTCTCAGGTTTAATTCAGCGGTTCAATTCTGTGGCCACGACCTCAGAATGAAACCGCCGATCGGTGATTTCAAGGGCAACTTGTCTTTTCACGTGCCCTGTTCTTGATGTCTATAAATTGTTGGGGAAAGTGCCCTAAGAACAAGTGTTGTTAATCTTTTGCTGAATTAATAATTAGAATAACATTCTATCATATATTTGTGTGCATTTAATGTTATTAATATTGTATTAATAACATAAAATTCCATGATTATTAAATGTAATATTAAACATAGTATATAAGTTGTTATATACATGAGGATTATGTTTAATATAATAATCTTAATTGTCTGTAATTGATAATTAAAGTTGGGATCTTTAATTAATTAAAATTACTAGTATGGTTCATTCCCATTAAGAATGGAACAGTTTTATCCGAACTGTTGATGTGGTGACATTAGAATGAAGGTACTTTGTATAATAAGATTATACAAGACATGGACGCGATAAATTGGAATCTTTAATAATCTCCGTCTTGAAATAAAGTATTCCCTTTTATCAATCAGATGGTCATATATGGAACGATCTTAATCCTGAGTATTTAACAAACTCCTACTTATAGAGTTGTGTCTTTTGACTTACTCGGTATGGTTTGCTCTAATTACCAAACCTAAAAACCTTGTATCTTGGAGACATGATGATATATTTAGCTGGGAATGATAATATACAAGATGGAATCCATTCCCTCTCAATTAAAGTAGACAAACAGTTCTCTTGAGTAAGTGATTTGGGTCTTGAACAATAGAGCGCTCAATTTATGATAAGATCATAAATAATTGTTTATTAGAGAATCACGGGCACTCAAGGATAAAGACGTAATTGAGAGGTCAACGGATTTGAACCTAGCTCATATTACGAACTGTTTATGGAGGATTGATCTATATGTAATGATTATATCAATGGACTGTTCGATTCCTATTCGAGTAATTAATTCTATAATAACAAGAGTACAGTTCCAGTTTTTTAGTGGAATAAATCTGGAATTAATAAATCTAATATTTAATTAAAGAGTTTAATTAAATATTGAAGATTTATTGGAGCTTGAAATTATAGGTCCATGTGTCCCCATACCATCTCTATAATACTGTATTGAACATTAAGGTATACTGAGGCTTAGTGATTAATTTGGAATTAATCATCTATACATAAAGAAGTTTATGTATTGTTTTATTTATTAAATAATGTTTGATTATTTAATTATATGTATTAAATAATATTTTGATTATTTAATTATATGTATTAAATAATATTTTGATTATTTAATTATATGTATAAAATAATATTTTGATTATTTAATTATATGTATTAAATAATGTTTGATTATTTAATTATATGTATTAAATAATGTTTGATTATTTAATTATATGTATAAAATAATATTTTGATTATTTAATTATATGTATTAAATAATGTTTGATTATTTAATTATATGTATTAAATAATATTTGATTATTTAATTATATGTATTAAATAATATTTTGATTATTTAATTATATATATATGTTTTAATAATTGGGGTGGGTTGTGTTATTGTTACTTTTAGTCATGAATGGGGTGGGTGGAAATCAAGTACCCTTGTTTTCTTCAACTAGTGTTTTTTCTTTTGTTTTGTTTTTTCTTTCATCATTGCATTTAAAGCATAGTGGAATTCTAGCTCCTATTCTATGATTCTTTACACCACCCACCCTAGTACTATGATAGTGGAAAAATACTACACCACCCAATATATATATATATAGCTCTCTCTCTCACTCTATATAGAATGTAAGAAGCATAAAAAGAAAATATTTATTTTTGAGTTGATTCATATATTTTGAGCTTCATGAAAACAAGACAAGAAGAGTTCTTGTTTTGAGAAACACTAGTTCTAAACAAGAGAGTGATAACAAAAGAGAAAAATTATTTTTAAGGTCTAAGCCTCTAAAAATATTGTGAGATAGTCTCTTAATATTTTTCTAGTTGTCTCAAGTGTTGAGTACACAACTAGTACAGAAATTCAAGAGTTGAATTTTTCTGTTCAATACCGAGACGCCCACTCGTCGGTTCTTTGGTGTTGGAGATTCGGTGTGGAAGAACTTGGTTCGAGGGAATCACGAAGATTCTACAGTGGAGGAACTCGATTCGAGCGAATCACGGAAAGTCTACAAGGGTAACTATTTCCTTCCTTATTATTTATAGTTAAATATTAGAATCAATATAATCACAACGATCCGGCTAAAACGTTTTTTTTTTGTTGAAATTTTAAAAAACCGGGCCCACCGCACTTCCGCTGCGCGGATACCGGTTCCGGTTCCGGTTCACGGAACCAACAATTGGTATCAGAGCCACGTTGTAATTTATATTGATTTTAATATTAAAATTGATTCCGGTAGTAGGCGCTTTGCATTAAATGTGATTTAATGGTTTTTTTTTATTCATGTGATGAATGGTAAATAAAAATGATTTTTGGTCGTTAATTATATGGTTCCTTTGGATTTTATGTTTTATCGCTTCTTCATTTTTTAGATAAAAATTTGTAAACCCAAGGGGTATAGGATTTTTGTAAATTGTGATATTGAAGAGGATGGCGTTATCAACAAATCGATGAGATTGGATCGGATGCTGAAGAAAGATTACAACAAGACCATTTTTGTAATTTGATTTATTTATGGGTTGTAATTTAAATATCCAAAGGAACTCGGCCAAAATTCATTTAGTTTTTATTTTGCTTTTTCATATTATATTTTATGCGATAATTATATAATATGTTCATGCATATAATATGTCATCTTAGTTAGTAAGTGCCTACTGGAATCGTTATAACATGACATGCATACATATTCTATTCTAAAACTGTTTTAGATTAGAAAATGTTTTATAATTTGTTATAATTATTAATATTACATAATATTGGATATTTTGTAATTAAAATACGGCAATTCAAAATATTGAGTGGGAGAGGGTAATATGACAATATTACCCATAGTCTCTACCATTAGTACAACATCGTGAGATTTAAATGGCGCCTCGAGACGCTTTGATTTCGTCCTCCCTACGGAGGGTGTCCATTTGAGTCACAGCAAGGTTGTCTTCCATGTGATAGGATTTTTAGATGTATTTCAAAATTGACCTACCCTACGGCGGCAATTTTTGAGTTAAGTCTGAAAAATCTGAAATGGTAGGTTACACTCAAAAGATGTAATTAAGCTTGTTAATTACAATCTTGATCAAAGTAAACGGTGATTAATGAAAGTTGAAAATATGAGATATTTTGATTTAACTTTTATTGATTGAGAAAGTCTCAATTCAATTGTCAAATGCATGACTATTATTATTACATAATATTGGATATTTTGTAATTAAAATACGGCAATTCAAAATATTGAGTGGGAGAGGGTAATATGACAATATTACCCATAGTCTCTACCATTAGTACAACATCGTGAGATTTAAATGGCGCCTCGAGACGCTTTGATTTCGTCCTCCCTACGGAGGGTGTCCATTTGAGTCACAGCAAGGTTGTCTTCCATGTGATAGGATTTTTAGATGTATTTCAAAATTGACCTACCCTACGGCGGCAATTTTTGAGTTAAGTCTGAAAAATCTGAAATGGTAGGTTACACTCAAAAGATGTAATTAAGCTTGTTAATTACAATCTTGATCAAAGTAAACGGTGATTAATGAAAGTTGAAAATATGAGATATTTTGATTTAACTTTTATTGATTGAGAAAGTCTCAATTCAATTGTCAAATGCATGACTATTATTATTACATAATATTGGATATTTTGTAAGTAAAATACGGCAATTCAAAATATTGAGTGGGAGAGGGTAATATGACAATATTACCCATAGTCTCTACCATTAGTACAACATCGTGAGATTTAAATGGCGCCTCGAGACGCTTTGATTTCGTCCTCCCTACGGAGGGTGTCCATTTGAGTCACAGCAAGGTTGTCTTCCATGTGATAGGATTTTTAGATGTATTTCAAAATTGACCTACCCTACGGCGGCAATTTTTGAGTTAAGTCTGAAAAATCTGAAATGGTAGGTTACACTCAAAAGATGTAATTAAGCTTGTTAATTACAATCTTGATCAAAGTAAACGGTGATTAATGAAAGTTGAAAATATGAGATATTTTGATTTAACTTTTATTGATTGAGAAAGTCTCAATTCAATTGTCAAATGCATGACCTATCCTACGACGGCACGTTATTTGTGAAAATTGAATTATCGTGGTAAATGAGTAAATAATTTTTCTGTATTTTTACATGCGCCATGCATCATATTTACATTACCGAAGTTTATATATGTGATATATATGAACTGTGCACACATATTAAATATGAATGATTGTTATTTAATTTCAGCAAACCAAACATGTCCAATCCAATAATCAAGATACTCGCTGCTGAAACTTTAACCGGTGAAAATTTTGTCAAATGGAAAAGTAACATGAACATCGTGCTTGTATGTGAAAACTTCAAGTTTGTCCTAACGGATGAATGTCCTCCACGCCCTCATGCCAAGTCATCAACAAATGTTGCTGAGGCATATGATCGTTGGCAAAATGCCAACAACAAAGCCCGCTGCTACCTGTTAGCAGGCATGTCTGACGTGCTTAGATGTAAGCATGAAACGGTTGAAACCGCAAAAGGGATTATGGACTCCCTACAGGCAATGTTTGGGCGCCCTTCTGAACAGTCTCGTCACGAGGCTGTAAAGGCGCTTATGAACGCCAGAATGAAAAAGGGTACTTCAGTCCGCGAGCATACGCTCAAAATGATTGAACACATTAATGAGGCGGAAATACATGGTGCCAATATCGACGAAGCCACACAGGTGGGGATGATTTTAGAAACACTATCCCCTAACTTCCTTCAATTTAAAAGTAACTATTTCATGAATAAATTGAAGTACAACATGACTCAGTTGCTTAACGAGCTTCAAACCTTCGAATCCATTTTGAATGAAAAAGGAGGTGAGGCAAATGTTGCCGAAGCTACAACTTCCTCTTCTGGAAAGTCCAACAAGAGGAAGAATAAGAATAAAGGAAGTGGCAAGTTGAAAAACAACAAGGGCAATTTCAAGGCTAAGAAAATCAACAACAACAAAGCAAAGAGCTCTGACAAAAAGGCCAAAGGAAAATGTTTCCACTGTGGCATAGATGGTCACTGGAAGAGGAACTGTAAAAAGTACCTCGAAGAGCTTAAGATCAAAAAGAAAGGTAAATCAGATTTACTTGTTCTAGAATCTTGTTTAGTTGAAAATGATATGTCTTCCTGGATAGTTGATTCAGGTGCGACTAACCATGTTTGTTGTTCTATGCAGATATTTGATTCTGTAACAGAACTAGCCGATGGGGACTACACGATGAGAGTGGGTAATGGGGCTATGGTGTCAGCTAAAGCAGTGGGAGAAGTGAGACTTCTCTTTAATAATAAATTTCTTGTTTTGAACAATGTTTATTATATTCCCGGTTTTAGAAGAAATTTGATTTCTGTTTCAAGACTGTATGAACAATTATTTAAGGTTTCTTTTAATGATAAAGTTGTTATTATTTCTAGAAAGGGTTTAAATATTTGTTCTGGAATTTTGGACAACGGTCTCTATTTTTTAAGACCAACCTTTAACACACTGCTTAACACTGAAATGTTCAAAATCGAACAACCAAAGTCTAAAAAGCAAAAGATTTCTCCTAATGATAACACATACCTATGGCATCTTAGACTAGGTCATATAAACCTAAATAGGATTGAAAGATTGGTAAAGGAAGGTCCTTTACGAGAGCTAAAAGTTGGCACTCTTCCAGTCTGTGAATCCTGTCTGGAAGGTAAAATGACTAAACGATTTTTTTCGGGAAAAGGTCAAAGAGCCAAAGAACCTCTTGAATTGATACATTCTGATGTGTGCGGTCCGATTAATGTACAAGCAAGAGGAGGATATGAATATTTCGTCACTTTCATTGACGATTATTCTAGGTATGGTTATATTTATTTAATGCAAAGGAAATCTGAAACTTTTGGAAAGTTTAAAGAATTCCAAGCCGAGGCTGAAAAGCAATTAAATAAATCGATTAAAACTCTTCGATCAGATCGAGGAGGTGAATACCTTGATAATGAATTCTTGGATCATTTAATCGAACATGGGATTTTATCCCAATTGACTGCACCTGGGACACCACAGCAAAACGGTGTCGCAGAAAGGAGAAATAGAACATTGCTTGATATGGTGAGATCCATGTTAAGTTACTCATCATTACACATGTCGTTCTGGGGATATGCACTACAGACTTCTGTATACATACTTAATTTAGTTCCATCTAAGTCTATACCTAAGACACCCTTAGAGTTGTGGAATGGTAGCAAAGTTAGTTTGCGACACATTCGCATATGGGGGTGTCCTGCACACGTACTTAAAGGTAGGACTGGGAAGTTGGAACCTCGATCTGAAGTATGCATATTTGTAGGATATCCAAAAGGAACGAGAGGAGGTTTGTTTTATAGTCATCAAGATAATAAAGTATTTGTATCGACAAATGCAACATTTCTTGAAAATAACTATATGACAAACTTCAAACCTCGTAGTAAAGTTATACTTGAGGAGTTACTTTCTGATGAGGTCAGACCAACATCGACAACTGTTGTCGAACGACAAAATGAGAAGACCACAACTCAAAATCAGAATGATTTACCACCTCGTCGTAGTGGGAGGGTTGTGAGACAACCTACTCGCTATGGACAAATTGGGGAAGCACAAGTTGTGATTTCTGATCTTGGTAAAGATGATCCATTGACATATCGATGTGCAATGGAAGATTCTGACAAAGAGAATTGGCAACAAGCAATGAATCTCGAGATGGAGTCAATGTACTCCAACTCAGTCTGGAAACTTGTAGACCTACCCGAAGGGGTTAAACCTATTGGTTGTAAATGGATCTACAAAAGAAAGAGGGGAGTGGATGGGAAAGTGGAAACTTTCAAAGCTAGGCTAGTGGCAAAGGGTTTTACCCAAAAAGAGGGAGTTGACTATGAAGAGACTTTCTCGCCAGTAGCCATGCTCAAATCCATCCGTATACTCTTATCCATTGCCGCATATTATGACTATGAGATATGGCAAATGGATGTTAAGACGGCTTTTTTGAATGGCCATCTTGACGAGAGCATCTATATGGTGCAACCAGAGGGGTTTATAGATAAAGGCCAAGAGCAAAAAGTTTGCCAGTTGCAAAAGTCCATCTATGGACTTAAGCAAGCTTCTCGATCTTGGAATATTAGATTTGATGAAGCAATTAAATCATATGGATTTGATCAAAATGTTGATGAGCCTTGTGTCTACAAGTACATCAAAGAAAAGAAGGTGGTCTTCTTAATTCTTTACGTTGATGACATTCTTCTCATTGGGAATGATGTAGAATCTTTATCAAATGTAAAGAAATGGCTAGCTAACCAATTCCAAATGAAGGATTTGGGAGAGGCAAGTTATGTTTTTGGGATCCAACTTATACGAGATCGTAAGAACAAGCTGTTAGCATTGTCTCAAGCATCGTATATTGATAAGATGTTAATCAAGTTTGCAATGCAAAACTCCAAGAAAGGTAATCTACCTTCTCGTCATGGAGTTACTCTTTCTAAAGAGCAGTGTCCTAAAACACCTCAAGAGGAAGAGAATATAAGACACATTCCCTATGCCTCCGCAGTAGGCAGTCTTATGTATGCTATGTTATGTACTAGACCTGACATATGCTATGCAGTGGGAGTGGTCAGCCGGTATCAGTCTAACCCAGGATTAGATCATTGGGTAGCAGTTAAACACATTCTCAAGTATCTTAGGAGAACGAGAAACTATATGCTTGTATATTCTGGTAGGGATTTGATTCCTATTAGCTACACTGATTCTGATTTTCAATCAGACAAAGACAGTCGAAAGTCGACGTCTGGGTCAGTGTTTACCATTGGTGGTGGAGCCATAGTTTGGAGAAGCATGAAACAATCCTGCATAGCTGATTCCACTATGGAAGCTGAATACGTGGCTGCCTGTGAAGCAGCTAAAGAAGCAGTCTGGCTCCGAAAGTTTTTATTTGATCTGGAAGTTGTTCCAGATATGGAAAAACCCATGACACTTTACTGTGATAACAGTGGAGCCGTGGCTAATTCAAAAGAACCTAGAAGCCACAAAAGAGGAAAACATATAGAGCGAAAGTATCACCTTATAAGAGAGATTGTCCATCGTGGTGATGTGTCTGTTCTGAAGATTAGATCTGAAGACAACCTCGCAGATCCCTTCACAAAGACTCTTCCGGCAAAGAGTTTTGAAGGGCATCTAGAAGGACTGGGGTTAAAGGACATGTCTCATCTGCTTTAGGGCAAGTGGGAGATTGTTGGGGAAAGTGCCCTAAGAACAAGTGTTGTTAATCTTTTGCTGAATTAATAATTAGAATAACATTCTATCATATATTTGTGTGCATTTAATGTTATTAATATTGTATTAATAACATAAAATTCCATGATTATTAAATGTAATATTAAACATAGTATATAAGTTGTTATATACATGAGGATTATGTTTAATATAATAATCTTAATTGTCTGTAATTGATAATTAAAGTTGGGATCTTTAATTAATTAAAATTACTAGTATGGTTCATTCCCATTAAGAATGGAACAGTTTTATCCGAACTGTTGATGTGGTGACATTAGAATGAAGGTACTTTGTATAATAAGATTATACAAGACATGGACGCGATAAATTGGAATCTTTAATAATCTCCGTCTTGAAATAAAGTATTCCCTTTTATCAATCAGATGGTCATATATGGAACGATCTTAATCCTGAGTATTTAACAAACTCCTACTTATAGAGTTGTGTCTTTTGACTTACTCGGTATGGTTTGCTCTAATTACCAAACCTAAAAACCTTGTATCTTGGAGACATGATGATATATTTAGCTGGGAATGATAATATACAAGATGGAATCCATTCCCTCTCAATTAAAGTAGACAAACAGTTCTCTTGAGTAAGTGATTTGGGTCTTGAACAATAGAGCGCTCAATTTATGATAAGATCATAAATAATTGTTTATTAGAGAATCACGGGCACTCAAGGATAAAGACGTAATTGAGAGGTCAACGGATTTGAACCTAGCTCATATTACGAACTGTTTATGGAGGATTGATCTATATGTAATGATTATATCAATGGACTGTTCGATTCCTATTCGAGTAATTAATTCTATAATAACAAGAGTACAGTTCCAGTTTTTTAGTGGAATAAATCTGGAATTAATAAATCTAATATTTAATTAAAGAGTTTAATTAAATATTGAAGATTTATTGGAGCTTGAAATTATAGGTCCATGTGTCCCCATACCATCTCTATAATACTGTATTGAACATTAAGGTATACTGAGGCTTAGTGATTAATTTGGAATTAATCATCTATACATAAAGAAGTTTATGTATTGTTTTATTTATTAAATAATGTTTGATTATTTAATTATATGTATTAAATAATATTTTGATTATTTAATTATATGTATTAAATAATATTTTGATTATTTAATTATATGTATAAAATAATATTTTGATTATTTAATTATATGTATTAAATAATGTTTGATTATTTAATTATATGTATTAAATAATGTTTGATTATTTAATTATATGTATAAAATAATATTTTGATTATTTAATTATATGTATTAAATAATGTTTGATTATTTAATTATATGTATTAAATAATATTTGATTATTTAATTATATGTATTAAATAATATTTTGATTATTTAATTATATATATATGTTTTAATAATTGGGGTGGGTTGTGTTATTGTTACTTTTAGTCATGAATGGGGTGGGTGGAAATCAAGTACCCTTGTTTTCTTCAACTAGTGTTTTTTCTTTTGTTTTGTTTTTTCTTTCATCATTGCATTTAAAGCATAGTGGAATTCTAGCTCCTATTCTATGATTCTTTACACCACCCACCCTAGTACTATGATAGTGGAAAAATACTACACCACCCAATATATATATATATAGCTCTCTCTCTCACTCTATATAGAATGTAAGAAGCATAAAAAGAAAATATTTATTTTTGAGTTGATTCATATATTTTGAGCTTCATGAAAACAAGACAAGAAGAGTTCTTGTTTTGAGAAACACTAGTTCTAAACAAGAGAGTGATAACAAAAGAGAAAAATTATTTTTAAGGTCTAAGCCTCTAAAAATATTGTGAGATAGTCTCTTAATATTTTTCTAGTTGTCTCAAGTGTTGAGTACACAACTAGTACAGAAATTCAAGAGTTGAATTTTTCTGTTCAATACCGAGACGCCCACTCGTCGGTTCTTTGGTGTTGGAGATTCGGTGTGGAAGAACTTGGTTCGAGGGAATCACGAAGATTCTACAGTGGAGGAACTCGATTCGAGCGAATCACGGAAAGTCTACAAGGGTAACTATTTCCTTCCTTATTATTTATAGTTAAATATTAGAATCAATATAATCACAACGATCCGGCTAAAACGTTTTTTTTTTGTTGAAATTTTAAAAAACCGGGCCCACCGCACTTCCGCTGCGCGGATACCGGTTCCGGTTCCGGTTCACGGAACCAACATAAATATCATACTTTCTCATTTCTCTAACTCAGTTTTCTAACTCTAAAGAACCCTAAACTTAAAAGAGAGATTTTTGAGAGAAAATCAAATCAATAACTCATTTTTATACACTCAAACCATACACATATGCATCAAAGATCATCTAAGCACCTTCTAGCATAGTTAGTTTGCTTATTTGAGTGGGTATTGGTCATCACACTTCCTTTGGTATGTTTTTCACTTTTATCCATTGATATTTAGCATTTTATTTATCAAGGCATCTCTTTTATTATTTGAATGATCTTAGATTAATATCTTATATTCTAAATAGAGATTGTTTGTGATGACATGATTGAGTGTTGTATTGTGATAGCTATCTAGATTTTTATAATCTATTGTTAGCTAAGCTATTTAACATGTCATTTAGCTATTGATATCTAGGATTGTTTTATTGCCATATTATCATCCTAGATAAGCATATAGGGTTGCCTAGCTCTTATTGCTTGTATTGAGTATTTTTAAATATTCACACATAGGTTGTATAATCTCTTCATTGAGAATTTAAGTCTTGTTGGCTAAGGTTGCTTAGGCCACAAGCAAAATGGACTAGAGCCACTTTTAAAGGTCCGCGGGGTAGAAGTGGGGGGTTATAGACCGGAGTGTTAAATGAGGTCTACATAGGTTGTAAACTCCATTTCAATTAGTGGATTTCGAGGTTCGAGTGTGGCGCACTATATTGCCCGTGGTTTTTTCCCAGTGGTTGGATTTTCCACGTATACATCAAGTGTCATTTAATTTCCGCACCATATTACACTTGTTGTTTTTATTTTGACTATTAGGGGCATTTTTATAATATTGACCTTAAACGAAAATTGGGTAAAAATTAGTTAAAATCTATTCACCCCATCCCCCCCCCCCCCCCCCACCCTCTCTAGATTAATATATATTTGTTAACACACCCGAGTTCATGCCATATTTCGCTTATAAAGTTTGATATAGTTGTTATTAAAATTGAAATCAATGAAATCTCTATATCCTTGCTTCTCTCATGACAAATGATAAAATTGGTTTGAATTCCATTGGAAACCTTTGTCATTTGCTTTGCCAAATAACTATTTTGAACTTGAATGCAACATGTCTTGTATGCAAAGCATTTTTAATTCACACATTTTCAATCAAATAAATCTCCTTGTTTCTCTTCAATTAATTGAGTGCATAAAGTGGCTTATATGATTATGTAATTATCTAGTATGCTACTATCTCTCTTTGCTAAGGTGACCCAGTTTGGGGACTACTCCTTTGTCTATATCATGACAAAAAGGGGGAGTATGATGTAGTAAGGGGAATTGATAATTGTAGTAGCAATTGTGCATATTGGGGAGTTTATGTTTTGAGGGGGAATAACCCTTTGAGGGGGAGCATTGCATGAAAATTTGCATGATGTTGTGCTTAAATTATGTAAATGTAAATGCAAATGCTTGTTTATTGTCACTTGATCATCTCACATACACTTGCTTTCGAAAGTGTAATTTTTTATTTTGAAGGGTTGATAATTCTACAAGAGATTGAAAACTTTAAGATTTTTTGCTTTAAAATATCTCTTTTTAATGTAGATTATCGTTGAAATACCATAGCTTATATTATGTTGTAAGGATCAATGTGAGTAGTGGTTTTGTCACGAAATAGCCAAAGGGGGAAATTGTAAGGATTCTCATATAGATTGGCTTATTTCATCGACAAACCATATGTTAGGGTTTGACTTGTAAGGGTAGCTTAGGTGATTAAGGACAAAGCTCAAAGGCCCTTTTCAAGACCTCAATGTGACAAGCACTCCAAAGGTATATCTCTAGTTCTTAGTTTTCTTTGAAGAGATTTAAAAGCAACTCACACACTTAGTATATTTGCATATGTGTGCATTTTCTTCACATGTCACTTTCGCACATACACTTTGTTGATTGTATCTTCTTGTGTGTTTGAGTCTTGTAATTCGTTTCCCAAATATGTTCAAAAACGTTCGCGCTTTCACGATTGTGTGCTTGGTTTTGCATGAAGACCGCTCTCGGAGATTGCCTTGGCTTCTTCTTGGTTTCACCACTTATGGTGAATCGGCGGTTATGATTGGCGGCCATAGCCGCCGAATGGAAACCTCCGTTTTGGTCCAAAAGTCTCTGGTCTGATTCTATGGTTATGATCGGCTGCCTCGACCACCAATTCAAAACCACCGATCATACCTGATTGATTTTAATCTCTCGGGTTTGATTCTATGGTTAGATCAGCGGTTATGAAACCATCGAATGAAACCGCTGTTGCTCCCCTATTTCTTTCGGGACCGATTCGACGGTCATGATCCGTGGCCTGGCTGCCGAATGAAACCGCCGATCATGCGGTTCAGGGGCAAACTTGTCTTTTCATGTGCCCTGTTCTTGGTGCCTATAAATATATCATCTTCTCTGTTTCTAAACTCAGTTCTTCGACTCCTTAGAACGCTAAACTTAAAAGAGAGACACTTAAGAGAAAATCCATCAAGAACTCATCTTTAAACACTCAAAGCTTTCCTTTTGATTCATTAAGTTCATCTAGGATCATCCATGCATAGTTTTGCATCATCACAACTTGCTTGGTAAGATTTTGACTAACTTCATCTAATTTTAGTTTCTTTCTTATCAAGTCATCTCTTTATTTACTTGTATGTTTTAAGTTCACATGCTAGATACAAGATAGAGATTGTTTGTGATGAATATGATTGAGTGTTGTATTGTGATAGATATCTAGGTTTTGCTTAATCTTGATTAGCTAAGCTTTATGATATGTCATTTAGCTTTTGATATCTAGGATTGATTTCATTGATATATCATCATCTTAGATAAGCATATAGGGTTACCTAGCTCTTGTTGCATTTTGAGTATTTCACATATTCACTTAGGTTGCATTCTCTTCATTGAGAACTAAGTCTTGTGTTGCTTCAGGGATTAGGTTCCGTAAATCACAAGCATTAAGACTAGGTTCACTCATACCGGGATTAGGTTGTAATCTTTAACACATTTAGTGGATTCGAGGTTCAAGTGTGGCTCACTTACTAGCCCGTGGTTTTTCCCGTGAGGGTTTCCACGTAAATATCAAGTGTTATTTAAATTCCGCACATATTACACTTGTTATATATATATTGACTAGTTTGGGGTATTTTCGTAATCTTGACTTAATGCGAAAATTGGGTAAAATTGTTAAAATCTATTCACTCCCACCCCCCTCCCCTCCCCTCCCCTCCCCTTTAGATTAATATATTAGAACACACCGAGTATTTGTTATTGTGTATTTAATGTATTTTGTGAGCTTTGTATAGGTAATAATCCATAAATAAGGTGTTAGAGCTTAATTGAAGAGTTTTAGGGGTTAAAAGGGCTGAATTTGTAAAGGCTCGAGTAGAACACCCAACTTCAGAAGGTCATATCTCTCTCCTTTTAACGAACCACATTGAGATCTACATATATTCGGAAAGCCCTGGATGTTTACTTTCCTATGGTTTTTACGAATTATAATTCCTAGTTTTCTAGAGGGAGTTATACCCATTTCTGTAATGGTGCGGGAAGCTGGAAATGACTGAACATGCCAAAACCATCCTACACTCGCCTTACTTAGGGTGGGTGAACAATGATTTTACTCCAGTAGCCCTTTGCTGTAAAATTGCCCCCAACCCCCCATACATATAACAGTTGTACAGCATCCCAAACACCGATTTAACGTTTTTTGGCCGAATTTAAGGGGCAATCTTGTCCTTTCACACCCCATTTCGTGCTCTTACATCCCCACTTTATAAATACCCCCATTTTCTGTTCTCTCTCACCTGTCTTCCACCTCCCACAACCGAAACCACACCATATTCATCTTCTTTACCAAATAAAAGAGAGATTCAAGCTCCCATTGAGGTTTTTCATCCATGGGAGCTCACCATACATCTTCACCACCATATCCTCCACTTATTCCACCCATCTTAAAGTAGATTGAAAGGAGAAAGGATTGGTCTTTGGACTAATTTCGAGCTAGGAAACCAAGGAGCATCTTAGAGGAGATTTCTTCAAGGGTTGTTTCTTATTTACTCTTTTCAATCAAACAAGAACTAGATTTAATAGAGATCACAATCAAAATATTCTAGTTCTAGAACATGTGACTAAACCCTAGAAATCAACAATCAAGATCAAATCACAAATTTTTCTAGATTCAAGTTCATGTTCATCAAAATTAGCAAAAAAGATATTCAATCAACAATCACAAAAGCAAATTTCGAAAATCACTCAAACAAGTCCAAAAATAGAATCCAAATCATTCTAAACACATTTCATAATCAAATCAAGAGATTCAACAAATTGATCACAAGAAAAGTGTAGAGAATATGATTTACTTACAAAATGATGAACACTTGATGAAGATTAAAGCAAATCTAAAAATATGGACTTCCTTTCACTTTGAAAATGCATGGAACTTGTTCTTCTTTGAAACACAATCAATTTTGGCTTTTGAATCACCAAAATCGGATTTGAAATGAGTGAGAAATCACACAAAAAAAAAACAAAAAAACAAAAAAACAAAACAAAACAAAACAAAACAAAAAAAAAACAAAAAAAAAAAAAAACACAAAATTGAAAAGTTATTAAAATTTATGCAGATTTTTGCATTTAAAAGAGAGGGAAATAATGTGGAGAGGAGAGCATCATGGGTGGCCAACACCACCACGCCACCTCAGCTCCTCATGGAGGTGCATGGCCTCCACGGGGGAAGAGGGGTGTGCTCCTTGTGGAGGCCACGAACCTTCATGGGATAGGAGGTGGTTTGGGAATTTGCCACCCCTCTTCCCCTCTGCTCATTTTCGCGCACCTTTTGTGTTCTTCGACAGTTCTCCGGCCTTCGAACTTTGAATTTGAATCTACTTTCGAATTACAAACCGTAACTCACTCACGGACATGGATGTTTACAAAACTTTTATCAAAAACTTGGAAATCGACTCGATACATAAGGACGAAAACCAAGCACGAAAAACACACGGAAAATTTCGTAACTTCCAACTCGGAACTCGGAAACTTAGGAATGAGTAACCGAAACGTTCAGAACTCAATAAGAAATAATATGATAACATATTCAAGTTTGATATCAATAAAACACAAACAAACAAATACAAGAATACACAAGTATATCATTTCCTAGAGATAGTTCTAGAACATGAAATTTTACAAAAGTTGTCAAATTAAATATAATTTATGTGCATACTATAATATGTGTGTGTATGCATTAAACCAATTTAGCTCAATGATGCAAGGACAAAAATGTATGTGTTAACTGCTTTAAAAGGCAAGGGTCCAATGAAGAATTTTTCATCCTTGCCAAGACCACATCAAGTAAATGGATATTATAAAGAGCATCCGGCTACCTCGGGAAGAAACCAGGATCGAGATCGGGATATTATACCCATGCACGCCACCTATGAATCAGGATCAGGATCGGGGTCATCCAGATCCCTAGGTACCAAGAAACATTGAAGTCGAGGTCTAGAGGATCCCGCTACCACACCATCTCGATTCCCTGATACCTTGTAAGTGCCTCACTTTTTAATTGGCTTATTTTGTTGAGAAAATCACAATGAGGTTCAATCTTGTAAGGGTAGCTTAGGATTGAAGTTTTCTTCTCAAATGCTTAAGGACCTCATTGTGGTTTTCAAGAGCTTCATGGAAGGTAGCTACTTGATCTTGACTTCTTATTTGAAGAGATGTAGTTGCACACACTCACAACCTTTGCATGTTATTGTTACTTGTTGTTATGTGTATTTTCTTGTGTGCTTATTGTTGCGCGTAGATCGCCTTCAGAGAATGCCCTTGGCTTCTCCTTTGGTTTCACCATCAGTGGTGAAATGACAGTTTGAACGGCGGTTTGATCGGCGGCCATGACAGTTGAATTGAAACCGCTATTTTAGTCCAGAGAGTTCTGGACTTGTTCTACGGTTACGATCGGCTGCCTGACCGCCGTTCGAAACCGCCAATTGCACCTAATTGGATTTTAAACAGGTCATAAATCGACGGTTTGTTTTTGGTGGCCTGACCGCCGAATTAACCGCCGTTTGTAACTTAGGTTCTTTGTCCCAATTCGACGGTTAGATCGGCGACTCACACTCGACCGTCGATCCTTTCCTGTGGTGTCGTTTCGCATTTGGCGGTTCAAGCAGGCCGCCGATTGAAACCGCCGATCATGCGCTTTCAGGTAAATTTTTTAAAACGACGTCACTTCACTTGGATCTCATATATATATGTCTTGTTTGCCTTGACTCATTTTTTAAAGAAAAAATTACATCTTTTTGAGAGCTTCTAAGTGTCTTCAAAGCCAGGGTATCAAGATCACTCTTTTATTACTCAAAACACCAAAACCCATCATACTTGTACGCCTCATTCATCATCTAGCATGTTCTAGTTTGATTCTCATAGGGTTTTCATACTTGTTCACATGACTTGTAGTTAGAACATCACTTGCATCATTTCACATGTTCTCTCTCAACAAGATTGCTCATTTATTACTTGACTAGGTTCAAGATTGCTTCTTTATGACTTGACTTAGGTTCAAGATTGTGTTATTGTGTTTTGTGAGTTGTATTGTGGTAGATATTGCATATAGGTCTATGTTTGTCTATTTTGTTATGTTATATGCATGCCACTTAGTAAAATGATATCTAGGAATGTCTAACATGTTCATCCATGCCTAGATAAGCTAAAATGTCTAACTTGCATTTTGAGCATCTTGAATATTGCACATATTCACACTAGGTTGTTTTATCTCTTCAATTAGAGTCAAGTCTTGTATTTGCCTTTTTGGTAGTTTGCAAGCATGAACTAGATTCACTTCTAAAAGCCCGTGGGTAGCAAAGACGGATTAGTAATCTTAGGTGTGATGCGGTTAACCTAGATTGTAATCGTATTTGCAAGTAGTGGATTGAGGTTATAGTGTAGCGCACAAAACAGCCAGTGGTTTTTCCTCGTGTGGGTGATGTGTAAAATCGTGTTATAAAAACCTAACTCGCAAGTGCACGAATCGTGAGATAAGTACAGCGACAAGTAGGGATCGTTCCCACGAGGAAAAGTGATTTATCGACTAAAACTAATTTTAATTAAAACTAAGCAAGTAACAGTAACCAAGAGATTTGAGATTGATTGATTGATTTGATTAAAAACTATATTAAACTAAGAAAGCAGTTAACAAGAATATGTGAATGTGATCAAGAGGTAAGAGGACTAGGTCATCAATGATCCCCAACTACGTTTACTCAATGCTTCGAATTGACTTTTACAAAGAATGTTAATCAAGTTAAGGGTTCGTTCTTAAATTATGTATAATTAGTGCGATGTGGTCCTGGAATAAATCAAATACTCTCTACTGCAGTCATTAGCAAAACCTGCATGTAAACTATAGCAAAAAATACATCAACCATACACCAAGCGTTCTTAGTTGAGTCATTAGCAAAACTTGCATGTAAACTATAACCTAAAACCCACAAAGCACACAATCAAGTATTCTCAATCACAGTCATTAGCAAAACCTGCATGTAAACTATAATTGAGAATCCATTAAGCACAAGAACAAGAGAACCAAAAATAACGTGCGATATCCTGCTACGATAAATTCCATTCATTCAATTGCATATTGGTTGAGAATGGTGAAACCCACACGCATCTCAACCTTTAACATATTAAACCCTAGATTCAAGACTAGCACTAACCATGCATAGACAAGAAGAAATCACAAATTGAATGAATCGAAACTTGAATTACGAAAATATAGTCAATTCTAACAAAGAGTATTCATAGAGATTCACATTGAATTCCTAGTATGGATTTAGTTACACATAGATGAAATAAAAAGACAAGAGATAGAAAAGATAAAACCCATTGAGGCCTTCAATGAATTCTTCAAATCTTCAATGATGAGTCTTCTTCGTCTTGCAAACCCCCGATGTGTAAAGATGGATGATGGTGATGGGGGACGGCCCCTTTGGTTGCTTGGAACCTCCCCTTGTGTGTCTCTCCCGATGGATGAAGCCAAGCCCTTAGAACTCTACCTTTTTGGGATTCTATTTCTTTCCTAATCCATCCAAATTGATTACTTATTGAAGGAGGATAAGGATTAGATGTCTAATTGCTTTCCAAGACTCTCACACATGTCCAAGAAGGTAATATTTCCCGTTCCGACAACTTGCGAAACAAATCCCGAAAGCATTCGCGGATTTAATAACTGACTGATCTGACCTTCAGACACTAAAATGGGCATAACTTCTTCTAGAAAATTCAGATTTCCAAGCCGTAAATTGGGTTGGAAACTAGACTTCCGGGGCTTCAAATCCATGTGTGGCAGAACATACAGTTCAATCGGAGCTGAGAGTTATGGGGCCCGCAATATGGGTCATTTGCACTGACGGGCTACCGCTGCCAAAGACGCAGCGGTCCGACAGCGGTCTTCACTGATCTTGAAAGTGCTTTGGGTGCCG
Source organism: Acer campestre (assembly GCA_954870605.1). Classification (NCBI taxonomy): domain Eukaryota; kingdom Viridiplantae; phylum Streptophyta; class Magnoliopsida; order Sapindales; family Sapindaceae; genus Acer; species Acer campestre. Next base: position 23,555,582 of record OX940802.1, read on the forward strand.
CTGTTGAAATTCACAGCGGTTTTCATGGTGGATGATGGCAAATTGCATAAAAGTCCCTTGAATCATCTAAAATTGCTCTTTTCCTCTGAAATACTTCAAATACATCACTTGGATTCAACAACCTGAAAATGCTCAAACACAGAAATTAAAACCCTAAAAGGCTCGAGAAATAAGCAAATGATTGGAGGAATGGGGATCAAAAACATATACAATAAATGACCGATCAGTGGGTTTTCACGTAAAAATCATGTGTTATTTACTTTCTGCATTCCCTACACTTGATTTTATTTGTTGACTAGTTGGGGTTGTTTTTGTAATCTTGTTTAACATCGAAAATTGGTAAAAAGAGATTAAAATCTATTCACCCCACCTTTAGATTATATTAGGACTCGTTTATATTTATTTTCATACCTAATGAGTATTGGTACCATGGTCCAACAATGCATAAATACCCTGGTATCACAATTCCCTCTTGGAACCGGTCTACCAAGCAATAGGGATCATGGTAACAAAGGAGTTTTTAATACGTCGAAAGAGAAGGCCATTAAGAAAGACATGACCGATATACCAAGGGATCAGAGCCACGTTACAAAAAGAGCAGCATGTAATAAACACAAGGAAAGTTGACCATTTCCCGAAACTCCATTTAAAATGGGATTGGTCAACTCTGTAAATATCGCCAAGAAGGGAAACAAATCACGTGATTTTGAGATTATTCCCCGTGCCTAAACGAAGCCACCATCAACGTCTTTTTGATTACTAAATTGATTGACTAAATTAATAGAGTGGACAGCAAGAAAATGGACCTATAAATGTTACAAGACCCTCGAAAGAGAGGGGATTGAATTTTTTCCACTTATCGACTAGCACAAGATCGCCATCGCCTATTTTGTCAGAACACTATACCTAAACCCTCATAAACCCTCACTGCTTCATTCAAATTTATAATATTTATCAATAAAATAGAGCTATTCTTCGATCTTGATAGTACATATATTGTGTTAATTGGAATTTCACCCCTATGATATTTTCCTATTAATAGTATGCAATATTGTTAGGATTATGCTCAATAGCAAGAGTGTAATATTGTATTTGACAATCTTTTCATATTAATAAAGTGATTTCTGTTTTAACAAAATCTTATAGCATTTATAATTATAATCGTCAAAGTAAAAAATTATAAGGTCAAAAGACTACGAAAAAAGAAGAATTGTTCGTACATCTGGATATGTATGAGGTAGACACAATCCCATAGTTAGTCTTGAATAAATGTTCACAACTTAAGTTAAAGGTTGGACACCTTTATCTTGTTAAAGTTGTAGAATTCTTTTGCTAGCATTTGAGTGGGATCAAATGTGTTATGATGAGTCTAAAATCATCAAAGGGAGTAAAAGAATCTAGTGCACTGGGTGCATTGAACAAGATCACAATGAAATACTTTATTTAGAACCGTCAATAGATAAAAGTTTTTTCATTATCAGGACAATCGGAGAGTCTATCTTAATCCTGAGATAAATGATGGATTTATGGTTACAAGTGTTATCATTTGAACTATCAATGAGTACGATTATATAGCATAGTCTATCCTCGATAGTTTGGTGGTATTCATTTGCAAATCGATAGAGGACTTCATTTATAGATATGGACATCGTGGCTCTATTTATTAAATGAGAGTAGAATATCATCATATGGATGTTTTGAGGTATTGGATATTAAATCTTAGTGTTAAGTTTTCGATAGTGTCTATTGAAACATGGCTTCTGGACAAGTCAAAATATCCAAGTTCAAAATGGTCATATGAGTAAATATGGCAACTTGGAGAGCTATAGGTGGTCTATGAGCTATTGGCGATTACTGATATTCTTCACGAGGATTCACTATCTCCAATAAGATTGTCTAGGGTTTGAATGAGAATCATTTACTTATTCTATCTTTATTTAAGAGTGCAATTTTAATTCTTTAGTGGAATGAACTAAAATCAATAGATTGAACCTAAGTGAATCATTTGTTAATTGTGATTGGGTTATGTCTATTGAAGCTTAAATTTAGATAGCCCACCAAGATCCTCAGTCCATATGGACTTGCATGGATCACTTGATATACTCTACTAGATTAATTATGGGTCAATCTATAATAGTATTAAGGCATGTGGACTTGTTTATTTTAGTAAGAATGAGCCTAGTTCACATGTGGGCCTTTTAATTAAAGATCCAATGGATTTAATAAAATGGAAAAATAATAATAGGCTCATTTATTGTATGTGGGCGGCAAGGCAATAATGTTAGCTTAATATATTATTTTATTTTATTATTTGATTAAATGGAGATTAATTAATTTATTGATTAATTATTTAACTAAGAATCAAAATATTTTTCTGACTAGGAAATATGTTTCTTATTATTATACTATTGATAGTAGTATAATAAATATAAATGACTTTATTTGGTAAGTACATAGATAAGGGATTTATTTATCTAGTCAAATAAGGAAGTCATAACAGGATAAAACACTAAAGAGTTGGATTAGGGTTTGGATTCAAAGATTGATAGGAGTATGGGTGAAACAAAAATCCTCTTATGGTGAGGATTTCGGCCACCTTGTAATTATCCTATCATAGAATTCGGTCAACCCTAATTAAAAGCAAGAGGGAATTCGGCTACCATATATATATATATATATCAATATATTATTTCGGCCACCCTAATGTTGTTCTAGAGAGAATTATTTCTTTTGCTTGAAAAATAAATCCAACTCTAGAGACTAGTGTGAAAATTTGGCTAAGAGGAAAAAGAGAGAAGAGATCGTTCTTATTTCGATAGTGCACTAGTAGCTTTTACATCAAAAGGTTTTGTGCACAATTTCGAATTAGGTTCACGCGAATTTCAATCAAAGGATTGAGAATTCAAAAGTGACCGGAACATTCTTTGTTATCTCTTGGAAGTTATTGTGACTAGCGAAAAAGAAAAGTTTTTGTTATCTATCATCAGGTACACAATTCAAAGAAAGGGAGACCACGTTCCTAGGTGATACATGTTCATGATTGGATTGGAAGATCTCGCAGATTACTATCGACGCAACTTCAATCGGATCACGTGACAAATGTGCGATACTTTTAATTATATATATTAATTAATTAAGGGTTTAAGGTTCATCTTAAGGAAAAATTTTAAACTATACTAAAACTATTTTTTGCTTCAATCGCATGTACTTTTCCTTACAAATATGTGTGTGTGCGCTTACGCTTTGCAAGAGGAAGAAGAATCTCGATACCTTAGCATTCAAGTAAGCATCTTTCCTCTTGAAGACGAACTTTGCATAAGAAGTTGCTTTCCTTATTTGAAGCTTATATCAAACACGAACCACCTACGCAACTAGTTAATACAAATAAAGTGAGTTTTGTTATGGAATTAAGCTAACACAAATCTAAAACCTAACAATGTCCTCCTCATGACTCATCAATTTGGAAAATTTTGAAATGCAACCTCACTCTGGTGGGTAGGAGTGGGCACTTTCAAACTAACCTGACCCAACCCAATTTTGGGTTATTAAAATATAACCCTATTTTATCTTGGGCCGGGTTAGGTTATACCTATAACCCGATGACCTGACCCGATTTTGCTTTTGATATTAAAAAAAACTTTGGAAACCCTGAACCTAATCTTCAGCCATTACCACTCTCTCATGAGTGCATTTTTGCTCACCCCCTTTCAAGAGGGGTAAGCATTACTTACCCCCCTCCCATACACATGACATGTGTCTATGGAGGGGTAAAATTGTCTAAAAATTTACTCATCTATCACACATGTCATCCATTTAAGAGGGGGGTAATGGTTACCTCCCTTAAAGGGGGGGGGGGGGGGGGGGGGGTGAGCAAAAATGTTCTCCTCTCTCATCTCTCATCTTTAGCCACCACCACTCTTTCAAGTCTCATATCTAACTCTTTGATTTCCCATTGACGTCTCTCTCTTCTTTGACTTTTTGATTTACCACAAATTTCTTCTCTCTTTTCTCCGTTCACAGGAACCGACGCAGCTCGTCTATCATCCATGCCGATATAGTTGTTCTCTCCTCCACACTGACCCCGTTGTTTTATCCTCCATGTTGACCCCATTTAATGTCTGTTTTTTTTATATTATTATTATGTATTTTAATTTTTATTAGTTAGGGGAATATTATTATTTTAATAAATAAAATGGATGTTTTGGTAAATTTCTACTATAGAAATTTTTTTTAATTATATAAAATAAATTTAAAGTGGGGCTGGGTGGGCACGAGCCCACACTAGTACCCTAAGCGGTTCGTGTATATCAGTAGAACCCCTATAAATTAATCTCCTATAAATTAATAACCTCCATATATTAATAAAAAATCTTGGTCCTGACTCGAGTCAGAGTAAAAAATTAATAAACCTCTCTATCATAATAATTAATAATTTCTTTTTGAAATCTAGTGTAAAATTTCGGTTCCGACTATCGCATAAATTAATAATTTCATTAATATTATAAAATATATTACATAATATTCAAGAACTAGAAAAGTGTTTCAAGATGCTAGTTTGCACAAAGTCTGTGCTCATATGATCACCTTCCTATTGTAACCAAAAGGTTTCAACTAAATTTAGCATTTCAATAGGAAATTTCCTTAACAAAAGTTTCCTAAACAAGGAATCCTGAAAGGAAGGAAGGAAAAAAAAAAAAAAAAAAAAAAACTTTCCATAAAGAATAAAACTGACTAAACAATAAATCCCAAAAAAGAACTTTTCCTAAACTAAAAAACCGACTTCCACATGTTTTAAAGACAAAATAACACTTTATAAGGTAAAATCCTTCAAATTGATAACCCCTCTAAATTAATACTCAATGGTAGGTCCCAAAAATATTAATTTAGAGGGGTTCTACTTATATATATATTTGGTATTTATGATTTCTATTTAGGTTCGTCTATATATATTTTTTGGTATTTACGATTTTATGTATGAACAAGTCTTTGACATCGTAAATATATCATTAATGCTAGACATTTCAAAAAATTAATTCAAAACTCAACTCAAATGATATCGTAAATATATTTGGTATTTATTAATTCTATTTAGGTGGTTGCCTTGGTGGTTCAATGCTTGAGTTTAAATACCCAAGTCCTTGATTCTACTCCTGGCAATTACATTGTGAAAGGATGGATATGGGGCTAACGTCAGCTGTTCAAATCCTATCCAAGCGGGGGTGAGTTCTGATTTAACCGCTTGCATTCTTGTGGGGCCAGGGGTGTGGTCCGGGGTTTCCTATTTGTCCTACTCCATGATTCAATATATAGGTCATGGCGAGTCACGCAGTTGGGGAGGACAGACTGATGGGTGCCTGGACGAAGTCTAGGATCCTCGATAAAAAAAAATAATAATAAATAAATAAAATAAAATAAAATTGATCTGATAATGATACCTCACTTGCCATATCATCAGGGTTGAATTTTGGGTTAAATTTTTAGGTTATATATTATTACTCTATATATATACACATTTTGGTATTTACGATTTTATGTATGAACAAGTCCTTGACATCTTGTCTATTTGCGATTATATATATCCAAAATTTCGTTATTTTCACCTAATGATAAGAACGAGCTCATAAAAATCAATTCAACAATAAAATTCCAAATTATTAAAAAATAAATAAAAATTGCACGTGCATAATATATTATGTATATTTATAGTTTTGAACACAAGTTGTGGAAAGGGAGAGGCCCCAATTTGCGTTGTAACGTGTGAACCCTAATTAGTATATTCTCTTTTCTCTGTGACTCCGTCAGTTAAGGCGGTGTCAATGAAATCATAATCCAATCAACCAATTTACAATCCAACGGCTAACATTGCACCGAACGTTGCTTGTTCCATCCAAACCCTTCTTTTAACTCTTAATACACGGGTGTCAAAGACGCGCTACAACGTGCAACCCAACTAAGTCGTGTCCAACTCACGCGCATGTTTATTTTAATTAGCCAACAGTGAAGAGCCACGTAAGAATGGCAAAGCCACAAAAGTGGGGCTCTTTTTGTTGAAATAATCTTTTTGTATACGTGGCTTAATTCCATTGGTTTTCACCGTACCTTTTGTTACCGAGCGGTACTTTGATTTTTTGCTTATATTTATAGACCTTAAATATTCTCTGTCCGTTCCGATCAAATCTTTGCCGTGATTTCTATTTCGATGACCTCAATATTATATATATTTCCACGAATGCCAATATAGATTGGAGGTAATTACAATACTACCACATTGTTTCTATTACTAATAAAAAAAATCCTGATCTCGTATAATAATATTATTTTAGACTTTAGAGGTATGGTTCTTGCTTCTTACTTAGCAATGCTTATAACCATACAATTTTTTAACAATCTAGTATATATTTTAATTTTGGCCTACCGGTCAATGACATAACTCAATTTGACGGTTTAGATGTGCGTTTATTTTTATTTATTTATTTTAATGTACCGATACTATCTACGGTGACGACGACTCGAATGCTGAATGATAACTTTTACCATCGATAGAGGGAAAATGAATATAATCCCCGATTTGTCATTACTAAAACACAGTTGAAAATAAAGTTACATGGAACCTATATACAAGTCAAGAATTAAATTCTGACGGAAAAGAACTAATTAATTTGTCTTTCCAATTAAACTTTATTTCTTTTGATTTGTATTACTGATTAGTAAACACACACTAGGTTTTTTGTTTTTCTTGACATGTCCAATTTCATCATCTTCTTCCCAAGAAGCATCTTAGGTTTATCCAAATTTCCAATTTAATCACTAGTCCTCTCCATTCGTCCTCCATCCTCACCATTGCATTTGGTTTGAACAATTTAAATCTAATATGGACTTGGTTAATTTGAATATGTATTTGGTTTATAACAATATCAACAGATGATTGCGGTGATAGTTGATGAAAATTATAGTAAATTTGATTCATAATTTGGTTGGTGGTAGAGGAGGATTGCTGGCAGAGAAATCGAGAATAATGATTAATGAGTTTACAACAAATAGTTCTAGGAGTGAGAGGACAAAAAATGATTTAGGGGTAATCTTACAATAAAGTGAAGTGTTACTAGAAATTTCACAAACTTAAATTATAAAGTTAAACTTATATTATATATATTTTTGACAATATGTCTATTAAGTCGACACCATGTATATATATATATATATTTTTTGAAAGCTTTCGCTATTATCAGGATTCGAGCCGCTGATCTATAAGTCATTTATCCAAACCATAAACTCGTCCATCTACCAGTTGAACTACACCCCTGTTGACAATCTATTAGTGATACTTGATTCTAGATTTACTTTTACTGATATTTCTTAATACTTTGATAAAATAAATATAATGGATTTTAAAGAATTATTTAGATAAGATACTATTATTATGTTAACTTTATTTAATGGACAAATACGGAATCAATAAATAAAATTACCTCAACGCTTAGCACAAATGGTGGTGCATTTTCCTTCCATATTGATAGTGGAGGGTTGAATTTGCAACATACACATTTTATTAATATGTGTCAAGAGTTTTCTTTTTAATATTATAGGATAGATATCTCCCATTGACCATTGTATTAGGATCGAACCGTACATATCAGGAGCCATACATTTAGTTGAGTTGGGTAGCGCAAGTAACACGAGTTTTTTGAATCTTGACAGAATCAAAAGTAAATCCCGCAAGCGCCCTTCCATTTCAATTTTGTTTAAGATTCAGACAACCTTTGTAAGACTTTAATTTGACTCTGTCCTACTAGTCGTGTCTTCGATAAAAAAAAGTTGGTAATTACAGCCAAAAGTTGAGGGTATTTTTGGAAATCAACTCCACTTTAAACAAACGTCTAAGATTATTTTTGTTAATTAAACACACCTTAATTAGATCAATAACACTATCTATAATAAACTTAAGTCTTACGACAAGAGGCCCGAAGAAGGAGGGACTATACTCTGTAGGGAGGGAACTGGGAAGTAAAAGAAAAAAGAAAAGAAAAGGAAAAGAAAACACGACAACAACGAACACAACTCAAACGTCTGCTTTGGAAAGCCGAGACCGGCTTATTCTCTTCTTCAAATAATTTGATCTTGTTGAAGAGTTTAAGCTTTCTCATTTTTATTATTATTTTTTTTATTGTTTTAATTTTTATAAACAAATCTAGGCTATACTCGAAGAAGGAAGACTGCTTCAAAGATTTTTGGCTGTTGGATTGAATGATCTGTCTTGAAGGCCTCGGAAGCAGATCTAGAAGCAAGCCGAGTCTCTGATCCGATCAATCTCTCTTAAAAATGGTATTTGTGGATAATGTTTTTGATTTTTCTTTGTTTGCTTATCTTAATTTTATGGATATTCTTGAAAGGTTGATACTTTGATGGAATGTTGTTGCTTTTTTTTACTCTGTCGGTGGACTGATCTGAGCTTGAGTTTAAGCAAAGTGGATACTTGCACGCTATTTGTTCATTTTTCAGATTGCTGTGTCTTGATCTAGATTACATTTTGGGAATCAAGTTTTAGTTCATAGCCCAATTTGGCATTCACCAGAGCTTTATGTTTTAGCTCAAACTCCAATTCCTTGTATTGCTATTTGGATTTCGTAATTTGCACTCCATTACTAAATTAGCAGTCTTGACTTTCATTATTTCAAATTGTGTTAATCTGTGTAATAGAACGTAGCTTACATCTTTCCTAAATTGAAATTTAAGTTGAAGAATCCTCTATTAATTGATAAATGGAATGTTTGAGTTTAAACTTGTCGAGGAATGAGAATGTGCATTGTTTTTGTTCTTTGTGCTTTATAGAACTGCAGTATCTTATCTATTTTGGTGTGATGAAATAATGTTATGGTCACAATTGATGTGATGAACTTCAGTATCTTGAGTTGGAGATTGAAATACATTCAAATTTCAAATTTTCAATCATGGTACTTCGCATTTGTTTCATTTGTGACTTTTTATTTATTTATTTATATTTTTTTATGGGATTTGTACTGAAGATTCAAGAATAAAAGAGAACCGAACTGTACTGGAAACTCAATCTATCAGATTATTGGTGTCAATGCTGCTAGAATTTGAAATGGATATTAAGGGAGATATTTCCTTAAATTGTCATCTTTTTGTTTGGATTCATGAATTCTGTTGTTTTCCTACTATAATTCTCTTACTTGACTTTAGAACAAGACTCCTCTTATATATCGCCCATTATTGCCAGATATTGATTATTTAACATGTTCATAAGCTTGACCATAGGTCCGTAACTCAAATAATTAATGCCTAAATTAGCAATGTGGTGACCAGTCAATTAGATGGTTAACCATTGACACTCTTTTCTTTGCAGTCTGCTGGTTTTAGTCCTGTGGTTGGATCTCTTGTATGGGTGGAAGATCCTGAAGTAACGTGGATAGATGGTGAAGTTGTGGAAGTTAAAGGCAATGAGATCAAGGTCCTCTGCACCTCAGAGAAGACTGTAAGTGCCTCTAAAGATAATGACTGATGGGTTTATGTATATCAACCTCAGCTACATATATTGTCAATTGCTGAACAAATCACTGCTCATTACTTCTTGTCCTTATGTTGAGTCATTCAGTTTTGTTTGATGAGTGAATAGTCTATTGCCGAAGTTTTCTCCTGCTAGGCATTGAAGTTTGAATGATACTTATAATCAAAAATTGTTTGCAACACAGAACTTAGAGGAAGGGAAATTTTTAAGCCTCTCTTTCATTAATCTATGAAAATTGCAGGTTGTTGTTAAGGCTTCAAATGTCTATCCAAAAGATGCTGAAGCCCCACAATGCGGAGTGGATGATATGACAAAGCTGGCTTATTTGCATGAACCAGGAGTCCTTCAGAATTTAAAATCAAGATATGATATGAATGAGATATACGTAAGTGTTATAAGCAACATTACTCATCTTCTTTCAGGGTCTCGGTTTAGGGTGGGATGGAGGGTAGTTATACCAATCTTAAATTTGATGTATGTTGGGAAGTTGTTTGTTGTATTTCTTTGCCTTACAATATTTTTGGAGATGGCAATTAACACACTAAATTGTGTCACCAGACATACACAGGGAATATTTTGATTGCTGTAAACCCTTTTAGAAGACTGCCTCATCTCTATGATAGCCATATGATGGCACAATATAAAGGGGCAGCCTTTGGTGAACTAAGTCCACATCCATTTGCTGTTGCTGATGCTGCATACAGGTATTTTATCTCATACTAGTTGAAAAAAAAAAAAAAATCATTTGGTGACTTTATTTTTCTGACAATGAAAATTACCATGTATGTTGCTGCAGGCTAATGATCAACGACGGAATAAATCAGTCAATTTTGGTTAGCGGTGAAAGTGGGGCTGGTAAAACAGAGAGCACAAAATTGCTCATGCGTTATCTTGCTTACATGGGAGGGAGAGCTGTTGCTGAGGGAAGGACCGTTGAGCAGCAAGTTCTGGAGGTAAAGGAGTCTCACCCTTATACTCTTTGAGACCATTTGAGATATTTAACATTGAAATTTTTGGACCTGTGCTGCTGTGCAGAAATTTTCTTTTAATGCTGTCATTTTGGTTGTTTCCTTGTATTTGCAGTCCAATCCTGTTCTAGAGGCATTTGGTAATGCAAAGACTGTTAGAAACAACAACTCAAGGTTAGAAGATTAATTGTATAATAGTTGGTTGCTTGAAAAATATTGTCAATTTAGTGTTGAATTGGTTATTTAATTGTGTTTCTGCTGGTGATCTATCTTTATTTGCATCTTGTGAATGTTGTAGTCGTTTTGGTAAGTTCGTGGAGATTCAATTTGACAAGAATGGAAGAATTTCAGGAGCTGCGATCAGAACTTATTTGCTAGAAAGATCACGTGTTTGTCAGGTTTCGGATCCTGAGAGAAATTATCACTGTTTCTACATGCTTTGTGCTGCACCACCAGAGGTAATTCTCCGGCAAAATGCATCTCAAGATGAATCTTTCTTGAATTACACTATAGAGTTTTTTTTCTTTTACTAGTTTTTGTGTTAATACTTATTTCAAATGAAAGTTTTCTGGAGCATCTTATGACACTGTGGACTAGCTAAAAAAGGATTGGTGTGGTCAAACACAGTAATTTGGAGCTTTACTGTTCTTGCTTTATTTTCTATTCATTAGCTTCAAATTATAATACTCTTGTACATGGAATCTATCTACATTGGGCGTGAGTGTTGGGGGAACTCTATATTAATGTTGGGCCATCTTTTTTCTTTTTTTTTTTTTTTTGATAGGAAACAAGAGTAAATTTTTTTATAAACACAAACAATGTGAACAAGCAGTCCACAACTTTCTCAATAACTATTTTTCCAAATAATGTTGAGCATGGCTTCTATCAATAAATATATTATGCTTTCTCATTTTTCTCATATCTAGAAATGGAAAACAGATGCATCCCAACACAAATTCTCCCTTCTTAACTTTAAATTAAAAGGGTCAGAATTTTTTTTTTTTTTTTTTACTTCCAGGTGTTTCTCAAATTATTTTCAATTCACTTCTCAGGATATTAAGAGGTTCAAGTTGGGAAACCCAAGAACATTTCATTATTTGAATCAATCAAATTGCTATGAGTTAGATGAGTTTGATGATTCTAAGGAATACGTAGCAACAAGAAGGGCAATGGATATTGTTGGAATAAGTTCTGATGAGCAGGTTCCTTCTTTTTACTTGTTAAGCTGTTCTTCAACCGTTGGGTGTGATTGTTCTGTTACACATATTTCTAACTTTTTTTGTTTATACAATCACCCTTTAACAGGATGGAATATTTCGAGTTGTGGCTGCTATTCTTCATCTTGGAAACATTGAATTCACAAAAGGGAAAGAAGCAGATTCGTCAGTTCCCAAAGATGACAAATCTTGGTTCCATCTAAGAACTGCTGCTGAGCTTTTAATGTAAATGACCAATTACATTCTTATCCTTTGACACATTGAAATAAGCATCATTATTAAACATGTGGATTTTATATGCTTCCATTAAAAGAAGTGTAAAGATTTCCTTTTTTTTTTCAGGTGCGATGTGAAGGCATTAGAAGATTCTCTCTGCAAACGTGTGATTGTTACTCGCGATGAAACTATTACAAAATGGCTGGATCCGGAATCTGCAGCTATTAGTAGAGATGCTTTGGCTAAGATTGTGTACTCTAGGTTGTTTGACTGGTATGCTTCATTTCCTTGCTTGGAAGAAATATTTCTGTTGGACTGTGCTTGCTGTATATCATTTACATTATTTAATTTTATAAAATAGTTTTGAGATGGTGGACTCGGTTATACAATTTTGTTCTTATTTTATCAGGCTTGTAGACAAGATTAACAATTCAATTGGTCAAGATCCTGACTCAAAATCCTTAATTGGGGTGCTGGATATTTATGGATTTGAGAGTTTCAAGACAAACAGGTGCTTAATTGGTATGCCTTTTGTTTTCATTGTTGTCTGAAACTGGTTTGAAAAGCCACCAAATGTAAGTTGTATTCATGTGCCTTAAGGTGTTAACAAGCTCCTTTTAATGTTTTCCATGTGTCCCTTGTATGTGCCTTATGATTCTAAAATAGGCTTTTAGTGTTAAAAAAATAAAGCAGTTAGGCTTATGATTCTGAATCATCTGACGGGTCTCAGTCTAAGGTGCATTTCTTACATTTTGATTAATGAGGCAGACATCTTGCATCACAATTTCATCTTAACTTCTGATATTTCAATAATTAATTGTGTTTCTTTTGTTATCTGTTGTGAATTACCATTTTCTTATTGGTATCACCCATAACTGCCCCACCCATTGACAAGAAAATCAGTATGTTTTCTTTCCTTTTTACATAATTATAATGTTGAATACAGAAGTAAATGATTGAAAAACTTGATGTTGTATTCATGAGTCTAAATGTTCCTTATCTAATGGGAGGAAAACATCCTGGCAGAGGTTGAAAAGTGTAGAGCACCTATTGAGATACTAAAGTGTTATATTCAAGCTTCTAAACCATTACTGCCATCCAGTTTTAGTGCTACTGCCTTCATGATCATACCAGTTCAGGAAACACCTTTGAGCAAATTATGTCCCTATTACCATGTCAAAGAGTGTGAGTTGCTGGATTGGCCATCACGAAGATAGGTAGTTCAGTAGTTATTCTTTCAACTCTTTGGGTTTGGCCTAGAATAGAATGGAAAGCTCACAATATTATGGTCTCTGGTGCTGTGACTTCTTTCTGGGAATCGGAAACAGATGAAGTTACATAATTTGATTAAATATTAGAGCTAGCTTAGTTGATGAAAACTCTTACAAGTTATGTAAGAGGTCTTGGATCGAATCTTACTCACACAAGGGTTTAATGGCTTGATTTGTTTCATGTAATTAATTATAAAAAAATAAAAAATAAATAAAAAAAACAGATAAGTTTTTGTGAATACTTGCTCGTTGGTTTATTTTATCTGATGTTTAGTATCTTTTGGTTTTTTACAGTTTTGAGCAATTTTGCATAAATTTGACAAATGAAAAACTTCAGCAACATTTTAATCAGGTTTGTCGGTGAAAGGCATCTTAAATTTTTCCTGCATCCTTGACATTTCTTCAGTTTATCTTTATTGCATAATTTTTATTCATAAACATATTGCTGAGCAGCACGTTTTCAAAATGGAGCAAGAAGAGTATACTAAAGAAGAAATCAATTGGAGCTACATTGAATTTGTTGATAATCAAGATATTCTGGATCTCATTGAAAAGGTTTGTGGTGTCTACCTCTGCATAAAGTTTGGCTAGTATTTCCTACAATTTTCACATGAAGTGTAATAAACCTTGTGCAGAATATTAGTTTGTTGAAGTGAATCTTTGCTGATTGGTACATGTTTAATTTTTTATATTTGAGTAAACCATAAAATAGTATGTAATGTTGCACAACAAATAGTGCTTGCCCTTGTTGGCTTGATCAATGCTTTTCATTCTAATTGCACTTGTCTTGTATATAGTGTCCCATTGTTCACATGGCTGGATGGAAAGGGTTGTGGTAGGTAAATGGTTAGTATAAAGTATCATCCACTTGATAATCATCAATCCTGAAAATATGGCTCCAGATGGGGTTAAATGGCGTGAAAGCTTTATCTAACCCTTCAACAAAGTATCGTGGAGGCAGCATTTGAGAAGTTCACGTTTTAGGAAAGAGCTTCTATAGTACTTCCTTCCCTAGTATCATTTTTATTTCTGTTTTATTGTTAGTCCTGCATCATGTTCATTGAGTGGAAGAATGGATATGGTGAAATGCTTTTTCTCGAAATCAAATTAGATGCATAAGTTTTCATGTTCCAGTAATTTTTTATTGCATATTTTCTAGATTAACACAAAACATGGCCTCAACTCTAAATTATGGTATTAGGATAAGGTAGTCAGTAGTGACAGTAATTGTTCCGTTTTTTTTTTTTTTCTTTTGTACCCATGTTCCCTCCCATACTTGTTCTTGCTTCTTGATAACAGTGGAACTGTGCTAACATCATCAATGAAGTGAAAGTAAAAATGATTTCTTACCAATAATTTTGTGCATTAATTATTTTTCAGAAACCTGGTGGCATAATCGCTCTTCTGGATGAAGCTTGGTAAGTACAATACTAGGCTCTACTGCTAATTATATGGGATATCAAGTCTTCCAATTTTTCTTATAATATATAGCTGCGATTTGCGTTTTGTAGTATGTTCCCAAGATCAACGCATGAAACATTTGCTCAAAAGCTGTACCAGACATTTAAAAACCATAAACGATTTAGCAAGCCAAAATTAGCTCGTAGTGACTTCACAATTTGCCACTATGCTGGTGATGTAAGTATTCTGTTTTATTTTATTTTTCTCTTTTTATCATTATTGTGTTCTTTGGGGCACTTGCATATTTAAGAATTCTGACCTAAGTAGCAAGATAAAATGCTTATGTCTAAGTGCACGTAAGTAAAATCGAACTCCTTTTGTAGGTCACTTATCAAACAGAATTGTTCCTGGACAAAAACAAAGACTATGTTGTTGCTGAACATCAATCATTATTGAGTGCTTCCAAATGTTCCTTCGTGTCATCTTTGTTTGCACCTTTGGCTGAGGAATCCTCCAAGACATCAAAGTTCTCTTCAATAGGTGCTCGATTCAAGGTAGATGTTTTGTCTCTACTTTTAAGGAACTTTTTTTCTTATTGCTTATTCATGTTGTTTTATGTACTCATTTTTTTGTACTTGTTGCAGCAACAATTACAAGCATTGCTTGAAACTCTCAGTTCCACTGAACCACATTACATTCGCTGTGTAAAGCCCAATAATCTTCTTAAGCCAGCTATCTTTGAGAATACAAATGTTCTACAACAACTACGTTGTGGGGTGAGAATGTTAATATCCTATATGTTGGGCTTTGAATATAGAAAGGTTTTTAAATAACATCTTCACAAATTTACTGTAGTTTATATGCATTGACTTTATCATCTCAGGGAGTCATGGAGGCAATCAGGATAAGCTGTGCCGGATATCCTACTAGAAAACTATTTGATGAATTTGTAGATCGATTCAGTATCCTTGCACCTGAAGTTTTGGTTGGGAGGTACTATATTTTCGTGCCTTGGCTACTGTATGCTTTTGCCAAACTATCTTCTGACTGTTATTCTTATCTTATGTTAGTCCCGATGAAGTCACTGCTTGCAAGAGGCTTTTAGAGAAGGTGGGACTTGAAGGCTATCAGGTAATTATTTGAAAAAGAAGATTTGCTTTCCTCTTTCTAGTGCTTTATATCCTTCCAGAATGCATATTCAGGGGTAACTGGAGTTGATAAGCTCATTATCATACATTGGTTATCCCGTCAACTCTATTACATGCTTATGTTACCAACACTTTTGGCATTTTGAAAAGCTACTAACTTTTCTGTTGGGGTTGATTATGTTACACATTAACCTTGTTATTGCCCTTCTTCCCTTCGGCTATGCCCTCTCTTCTTGCGTTACTTTTGGCATTTTGAAAAGCTACTAACTTTTCTGTTGGGGTTGATTATGTTACACATTAACCTTGTTATTGCCCTTCTTCCCTTCGGCTATGCCCTCTCTTCTTGCGTTGACTAAACAATTTGCGACAATTTTGTAGATTATTTAGATTGGGTGGCATAAAATAATCCCTAAAGTTATCTTTTGGGCCAGTTTCTTGTTTTCTATCATTGTTAAAATTGACTTAATTTCTCCCTGTACAAAGTGGTCCTGCTGCTACCTTGTTTTGCATGGGTGGCAGTTCGGTTCACTGGTCTGTTGGGTTTGGCTATACATTGTTGCTGTATCCTTAGCTAAGGTGATGTGTACTTATATAATTATTTGAGAGATTTTTGTTTTTTATCTATATTAGAGTTATACCTCATGTTTTATTAGAGTCAAACTGTCAATAAGTTAGAGCTATACCTCATATCTTCAGTCCTTTTCTTTTGCAACTGCTAAATTGATAGATGCACCTCATATTTTTTTAGTGAGTTTGAGAGTACTTACTGATTTAGTTTCTGTTTACAGATAGGTAAAACAAAGGTTTTTCTTAGGGCTGGACAAATGGCAGAACTGGATGCACGTAGGAGTGAGGTCTTGGGAAGATCGGCTAGCATTATCCAGAGGAAAGTTCGTTCTTATTTGGCTCGTAGAAGCTTTTTCTGGCTCCGTAGATCTGCAATTCAGATTCAAGCCGCTTGCAGAGGTACTTAATTGTGTTTTGTTCATATCTGTGCTTCTAGGCTGTTAAGCCAGAAACCATTTTTCCAAGGCAATAAGAAATGATAATTTATCATTTTTCTGTTTCTGTCTGTGCTGATTGCAGGACAACTAGCTCGGCAAGTTTATGAGAACATGCGAAGAGAAGCTTGCTCTCTGAGGATCCAGAGTAATTTGCGCATGTATCTTGCTAGGAAAGCTTATAAAGATTTGTGCTCCTCTGCTGTTTTCATTCAAACAGGTATTCGTGGGATGGCTGCTCGAAATGAGCTACGTTTCAGTAGGCAGACTCGAGCAGCGATTATAATTCAGGTAAGTCCATTCTTTGTTAAAAAAAGTATAGTGGATTTCTAAGTTTTTAAGCTTTTCATTTTCCTTTACCTAGTAATCTTCCAGCCCGATAATAAGATTTTTGAGATTCCAAAACTAAGTTTGCAACCTAAAGATTTAGTTAAATTTTGTCTTGGATGATTTTCATTGTTTGTTGATTTTGCTGTGTGGCGGAACCTCTTTTAATTTTTATTTTCTTTTCTGGGAACTTGGAATAACTTCAATTTTATATCCCAGAGTCAATGCCGCAAATACTTAGCCCGGTTACATTATCTGAAGTTGAAGAAAGCAGCAATTGCAACACAGTGTGCATGGAGAGGAAAAGTTGCTCGCCAGGAACTGCGAAAGCTTAAGATGGTGATCTCTTTGTTTTCTTTTAATTCTTATAACAAAAATTATCCTATGAAATTGTATAGGAAGGTTTTACTATGGTCACTCTTTCATTAATTTCTTTCCCTTCCATTGGATTTTCAAGGATGATATACACAAAGAAAGATAGATTTTTCACTTTCTTTTTGGAGTAAAAGTTTTGTTTTGAGAAAGACTCATAATGCTTAAATAATAAATATTATATTTGCAGATTAAGTTAAAAATAAAACTTGTCGTCCATGTTTCTGTCTAAATAAATGACTTAATTCTAAAATCCAAGATATCTGTACACTTGATATTGGGCGTGACAAATACTTTCTCAAGCAGCAAGATGTAACTCATGCATGAGAAGAAGTAGTATAGCTATAATAATAATAATAATAATAATAATAATAATAATAATAAACAAATGCAGTTGTTGACATCATTGCTAGTCTTGCTCTTAAAATTATTGTCTTCCTAAAGTGGCGAATTTTGTTCATATCTCATATTTCTCACATAACCTGTTTTCTGCTATTCTCATAATTTCCAGGCTGCAAAAGAAACAGGAGCCCTTCAGGCTGCCAAAAATAAACTGGAAAAGCAAGTTGAAGAACTGACATGGAGATTACAGCTGGAGAAACGCATGCGGGTAAATATAACAATAAATTAACTGAAATATGTGTGAGGTCGATGTGAAGTTTGTCTGAAATGACTTACTCCTGCTTACTGTCTTAGGGCCAGTTTGGGATTGCTTTTGGACAACATATATATATCTTTTTTCTTCATAATTTTGACGTTAAAAGGTGTTTTGGTAAAGTACTCAAAAGTGATTATTTTAGTTTCTCAAAACTGACGTCTTTTACAAAGTAATTATAAAATAATTTATAGCGAATTTTTAAATTGCTTATATTACCCATTGATTTAACATGTTAACACTTTTATCTTCATTTCTCTTAAAAAATCAAAACTTAAATAAACTAAAACAATTTTTTTTTACCAAAAATTAAATATATATATATATATATATTAAAAAAAAAGTTAGGACTTGCAGCACATGAATATATATATATAACAATAATTATTTTTAAGTGATAAACATAATTATAGTTATTTTTAATAAAAAATTATAATTAAATATTATTTCAGTGTGAATTCTTGAATGATAAAAAAGTAAACATATCTATTTTAGTCATTATATACGGTTACAATACTTTTTGAATAAAATTACCAAACATATGCACTGTTGTTGAGTGTCATAGCATTTTTTAAATGCAATTAACCAAACGTTTGCCTAATTAATTTGATACTGATTATTCTTTCAGCTGAGTGATTATTTCAAAAGCCACAATAAAACCAGACTGGCCCTAATTAGCCATAAAATTCAGATTATGTAGTCTCCATAATTACTGTTTTGGGCTTTATCAGGTTTGGTTAAGCTTTCTGTTTCAACTATATCTGGGTGGAGAATGTAGAAATATAATATATCATGACAAGGACAGTAAATCTATGGAGTGATAAGTTTTATACATATTAATATTGATGTAACTTCAGTTTTGTCTGTCTTTTGTTCCCTTTCACTGTCGTGATAAAAGAAGCTTCTGTTGCTGTAGGAAATATTTTTTTGAATGTGATGAGATCTTATAATATTCTGAACTAGAATAGACACTATTGAACAAATACCTCTGGGCAAAAAAGTTGAAACAAATGCAAGCTTCTTGGAATAAGAAATGTCTTTTTTGGTCCCAATCTGATTAGAGTAATATCCTGATTACTTTGTGGTTAGCAAGGTTTCTTCTGTTTTTCTTTGGTATACTAAAACACATGAAAAACAGCTTCTGGTTTGGAACAAACGGATCATTTCCTTGTTCTCACTTTAAGAAATTTAAAACACTCTTGACCCTTTTTAAAATTGCCAAGGGAAAAGGAACTGCTATTTTTGCCTTTCCCTTATGTTGGAAGTTATGGCATGTGAGAATGAAGAGAAATTAAGAAGTATAGCTAGTGTAACCTAGTAAATCAAGAAAGGCAAAAGGATGAAGACAAATTTGTGGACCCTGCATCTTGTAATATGTTCATTTTATTTTCATTTTTTTTGTGCTTGATTTCTTATTTCCTTGCCATAGTCTTGTAGAAAAACTTTGATTTTTCTTTATTTAGACTCTTGAACCTAAAGTTTGTATCATATAAAGCTTTCTTTTATATATGACAAGCTCTTACTGAGTATAAACTGCTTTGGAAGAACATGTACATATGTAATGTGCCTCTTTATGCTTGTTACCGAAGGGTTGTGCTAGGAAAGTCAATTGACAGAACACTTGATGTATCATATATATTGCATGTGCTTTATGTAAGAATCATGTTTTGTTTCCATTAGTCTCTTCTCGCCTAATTTATGCATCCATGATTAACATTTGCAGGTTGACATGGAAGAAGCTAAAAATCAAGAAAATGCAAAACTGCAGTCTGCTTTGCAAGAAATGCAAATTCAATTCAAGGAAACAAAAACAAATCTCATGAAGGAAATTGAGGTTGCCAAAAAGGAATCTGAAAATGTTCCTGTTATACAGGAAATTCCTGTTGTTGACCATACAATGCTGGAGAAACTTACAAGTGAAAATGAAAACCTCAAGGTAAGGAGGTTGAGTCTAAGAACTACTTTCTCATCAGAAATGTTTCTGAAGTCAGAAGGAACCGTTTCTGATTGCTTATACTTGTTTTTCTGCTGATCATTGCAGGCATTAGTGAATTCATTGGAAAAGAAAATTGATGAAACGGAGAAAAAATTTGAAGAGACAAGCAAAATTAGTGAAGAAAGGTTGAAACAAGCTTTGGAAGCAGAGTCAAAAATGGTTCAGTTGAAGACTGCTATGCACAGGTTATTTTCTTTGTTACATTACCTAGTTGAGAGAAGATACTAAGATTCATTTGTATTTGTTAATTGTGGACATTTGATTATCTATACATGTTAATTACTCCTATGGCTGCTTGTTTTAAATGATCTTTGTCACTAACACTTGCAGACTTGAAGAAAAATTTTCTGACATGGAATCTGAAAACCAAATCCTACGGCACCAAACCCTATTAAAAACACCTCTCAAGAAGATATCAGAATATCTGTCAACTCCGGAAACACTGGTAAATAATTGCTAAAATTTGATATTGGTTGATCTGTTTTTTTTTTTTTTCTGCCTCATTGTCCTTATCTTTTCTTTTCTTTTAATTTCTTCTACTTTTCGACTTGCAGGGTTTGGAAAATGGTCACCATGTGAATGTGAATGAAGAGAATAGATCCAATGTAAATTTTCTTTATTGTGGATCACTTATCAGTAAATTTCTAGGTCATGCAATCATAATCTACTACTTTTTTTTATTAATGTCATTGAGTTAAGCTATTTATGCAGGAACCAGAGAGTGTTACACCTGTAAAAAAGTTTGGTGCAGAATCTGATAGCAAGCTCAGGAGATCCCATATTGAACATCAACATGTATGTTATTACCAATATTGGTTTCTGCCTCATCTGTCAGGTTTTCCCTCATATGCTGAATATAGGTTGAGTAGTTCTAACTAATATGGATTTATTTTTGAAACAGGAGAATGTTGATGCCCTCATCAATATTGTTACGAAAAACATTGGATTCAGTCATGGGAAACCTGTTGCAGCATTTACCATATACAGATGCCTTCTCCAATGGAAGTCTTTTGAAGCTGAAAGGACTAATGTGTTTGATCGTCTTGTTCAGATGATAGGCTCTGAAATTGAGGTACCTGGACAACATTATTCGTGGTTGTGATTTGTGCATCATAAAATCAGAAAAGAGATTGGAAAATCAGTTCCCCATCTTTGCCTGGATCGTGGAACATTATCCTTTATATTTATCGCTAATAGCTTTTATTTCAACTGTTATGGAAGAGTTTTAGGGTTTCTGCAATCTAAATTTATTCTCGTTTTACTTTAATATGTTTGTAGGATACGTTCATTTGACTTTTTAGAAATTTAGATAACTTTTTAGAGATAAATCATAAATCCTCTTCTTATTTTAAATATGATAAAACTCTCACTTACTTTTGTAATGTCCTTTTAGTATGGAATTTGTAGTTAAAATCTAAAGAGTGATGACACTTATATTTATTGCAGAATGAAGAAAATAATGATCATATGGCCTATTGGTTATCCAATACATCAACATTATTGTTCTTGCTCCAACGGAGTTTGAAGACTGCTGGTGCTAGTGGCGCAACTCCACATAAGAAACCACCCACTGCAACCTCCCTATTTGGTAGAATGACCATGGTATTGGAAGTTTTCAATCCAGTTTATTTCTCTGTTATTATTTTTATTTTGTTGATAACTTTTAATAAATTACTTTAAGCAAAGATATGGTAGTTTAGTTTCTTTTTCTGTGCTAATTGCAGGGATTTCGCTCGTCCCCATCTTCTTCAAATCTTCCTGCTGCTGCGGCACTTGCGGTCGTACGTCAGGTAGAAGCTAAATATCCTGCTCTGCTTTTCAAGCAGCAACTAGCAGCATATGTGGAGAAAATATATGGAATCATCCGAGACAACTTGAAAAAGGAGTTGTCGTCTTTGCTTTCCTTATGTATCCAGGTATGTCACTCTTCGGTTGGCAATATCATTCAACTCTTTCAATCCTCAATCACATCTCTGCTTTAGCACCACCACCTCATTTTAGCTTTAACTTTTGGTAGCTTGAAAACTGTGGTTCTGAACCTATTATAAATTACAATTCTGACTTTTAGGCACCAAGGACATCTAAGGGAGGTGTACTACGATCTGGGCGGTCCTTCGGCAAAGATTCACCTTCTAGTCACTGGCAGAGCATTATTGATAGCCTCAATACTCTCCTCAGTACATTGAAGCAAAATTTTGTATGGAACTTTATTATTGTACATAGTTAGGAGAAATGCTGAAGTTTTAATCTTTTGTATAAATTACTGACATTTTACAATTGCTGGTATTCAGGTGCCTCCAGTTCTGGTCCAGAAGATCTATACTCAAACTTTCTCATTCATAAATGTGCAACTATTTAATAGGTAATCAATCTTTTAATTCTGGTGTTACTGTTTTTAATGAACTGTTTTGGTTATAATATAATCTTTTGTTATGATTTTCGCAGCCTTCTTCTACGTCGTGAGTGTTGTACATTTAGCAATGGTGAATATGTGAAATCTGGGTTAGCTGAGCTGGAGCAATGGTGCTGCCAAGCAAAAGAAGAGGTAAATTTCTTCTCATGATTTAACCATTTTGTCTTTTTGCAATTTGCCGATGCTACAGAATGTCTTTTTGTGATTACTTGCTGTTCCTATAATACTCCCAAGATCCAGTCATGTAAATGACTTTCCCAGATTCTCAGCCTTAATTCCCTTGGATTGCAGTATGCAGGCTCCTCTTGGGATGAACTTAAGCACATTAGACAGGCTGTTGGATTCCTGGTATGTCATCTCTTCTGATATTAGAGCACCATTTAAAAGGCAATTTGATGTACTTTGGTTTTTTAAACTGTTGAACCCTGATAACTTTAAACTATACTTTTGGCATTTGTTTTACTGAGTGCTTAATAATTACTAATTAGAGAGAACACAATTTGAATCAATTTATTTGTACTGCTGCTTGTGGCTGACTTAAATGATTAGTCAGTTCTAAGGTAAAATAAAAAGAAAAGAAAAGAAAAAGATGACATAATGGTTATAAGAGACCCTTCTCCTTTCGATTTGTCATCCTTTAAAAATATGATCTTGAACATTAACTATGATATTTTCATAACAACATACTATAGATGACAACCATGATTTTACATGTTAGATATATTTGCATTATAGTTACGAACAATAATTTAGGTGATGAAGGATTTCCATATCCTTTTCTTTGGGTATATGATATCATTGGGTTATATTTTGTATAGGGAATTAGAGTGATTGCTGGGTTAATATACTTTTTGCATTTTGGTAACTAGTTTATTGTATTCCAATCACCCATTTCACTACTTCTCGAGAAATGTACAAAAGTATTGAAACCGTTGCTCCTCAATCACATGCTTGCTCCATAATTTGTGAATTTTATTTCTTTTTCTGGCAGTGAGTAATACATTTCCCTGAATTTCCCTTCTGATGCTATATTATGACCACTTAATAAAGTAAAAACTTCTTGTAATTAATCAATGGAGATTTAAGTTGATGTTTAGTGCTGACAGAGTTAGCCATGATTGACTTTGTTTATATATATATATATAATCTATTCTCATTTCTGGTCTACTTTTTAACATGAATTAAAGAAATTCATTTTCCTATTCTACAAGGTTATTTTAACCTGCAACTTTCATGGTGCAATTGTTTGTTAGTACAAAATGGTTCTTCAACCTTTCTTTTGTATTTCTACGGGAACAAAAATACCTGCTACAAGTACCATGGTTGTCCTGGAATATTTTGTTATAACAACTTTAGTTCCATTTTTCTGTCTAGATGTATTCTTTTTTTGTGCTGACATCGGAGTAGGAAAAAGTGATATGTTACTAACATGATTTTCATTTCATCTTGATCACAGGTTATACATCAGAAGTATAGAATTTCTTATGACGAAATTACGAATGATCTGTGTCCTGTAAGTCTCTCTCTCTCTCTCTCTCTCTGTTTTACAAGTCATCTGTTCTATAGTGGCAATTCAGGTTGGTCACCTGCTTCATTACTAGGTAAACTGTGCATGTGGGTTTATCTTGACGCCTGAATACAGGTGGCTAATCTTGATTACCGCAGTGCCACATTCCTAGAATGGAGATTCCACGTAGATACATAGATGTGTTCACAGACAAGCAGAATCTCTCTTATTGACTGACATCAACATTTGGATTGTTCAGATCCTGAGTGTCCAGCAGCTGTATAGAATATGTACACTATACTGGGATGACAACTATAATACTCGAAGTGTCTCTCCACAAGTAAGTTTGTGGGAAAATAACCTTCTGACATGGAGGGAGATTCATGTTGTTGTCAAGTATCCTGAATCTGTTGTCTTTACAGGTCATCTCCAGCATGAGGGTTCTTATGACAGAGGACTCTAATGATGCTGCCAGTAATTCCTTTTTGTTGGATGACAATTCCAGGTGAGGGCTTCCTCCGTGTTAGATGACAAACCATATATGTCTTGCAAAATACAGTCTAATCCGTATTTCTTATAACAGCATCCCCTTCTCTGTTGATGACCTTTCAAATTCACTGCAAGAGAAGGATTTCATGGATGTCAAACCAGCAGAGGAACTCCTTGAGAATCCAGCCTTCCAATTTTTACACGAGGTATAGGAAACTCAGGCATGCTCTAGCTCTACTTTGTTTTTTTTTAGTCGAGGTAGGCAGTAAAGTCGAAACTCTCTGATCAAGATCAACACAGGCAGTTGTAAATCCAATCTTTTCTTTTACTACATAATTTTTTCTACATCCATGCTCCCATTGTAAAATTTCCATTTGTTTATTATTAATTTTTTACATCTACTCTGTAAAATCGATCTCCCTTGAGGTTGAGGAGCAGGGATATATTTTGTCTTGTTTGGTTGAGTTTGCATTCTTTTTAGTTGTGTTTTGCCAAAAATGGGCAGCAATTTTTTTTAGCAAAACATGCCTAGTGTCATTTTAGTCCACCCCATTTTTATTGTATAAAAGAAACAAGTATCTGAACAGAGATGCATTATAAGAATTATGTATTTATTGGTTTTAATGCTCAAATAGAATATAATTTCAAGTGAAGCTGAGAATGTGATTAAATAATTTCTGGTTATTAATCATATCCATCTAAGCCTGTGGTCAGATTATATGGTTGAATTTTATATTTTTTTAGTCAATCTTTGGAGGCAGGGGGTGAGAACCTGTCTATTGGATTCTACACATGAAAATCTATTTTTAAAAACTAGTTTGAATTGTTTAATCTAACAATTAGAACAAAATAAAGTGAATATGGAATATTTAATCTAACAATCAGAACAAAATCAATCAAATATTTTATATAAGACCGTTGTAAAATTATATTGGGGACCTTGCAAAATTGTCCACTTTCAAGTTTGAAAGAGCAAAAATGTCTCTTCATTGTTTTCCTTATAAAACTGTCTGGTATTGAAGTTGAAGTTTACTTTACATAAAATGTCCCCTGTTGGACTAAACTACCCTTCCCTCTTAGGGGGGGGGGGGGTGATGTCATAACTACCCTTATACATTTCACTTTCCCACGATTACCCTTCTCTTCCCTTCTCTCCCTTTCTTTCAACGATCCCTATTGAATTCCCTCCCCCATTTTCGAACATATCCTGACCCGACTACAGTCCTTCATCTCCGTCTTCTTTTTTTCCTTCTTCCTTCCCCATCTACAGCTCTCCTCATCTTCAGTCCTCCCCATTTTTGGGGCTTCAATATTCCTCTTATTCGGAAATTGAAATTCCTTCTGAACTATTTTCAACTGAAAAGGCGATTCGGAAAACCATTTAAAAACCCTAAAAACAGAGAGATACAGAGATACAGAGGCGACGAAGACGATGAGGGATAATGGGTTTGTCTCTCCAATCTTTAAAAGTTTTCAATTGTGTTTGGGTTTCTCTCGAGTTTGAGTCATGGCAGAGATACCTAAGCTGTGGGTTATAGATCGGAGGCAAGGATACCGGTTGAGAAAGGAACGATTGGCTTCTTCTCAAGGTTTGAATTGTCAAATGAACCCATCTGTTGTAGGTTAGTGTTTCTTTTAATCTGCGCATTGGAACCTATGAAATAGATGATTCTTTGTTTATTATGCTCAATAATTGTTGTTGGTGTTGTCTTTTGTTGGGGGATCATATATTGTTTGATTGTGTTGAGTATTTAGTTGTGATGAATGAGTTTATGGGCTGTGTGGAGTGTTTAATGAATGGCATTTATGGGGGCGTTGTTTTTTGGGGTTGATAAGTCTGTCCATATCTTGAAATGTCTTCATCGTATGGTCTGAAATTTGTTCTAGAGATTTCAGAATGCCAAATTGAAGTGCTGCTGGTGTGTGGCATTTTGTTGTTTTCTATGGCATTTGTTGAAGTTCTGGTAGTTGTGTGGCATTTGTTTTTTTGTACGGCATGTGTTGAATTGCTGGTAGGTGTGTTGCATCATTTTTTGTTTTCTATGCCATTTAGTGAAGTGCTGGTGCTGTGTGGCGTTGTTTTGTTGGGATTGATAACCTTGTCCAGAGCTTGAAGTTCTAGTCTCGTGCTTGAAACCCTTGTGCAAGGCTTGAAAATACTTTAACAGGGCTTCAATAGTTTTATAGGGCTTTAAATCCTTTTACAGGGCTTTAAAAATAATTGTCCATGGTTAGAAAGGCAATTATTGTTTGTATAATTAGAGGTCAATGTCTTCATTATATGCTCTAGATGTCTTCAATATAGGTTCTGAAATTTGTTCTAGATTTGTTCATTATAAGTTATGAAATTTGTTCTAGATTTTCATAATGTCATTTCGTTATATTTCTTCATTTTCATATCTTGGTTACTTTAACAACATTTCCAGGGTCTATGGATACGATGGATGGGTTCATAGTGCACTGCGATAGACATTGGATTGATGACAAAGTGTTGGGTCTAATTTCCTTTGCATGTCATGACAACAAGTATAGTAAATTGTTGGAAACAGTATGTCACCGAATTGGTGTTAGTAACGATAGATTCCGGATAAACTTAAGTTCAGAGCTTTCAACGCCGAAAGGGAGTTGTACATTATCCATTTTGAGCGACATTGATGTATCCTGTTTGCTTTCTCATAATCGATCCTCGTGGACTGAAATTAAGGTCAAAGTCGTAGAAAGACCTGTACCGCCGAAGGCTATTGAAAGTGTATTTCAAACTCCGATGAAGTCAAATATGCCTAAACCCGTCGGTATTTCAGAATCCCCAATTAGTACTCCATATTTCCCGTCAGTGAGTGGTAGCAATCAGCCATTTGAGACAGTTGTCTCCTTCAGACTTCTTAGCAACTACCTCAACTTCAACATTACTCTCACCCTCGGCCTTCTCAACAACAACACTATCAACCTTGTTCTTCTCAACAACACTATCAACCTCGGCCTTCTCAACAACACTATCACCCTCGGCCTTCTCAATTTTGCTCTTATCCTCGGCCTTCTCAACACCACTATCACCCTCAGCCTTCTCAACAACATTCTTATCTTCGGCCTTCTCAACAACACTATCAACATCAGTCTCAACACTTGCCTCTCTGTCAACCTCAAGATCCTTCAGATCATTCTCAACACCTGGCAGTCTGTCACCCTTATGATCAGACACATCATCATGAATGTCATTCACAAAATGTCCCATCTCATCCAACCCTATTGCTATCATCCTACAATGAGAACAATATATTTTAAAGACTGCCAATTCAAGTACTCTTATTATGTAATAAATGTTAGAGTAAACCAACAAATAATTGAAGCTTACCATATCAAAACCTTTCTTCTTCATTTCTCTTGATTTTTTTGGTGAAGATGTATCTCCAACCTTTTTTTGTTTTGCAATCTTTGCAATTTCTTTTGCTATCCAACGCTTCATCCTCTCCTCGCTTTCGTTTATTTGTTGTGTAATCAGATATGTAATAGATGTATGCAATTCAGGAATTGTATACGAAACCGATGTCTTCAATTTTGACTGCAAATCCAATTCAAAATTCAAAATCCAAAAAGAATTATTACGTCATTGAAAATAACTTAGTAAAATAACTTAGGATAATAACAGTTATGTATATTATGAATTTTTACCTTCGGAGTTTCTACATCTCTATGGAAGAGCTGCTTCTTAGACGCCGGTTCATCTGAGTTTTTAGATGGGAGAGTCTTGGTTTGGTGAACGGAAGCAGCACCCTCTTCCATTGCATCTTCACGGTCCTCCATATTATCCAACATCAAAGATTTGTAGTAAGCACTTGACTTTTCACGATCATAAACCTTCCATGGGAACAATTCCATCTGCATGTAAAGTGCACAAAACATTGAGGTTAATGAATATTTTCAAACAGAAACCCAATAGCAAGGCAAAGGGTTTTCAAGCCCTACCAAGGAATTTGAAGCCCTAGAAAGGGTTTTCAAGCCATAGCAAGGAATTTCAAGCTCTAGTAACGAATTTCAAGCCCTAGCAAGGAATTTCAAGCTCTGACTTAGGTATTTCAAGCCCTGAAAATCAATTTCAAGCGCCGCCCCCCCACCCCCCCATAATATTCAAGCACCCATTCATAATAAGAAAGTATACCCTACAACCCACTATATATACAGATTTAAAAATGACCTTCAGCCTTCAGCCAAGTTTCAAGAATAATACAACAATTCATAGACAATTCCCCTTCATAGAGTAATAAGTAATATAACACATAACAAAATCTAATGTAGCACAAAAATCAAGCAAAATATGCAAGACATCAAAATACAACTAGACACCAAATGGTAAAATACTCACCGTTTTACTGAAATAGGATTCAACTTTTAGAACTCTTGTATTGAAATTCCAATTCTCAAATCTTGGGAACCCTGTTCTTTTCCGTATCCCAATTTTACCTTCAAAACGGGTAATCCGTTCAACGGCCCAAACTTAAACAAGCCCGGGTCCGCCCTTGATTGGAGTGCAACATATTGTTTCAATGTCGACTAGAACAGAGTAAATTCAAACAAACATCGAACATATTGTTTCGAACATATTGTTTCAATGTCGCGTTAACCTTTTCTTTTGATATTGACTAGTTATTTGCTACTTGAGAACTTGACTTTTGTGCAGATCATTTTGAAAGTGATTCTCAGTGGATTCCTTTTTGAGAAGATTTGTAATCTGTTTACTTTTTAGCATAGCTGCTCACTCTTTAGTTAGGATGGCTATTTCAATTTCTTAGGATAGGATTTGGCTCGGTGCCCCTCCTTTGTCGGCAATATTGTTATTGTCTTTCTGACATTTCTTTATAAATTCAGGGGGTTATAAGTTTTCATATATATATATATATATATATGGAGGGTTGATTTACGAGATAAAATTAAAGTAAACCATAAATATTGAAAACTTAAAATAAATATATATTAAAAAAAAATTAAAAAAAAAACCTTATTTGATTTTTTAGTAATACGATCCAAAAAATTAGTTCAAAAATCAATTGTTGTGGCACATGATTTGTCATTATCATATGAATTATGGAATGTTGTGATAAATGACATGATAAGGGTAAATCATTACTAGTTGTTACATCATTTGAGTTAATTTTTGAACTAATCTTTTGAGTAGTGAAGCATAACACTTTATATAATATATATATATATAGTCTTTCTATTGTCAGCTCGGCCTGACAATAAATATATCAAGACGAAGAATGTGGACCACAGTTTATAGAAAAGTTTTGACAAGTGCATACACTTTGAGTCAAAGTATATAAATCTAGTGGTCCACATTTTTCGTCCTGATATATGTTAAGACGAACTAATAAAATAAAATCTATATATATATATAACTTTGTTCGTGGATTAAATTAAATCGGAATAGACTAATATTAGAATTGTGCTCAAAATAATAATGACCATTGTCGAGTGTCGACTGACGAGAAGACAAAAGAGCTAAGTATCTCTATAGGTCAACCTAAAATTTACATAATAAATGAACATTGACAAATACTTGAATGAAATTAAAGAATGATCAATGAATTATGTTAGTCGGGGCATGAGAAATTCACATGGACTGGCCTGGCAACTTCAACTAGTTCACAAGCTGCACTCTCTTCTCTACCACAAGAAAGTCTTCACTAAAAGGTTTGGGACCATGACCCATCAGCCCTTGGAAAATTCTAAGGACCCCCACAGGACCACCCTAAATTCCAACTGTATTATATATTCATGAAGTTTTTTAAAGGCCACCCCAGTCCCCATTATTGGAACAGGCCAAAAATGTGGATTGGTCCGTATCCAAAAGTAAATTTGCATTCGGATAAAAGCAAGTTTGAATTCTTCCCTGGTCTAGTCTGGTCGGGCTTTTTGTTGAATTATGTTTAAAGAATATTTGAGTTTGAATGAAACATTTGTCTATACCAGAGAGAACAAAAAACAAATCTTTACCATACAATGTGTCATTTGATTAGAAAAGCCAGGTAAAAAGGCCGATTAGGAGAGGATGAAAGGGTTAGTCACCTGATTGATGAAGTGAGGTTAATTAATATTGTGTAATTGGTCCATAGGATAAGACATTGGGGTCCCCTGGAGAGAAGCATAAGCAATTAAGCATAGCCATTCACATGCATCTGCCACTGTAGGGTCCCTTCTTCAGGCTATGAACAAGACCACCTACCCATTTTCACCACCAACACGCAACACCACACCCTTCTCAATCTTTCTCTATTAACATTTTCTTTTTGGTTATATTCGACAAGGTCAAATTATCCAAACATAAGTTCGAAATCAATTTATTCTAACACAAATCAAATTTACATGATTTTTATATGATTTAATCGTTTTAAAAATTGTTAGACAACCGAAACCAAAATAAGAACGGAAATAAGTAAGAATGTTGTTAATTGATACGAATTTTACTATACATTTTAATCTATTATATTATTTTTATATATTCATATTAGAATCATAGTTCAAAAAAAGGATTAAAATGAAAGTGGGAAGCTGAAAATGACAATTATATATAAAAATAAATAAATAAATAAATAAATTGGGTATATAAACTAGGTTAAATCTTATATAGAAAGTCCCAATATATAAATGTTTGGGCTTGAGAAAGATTGTCCTTGTCAATATCCCTCGCTTGCATTTGCATATTACAAAATTGTCTTACTTGGAGAAGTCTCAGCTTGTCACTGTCATTGCCAAGTGGCGGTTGATTATTCCTTATTTTTATCATCACTTTGAAGTTGAGATGTTTATAATAATTAATATATTCGTATCAAATTTGTGGTCATGATTATTGTGTTCATACACTACTTGATATTAAATTTCTCCCTTTTTGTGGGCCTCAATTTAACTCTTACCAATGCCATTCTTATCAATTTCTTTTAATATGTGAACTGGAATTTAATTCAACTCTAACAAGGAGATCCTATCAATCATTGTTTTATATTCTATTTAATTGTTTATATTTATAACCATAGCTTTTACAATTGTGAAAGTTGTTTTTAGTTCAAATCCTCCATTCATGGGATTAGGAGTCATTGGTTTTCGATGATCGATAATGCTACTTTGTTTAAATTTGGGATTCAAATGATCTGGCATCGTTGATTTCTCTATATTAGAATTGTATGATTGAAATCATTTGGACTCTAAATTTTGACAAAATAGCATTACTCTTACATGATTGGATTTATAATTTCACTAATGCTAGTCAATCCAAAAATTTATCCTAAAAACCAACTCAAATGGCGTGGAAAATGATTTGTCATTATCATATCATTCACTACATCACCCTATGATTTGTGTGGTGATAACAACTCATTTGCCACATCATTTAAGTTGAATTCTGGGTTAATTTTTTGGGTCGTATATGATATTACTCTTATGATTTTTGAGCTAATTTTTTAGGTTATCTGGTATTAGTGATTTTTGTTTGTTTTTTTTTTTAAAAAAAAAAGAAAACTAAAATGATTAAATTTATAGCAGAGTAAATTGTCAAGTTTAACCTTATAATTTTGTAAAAAAAATTGTTTTTAACCACATTTAATAGTTTGATTGTTAATAACCAACTTTGAAAATTAATGTTCAACCCATAACCAAAAAAATACAAAAATATCCTAGCATACCTTTCTTCCTTCTCTCTCTTCTCTCACTATTCTATTACATTAATTTCTTTCACTAATATCTTACAAATAACATAATTAGATTCAGAAAAAAAAAAAACTATATTTATTTATTTTTAACAATTACAATTAATTTGGGGTTTAGGAAGGGAGTCGAACTCACAAATTTAAGGGTGTAAGTGTGATGGGTATACCACTGGTCAACCTCATCATGCTGTGTAGAAAAAAACATGACGACATCAATTTATAATCGATGTAAATGATTTTAAAACAAATCGGTTATAAATAAAACCGACAATGTATAATTGATGTATTATAAAAATTAATCCCGTCGTCCAACCGCTCGCCCCACTTATGATAATAATGGCAATTGTCATTATAAGGAATTGAACTTGAAAGTTCAAGTCAAAGTGGTAAGCCTTTACCGCTTGACTACAATATTTTATTTATTAATAATTGCACAATATTTATATATAACCTATATGAGTTGTTAGGGGAAAAAAAACCTTGTTAGATAATTTTAAATTTATTCAACTAATCAAAATTATAATTTCTATGACAAACATATATTAAAAAATATTTATTGAAACTTTTAATAAAATTATATTTTTTAAAACATATATAGTCGAGTTATTGGTTAATACTCTATGGTAACGTTTGGTTACATGGTGGAATGGTAATCGGAATAGTAATAGGAATGAGAATGAAAATGAAAAGGAAAGGAAAACTAAGTTTTTTATTTGGTTGGAACTTTAGAATTAGTTTCCAAATCAGTATTATTTTGTTTGGTTAATAACGGAATGGAATGTAGTTAACTGTATTTTGACCAAAATACTCCTAATTATAAAACATTCATAATAACATGATATATTATGGATAATAATAATAAAATATAAAATTATATATATTATATAATACATATAATAATATAGGTTCCAAAGGAGGAAAGTCTTGGTCATAAAAGGAAGTCATGTAGCATGGTATAGGTGTAGGTAGAGGAACAGATGGTGTTGGTAGCTCTAGTTCTATGGTCAAGAGACCTTCAGATCTCAAGATTTCTAAAGCTCTGTAGGTAGTGGTTTGTTTTTGATAGGATGGAGGCCTATCCAAGGGTTGTTTGGGTCATCAGGTCTACGAGGCTTTCTTAAGGGTTTACAAGGGGATAAATATCCCTTTAAGCAGTCTCGACATTTGCAGTCTGCATCACACATGTTAGGATCAACATCCCAAATGAAGTGGCCGTTGATCTTATCTGTATACACCACAGATCCATCAGCCTGGAAGTTATGGATTGGAATGTCGTCTTCTGTAATGACTTGTCTGATCATGAGAGCTTGAAAAATTGGTGGAGCACTGGAGGAAGAGGAAGCATCTTAACCAAAGAGAGGTTCATAGATGGTTTTTATAGAACCATCAGCTTCTCTGACGTACTTTATGTCGGAGGCAACCACTAGAGTATTGTTCTGAAAAACTTTCTCATAGTTGGTGATCCATTCAAGTGGCATGATATCTTTGAGTTGTTCTCTGGGCAACTGCTTGGGAATTTGGATGATTATGGGTATTTCATCTTCTCTTTATGCCTTGATGAAAATTGTATCTCCTGTATGGCTTGGGATTGGAAGATCAAGGACATGATCTTGAAGGCGGTAAGCGATCTGATGGTGAAGAGTGGCCATATATAAGTTTGGTAGCATAGGTGCTCCAAAAATCTAGAGTTGTACCTTTAGACAGTTGGAGAGATTGGAATCCCTTAATGGGATATTGAAGTTGGGGTAGTATGTGAGGGATTTACTACCAGCATGAAGAGTAGATAGGCAAATTCCAATTACTGCGTGCTCATACTATTGGTAGATAGTATTGAGCAGAGTAAGTCTTGCAGTAACAGGTAAGCCTTTCCTTCCATGGAGAGTGAGGATTATTCGGATTACACCAATGTGCAGGTGTGAATAACCTTCTTTGATCTATTGATCAATCAAATGTTGACCAATTTCAAGATCAACATACTGTTCCGCAGTTGTAGGAGGAATTAAGCAGTTGTCAAGGGCTGTGGACTGGATGTACTCCTTTGTTGGAGGAGACCTGTGTTGAACAAGGTGAGTCATTTGTCTGGCTATAGACTTATTTCTCTTGAAGATTGTGTAAGGGTTCAACAAGGGTAACGAAGTTTCATGAATCTGGGCAGATTCTGGGATGTGGGTATATTCTACAAGGTTTTGTATTTTATTGGACTGGGTTCTTTTAATAGAAGGAGGGAGAGAAATGGAAGAGGATAGTCTAAGCGGAGCTAAAGCTGTAGGTAGTGAACTAGAAGAAATGTTTGCCATGAATGTAAAGTTTCTTCTTCAATATTTTCTGTACTTGATTCAAAACAGTCTAACTCTTTAATATAAATATATAATATTTATTATTTAATATATTAATATATAATATATAAATATATAAAATATATATTATAATATAATATATAATAATATAATATATAATATATAATATATATAATATTAATATATTTGTATAATATAGTATTAATACAACTCTCACTACATGAGAGATATTTCTCAGCATGCATCTTACAATTTAATGAACAAATATGAGACTCAGATTACTAATTTATATGAGTAATTTGAATTGTTAAGCGTTTCTTAGTATGAAACAAGAGGGTACAAAATAAATAAACAATTTAAAAAATATATTTTTTTTTTGATTTTTTTAAAAGTAAATGATTTAAAAGTAAATTTATTAAATTTAAAATTTTACTTATCCAATATCGGTTTACCCAAAAACCGATATCTTACCGTAAAATAAATTCATATCGGAAGTTTGTTTAGTGTTAAAAATATGAAGTAAAAGTTTTAAAAAATTATTAAAGATAAATAAAAAATTTTTAAAAATTGTCAAGAAAAACTATCTTTCTTGGCAGTTCTCAAAAACTGCCAAGAAAACTGTTTTTCTTGACAGTTTTTTAGAACTGTTAAGAAAACACTATCAAGAAAGACTGTTTTTCTTATAGTGTTCATTTCAAAATAGTGAACAATAATTGTAATTTAAAAATCAAGAAAATACTTACAGGTTTGAATGGTAAAAAATCATCTGATTGCAAACAACATCAATAATTTATTTGCAATCACCTAAGAGTGAGCCATTAATTAGAGTCATAAATCATAATATATATGCTATAATTTGTATTAATTAATAGAACGAAGAACCAATTACAAGGAAGAGAATCACTAATAATGATGAACTATATTGATTATAGGAATATTAATTAAAGTGCCGTTTGTTATACCCCACTTAAGTCTTAAGTCTTAAATTAAGTTGATTTATCTTAAATTAAGTTAAGAACATCTAAAATAAAAAGCTAAAATTTTTGACTTTTCTCTTATCGAATAAGTGATATTTAACATATTAACATGAATTTCCTAAAATAACCCTATATAATTAAATTATTAACAAAAACACCTCACTACAAAAAAAATAAAAATAAATAAATAAATAAAAATTCCCAATTTCATCAAACCATAACCTAACCTTAAACTTGAATCTCATGGAGGAGGAGGAGGCAGTGGTGATGAACGATGACTGGACGGCAGCCTCCGGCGTACCTGCTAGAGTAGGCCATGAGGCCTCCTCTTCAGCAATCAGCGATTGGGGAGGAACTTCCTTGCCAATTTTTTTTTTTTTTTTTTTTTAATTAGCGACTGGCGATGTCAACTTGAAGCTGACGTCTAGACTGGATGAACTGCGGCAGAGTTTAAATGAGGCAGGATCTGAAAGAAGAACATCTCATGCATGACCACCCAATGCGGAAACTGGAAACAGTCCTGTTGAGGTTGTGGGCGGAGTTGAGGCGAACGAAGACGGGACTGGATAGGATGAACGGTGGGACTGAACTGACGGTGGCGGTATGAGATCGAGTAAGAAATGGCAGCGTCTAGAGTTTCGAATTTTCAAATTGCTTCGAATAATGTCGTTTCCATCTTCTCTCAAAAGTCAACCTCCAAAATAATTTTTTAATTTAAATTATTATTATTTATTTTAAATAAAAAATAATATTAAAATCCATTTCAAAATAATAATAATAATAATAATATTAAAATGAAAATACTTAAAATAGGGGGTAGAATAGTAAAAATAAAACCACTTCATATTTAAGTGAAAACATCCTAAGAAAAAAACAAACAAATCAGTATCTTAACAATTAAGACCCATTAAGTACTTAGGACTTTTAAGATTTAAGTTAAAAAAACAAACATCACCTAAGTATATATATATATATATATATTTAATAATAAAATTGAACTGACTTAAGGGAAAGAAAAAAAAAAAACATTACAAGCGATCATATGCTAAAAAACTCATAGACAGTATCCATATATATAAAAAAATAAAAGAAAAGTAAATAGTGACAAAAAAGCAACAAAACACAAAGAACTAGGGGGAAAAACAACTCCAAACAAAAGGAGGCACGCAAGCCACACCAAAAAGAAAAAGAAAGCATAAAGAAAAAATGAAAAGACTTCCGGCCCAAGCTGTCATTGCTAACTAAAGAAAAACAGAACGACAGGGCGGAAAACCACCAAGAATCAGGCTGAAGCTCCAATGTATGTTTAGAAAGCTCATCTGCAACCTGATTCCCCTCCTTGAAAATATGGGAAACTTGAAAATCCATCTGCGAGATTGATTGCTTCATTTCTACACAAAGTGTAGCCCCCTTTCCGTATCATTTTGAGTACGATTCTTGGGTAAAACCCGGTGTTTAATGGTTTATTTGAGGTTTTTACAAAATATTTTGATAGTAGGGGTGTTTTGGTTCTAAAGGAAGTTCTGGGGGCAATTTGCGCGATTATGGAAAGTCTAGGGGCTTTGATCAGAGTGTCGGGTTGAAGCGCTGCGGTTGTGCACAATCGGCAAGTAGGCGACAGAAACCTCTCAAAGTTGTCGCGGTCGAAGTGCCGCGGTTGAATAGCTGCGGCAAGGAGGTGATAGAAATCCTCATGGTTGTCACGGTTGAACTACCGCGGTTGACCAACCGCGGCAGTCCGCCTCTTCGTCTTCCAGAGGGCAGTTTGGTCACATTTCGGGTCCCATATAAATATCCCTTTTAGGTCTTTCAAGGGGACAGACTCCCTAGCTTGAAAATTACAAAAAGATTTCACCTTTGCTTCACACAACACCACCCCATCCTTCACAACCCATCAAGATCCCAAATCTCCATAACATCCAAACACACTAATCACATCTCTTTTCCACAAGCCATCATCACTTCATCCTTTGGGCAAAAAGAGAATTGAAGAGAGGAGCAAAGGAAGAAGAGAAGATTTCATTAGTTTTCTCTAAACCCTATTCTCTTTCTTTTCTTTTACATAGTCATGTATTTCATTGATTCAATCCATTGTATGACTATTCTTTGTAATATGATGAGCTAAATCTATATTGTTAGGATTTGATGAAACCCCACCATTGACTATATATTTATATGAATTGACTCTTGTTTATCTCTTATGTGCAAATTGTAGTTTGTATGAGTATTTTAATGCACTTAATGAACCCATTCGTACATTCCGAGTAATCGAAAGATAAGCTTGGGTATGTTTTAGGTGTGACCTATTCTACTTGACCAAGATTGTGGGTTAATATTAGGGTGTATGAGTATATGAATTGCATGAGCATGTTTGGGGGTAAATAATCGTGTCTAGAACGGAAGTCAATATAGGGTGGGGTGTAGTCAAGTCCTAGCATATTTCTCTCCATTATCACATTCAAGTTTACTTTCGTATTATTTCCTTCATTGCTTTAGTAATAGTTCTTAAATCAATTTAGGTTACTTTGTTTAATTTGATAACCATCATTATTGATTGTTTGAATAGCAAATGGGCTAGTCAATTTCGGTAATCGATCACTCGATTCCTTAAAAACAAACTTTACTTACTATTGTGCTACTCTCCAACCTCGTCCTATTGCGAGTGTCACTTAAGTGATAGCAAAATTTTTGGTGCCGCTGCCGGGGATTGAGCAGAATGATTGATATCGATACTAGTTGGTTTATTGCTAATTTGAACCTTTTAATTTAGTTTGTGTGTTTCTTTTCATAGGTACCGTTGCTCTTATATGCACCCACGTACAAGGAGATAAAATCTTCACTTCTTAAACTTTGATTCGGAGATTGAAAGGATAGCTCGAAGAAATAAACGTGAGGCAAGGTTGAGAAGAGCAGAGATGGGTGATTGGAATGCACAGTTAGGACACATAGGTTTGCCTCCTG
Source organism: Acer campestre (assembly GCA_954870605.1). NCBI lineage: Eukaryota > Viridiplantae > Streptophyta > Magnoliopsida > Sapindales > Sapindaceae > Acer > Acer campestre. The sequence continues at coordinate 23,594,021 of OX940802.1, forward strand.
TGACAAATCAAAATCAAGGGGAATTGCATCCTGAGGCCGTTCCGATTCAAGAGGGTTTGCCTCATGTTGGAGATGAGCGTATCCTACGGGATTACACAATGCCTAGAATCGAGCTTAACATGTCATCTATTCGCCGACCATCAATTGCAGCAAATTCTTTTAAGATCAAGCCTTCGGTGATTTAGATGATTGCCACAACATGTATGCTCAATGGTTTGTCAAATGATGATCCAAACATGCATCTTCAGAACTTCAACGAGATTTGTGACACTTTCAAGTACAATGGGATTCCCGATGATTTTATCAAGTTGAAGTTGTTCCCATTCTCTTTGGGGAATGACGTAAGGATATGGTTGAACTCCTAACCACCAAACTCGATCATTTCCTTCGATCAGTTGGCCCAAGCATTTCTGAATAGATTTTTTCTACCTAGGAAGGCGGCCCACCTTAGAAATGAGATCCTTTCTTTTTAGTAGTTTGAGAATGAGAGTATCTATGAGGCTTGGGAGAGGTTCAAGGAGCTTCAAAGGAGATGTCCTCATAATGGTTTGGCAAAGTGGCAAACTTTGCAAGCTTTCTACTAAGGGATCACGGTGTCAATAAGGAATTTGGTGGATGCGGCTGCGGGAGGTCCTCTAATGAGCAAGTCAATAGATGCGGCTCATAATCTCCTAGAAGAAATGACACTCAACAATAGCCAATGGGGAAGTCAGAGGCAAGTGCCAAAGAGGATTCCGGGTGTGCTAGAAGTAGATTAGTTGACAAGTGTAAAGGCTCAAATGGCGGCACTTCAAAATCAAATGAATAAGTTGAGTGCAGAACCTAGCAATGCGCAAGTAGCCCAATGTGAGCAGTGTTTGGGGCCACACTCTAGCATGGATTGCCAAGTTGGAAGCCCGTTTGCTTCAAGCTCGTTCGAACAAGTATCTTTTGTGAATTACAACCGGAACTACCAAAACCAACCCCAACAACAACATGCCAACCAAAATACCCAAAACAATCCCTACTCAAACATGTATAACCTGCCATGGAGAAACAACCAAAACTTGGCATGGAAGGACAACCAACTCCACCAACCCCAACATCCGCAAAATCTCAACCAAAGATAACCCCCCGGATTCCCACAACCTCACCAATAAAACTACCCGAACCCACCCCCTAACAATCAAGTGGAGAGAAAAGCTAACCTAGAAGAGATGTTCTTTAGATACATGGGCAAGTTAGACACAAGGATGGAGACCCAGGACTTAGCCTTGAGAAAGCTTGATACAAATATTGACCAACTCGCTCAACATTCACAAGCCTCAATCCAAAACTTGGAGATGCAAGTTGGTTAACTAGCTAGCGGACAACAAGGAAGACAACAAGACTCTCTACCAAGCGACATAGTGGTAAACCCTAAAGAGCAATGCAAAGCCATTGCATTGAGGAGTGGTAGAGAGGTTGAACTACCAGATAACTTTGGCAAGGGAAAATAAGTTGTTGTTGAAGAAGAGGGTGTTGTTGAAGAAGAGGTTGTAGGGGAAAAGAAGAGTCCTAGCCATGATGACATACCCATCACATCAAATGATCCTCATACAAACCCCAAGTCAAAGCTTATGTCATTCCCATACCATATCCACAAAGATTGAAACAACACAAGGATGCTCACAATTTTAGTAAGTTTTTGGAGGTGTTTAAGAAGCTTCACATCAATATTCCCTTTGCCGAAGCACTTGCCCAAATGCCTACTTATGTGAGATTCCTTAAGGAGTTGCTCTCCAACAAAAGGAAATTAGAAGAATTCGAGACAGTCGCATTAACGGAAGAATGTAGTGCCATCCTACAAAACAAGCTCCCATCTAAGCTAAAAGATCCCAGAAAATTCACCATTCCATGCACTATTAGCCAAAAGGAATTTGGAAATGCATTGATCGACTCTAGGGCAAGTATAAATTTGATGTCATACTCTGTTTTTCAGAAGTTGGGAGTGGGGGAAGTGAATCCTACTCATGTCACCCTACAACTAGCTGATAGGTCAATCAAATACCCAAGGGGAGTCATGGAAGATGTCTTGGTGAAAGTAGAGAATTTGTACTTCCCGGTAGACTTTGTGATACTAGAGATGGAGGAAGATGTGGAAATACCTTTGCTTTTAGGTAGGCCTTTCTTGAAGACGGCCGGGGCTTTGATAGATGTGAAGGAAGACAAGATGACCTTAAGGGTTGGAGATGAAAACGTGGTGTTTGACATGAAAAAGACGGCCCGGAGACCGATGGGAGTTGATAGGTGTTTGATGATTGAGATTGTTGAGCCATTGGTTAAAGACTTTGTTAGAAAAGAGATTCCCAATGAACCCTTGGAGGCTTGTTTAGTTCATGGTGCCAATGAGAAGGATGAAGATGAGGATGTTACGGAATATGCTCTACATTTAAATTCTCAACCATTGAAGAAGTTTAGAGAAAGGAGGAGGTTCGAGGAGTTAGAAGAAGGAAAGCCTAGACTACCCTCATCTATTGAAAAGCCTCCGAAGCTTGAGTTGAAGCAACTACCGGAGCACTTGAGGTATGGTTTCCTTGGTGAGTCATTATCACTTCCGGTGATCATTTTGGTCTCCTTGTCAACAATTGAAGAAGAGAAACTTTTAAGGGTGCTAAGAAGCCACAAGAAAGCCATTGGTTGGTCTATCTCCGATATTAAGGGGTTGAGCCCTTCAATTTGCATGCACAAAATTTTGATGGAGGAAGAATTTAAACCAACAGTAAAGCACCAAAGAAGATTGAATCCTAACATGCAAGAGGTAGTTAGAGCCGAGATCCTAGAGCTTCTAGATACATGTATCATATACCCAATATTCGACAGTCCATGGGTTAGTCCAGTACAGGTAGTGCCTAAGAAATGAGGCATCACAGTGGTACCTAACGGAGCATAACGAACTCATCCCGACATGGACCGTCACAGGTTGGAGAGTGTGTATTAATTACAGAAAACTCAACACGGCTACAAGGAAAGATCACTTCCCCTTACCCTTTATAAACCAAATGTTGGAAAGGCTAGTGGGGCACGAATACTACTGTTTCTTAGACGGATACTTTGGTTATAACCAAATTCCAATAGACCCCGAAGATCAAGAAAAGACAACGTTCATATGTCCATATGAGACGTTTGCCTACCGAAGAATGCCCTTTGGACTTTGTAACGCTCCGACGACATTCCAAAAATGTATGATGGCCATTTTCTCTGACATGGTGGAGTGGTACATTGAGATCTTCATGGATGATTTCTCCGTTTTTGGGTCATCATTTGATGGGTGCCTAGAGAACTTAGGGAAAGTGCTAGAAAGGTGTGAAGAGACCAACCTCATACTCAATTGAGAGAAGTACCATTTTATAGTAAGGGAAGGGATCGTGTTGGGACATAGGATCTCCTCTGAAGGGATTGAAGTGGACAAAGAGAAAATTGAAGTGATAGAAAAGTTGCCACCACCAACCTCAGTAAAGGGTATCCGGAGTTTTTTGGGACATGCCGGGTTCTATAGAAGATTCATCAAGGACTTTTCAAAGATTACAAAGCCATTGTGCTCCCTTTTGATGAAAGATGTGCCGTTTGTGTTTGACAAAGCATGCTTGAAGGCTTTCGAACTTTTAAAGAAGGAGCTTATTTCGGCTCCAATCATGAGGGCCCCGAATTGGGACCTCCCCTTTGAATTGATGTGTGACGCTAGTGACAATGCGGTGGGTGCCGTTTTGGGTCAAAGAGAAGAGAAGGGCCAGCGTGTTATCTACTATGCAAGTCATACACTAAGTAAGGCACAGGTCAACTATGCAACAACCGAAAAAGAATTGTTGGCCATCGTGTTCACTTTTGACAAGTTCAGGTCATACTTGTTGGGATCAAAGGTAGTTGTCTACACGACCATTCAGACATAAAGTACCTCATAGCAAAGAAAGATACAAAGCCAAGGCTCATACGATAGGTGCTACTCCTCCAAGAGTTCAACCTTGAAATTAGAGACAAGAAGGGGACCGAAAACGTGGTTGCAGACCACCTTTCAAGGCTTGAGAGGGATGACAGTTGGACAATGGAGGAGCCCATTAAGGAAGAGTTCCCGGATGAGCAACTTTTTGAGTTGCAAAGCTTACTAATTCCATGGTTCGTGTATGTGGTGAACTACCTAGCTAGTGATATAGTGCCCCTAGAACTAAATGTGCACCAAAGGAGAAAATTCTTTGCCGAGTTGAAATATTACTTTTGGGATGAGCCGCTCCTATTCAGAACATGTGGAGATGGAGTAATCCGTAGGTGCGTTCTTGAAGAAGAAATGCTAGAGATTTTGGGGCATTGCCACTCTAAGGAGTGTGGAGGTCATTTTGGTGCTTCACGAATGGCTAGGAAAGTCCTTTAATCGGACTTTTGGTGGCCATCTCTATTCAAGGACTCGAGGAGCTTTGTAGAGACATGTGACCGGTGTTAAAGAACTGGAAACATAACTAAGAGAGACGAGATACCGATGAATGTCATGTTAGAAGTGGAACTTTTTGATGTTTGGGGCATAGACTTCATAGGACCATTCCCAACATCCTTTGGGAAGAAGTACATTTTAGTTGCCGTAGACTATGTATCTAAATAGATTGAAGCAATAGCCACTCCAACATGTGAATGGAAAGAAGTGACAGGGTTCTTGAAAGGGAACATCTTCACCCATTTCGGCATACCTCGAGCAATAGGAGTGATGGGGGTTCTCACTTTTGCAACAAGAAGTTTGAGACCTTATTGACAAAATACGGGGTGAAACACAAGGTCACTACCCCATATCATCCACAAGCTAACGGTCAAGCCGAAGTCTCGAATAGAGAAATCAAGAGTATTTTGGAGATAACCGTGGGGATTAGGAAGAAGGATTGAGCCAAGAAGTTAGAAGATGCCTTGTGGGCTTATCGAACGACCTACAAAACTCCTATTGGCATGTCTCCTTTCCGGCTAGTGTATGGAAAAGCTTGTCATTTACCTTTTGAGATTGAGCACAAAGCATGGGGGGCGATTAAGCTCCTCAACATGAACATGAAAAAGGCCGGTGAAAAGAGGTGCCTTCAATTGAGTGAGTTAGAGGAACTTCGGCTTGAGTCATTCGAGAACTCAAGGATCTTCAAGGAGAAGACCAAACAGTGGCATGACAAGAGGATAGAAGCCAAAGAATTAAGAGTGGGTCAAAAGGTGCTTCTTTTCAACTCTAGGTTGAAGCTATTCTCGGGTAAGCTCAAAAGCCGATGGATGGGTCCGTACACCATCACCGAAATTTTTCCTCATGGAGCGGTGGAGATCAAAAATGATAAGATGGAAAGGTTCAAAGTGAATGACCAGTGACTAAAAATCTTTTGGGAGCTTGAAGATCAAAAGATCAAGGAGGTGGTCCATTTCCAAGAACCACCCTAAGCAAGAAATCAAAGGGAGGTACCATATTTTGTACATATTAGCTTTAGTTTTTCTTTCAAAATTTTCTTTGTTTGTTTTTTTTTTTTTTTCGGTTCTTAGTTTTATTTTTGTTTCTTCACCTTTCTTGCACTTATTTTGATAGTTTATGTATGTTTAATGTGGTGTGCTAGTTGTGTTTTTTGTAATGTGTCAAGTGAAATTTTCAATAGGCTGGGGAGGACTTGCCAACCGCGGCAGTCAAGCGACAGAAATCCTCAAGGATCTCTGTCGCATGGCTACCGCGTGGCTTCCGCATCAGTGTCGCTAGGAAGACCAACCGCGGCAGTTGAGCGACAGAAATCCCCAAGGATCTCTGTCGCGTGGCGGCCGCGTCCCTATCACTTGGAAGAGCAACCGCGGCAAAGGCTCACTTACGAATACGTCTTCATTTCGGCCAAAGCGCTGCCGTTTTGGTGCCGCGGTTGAAGTGCTGCGGTCTACCAACCGCGGCACACTGACAGTATAAAAAGGTTGCTTTAGTTAGGGTAAATCATTTTCTCCCAAATTTCCAAACGAGCAGCAACATTGTCCCACGGTCGTCCTCGCCCTACTGGTAATCCCTTTCTCTTTTCACTTGTCTCTCTTAATTAGCACTATTCCCATCCCCTTTCTTTCCCCTCCTTGAATACTAGGGTTAGAATTGGGCGATTTTGGGATGAGTTTGGGTGAAATAAGGGTTGTTTATGCTTCATGGTTCAAAATTGACGTGTGGGTCGAGTGATGATAGTGATTTAATGGTCTTGGCATGCTTTTCTTAGTGATTTGAGTGTTTATTGAGTTAATTGATTGATTTGATGAGGTTTGGCCGAAAATTTGGGTGTTAGTGCGTGAATTTTTCTGAGAAAGGTGTTAGAAGTGTTCTATTGTTTTTTATTTTGTTTGAATTGCGGTGGTTTGCGGCTTGAGGGTACCCGTGGTGTATCGGGTTACCATTGGTTTGATTGGTTGGGTGCCGAAGTTCTGTCAGATTTAAGTTAGATTTGTGAAGCGGCATAGTTTTCTGAGTGTCCGAATGGCAAGAACGAAGCAACCCACGATGGTTGATGCAGTAGGTGATGCCAGTGCATCTTTAAGGCCGAGTAAGGGCACGGGAAAGGGGCAACAGGTAGCTCCCTCGTGTGCACAGAATCCAGACTTTCCTAACTAATTTGCTAAATGGGCGAAGAGGAAGATAATCCCACAAAAGGGGATCACTGTTTCATAATTGGGAGAGACACCGATTCCTCAGATGATAGAGAGGAGAGGCTGGCAGACCTATGTCCAGCACCCCCCAGGTATTACAGGCGGATAGTAGAGGAGTTTTATGCAGGTATGGTTCCAAGGAACTACTTGTTGGGCGGCGTAGTATGGGTGCGTGGTGAGGAAGTCAAGGTCAATGCCTCGAACATGAACAGGTATTTCAGGATGGCTGTGCCAGATGAGGACCGGGAAAGGATGTATCGGGGGTTGCCGAGAAATGACATCTTCACCAAGATGAATGTGGAGCTAGCCAATGCCTTGATAGATTATCCGTTGCCATTTTGGCACACTAGGTCCAGCCTGCTGAAGCAGTTGAAGATCCACATTGACTTAGCCTTCTGGCACGTCTTCATCTCCTATTCGCTGAGACCTTGTGGGCGCCGCATTACTGTGGCCTATGAGGTGGCACAGTTACTTTACTGTTTGCGCCATGACCATCCGATTGACATTGGTATGCTCATCAAGATGGAGATCCACACAAGTGTGGAAAAGATGAGAGCAAAAAGGAGGCCATGGGGTTCCCTAGCTTGATTACCCAGCTTTGCATACAAGCAGGTGTTGACCTTTCGGCAGAAGAGATGAGGGAGGCTTCACTCTACCCTAGTAGGGGAATAAGGAGGCCCGGGGGACACAAGAGAGCTCGAAGGGATGATGCAGGTTTAGGGCCTGAGTCAGAGTCAGAGGCAGAGGAGTCTGAGTTAGAAGCTGAAGGTCCAGAGGCTGAAGATCCAGAGCTTGAGCCTGAGGTTGGGGATGGTGAGTTGCTATCAGAGGATGATGAGAGCAGGAGCAGGTGGTCGCGTATGCTGTCAGCACTGAAGCTTACGAGGAGGCTTGAAAAGAAGGAACAGGTTGCGGCACGAGATAAGCAGATTGCAGAGATTAGGGCTACCAAGGAGGACATCCTGTGGGAGATAGCAGCTTCGGAGGGCAAGACTAGAGCCTTGATCAGTGAGGTGGAGGATGGACTTATGCAGGACTTCGCTGAGCTTAGGACTAACCTCCACGTCCCCTAGTACACCAGACAGAAGAAAGCCTATCCTATCCCGCCAGCTCATCCCCGCTCGACTAGTGGTCCTGTGATTGCAGAAGAGGAGGCTTAGGTGCGGATGGCTATGGAGAGATCCTTGAAGGAGCATGCAGATAAAGAGGCGAGGTCGAGCAAGGGCAAAGGGAAGTTGTCGGGTTCCTCATAGTCACATTCCACCGCCCCTTCATTTATCATGTTTAGTTTCTTTTAGTTAATAACTTGATAGTCGTATTATACTTATTTTCAGATATTTTGCATATTTTGGGATATTTTTGCTTATTTTCGGATATTTTGCTTGCTTTTAATTTTTAAATATCTATGCTTTTAAACTTTTATTTCGTGTGTTATCTTTTTAGATATTTAATTTTTGTTGCTTAGTTTAAGTGTGGGGCGTTGTATTGTGCCTAGTTTTTAGGTTTGCAGCATACTTGTATAGGGTTGCGTTTAGCCTCCTTCCCGCTTCTAAGCTTATATTGTCCAATCCGCTTATGTGCAAACATTGGGGACAATGTTTCATTTAGGTTTGGGGGTGCGGCCATTCTTTGACCATTTTTGCATGATTGTTTTGTTTGTGCTTGTTTTTGTGAATATTTGTTTTTTCAAATTTCTGCATGCTTGTGTGTTTTTGTCCATTCTCCTGTTTTCGAGTCAAATTTTGGAGCATTAGCTTGCTTAATGAGATGCTTTTGGGTTGTGCCTTTTGAGGCAATTGTTGCATGTGTTGAGCCCCTAAGTTTAGGCAAAGGTTGTTCTAGTTAAAGCTACACCACATTGCTTGCACGCACCCTACCAGACTCGAAAGTGTCTATCTAAGTAATTGGGTATCGCGCTTAAGATGTCTAGATCATTAGTGGAGACTACCCGCTTGAGGCCAGAGCCTAAATAACGTCCTTATAAATGTGGTTTATTTCATTGTTTCATCCTAAACACTCTTCTTGTAAATATTTAGGCATAAATAAAAAGGACCTCACTCTATACTCTGGGCTTTAAAGAACGTCGTTGAAAGAGCATCACCTTTGTTTCGCCTTTGTTTGCTTGCTTAACTCGTACCTATAGATATGACGTAGGCTATGTGTTAAGTCACTACAAATATCCCAAACACGTCCCATGCCTTGTGTGTGTGCTTGAATGTCCTATCTATTTTGACCTACACACCAAGCCCCATCATTATATCCTCTTATATCATACACTTCACCATATCCTACCTAAACACTAGACCATCCCATTTGCTACAGTTATGGCTTGTTATCATATCAAAATGAAGCTCAAGAAAAATCAAAAGTGTAAAAGTAGTGTGTACTCAGGCTAGAAGTGTAGTTGTGCAAAGATTAAGGCTCAAATAAAAAGTTGTGTAAAAAAAAAAATGCCTTATTTGTTTCTAAGTGTAAAAGTTGCCAAAATATAAAGCAACTTAAAGATTAGCACAAGTTGATTAATTTAATAATTCATGTCTAGACGCTTTATTTGTGATGAGCATACCAAAATAGAAGTTTAAAGCATAATCAGTAGCTAGCCCATAATCTCGTGCCCACCTAGCTTCTCCACCACCAATTCACCATAACCCCACTTGTAGCTTTAGAGAAGTCCTAATTGATCTTTAGGAGGAGTTTTAGCTTGTTGATGATGGTATCAAATGATGTTTTGCTCTTGTTCTTAATGTCCAAATCCGTTCTTGTGGTCCATTTGTATTTAAACATTAGCGGTTTTCCAAAATTTGTCATATGCGTGTAAAATTTGAAAATGCTTGTGCTTAATTTCCAACCGCATATGTTTGTTGAGTGAGCCTAGGTTCTGAGTGGTAAAATGAGAGAGATTCGGAAAGGTATAGAGTCGAGGCGAAATGCTATCATGAGATTCTCTTGCTCGATGCTTTTTGAAGCTTTGTTCACTAAGAAGTATGAAATTGCAATCTTTCTTGTTGTAGCACCTTAGCTTGCACTTCCCAAGCTTTTTCTTAGGGGTCTTATCATGCATGTGTCTTAATTCGGTTCGCCCATCATTGCATCTCTGTCTATAGTTGGCTTAGCAGGAAAAACGTTTGTGGGTGTCGTACTGTAAACCCTCACGAGACTTCACTTGTCCCACTAGGGATCGCCTAGGGGTTTAAAAGACTTATTGTGTGCGGTTTATTTCTTTTTGTTTTTGCTTTCTTTTGTTTTTCTTTTTTGTTTGTTTATTTTGGGTTTGCTCGAGGACGACCAAAAGATAGGTTTGGGGGTGTTTTATTGCTTCATTTCTACACAAAGTGTAGCCCCATTTTCGTATTATTTTGAGTACGATTCTCGGGTAAAACCGGGTGTTTAATGGTTTATTTGAGGTTTTTACAGAATATTTTGATAGCAGGGGTGTTTCGGTTCTAAAGGAAGTTCTGGGGGCAATTTGCGTGATTATGGAAATTCTGGGGGCTTTGATCAGAGTGTCGCGGTTGAAGCGCTGCGATTGTGCACAAGCGACAAGCAGGCGATAGAAACCTCTCAGAGTTGCTACGGTCGAAGTGCCACGGTTGAACAACTGCGGCAAAGAGGAGACAGAAATCCTCATGGCTGTTGGGTTGAACTGCCGCGGTTGACCAACCGCGGATATGCCAACCACGGCAGTCCACCTCTTCGTCTTCCAGAAGGCAATTTGGTCATATTTTGGGTCCTATATAAATATCCCTTTTAGGTATTTCAAGGGGACAGACTCCCTAACTCGAAAATTACATAAAGATTTCACCTTTGCTCATCTCCTCACACAACACCACCCCATCCTTCACAACCCACCAAGATCCCAAATCTCCATAACATCCAAACACACTAATCACATCTCTTTTCCACAAGCCATCATCACTTCATCCTTTGGGCAAAAAGAGAATTGAAGAGAGGAGCAAAGGAAGAAGAGAAGATCTCATTAGTTTTCTATAAACCCTATTCTCTTTCTTTTCTTTTACATAGTCATGTATTTTATTGATTCAATCCATTGTATGGTTATTCTTTGTAATATGATGAGCTAAATCTATATTGTTAGGATTTGATGAAACCCTACCCTTGACTATATATTTATATGAATTGACTCTTGTTTATCTCTTATGTGCAAATTGTAGTTTGTATGGATATTTTAATGCACTTAAAGTTTTCAATTGATTGATCTCCTTTTGAATGAATTATAGTGGTGTGTTTTGTACTAATCGGAGACGCACACCACGTGTTCGATAAAATGCTCCCTATGCATGTCTAGAAAAGTAGACATACTTAGGCTAGCGTATAGGATTCGTTTAGTACACCAATGTCCTTAATGAACCCATTCGTACATTCCGAGTAATCGAAAGATAAGTTTAGGTATGTTTTGGGTGTGACCTATTCTGCTTGACCAAGATTGTGTGTTAATATTAGGGTGTATGAGTATATGAATTGCATGAGCATGTTTGGGGATGAATAATCGAGTCTAGAACGGAAGTCAATATAGGGTGGGGTGTAGTCAGGTCCTAGCATATTTCTCTCCATTATCACATTCAAGTTTACTTTCATATTATTTCCTTCATTGCTTTAGCATTAATTCTTAAATCAATTTAGGTTATTTTGTTTAATTTGATAACCATCATTATTGATTGTTTGAATAGCAAATGAGCTAGTCAATTTCGGTAATCGATCACTCGATTCCTTGGGAACGAACTTTACTTACTATTGTGCTACTCTCCGACCTCGTCCTATTGCGAGTGTTACTTGAGTGATAGCCAAAGATTTGGAAGATGCAGCGCTGCCATTCGTGATGAACTTTCCAAGGAACCATCTCAGAACGAGAAGAAAAAAATTAAAAAAATAGAATTAAATTTTGTAATTAATTCACCAAATCTAAAGAATTTGATTTGACTGATTTATAATTAAGCTTGGGTCTTGTAATATTCCAAAAAGACCAAAGTAGTATTAAAAGCGGAGATCCATGTGGTCTCATGTGTTTCCACCGCTCTGATCACGCTGTGTAACTGAATATCCAGTAGTCAAACGTTAATGACGTAATCAGAAGCATCTCATGTTCTTCTATTCTCTGCTAATTAAACTCTTTCTCATGTTCTCATAAAATATTATCGATTGATTCCTCACTTCACTTATTGTTCAATACTAATTATTCTTCTAATTAATTATTGTTAACTATATGTTTACAGTTAATGTAGTTACTAAGTTAGTTGGTCTATCGACTATCGATTAAAGACTTACATTTAAAAATGTTCTTCAAAATAAAATGTTTTCATTTGGATTCAATTATATATATATATGAAAATTTTCTCCTTAGTGCGCAATGATAAATATATATTAGTGTCTTGTATATGGACTATTAGATTCAATTGTTTTGACCCATTCTGCATGCATATGTCAGTACTTATCTATAATTTATGATCTACATGAAATACACTGATGTATTTTATATCAGTGCGCACTGAGGTAAAAAGGACTAATTAGGAAAACATTCTCCTCAATGCACACTGATAAATATATATTAGTGCATTTGTATGTGAACCATCATATTCAATTGCTTTAACCCAGTCTGCATGCACTTGTCAGTGTTTATTCATAATCTATAGCCTATATGCAATGTATTGATGTATTTTATATCAATGCGCATTGAGGTAAAAATGACTAATATATGAAAATTTTCTCCTCAGTACGCACTGATAAATATATATCAGTGCCTTGTATGTGGACCATTAGATTCAATTGTTTTGACCCAATCTGTATACACTTGTTAGTATTTATCCATAATATATGGCCCACATGCAATGTACTGATATATTTTAGGGATAATTACCCAGGTGGCCATCAAATTGATGACACACTATCAAAATGGCCACTGGATTGGAAAGTTGTTCCAAAATGGCCATTATTGGCGAACTTTGTGACACTAATGATCATTCCATCCAATTCTATTTAATTCCATCCAATTCCATCCAATGAGTGACATTTTGGTAAATAAAGGAATGCTATTAATTTATTTTAGACGTTTTTTGGAAATCAATTTTTTTTTTTTTGAAAAGAATAATTATATTTAGTGTGTGTAAATATATATTTTAGATTTTTTTTTTTTTTTGGAAATCAATTTTTTCTTTTGTTTTTTGAAACGAATAATTATATTTAGTATGTATATATGTATAGTATATCTCAAATATATATTTCTTTTTTAAGAAGATTAAGGCTACAAAATCTAAAAAATCTAAAAACAAAGAAGAGACACGTGTATTGATCTAAACCATTTCTTTTGTTTTTTGAAAAGAATAATTATATTTAGCATGTGTAAATATAATTATTCTCTTCAAAAAAAAAAGAAAAAAATTGATTTCCAAAAACATCTGAAATAAATTAATGTCATCCACTTATTTACCAAAATGTCACTCATTGGATGGAATTGGATAGAATGACCATTAGTGTCACAAAGTTCGCCAATAATGGCCATTTTGGAATAATTTTCTAATCCATTGACCATTTTAATAGTGTGTCATCAATTCGATGGTCATCGGGGTAATTATCCCTATATTTTATATCGGTGCGCACTGAGTTGAAAAGGAATATATATATATATATATCAAAATAATAAAATACTCTTATTTTCTTTTACCAAGATACACATATATCTTATAAATAAAAATGGATGTGGTCAAACTATATAAATGTGGTTGATGTTTAACACCTTTTGAATTATCCTAATGAAAATTATATAGTGATGAAATTTTCTGCTGATGAAAAGATAATTAAAATGGTAATGAATACGTCTACCGATGATAATTATGATCTAGATGACTTTTGTGTTTTAACGATGGTTTCTCCACAAGAAGTATTTCAGGTTATAATTACCCTAAATAACTACTTGCTATAAAATGAATATATATATATACAGTTTTTCCATTGTCAGTTCGTCCTGACAATAAATATATCAGGACAAAGAATGTGGACCACAGATTATGGAGAAGTTTTGACAAGTGCATACACTTTGAGTCAAAGTATGTAAATCTAATGGTTTATATTCTTCGTCATGATATATTTATTGTCATGACGAATTGATAATAGAAAATCTGTATATATATATATATATATTCATTTTACACACCAGATTAATTAAACACACCAGGGCAACCCAATTAAACATACCAGACCACCAATTAAACACACTACGGTAATCCAATTAAACACACCAGTCGTAATCAATTAAACACACCATACTAATTAAATACACTGGATGTAAATCAATTAAACACACCAGGGCATACCAATTAAACACACCCGGGAAGAAGAACAAGAAGATGGAGGTTAGGGAAGAAGAAGAAGAAAAAGAAAAAGAAAATTAGAGAATTTTTTTTATTTTTTTTTATTTTTTTATATTTTTTTTTATAAAGAAGGGCAATCTTGTCCAAAAATGGATATTTTAACAAAAACAATAAAAATGATAATCTTGGACAAAAACAATAAATCCACTAAATTTTTGGCTAGTTTTAAAGTTCTCCACATATATATATATATATATATATGGTGGTTCTCTAGTAGGGACATCCTGAAATTATAAGTTAAGAACGTTTAACTACAGCCACACATTTATATTGGGTGTGGGTATTTCTTAATATAAGGCTGTGAGCCCATTGTGAATGTGTGGCTGTGGTTGGACGTCCTAAAATTATAAAGCCATGACGGTCTTTATTAGAGAAGTATTATATGTATAATCTTTCTATTGTCAGTTCAAACTGATATAAAATATATCTGTTTTTTGCATGTGGACCATTGGATTTAAAAGATGCTTTAATAAGTGCATGCAGTCAAGTTAAAACATTTAAATCCAATGACCCACGTGTAGATATATTTATATCAGTTCGAACTGACAATAGAATATATATATATATATATATATATAACAAATGTGGTGTATGCATTGCAAAAAATAACGACATTAGAATAACGACTTTAGATGATTTTTTGAAGTAAGAAATTCATTAGTGTATATTATGAAATTTTATTTGCTATTTCCTTTTTATAATTAACTAATTGTTAATTTATATATTCATTGGGTCTTAAAAGAATTTTTATTATTTATTTATTTATTTAAATATTATCTTATGCGTTAAGTCTTAGGTTATTATTTCAGTACCTGAGTTTGGATAGGAGGATTTTATTATTTAAATAAGGTTATTAATTTATCAAACATTCATTTATCGGGGTTTTAATATATATATATAGATAATTCCAAATATATATATATATACACCCTTATTGGGCTATTAATGGAAAAACATAATTTGAAAATGTTTACTTGCATGAATAAGTATCACTCGGTTGAGTACACAAGTTGAAATCAGCATATGCCTAAAATGGTGTAGCAATAGCATCAAATTACTTGGCTTTCTACTTGAGGAAGGAGGTTAAAAAATGGTTTAAGACCCATTGAAGGGTCACATGTAGTTTAGAAATTGAAGTTTCAATTACACGTTAATTCTTAAATTTAATTTAATTTTGGACGGTAATTATGATCATTCTTATACTTCTCTACTCAATGCCATGACCGTCCTTTGATGATGCCTCCCTATTTCACCAAAAACAACGTAAACGCTTTATAAAATAAAAAAGAGGTCTATAAAATATATTAAATCTGTAAAACATTTATTCTAATATAATGTAAATTTAGTTTTCCAAGAAAAGAAAAAAAAAAAAAAACATTAATTAATTAATATGTTATAGTGATTAACAATGAAGTGTTAGGAGCTTTGGAGGGATAAAATTAAGCATGGGAATATAATGAATTAGCTCTTTATCGATCTAAGTTGGAATATGCATGAATCTAGCTTGTTTAACCTAAAACACGTACCCACGTACTCAGTTTTGGTTTTCCAACAAACTTTAATTTGCAGGAACCTTGAGATTCTAACACACAATATATAATTTAGAGTAATTAGATCAGGCCTGAGCCTCACTTCTCTTCTCTCTATCTAGAGAGATAGAATTTACTCGGGATATTAAAAATAAAAATAAAAATAAAAATAATTAAATATAGTTAAGCTACTTAATTGGTGAAAGATTATTGTATTGTAAATAAATTAATGCATGCCATCTATTTGGTCTATACGATATTCTAGTAATATGCAAATGGTATGCATATGACTCTAATTTGACCGATTGAGAATTGTTTATATTTGATGTGTTAATTATGTATATTATTCCTTCTAAGTCAAAACAAATTGTGCATTAAACTTACTATGAGAAATTTATTAATTAGATGAGCATAATTAGTCAAATCATACATAACATATATGTATTAAAATTAATATTATCATTTATCATATATACTTGCCATAATGTGGGAGGAAAAATAATACTTAATTTTGACCTAACTTGGCTATATTAACTATACAAGTCCATGTGATATATTGGTCATAATAATAAATAATTAAAATTTTCACTAGCTCTCATTAAGAAGCGCCACATGTTCATTCAACCCACAATTGATAATTCCCTACTTTACCTGACTCTCTCTCCCAACTTGGGAAAACTAAATCTACGTGTGTAGTGTAAAGAGTGGTTTTTGGGGCACATAACGATGAATGGGGGCGGCACCTAGAACTGAGAGATGCACAATTGAAAATTGCCCTAAAATTGAAGGGCATATTTCTTTGTGTTTGCCCTAAAATTGCCACATGCAAGTCTTCGGTTGCGCCAGGTGCAATGCCCCTAACATGGTATCTGGATGTTTATATATATATATATATTCAAACTGTTTTACCGACCTCATCAACCGAATATAGCCGTTGGGAATTGTTCTATTTTATCTATTAAAGGAATGAATGAATTATAAGTCAGAAGGGGGCTATGAGGTCACCCACATTCTAGCTGCTCAATCATTTTATAATTAACTACTAACAACAACAGTAACACTCTCTCATTAATGCCTTCTAGTTCTCTTATTTGCATTATACCTTGTTTTTATTATTAAATTTATTTATAAACTACTCCATGTTCTCTACCATGTGATTACCAATTTAAATATTCTATGGGATTCCATACATTTCTTGAAATAACTCGTAGCTTGATTATTTGAGACTTTAATTATCTGTTATTAGAAATTTTCACATATATTAATATTATATACACGTATATAAATATTTTGAGGTTAGGATTGTCTAGAAAATTTTCATCCAGACTTACCCTCTGATAACTACTTTATAGGGAAACATCGAGGGTGCATTTACTATTTAGGATTTAGGAATCCTAATAGGAGAAAGAGTATTAACTTAATTCCCCCTCTTATAAAAAGAAATCAATTTCCCTTTTCAAATTCTCTTTCCCATTGAACTTGATTCCCTTTCATTTTATTCCTGATTAATAAACCTCTTCTAGATCAAAACAGTTTATCCGGTGACTTAAATGACTTGTTCTATTACTTAATCATGGTATTTGAACAACCGCGTCTGCTACCTAAGTATATATGAATTCTAAATTTGGGTTAGGCTAAATCAACAAAATATGTAACTTCAATATTCATCCATTTATTTGGTTTAAATCTAAGAGTTATCATCCACTCTTCTTTTCTACTATTGGATTAAGATCAAATGAATGAATATATATTGAAATCATAATTTTAAGTAAATGTTTCAAATTGATTTAGTTTAATCCTTTAAATTTAGAAGTAGCTATTAGAGAAGGAATGTATGCATATATTTATTTGTGTGGACTACTCACCATTATCACAACCCCACACATGACTATAACGACAACCATATATTGAAAGAACAAAGAAATTCAAAAAATCAATTTTTTTTTTATTTTTTTTTTAAACTTTTGTTTTTAACATAATGAATTTAATTATTTTTTGTTTAATATTTAGCAGATGATGGTCGATCCCTAAGTTTAGTATATGATCTTCTGACCTTAAATATTAAATTACACTTGTATTAATTTATGAGATGAAGTGACATGGCTTCATATGCGCCATTCCAGTCTTCCTCTTGAAAAGAAATATAAGAATAAAATTTCATACGATTTTATTCTTACACATTTAAAGATTCCATAATGGAATTGGCAAATTATATGAGAAACAATCAAACCCTAAAACAAGTAACAACTTGTGGAAAATATTCCTACAAAGGTAGCTAGCATATAAAACAGCTAAAAAAAAACTCCCCAAAAATCCCTCCTAAAATCAAAATTAAGAAAAAAAAAATTAATATTCTAGCAAATAGCTCACTAAATCTTGGGCGACCTCTCGGTTCTCTGTTCTATTTACATACATAATCTTACAAAAATCAAAGGTTAGAGATATATATGCTTTGATATATAATAGATATATGCATGCCATCTCAGTCCTAGTAACAATGTTCCCTACAATTCGTGAAGCCAAAGACAAAAGAATCAATGTGTGACAAGTGACAACTATTAGGCCGGACATGACAAATTGAGCTAATTAAGTAGATTAGTAGACTAGTAACTTCATCATGAAAACTACTTATTGTTCAAATAGAACAAAAGGTTGGAAATGAATAAATTAAAAATTTAATAAAACATTTAATGCAGATATATAGACAAAAATCTCTTACAACAAGTAATGATTATATATCATTTAATTGTTGGTGCCAATCATTTTTACTAAGATTTGATATTCTAATATCTGAACAAAATCCAAACACATGCAAGAAAATATTCCGACTACAAATAATTAGTATTGTTGTTCTGTTTTTGTGTATGTTAGTGAATAGTGAGAGAGTTTTAATGAGTCACATGAGATTATAAAGTCATAAAACAAGAGAAAGAGTTTTTGAAGTGGAAGATCTTCCAAAATCTTGCTAAGCTTCTCTTGTAAATAATTAAATAAAAAAAATATAAATAAATTTATAATGTGCCATATAGATCTGTTGAGATTTTCTCTGTTCTTTTATAGCTTTTTTGTCTTTTATTTCACATCGTGCCATGTGACCATGCATCATTTTACATTCTATTGCTATTATGACCAAAGGAGTCATAGTTATCAACTTAGCATTAGCTATTTTACAAAGTCCTAATTAATTATCTGATTAACATATTTTGACTTTAATTAATAAAATGAAAATGCAGACTTTGTGTTTTTGCTGTTAAATGTATTAATGATCTGAACTTATTTGTCATTATCCATTCGGAACAAGTTTAATTCTGCACCGAACAAATTTCATCAAATTTAATAATGAATAATGTAACTATGCAGTGTCTATATTACTCGATCAGTAATGCAAAAGTCCCCGACTAGGGTTGACTAGGCACCACCTAGTCCCTAGTCGGCGGTCCGCCACCCCAACTAGGTGGTTTACAGCGTAGTTGGTCTAGTCGGTCAAAGTTAATGACTAGTCACCGTTGACCGACTAAGTTGACTTTTTAGAATTTGATTGAGTTTGTTAGGTTTTGTTTATTTTTTTTAGTGATTTTGATTCTCAATATTGAGTTTTTTGGAATTTTATTTTTAATTTGAGGTTCAATTTATGAAATAGTATGAACATTTACTCAATTACAACAAAAAAAATATATTAAAAAAATTCCGACAGACCGCCGACCTGCCACCGGTCGACTTCTAGCCAACCCCCTAGTCCCCGACTAGGCAAGCTAGGCGCTAGGCAAGTGGTCGCCGCCCGACTAGCGCCTAGCGCTTTCTGCAACACTGATATTATTACATGGTGGTTACTAGTAATTGAATTTTAATTTAAGGATCCACAAATATTAGAATTTTTTTAAGAAAATTAAACTAAAAGAAAATATATTAGAGCATCTCCAATGCAAATATGCATTTTTGAGTTACTAAATAGTGCGACATCAGCATTTCTATTCATTATAGACCTACTTTTGATTTTTTTTAGAGAAATACATATTCACATCTCCGATGTAATTATCTAAAATCAAATATGTATTTATTTTATGACCAATCATAATAAAACAATTATTATTGGTGGAAATAGTTAGAAATCTTAGTCAGCATTTCTAGGAGAGTTTCTAAAATTAGAAAATCAACTCCATATACTCTTAACTTTTTTTTTTTTACCCCATAATCCCTATATTAAAGTGTTTCTAATTTTTTAATTATCTATCCCATGTGACAGTCAATTTTCTCCAAATGTATATTTGTTTCGAAGATATTCTTATATTTATTTATTTATTTATTTTTACCCTGTAATCACTCCGATAACTACATATATTGTTTCAATATAGTAGCTAAATCTCTAATTAATATAAAATACCAACAAAACGAATTTGATAATAAATATGATTATTTTCCAGCTATGCAAACTTCAGGATCAAACTAATCCTACTTGGATGGTTGTGGAGCCGTTGATGAATGAGGTAGAGTAGAAGGGGGTTTACTTTTATGCTGTTTTAATGATTGGGTTGCTAGTAAGTGGATTTTTTTTATTTATTATTTATTATTATTATTTTTTTATAATTAAACAATAATTATGAGGGTATATTATACATTTTGAAGTTGTGGGTGTAATGAGAGAGGAATGCATGAATTGTTTACATGGAATTTATTGAATGAGAGCTGAAAAGTTTAATGAAGACTAAATATATAAAAGGTATTGAAATCTTTTGGGGCCCTTGGTATTTATTTAACATGAATTGAACCTAACCCCACATTACTAATATTATGTATTGCAACTAATTAAAGATATATATATATATTCCCTTACACTGGTTGACCAAAACCAAGTGCCTAGACGTAAGGAGACTCCACCAAACTCTGCCAATTAATTAGGAAATTATAATAACATTAACTTTAAAAAGAAAAAGATATCCAGTGGTGATGAAGGGCAATTTTACCCGACTTAAAATCTATATAAGATACTTTATCCTACATGTTAGGTTTATCATATATGCTAACAAATAGTCATGTTTAAAGTAATAAATATTATATCTGATAATTCAAGTGGTTGAACATATGTGATAGAGATTTAAATATCACATTTGTCTATGAAATTACTAAGTGTGGGGACACCCTTTCCCTTAATTAGTTGGAGTTGCTTTTCACGTTACTAAAACGATTGATCTCGTTAGGTCTCGGCAAACCCCTGATAATATTGTGTAAACTTCTAACCCGATTGGTGTCAGATTTCAAAATAATAATAATACATTAAACAAATATTATTATCCACTGGGATTATAATCATATATCATAACATTTATTTATAATAATGTAGATTTCTTACATTATAGCAGGCAAATGTGCAATTAAGTGCATTTATACATTAAAATATTATAATGTGTATCCTAATTACTTTCGACAAAGTGACTATCAATGTTAATAATTTGAAAAAAATTATAATTGTCTCAGGTGGTAATCACTTATGATTTTTTTATTTTTATTTTTTATTTATACTATCCACGACGTGGCGGCTCAAACCTGGGACGAAGCCTAAGATTATACAAGTTGAAATATGAGTTTGCATTACTCGTGCCCATATATGTCTCTCATAATCAATATTGTACCACAAATTATAACCAGTAATTTCCTCAAGCATCCATTAGTCTAGCTAGCAATTAAAACTTTGCAACGCCACTTGCATATATAAATGCACCGGATACTCATTGGTGAGTTAAAACTTTCTGTCCAGTGAATTGGCAATCCAACAAAGTCTATATAAAATTGAAAATTCTTTACCGTTCAAAAAAAAAAAAAAAAACAAAGTCTATATAAACTTGAAAAATATTGAAGAAGATAGGCAGTGATATCCTAATGATATTCTCCTTTCTCCAACTTTTCTCTACGCGTGACTAAAGATTGATTATTGTTATTCATTTCACAAAACTTTTCCATTGTTTAGTGAGTTTATATATACATATTCTGCCAAACCCGGCTAGCTTCCTAGCAAATGCCGCCGACCTTAGAGAAAAAGCCCAAGGATCTTGTTATAAAAGAAGACAAATCGATCGAGTAATACAATAAAATACAAAAAAAATCCATATCATCCTCTCTCTCTCTCTCTCTCTCTCTCTCTCTCTAAAAGTGGAAAGCTCTAATTCCTCCAAACATAAAATTAAAAAATGAATAGAATCGAATAGGGTTATATATATGTGGTAACAAGCTGGATGTGGAGCATTGCAAGGCTGGTTGTTGATGGTGGTGGTGGCTAGCTTGGGATATCATGCATGGGATACGAGTCTCTTTTTTGTTATGTTGCATTTGGAGGGTTTTGATTAAGATACTAGTAAAGTTGGAATATATGATGAATGATGATACTTCTTCTACTCATTCCAAAGCCAAGTTTAATAAAGAGAAGAAATACACTAAGAAACGCCAAACTAATAGCTCTCGATTATCTCTATTCATGAAAAGGAGAGAAAACTCTATATGAAATTCAGGGTTTCATGCACATGCTCCCCTCTCTCCTTCCTATGAACCTGCACTCGATACCACCAAGTGGGTGAGTGGACCACACCATAATTTCTCCAACTCATGAAAAAACTCTCTTCATTGAATTAACCACAAAGTTTTGTACTTCACAAACCCTAAAATATTAAAGCACAAAGTACAAACCCTATCCCCCTAAACTATTTCTAAATAATCACCATCATAATCAGTTTTAACAAAAGCCTCAAAACCCACATTACTTCTTACTCATTAGGACACGTGTCACATTACTGTCTATTCTATTAGATTACCGAAAGTGACAATATCTATTAGCCTTCCACGTAGTTCTGTGAACAAACATCAGTTAAGATTTTACAGAATAATATAATATTAATAAAGATTTATGTTCATAAAGATTAGAGATATCTACCCTAAATAATTAATCTTCTCTAGTGACATTAAAAGAAGCAAATACCTACAAGATATTCGACATTTTGATTGAGTGAGCTGAGCTAGTTGCATGCCTCATCCACATGAAGGCATACATAAGCAAACTTTAATCTTTTTTTCTTTAGATTTTTATATATATTTGAAACTCCCTTTGACATTTTCTTAGTACCAAAAATGATTTTTGAGTTTGACCATTGTAATTCCTTGAAAGTGCCATTAAACATATATGCAAAAAAGTTGGAGGATTTTGGTGTGATTTGAGATATAACCATAGTTATTAATTAGATAACAAGTGGGGGGGTTTGGGGTGTGAAAACAAAGAGAAGATATTTGTTTGGCTTAGTTGGAAGTTGGAAGGCAGAAAGCAAAGCACTTTCAAATGGTAGTAAATAGTAAAGAAATGGTTGGATTGTGAGGGTGGGACCAATAGGAGGTGGTTGGCGGGATGGGCTTTGTGGGCCGAAACAGCCTTACAAGTCTCAATCCCAATGCTAGCTTCGGGGGGTCCAACTATATTGTGATGATTTCAACTTGGCTCATACACTCCACGTGGGCTCATCACACATGTCCTACTCAGCACTCTCCTTCCGCCACGTGTGCATCCATTTTTTCCATGTGGGCCCATAGAATCAGATGAGGATGATGTGTCTTTTTCATGCTCCCTGATTCTCCCTCTCGCATTCTCAATTCTCATTCTTTGCTTCACTACCTATAACCTACCTCTCATCAAACTCTTTTGGGCTCTGTTTTTTAGTAAAAAATATTTCTAGTAATAGTAATTTCACAGAATTTGATGGTGAGGGTCGAATCTTCTCCACACACTCCATTTTTGACAACAAAATGAAGAAATTGGAGTATGTTATCATATAAACAACAACTTCCTATAATTAAACGTCTTGTGATAGCAAAAACTTTCGGGATAAAGAAGAATAAAATAATTGCCAATCCTGAAGATTCAATAATATAATGTTATAAAAAATGGAATAATTACAAAAAAAAAAAAAAAAAAAAAAAAAGCAGCTACAGGGTTATGATTTGAGAATGACCTCCAAAATGCATTAAACTCTGCCTTTACAGTCACATGCAAATCCCCTATATAAGCACCCCACCCCCTCAACAACAACAGCAACAACCTCTTCTCAGTTCTCTGTTCTCTCTATATCAATTCAACTCTACCTCTCAAACACAAACACCCTTTTAAGTTTTAAGCCAACTCTCAAGAAACAATATTACATGGAGAATTTGTTTCAGCTTGGTGATCATGAAGATTTCTTCTCTCGTCGATGCATTTGGGTTAACGGCCCAGTGATAGTAGGTGCCGGACCGTCCGGGCTAGCCACGGCGGCTTGCCTTAGAGAGCAAGGCGTCCCCTTTGTTGTCCTTGAAAGAGCTGATTGCATAGCATCTCTGTGGCAAAAGCGAACCTACGACAGGCTCAAACTTCACCTCCCTAAACAATTCTGCCAACTCCCTAAACTACCATTCCCTGAAGACTTCCCCGAGTACCCGACTAAGCGACAGTTCATTGACTACCTTGAATCATATGCCAAGCATTTTGAGATCAACCCAAAATTCAATGAGTGTGTGCAATCAGCTAGATATGATGAGACCAGTGGCTTGTGGAGGGTCAAGGCCGTTTCCAGTACCAGGACTGAGATTGAGTACATTTGCCGTTGGCTTGTTGTGGCTACCGGTGAAAACGCCGAATATGTTACTCCTGACATTCAAGGATTGGCTGATTTCGGTGGTCAAGTTATGCACGCTTGTCAGTACAAATCCGGTGAGAAATTTAAGGGAAAGAAGGTGCTAGTCGTCGGTTGTGGAAATTCTGGCATGGAAGTTTCTCTTGATCTCTGTAATCACAATGCCAGTCCTGCAATGGTTGTTCGTAGCGCGGTAAGTACTTATCAATACAAACACTTATAACTTGTTTCAAGGAAAATTGGATTTTCTAACGGGAAATTTACAGGTTCATGTATTGCCAAGAGAAATCTGTGGAAAATCAACATTCGAATTGGCCGTTTTGATGATGAAATGGCTACCGCTTTGGCTGGTTGACAAGCTTATGTTGATAATGGCATGGTTTGTGCTCGGAAACACAGAGAGTTATGGGCTGAAGAGGCCATCAATGGGACCATTGCAGCTAAAGAACAGTATGGGAAAGACCCCTGTACTTGACATTGGTGCATTGGAGAAAATCAGATCCGGTGACATCCAGGTTGTTCCTGGAATCAAAAGGTTTTCATGTGGCCAAGTCGAGCTTGTAAATGGCCAAAAAATGGATATCGACTCCGTTGTTCTAGCTACTGGATACCGCAGCAATGTTCCTTCTTGGCTTCAGGTGAGAAAACGTTGTTCTAATAAAATTGGTCAGACTTAATTAGAAGCTTAATTGGTTTAATTAGTGGACTAAATGAGGTAATTAATGTTACAGGAAAGTGAATTTTTCTCAAAGAATGGATTCCCAAAAGCACCATTCCCACATGGTTGGAGAGGAAAGGCTGGGCTGTATGCAGTTGGGTTCACAAAGAGAGGGCTGTCTGGTGCATCCTCAGATGCTATGAGAATTGCTAAAGATATTGGCAACGTGTGGAAAGAGGAAACCAAGCAGAAAAAGACAAACACCAGGGCTTGCCATAGACGATGCATTTCACAGTTGTAAATAAATAATGTAATGTTATTGTATCATACACAACACAGGAAAAGAAAGAAAACAGATACCACACTGATAGGAGCCCTCTCCCAAGGCCCAAGGTTTTGACATTTTGGGCATTTTGTAAACCGAGGATGATGAGGCTTTTTTTTTCTTCTTTTCTTTATGTTCACATTTCATACAGTTTTTACTCCTTGTATTATTTTAGTGTTTTAACTTAAATCATAATGGGTTTTTTCTCTCCCCCTGCAGATCTCTCTCATTACTCATTAGTCAATAGTAATAATTAGTAGTATCAGTTCTTACTACATATACTAATTTTCCAATCATTCAAAGAATAAAATCTGCTGTAATTGTCAACTTTGAGGAGGAATATTAGTTTGTTTTTTTTCATTTTAAATGAGATTGATTATCCAGAGTTGACAACTTACAGAATAATTATCCAGAGTTGATTCAATGTTTCTGATTTGCAAGTTGGGTAATGATCAGATGGGTAGAGGAGCAATAATGAACCCAGCTCCAGCCTCCAGCTGATTCCAAGACTTAAAAATATTATTATGTTTTTGTTTGACCAAACTACCTAGCTTCTCGCACATGCTTTAAAGTTAAATCTTTTCTGTAAAGCATCATTCTAAACTCTAATTAAACACACTTCAACTTGTGAGCTGTTCATAAAACTTTTTATTGCGCATCTAAAACAGTTAGAAATATAAATTGGCGTCGCCCGGGTTCGAACCGGAGACCTTCAGTGTGTTAGACTGACGTGATAACCAACTACACCACGACACCTTTGCTTTTGATTGCATTATATTGCAATATATATCGATTCAGGGCCAGTTGCTAAAAGTTGCAAATGGATAACTGATAAAGAGTAAAGATGAGGTACTTGTTTTTCAAAGCCTCCAAACACTCCTTTCATCCACACATAAATACTCTTTTCAACAAAAAAGAAGTTCAATTGCAACTTCTCTATCCCCTTGCCTTTATATTGCATGTAGTAATAAAACACTTTTATTAAATAAATATCGAAAAATGTTTGAAATTATAAATGTTACATAAAACTCTTAAATATTATCAAAATAGAAACATGGTATATGATAGAATAAGAAACTCCATGCATCGGTTCAATACAAACTGAAATCTTACATCCCACCTCACAAACGAACACAAATTAAATTAATTGTTCTTTCAAAGTTTGTTCGAGAGATTGTTACCAGGACTCAAACAGGGCTTAGGTTATGATATGGCTGAATGAAAATTATATTATTCTTCTCTCTAGGAGGTATATATATGGTTATATACATAGCCTTTAATTACAAATCCTATAATTAAGGTAATTTCCTACAATTATGTATTCCTATAATTACAAGAAATCTACGATTAAGGAAATCTATAATTACAAGGAATAAAATATCCTAATTACATGACCCATGCTATCAGGAAATATCATAATTACATGACTCATGCTGACACTCCCCCTCAAGATGGTGCATAAAGGTCACTAATGCCCAGCTTGACAAGTGAGTCATTACAGACTTGACTTGATATGGCCTTGGTCAAGATATCAACCAGTTGTTTCGTTGTTTTAACATGTGGAACTTGAATAATCTTCTCCTCCAACTTCTCATATATGAAATTACAATCGATCTCCACATGTTTAGTTCGATCATGCTGCACTAGATTCTCTGCAATCTTAATTGCTGACTCATCATCACAAAACAACTGCATTGCACCTTCGAATGGGAAACTGAGCTCCCCCATAAGTCTTTTCGACCACAACAATTTGCATATACCTTTAACCATTGCCATGTACTCGGCCTCTGCACTAGATAAAGACATAACTTTCTATTTCTTACTTTTCCAAGTAACTAAGTTACCTCCAACAAAAGTAAAATAACTTGAAGTAGAATGTCTCCGCTCATCTTTGGCACCCCAATATGAATCGGTATACCATGTAACATTCACATGTCCATGTTTTGAAAACATGAGACCCTTTCCTAGTGCTAACTTCAAATATTGCAAGATCCTTACAACTGCATTCATATGACCTTCACTAGGATTATGCATAAAGCGACTCACTACACTGACAGCATATGCAATATCAGGCCTAGTGTGTGATAGATAGATTAGATGCCCAACCAATCTCTGGTATCTTCCCTTATCAGCTTGTACTTGATTAGGAAGTTCTTCCATACCATGATTCAGTTCAATGGGTGTACTTACTGGTTGACAACCAAGCATACTAGTTTCTTCCAATAAATCAAGGACATATTTTCTTTGTGACAAGAAAATGACTTGTTTGGACCGAGTAACCTCAATGCCCAAAAAAATACTTCAAACCTCCAAGATCTTTCATATCAAACTGTAGAAGCCAGGTAACCTTTTAACTTCCCAATATCATCAACATCATCACCGATTACGATCATATCATCAACATAAATAATAAGTGCAATTTACTTACCATTTTGTCTCTTAAGGAACAACGTATGATCCGCATTACTCTGCTTATAACCATACTTCTTCATAGCTAACCGAAACCTTCCAAACCACGCTCTAGGTGATTGCTTCAAACCATACAATGCCTTTTTCAGTTTACACACCAAATTAGTTTTTCTAGAGACACTATATCC
Source organism: Acer campestre (assembly GCA_954870605.1). Taxonomy (NCBI): domain Eukaryota; kingdom Viridiplantae; phylum Streptophyta; class Magnoliopsida; order Sapindales; family Sapindaceae; genus Acer; species Acer campestre. Next base: position 23,621,784 of record OX940802.1, read on the forward strand.
TGGTGGAATATTCATATACGTTTCTTCATGTAAATCTCCATGTAAGAAGGCATTCTTAACATCATATTACTACAAAGGCTAGTTAAAATTTACAACAAGTGACAACAAGACTCGAATAGTATTTATTTTTGCTACAGATGCAAACGTCTTCTGATAATCAATACCATAAGTTTGAGGAAAGCCTATTGGGGTTTTTGCCTTAAAGCTTGTAATATGTAAATGATGATTAATTATAAATAAAAGAAGTATTCATTTTCATTCTATTTATATGTCTCATACTTTTATATCATATGTGCTAAACATCTAAGATTGCCGGTTGTAATCTCGAACTGAGTATATGAGTGTTATATACAGAGAAATTCAGTTTGAGACATGCAATCTAAAGAGTCCATAGAGAGCATGTAAGGATTCCCATTATTGATTGACTTATTTCGTGGACAAACCACAAGTTGGGGTTTGAATTGTAAGGGTAGATTAGGTGATTGAAGACCAACATCGAAGGCCCTTATTCAAGACCTCAAGGATGACAAGCACTCCAAAGGTATATCTCTAGTGCTTATTTTCTTTGAAGAGATTTAGAAGCACACACACACTTAGCATACTTGTATATGTGTGCATACTCTTCACATGTCACATTACACACTAGCACTTTGTTTGATTATATCTTGTTGTGTGTTTGGTTGTGTCGTGTAATTCGTTTCCCGAATATGTTCGGAAACGTCCGCGCTTGCACGAAAATGTGCTTGGTTTTGCGCGAAGACCGCTCATGGAGAATGCCTTTGGCTTCTCCTTGGTTTCACCATCTTTGGTGAATCGGCGGTTACGATCGGCGGCCTGGCCGCTGAATCGAAACCGCCGATCAGACCTGATGCATTTATTATCTCGGGTCTGATTCTGCGGTTTGATCGGCGGTTACGAAACCGCCGAATGAAACCGCCGTTTTCTCCCCTGTTCTCGGGTTGAATTCTGCGGTCATGATCGGCGGCCTGGCCGCCGAATGAAACCACCGAATTAGATATTTTAGGTCGGTTTCTTCTCGGGCTCAATTCTGCGGCCACATTCTGCGGCCCCGACCGCATAATGAAACCGCCGATTGAGCGTTTCAAGGGCAAAATGGTCTTTTCACATGCCCTGTTCTTGATGACTATAAATATCATACTTTCTCATTTCTCTAACTTAGTTCTCTGACTCTAAAGAACCCTAAGCTTCAAAGAGAGATACTTGAGAGAAAATCAATCAAGAACTCATTTTTATACACTCAAACCATATACATGTGCATCAAAGATCATCTAAGCATTTTCTAACATAGTTAGTTTGCTTATTTGAATGGGTTTTGTTCAACACACATCCTTTGGTATGTTCTTCACTAATCTCATCTAAGTTTAGTGTTTTATTTATCAAAGAAATCTCTTATATTATTTGTATGCTCTTAGAATATATTCTAGATACAAAATAGAGATTGTTGTGTTGACATGATTGAGTGTTGTATTTTGATAGCAATATCTAGGTTGTTTTATCTATGATTTGCTAAGCTATTTGACATGTCATTTAGCTATTGACATCTAGGATTGCATTTATTGTTATCTAATCATCCTAGATAAGCATATAGAGTTGCCTAGCTCTCATTGCATTTGTTGAGTATTATATATATTCACATAGGTTGTAATCTCTTCATTGAGAAGTAAGTCTTGCGTGTAGCTTCCGGGATTAGGTTGCTTAGATCGTAAGCAATTGAAGTCTTGTTGTGATAGACCGGGAATAGGTCGGACACCGGGATTAGGTGGTCACACAAGCAATTGGACTAGGTTCACTTATACCGGGATTAGGTAGGTGTGTGATTATATACCGGGAGTAGGTTGTAATCGTTTAACACATTTAGTGGATTCGAGGTTCGAGTGTGGCGCACTATACAACCCGTGATTTTTTCCGTGAGGGTTTCCATGTAAATATCAAGTGTCATTTATAATTCCGCACCATATTACACTTGTTATTGTTTTGACTAGATTGGGGTATTTTCGTAATATTGACTTAACGCGAAAATTGGGTAATATCGTTAAAATCTATTCACCCCCCTCTAGATTCATATTAGAACACACCATGTTATTTGTTTCAGAGCAAATGAAGTTGAGTACTTTATTTGTAGTTAATCTACAGTTGCGGTCTATTTCGTAATATACGGTGGTCTTATCCTAGACTACTCATATGGTGATATGAGAATGGAGGCACCTTATTGTTGGGATTTATGCCCTAAAACTTGTAATTTGTAAATGTTATGAATTCAATAATAAAAGAAGTAGTTATTTCATTCAAATATATTAATTCATACGCTTATATTATATATGCAAGCATCCAAGATTGCTAGATGAAATCTCAAACTGAGTATATAAATGTCATATACGGAGGAATTCAGTTTGAGACATGCAATCTAAATAGTCCGTAGAAAGCAAATAAAGTTCAATACTTATTTGTGATTAATCTACACCTTTGGTCCATTCTGTATTGTATGGTGGTCTTATCATAGACTACTCATATGGTGTTATGAGAATTGTTACCTGAAAATCGTTATTGGGACGGGATTCCAAATAACAACTTTAAAGGGGACCAAGATCAAGATTAACCCTGGTCGGAGGGGTATCACGTAGTTCGATACCGACTAAGTCCCTGTCAAAGCAAGAGCCATATAATGTATCTGAAATCAATCAAAAATAGGTTTTATTTGATTGTCCCTTTTCATTACAATACATGGACTATTACCCATATGGATTACAATGGTGTATGGATCATAATCACGAAGATGGAGATGGTGATGGTGGAGGAACTGTGCCTGTCGATAAGTAGTGTGTAGGGTTTTTTCTCTTTTTTTCGGCCCTTGTTCTTCGATGAATGAACTGTTGTATATATAGGTCCTGCTTTGCTTGCCATGCACTCATACAATCTCGGGTTAGGGTTTGGGCAGCTGCAGGATCCTCTCCTTTTTAGGAGGTAATCTCGGAGTTTTTACATGCAGAATTCAGTCTTTCCTTTCTAGGAGGAATCAATCTCTTCCTTTCCTAATTGGACTCTTACTGTGTTGACCTGTTCAAAATAGGATCCTTTGGCAGGAGGGAGTATAACTCCTTTGTACGGCGACATTTTTACTGGATCTTCGTGGAGTTTTGAGTTCTTGGATTTAGAATCCTGCTTCCTAGTGTGCTTTTACTTAGCAGGCTGTTTATATCTAGTAAGCGTCCTTCTGATGGTAGTTAGGGGATATGTAGCTGACTTTGTTATAGGATGATCAGCAGAACTCCGTGTCGGGGTGCTGCGGGGTCTATAGGAAGCAGTGTTGGGATGATGCGGGGTCCCTAGGAAGCCCGGTCATAACCGAGTTTGGTCTCGTTGTGAGTTCTGGTGAGTATTTCGGCTTTCAGCCACTTTGTTGAGCTAAGATGCTGGCGGGGTGGACCCCGCTGAAGGAGGTGCGTATTTGGGCCAATCGGGATCCAATCTGTCGAGGTGTCCGGATTGTGTTCGTACTCCTATATCCTTCTTATGTCGAGGTGGAAAATTCTTCTTTGGTCTCTCGCCAATTTTGGCGGTTATCAAGAATGGACGCACCTTATATGATGTGATCATATAGGATTGGGCCACGATCTATATGAATCTGTCACTAAGATCTGTTATTTGAAAAGATTCATATATATATATATATATATCAACTAATGATGGCTATATATGGATGATCTAAAATCTAAGTGTCTTACTGACTCCTTCAAGTTAGATCGTGGTTTTTGATTTACCATGAGTGAGATCGGAATAGCATTCTCAGTCAATATCTCCATATCTTGGAATCATGGTTTGGCTTATGGCTGGGAAGGTATACACACAATAGTGGAATCCATTCCTTCTTGCGAGAGGCAGATAAGTAGTTCCCTTAAGGGTTGATTTGAGGCTTGAACGATTAAAAGCGCTCTCCTTCTTCTATAAAGGAATGAAGGATATAATCATTCAAGAGAATCAAAGGTACTTAAAGGAAAAGATATCATTCAAGAGGTATAATGGACTTTATGACCCAGCTCTAATTATGAACTACTTATAGAGGATCATACCATATGTAATAGCTATATCAATAGACAGTGATAAATTGGTTATGTAAAACATCTACAGTTACGAGAGTACAACCTTGAGTTTTTAGTGGAATAACTCTAAGGTTAATAATTGTGAAATATTAATTAAAGAGTTTAACTAATTTTTTCTAAGTATTATTAAAGCTCAAAACTGTGGGTCCATTAGGTCCTCTTGTTAGCCCTATGCGATTGATAGTAACAAGACCCACGGAGAATTGGATGGTCCAATTAATTGTGTTATGAAAGTGACTTAAATATATTTTGGGAATTAATTAAATGATGTGATTATTTAATTGTTGAATTAAATATTATTAAATAATATGATTATTTAATTAACATATTAATAATTAAAGAATAATTAATTGTCATATGGAGGTTTCAGTTTCTAACCTTGACAAGAGCAAATAAAATAATAATTGATTATTTTTATTTACTCTAAATAGGTTAAAGGTTCAAACCCTAGTGGAGTAATAATAATTAAAAAAGGATTTGAAATCCTATTTTAACTTGGATAACTAAACCCTATGTTCCTAGTATATAAGATATACTTGTCAGGAAAAAAAAGCTAAACGAATACCCTAAAGAGAAAGGAGGGTGCGGCCACATAAGAAAGAAAAAATAAAAAGTTTTTTTTTTTTTTTTTTTTTTTCCCTTTCCTTTTCCTTTCCTTTTCCTCTTGCTTGCATGGTTGGCCGAATTCAAAGGGGAAGCAAGGTGTTATCTTCCGGTTCTCTCAAGCCTCCATTCAACTACTCCCGGAATCTGTGACGTGAAAAAAAAATAGTTGCTAGATTGCGGGACATAGCTAGGAAGGCTTAGTGGTAAATGATAGAAAAGAAAACGAAGGAGTGTTCTTCAAAGGTATGAAAACAAATCTCTTCCTCATATTCGTGTATATACAAAAGGTTCCAAGAAGACGATAGAAAATTTTGAAACCTATCGTTCTTAATTATCTTTATTAATTTCAAATAAAAACTATTTTCCGTTGCGCGACTTACAATTGGTATCAGAGCCAATTTTTGTAATACATGAATATGTTATATTTATTTTCAAAGTCTTTTCGATATGTAAGATATGTGTAGGCACAATCTAGGGTTGTATGATGTTTATATATATATATTTATATAAACATGGTTGATTGTTAATTGTATGATACGATGAGTTTAGTTAAATTTGTTTCGGGTTGTAATAATTAGTTATTAATTTTTTTTTCGATGTAATTGTTCTTTGTAAATCAATACTTTGTAATATGATTATGTAATCTTGTATGAAGAAGAAGATTCATGAACACACACAATTACGGTAGCCGTGCACACGAAGGCACAGCAACTGCATGCGCAAAGCACGAGCATCGCTGCTGCATTGCTTGCACAAGGCACTGCAGCTGCCGACGCCACTGCTAGGCAGCGCAAGCTGTTGTGCGCATGGTGCAGCCCCAAGCTGGGCTACCGTACGCACCTGGCTGGGTAGCGCACGAAGGCAGCCACGCACCTCGAGTGTTGCACAAGGCTGCGAACAGCCACCCTCTCATGCGGACGACGGCACATGCAAAAGCATAAAGCTGAGTGTTCGTGACTCTAGGGTTTGCGTATTCAAAAGCGTAAATGGGTCGGAATATTTTTTAATAACTTGGGCCTCCAATAAATGTTAAGTGTAACATATGAGCCTTAGTTTATGATTCATGAGATGGATCACCATTAAAAATATTAGGGTTAATCAAGTTGGACTTGGCTAAAAGCCCATTAGATGTAATAGATAGACTTGAAGAAAAATGAATTACAAGAAGACCAAGGAATGCCTTGATTAATATTTTGTAATTAGATTATTATTTTTAAGTTAGATAGCTTATCGTACTCGATCAACTCATGTATGTTTTATTTATGAGATGATTAAAGTATTATCATGCATACTTATGCCATATAGATTAGAAGTGCCTACAGTTGCATTATAATATATCATACATGATTAATAGCCCATTTGTTTTATATGTTGTTTATTTTTAATATGATTAAAATTGAATAATCACATAAATTGACTATTAATAATGAGATTAGTTTTTAGAAGAAAAAACTTGGTAATACTCATTAATTACTGATATTTTCATTAAAAAGTTTAATTAAATAGATTAGTAAAGCCCAATACATTATTAAGATTAATATGATTAAGGCCTTAATAATAATTGGACCGAGTAATGTGATTTAGTTTTAATAGTTAAAACTTGGTAATTCTCACATTTAATTCTAGTCTATTTAAAGGAGTTTACATAGATTAGAATTCGAATAATAAATAGGTTTTAATTGTTAAAAATCCGGTTTATTATTTAATGTTAATAGGATGAGATTCTAGTAACATAACCTAAAAGAACTAGACTTTTCTTAGCCGTTTAATCTAGGTTCATGAACCGAAACACTAGAAAACCCTAACATCAAATAGTGAGTGGGAGAGGGATATATAACATTATATCTTGTAGTCTCCATCATTAGTAGAACACCGTGATATTCAAGTGGGGCCTAGAGACGAATTTGTTTTTATCCTCCCTAAGGAAGGTCTCTATAAGAGTCAATACCAAGGTTAACTTTCTAACGGATAGGATTTCTGGATGTAGTTTGGGATTGACTGACCTTAAGGCAGTAACTCTCAAGTTAAGTTTTAGAGATCTGAAATGATGGGTTGCACTCACAAGAATTTAATTAAATAGTTAATTATAATCCTGACTAAAATAAACGATGGTTAAATAATATAAGAATAAAGAGTTATTACGGAGTATCATTTAATTGAGAATATCTCGATCCGACATATAAGCACTTGACCTACCCTAAGGCGGCACTTACTTGAGGCATGTTGGATTATCGTGGCATAGTAACTTTTTTAGGAATTTTTATTGTTCATTAAACATGTTTCATGCATCATGTTTAATTATATGCTGAATAATTTAATATATGTTTTAAATGTATAAATGAATGAATAAGTTTTTATTTATGTTTATTTCAGCGATGTCTTCTGCTTTACTTTCAATACTTGCCAATGACAAATTAACTGGGGATAACTATACAAAATGGAAAATCAACATTAATGCAATCCTGGTCACCAAATGTAAGTCATGCAGCGGAAAGTAAAGAGTTTTTATTTGAAATTAATCAATAAAATTAAGAACGATAGATTTCAAAAAATTTCTATTTTCCTAGGACCTTTTGTATATACACGAATATAAGGAAGAGATTTGTTTTCATACATTTGAAAAACAATCCTTCGTTTTCTTTTTGATCCAATATCACTAAGCCTTCCTAACTATGTCCTGCTATCTAGCAACTTTGAGTGTGGGCACGTCACGGATTCCGGGAGCGGTTGAATGGAGGCTTGAGAGAACTGGAAGACAACACTTTGCTTCCTCCTTGATGAATTCGGCCAATCCTAAATCAAAGAAAAAAAAAATCTTTTTTCTTTTCCCTCTATAGTTGCCGCCCACCTCTGTTCTATGTAGGGTTCCGAATAGCTTTTTTTTTCCTGACAAGTATATCTTATATATCAGGAACCTAGGGTTTAGTAATCCAAGTTAAAATAGGATTCTAAATCCTTTTTTAATTATTACTTTTTACTAGGGTTTAAACCTTTGACCTATTTATAGTAAATAAAAATAATCACTAATTATTTTATTTGCTCTTGTTAAGGTTAGAAACTGAAACCTCTATATGACAATTTAATAATTCTTAATTATTAATATGTCGATTAAATAATTATATTATTTAATAATATTTAATTCAACAATTAAATAATATATTAATTAATTAATCACATCATTTAATTAATTCTCAAAATATATTTAAGTTACTTTCGTAACACAATTAATTGGACCATCCAATTCTCCATGAGTCTTTGTTACTATCAATCGTATAGAGCTAGTAAGGGGACCTAATGGATCCACAGTTTTGAGCTCCAATAATTCTTAGAAAAAATTAATTAAACTCTTTAATTAATATTTCACAATTATTAACCTTGGAGTTATTCCACTAAAAACTCAAGGTTGTACTCTCGTAACTATATATATTTTACACAACCAATTTTATCAATGTCCATTGATATAGCTATTACATATGGCATGATCCTCCACAAGTAGTTCATAATTAAAGCTAGGCCATAAAGTTCGTTATACCTCTATAATTATATCTTTTCCTTTAAGTACCATTGATTCTCTTGAATGATTATATCTTTCATTCCTTTACAAAAGAAGGAGAGCGCTCTTAATCTTTTAAGCCCCAAATCAACCCTTAAAGGAACTACTTATCTACTTCTCGATGGCGAGAATGAGTGGATTCCACTATTGTGCCCATACCTTCCCAGCCACAAGCTAAGCCGTAATTTCAAGATACGGAGATATTGACCGAGAATGATATTCTGATCTCACCCATGGTAAATCAAAAATCACAATCTAACTTGAAGGAGTCAGTAAGACACTCAAGATTTAGATCACCTATATATAGCCATCATTAGTCAATATATATGAATCTTTTCAACTAACGAATTTTAGTGATAGATTTATATAGATCGTGGCCAGTCTTATATGATCACATCATATAAGGTGCCTCCATTATCATAACACCATATGAGTAGTCTAGGATAAGACCACCGTACAAAACGGAATGGACTGCAGCTGTAGATTAACCACAAATAAAGTACCGAACTTTATTTGCTTTCTACAGACTATTTAGATTGCATGTCTCAAACTGAATTCCTCTGTATATGATATTCATATACTTAGTTTTAGATTACATCTAGCGATCTTGGATGTTTGCATATATAATATAAGCGTATGAATTAATATATTTGAATAAAATAACTACTTCTTTTATTATTGAATTTATAACATTTACATATTATAAGCTTTAGGGCATAAATCCCAATAATCTCCCACTTGCACTATTACATTTGAGACATGTCTCGTAATCCCAGACCCTCTAGGTGACTTTTAAAAACTTTAGCCATTAAGGTCTTTGTAAATGGATCAGCATGGTTATCTCTCTGCACTATCTCCTTGATGAGATGATACTTCCTTGCTATATGCTTTCCTCTTTTGTGGCTTCCTGGTTCTTTGGAATTAGCCACTGCACCACTATTATCACAATAAAGTGTCATGGGCTTATCTAAATTTGGAACAACTTCTAGATCACTTAAGAACTTACAGAGCCATACCGATTCTTTAGCTGCTACATATTCAGCTTCCATGGTGGAATTAACAATACAAGATTGCTTGATACTCCTCCACACTACGGCTCCGCCACCAAGGGTAAATACTAACCCATACGTGAATTTCCTAGAATCCCTGTCTGCTTGAAAGTCAGAATCCGTATATCCTAACAGAATCAGATCCTGTTCTGAATATACTAACATATAGTTTCTTGTTCTCCGAAGATACTTGAGAATAAACTTCATAACCACCTAATGATCCAATCCTAGGTTAGACTGGAATCTACTGGCTACTCCCACTGTGAAGCAGATGTCAGGCCTCGAGCATAACATAGCATACATGAGACTGCCTACTACTGACGCATATAGAGCTTGTCTCATATCCTCAATTTCTTGAGGTGTTTTAGGACACTGTTCCTTAGACGAGTGAATTTCATGCCTAGAAGGTAGATTACCTTTCTTAGAGTTCTCCATCAAGAATTGTACAAGAATCTTGTCGATATACAATGCTTGAGACAATGCTAACAGTTTGTTTTTACAATCCCTTATTAATTGTATCTTTAGAACATAACTCGCCTCTCCCAAATCTTTCATTTGGAATTGGTTAGCAAGCCAGCCGTTTACTTCCAATAATACTTGAAACAAAATACTTAGGTGTGTTCTAATATTAATCTAGAGGAAGGGGGGGGGGGGGGGGGGTGGGGGGTGAATAGATTTTAACAAATTTTACCCAATTTTCGCATTAAGTCAAGATTACGAAAATGCCCCAAACTAGTCAATATATAACAAGTGTAATATGTGCGGAATTTAAATAATACTTGATATTTACATGGAAACCCTCATGGGAAAAACCACGGGCAGGTAAGTGCGCCACACTCGAACCTCGAATCCACTAATTGTGATAACGTATACAACCTAATCCCGGCCAATATCCCGCTACCACTACCCGGAGGCCTGTAAAAGTGGATCTAGTCCAATTTGCTCATGTGACCACCTAATCCCGGTGTACGACCTAATCCCGGTCTATCACGCAAGACTTACTTCTTCGAAGAGATCAACACCCTAAGTGAATATGCAATGATATCCAAATATGCAAGATAGAGCTAGGGTACTCTAGATGCTTACCTAGGATTATATGATGACAATAAAATCAATCCTAGATATGAAAATAGCTATATGACATGGCATACAACTTTAGCTAAGTAAAGGATAACCAATCCTAGATACAAAGCTATCACAAATAATCTCAATCATGTTAATGAAATAAATTAGCTAGATGTTAGATAAACATGAACAATCCTAGCTATCACAAAATAACCCAATCAACACATAATCTCAATCATGTATGTAGAAATTAATCTAAACACATACAAGTAATATAAGAGATAAAATTGATACATAAAACACTAAAATTAGATGAGATTAGTGTTTAACAAATCATACCATGTGTGTTGAAGAAGACCCATGCTCAAATGATATTGAATGATGCAAGATGGAGATGGGTTTTGGGTTTAGAGAGTTAAAGAAGCAATCTTGGTGCTTTCTCTCTCAAGAATATGGAGCCTCTCTCTCTAGGGTTTCATTTTGTGGCTCTACCCTCAAAATGATGAGAAAGATATGTATTTAAAGTGCCCAAGTGAAACTATGTCGTTTTGGAAGAAATAGAAAAACTATGGGCATTTTCGCGGTACTCACGATAGTGCAATAGCTCGAGATTCAAGCACTTCAAAACATGACCAAACGACATCAAAACCTTTCGTAAAATATATCGTTGGAAAGATATGGATGCCTACTTTCTACTCATTTTTACAGAATGACATTTCAATGTCTGCAGAAAAAGTTATGGTCAATTGAGTGACCAAAGGTCAGAAACGGACAACAACATAGTTGCCCTGTTTTGGTGGTCACTTTGGAGATTTCAAAACCAATCCAAACGGTCATGAAGTATTATGAATAATATACCGTTGGAAAGGTATGGGTGTCTAGTTTGTACAAAAATATTCAAAACTCATTTTAAAGTTTTGTATAAAAAGTTATGGTCACATGGCCATACAGAGGTCAGTTTTGAAAATCATTTAAATCATTGAAATCCAATCTTTTGAAACTAGACACTTTACTCCAATCAACCAAACCAAATCTAACACTTATCCAAGAGAAGAATGAGACCTTCTCAAGTGGTCAACCATCGCGCTAAGACATGCACACCATCGTGCAAGCGCGGACGTTTCCGATCACACAAACGGAAACGAATTACACCACACTTAAGACTAACATGAAGTGCAAGTGTGGGAATTGAATGCATCCTAATGCCTATTATGTCATGGCATTATCATAGAAAAAAATGCAATCAATTCAAACAAGCATGAATAAAATTCATGACTTTGCATCTTAATGCCTAATCATGTTATGACATTTCAATAAGATAGATGCAATAACTAATCATGCATGAAGAGATATTCAACAATTATGAATGCACACATATGAAAACACACAACATACAAATATACCTTTTGTGCTTCTTCTCTTGAGGTCTTGAGAGGGCCATTGGATGATCACCAATTCCGAGGCTATCCTTACATCTAGACCTGACTCAGTTCCGGTTCGAACCGGAGGAAACGATCGGAACCGGAACCGGAACCAGAGCCGATTTTTCGATTCTGGTTCAAGAACCGAAACCGAAACCGATCTAACCTGGTTCCAGTTTTGGTTCCAATTTTTTCGAAACCGGCCGGTTCGAACCGGATTCTGGTTTCGGTTCTGAACCGGCCGGTTCCAAATTTTTTTTTTTTTTTTTTTTTTTTTTTTTTAACATTACAAAATATTATTACATTTCATTTATAAAAAAATAAAATGTTAGAAAGGACATCGTAGAGTATTGAGCCATGGCCCATAACCCTTGTCCAAGTAATTATGTTTTCCATTCACTTCTCCTCATTTTTATATAGGTTAGACATCTCATTCACTTCTCTATTTTTCCAATGTGGGATGTGGGATGTGGGATAAGGGATAAGAAGTCATATTATGCATTTTTAACATTTAAAACTATTTGTTAAAAAATGCATAATATTTCCTAATTAATTATTGTTAACCGTAAATTCGCTCTGGATGAGGAATTCCAATTAACACCCTCAGACTGCTACCCGGTAGGCTGCAGCGGGGTAGGTACCTCTAGGTACCATGGTTTGTATGAGTAAAAAATTCTGGAGTGAGGTGCAGTAGGTAAGAGAAAAAATCATCCCGACTGTCGGGGCTTCAAGCTCATGGAGAAGATGGCGCTTGGGGGTTCCCATGTCGGAGTAAGGGCTGTGATCCCTCTTTATGGAACCCGATACCCCGCGATCGGTACTCGGCACCCCGTATCCAGTCCCTCATACCCCGTATCCTGAATCTCGCATCCCGAATCCCGCATCCCGTACTCTTTTCTAGATCTCCATTGTGATTCCCCGACCCGGATAGCAAACAAGCGAGTAGGATATAGGATAGGAGCTCTTCAATGATAAACTTACATACATGTGTAATAAAATAGATACGAGGGAGAGAATGACAAGTCTTTTTGATAGAAGGTGGACTGGCCTAGGGGGAAAAAGCATCACGCATGATCATATGCTGAAAAACCCCTAGGTAGTATCCAGCGGAGAGAGATCATTTATATATTTATCAATAAGGCGTGCTCCGGGGAGCTTACACTAGTAGGAGAATAATACAACATAAGTGCTCCAGAGAGCTTACAATAATCTGTGGGCATCAGCCCTTTTCTCTAACCGGTAGAAAAGAAGAAGAAAAGGTAGCCTTGTTGGGGAAGAAGCCCCCAGCCTCCTCTGCGAAAAGAAGAAGCCAGTTCCAAGAAGAAGAATCCCCCTCTCACTGTAGAAAATCATGTCATATATATAGGTCTTATTTCTTGTTGCCCACTCCCATAAATTCAATCCAATAACCTAGCAATTTACGGGGCGTTTCCATGTTGATAGGCGAGAAGATCGTGGGATTGATTCCCCAGAATCAAGTTATTCCTTTTAGAACTGAAAGAGTTGACTCCTCTTTAATATAGGACTCTTGGATGGCGGGAAACAAGGCAATTTCCTTGTTTACTTAAACTCTTGGTCTTGGTGTGGTCTAGCTCTTTCTTGGTAATCTGACAGATGGTGCCTTACGACCTCCTTTGTTGATGCCTTCTATGATAGGTGGTCGGGAGGAGTTTGGAGGACCAGTCACCGGGTTTCGGGGTATTGCGGGGTCCTGCGGGGTACCGTGGGATACTACGGGGTCCTACGAGATACCGCGGGGTGCTACGGGGTACCATGGGGTACCGGGGTACTGCGGGGTCCAGCGGAAGCCCGGTCTTAGCGGGTCTAGACCTCGCTGTGAGTTCTAGTGAGAAGTCCGGCTTGTGGCCATATTTCTGAACTAAGATGCTGGCGGGGTCCTAAGAAATAAACTGGAAGAAGGCTGGGTTGGACCCCGTTGGAGGGGATGTGCACTCGGATCAGTCGGGGTCGATCAGTCGGGGTCCACTTTGTCGGGGTAGCCAGATGGTGTTCGTACTCCTATACCCTTCTTGTGTTGAGGTGGAAAATTCTTCTTTGGTCCTCTACCAGAAAAGGCGGTTAACAATTATGTTAACATTTTACATACTAAAAAAATTACATACTTATTCTAATTAATTACTCCAATTAAAAGCACCCCAAAAAATAAAAATAAAAATGGAGCAAAGAAACTTTTTTTTTTTTTTTTCTAGGTTAAGCAGTAAAACATCATGTGCTTTATCCTGAAGCCACTCTCGTACAAAGTCTACACAGCTTGAAATTGCCCTCTATTCCCCACCACCTCTAAATCCCCCTAAAAACCCCAATTTTCATTGTGTCTTTTTCTTTTTAGCCCGACCCTACCCTTTTTTAGTTGCACCAATTTAGTCAGCTGTAATGGATTGATGTCAAAATGGTTGATTAAGAGTGACAATTTTAAATAAAATAAAACAAAGTACCTTTAGATTGAAAAAAAAGTTGATAAATATTTGTTAAAAATGCATAATATGACTTATCCCTTATCCCACATCCCACATTTGAAAAATAGAGAAGTGAATGAGATGTCTAACTTATATAAAAATGAGGAGAAGGAAATGGAAAACATAATTACTTGGACAAGGGTTATGGGCCATGGCTCAATACTCTACAATGTCATTTCTAACATTTTATTTTTTTTTATAAATGAAATGTAATATTTTGTAATGTAAAAAAAATAAAAAAATAATTAATAAATAAATCTGGTTCAGAACCGACGGTTCCGTTGGAACCGAAACCGGAACCGACATAGGCCGGTTCCGGTTCCGGTTCCAGGTTCCGGTTCCACCCAAACCTGGAACCGGAACCGTCGGTTCGGAACCGTAACCGGAACCGCGTCAGGCCTACTTACATCAACCCCAACATGTGGTTTATCCACGAAACAAGCCAATCAACAAATGGGAATCCTTATAATACTCCCACATCATTCCCAATGATTAGGATATCATCTACGTAAAAGACCAGGAAAACTACTTTCTTATTAACGATGCGCTTGTAGACACAAGGCTCATCGACGTTTTACTCGAAGCCATAGGTTTTGATAGCAGTATCAAACCTAATGTTCCAAGATCTAGATGCTTGCTTCAGTCCATAAATAGACCTTTGCAACTTGCAAACTTTTTGCTCTTGATCTTAGGAGATGAATCCCTTTGGTTGTATCATGCAGATGCTCTCGTCAAGATTGCCATTCAAGAATGCAGTCTTGAAATCTATTTGCCAAATTTCATAATTGAAATGGGCAGCAATGGATAAGAGTATCCTAATAGACTTAAACATAGCTACTGGTGAGAAGGTCTCGTCAAAATCGACCCCCTCCTTTTGGGTATAACCCTTTACCACTAGCCTTGCTTTAAAGGTTTCTACCTTTCCGTCTACTCTTCTCTTTCTCTTGTAAATCCACTTACTCCCTATGGGTTTTATCCCTTCAGGTAAGTCTATAAGTTCCCAGACTGAGTTAGAGTACATGGACTCCATCTCGAGATTCATGGCTTTAAGCCATTCCTCTTTGTTAGAGTTTTCCATTGCATATTTAAATGACAATGGATCATCCACACTATCATCAAAGACAACACCCTATGCCTCTCTAATACCTAAGTAGCGATTAGACTGTCGTACAACCCTCCCACTACGTTTAGGTGGTAGTGTGATCTGACTAGGAATCGTCTGACTATCAGACGTTAATGGAACAATAACATCATCAACAAATCTTGTTGATTGTTTACTAGTCAAACCAGCTTTTAATTCATTTAATACAATCTTACTTCGAGGCTTATGATCATTCATATAGTCTTCCTCAAGAAACGTTGCATTTGTCGACACAAACACTTTGTTTTCTTATGGACTATAGAAGTATCCTCCTTTAATCTATTTTGAATATCTTACAAATAGGCATACTTGTGAACAAGGTTCCAACTTTCTAGATTTATTCTTCAGTATCTGTACTTGTGAACGAGGTTCAAACTAGCTTTACGAGCATTCTACAACTCTGGAAGAGTCTTAGGAACAAATTTAGATAGAATTACATTCAATATGTAGGCCGCAGTTTGTAGTGCATATCTCCAAAAAGAGTTTGGCAATGATGAGAAACTAATCATAGATCTCACAATTTCTATCAGGGTTCTTTTCCTCCTCTCTGCTGCACCATTTTGTTGTGCTGTTCCTGGAGCTATGAGTTGGGACACAATCCCATGCTCAACCAAATAGTCCTCGAACTCTTGGTTGAGATACTCACCTCCATGATCTGATCGTAGAGCTTCGATAGTTTTGCCTAATTGGTTCTTAACTTCAACGCGGAATTCTTTGAACTTTTAAATGTTTTCAACTTTCGTTGCATTAGGTAAACATATTCATATCTTGAGTAATCATCACTAAGAGTGACATAATACTCATAACCACCCCTAGCTTTAACCTTCATAGGTCCAGAGACATCTGAATGTATAAGCTCTAGTGGTTGTGTAGCTCTAAGCCCTTTTCCAGTAAAAGGTCTCTTGGTCATTTTACCTTCTAAACAAGACTCACAGACAGGTAAAGTGTCGATCTCTAACTGACTTAAAGATCTGCCTTTTACTAGTTTATCTATCCTGTCAAGGTTGATGTAGCCAAGTCTTAAATGCCACAGATACGTTTCATTATTTTGAGAAATCTTTTGTTGCTTCGTTTTAGGTTTTTCAACTTTAAACAATTCAGTGTTAAGTAGTGATGTATGAATTAACAGTCTTAAAACATACTGTTATCAGAAAATCGTCAATGGGATGAAATTCCAAATAACAACTTTAAAAGGACCATGATCGAGATTGATCCTGGTCGGAGGGGTATCACGTAGTTTGATATCGACTATGTCCCTGTCAATGCAAGTACGATATGGAATGCAGGAATCAAGTAAGAATGAGCTTTTGTTGACCGTCACTTTGCATTACAGATATACGAACTATGTTTTTTAAGGGTTAACAACAAAGTATGAAGATTTGGTGAATAATGGAGACGGTTGTGATGGTGATCTCGTACATGTCGATAAGTAGAACTTGATCGTAGGGTTTCTGGTCCTGATTTTTGGTCCCTTTTGATGAATAAGTAGTTGTATATATAGGTCATGTTGCTTGCCATGCACTCCTATAATTTCGGTCTAGGGTTTGGCCAATGCAGGATCCTCTCTTTTTTAGGAGATAATCTCGGAGTTTTACGTGTAGAATCTAGTCTTACCTTCCTAGGAGGAGTCAATCTCGTGGTCAAATTGTTACCTTCCTAGTAGGATTCTTATTGTGTTGACCTGCTCAAAATAGGACTCTTTGGCGGGAAGGAGTATATCTCCTCTGTACGGCAGCGTTTTAATGGGTCTTTTATGGAGCTTTTAGTTTATGATATGAGAATCTTGTTGCCTGGTATCTTTCTGCTTGGCGGGCTGACTATATCAGGAAGTGCAAGCTAGTAAGCAACCTGCTATTGAGGTAGGGGGGGTGTCTAGCTGGTATTATATCGGGATGCTTAGTGGAACTCCGTGTCGGGGTGCTGCGGGGTTATAGGATACCAGGGTGTGACGATTTTGGACCCCTTTGCAGGTTCTAACGTGTACTCTAGCTCGGGATGTTGTTTATGAACCAAGATGTTGGCGGGGTCCTTAAGAAACTGGGGGAAGGCTGGGTCGGACCCCGCTGGAGGGGGTTTGCACTAGGATTAGTCGGAGTCCGCCTTCGTCGGGGTAGTCGAAGGGTGTCTGTTCTCTTATACTCTCCTTGTCTTGAGGTGGAAAATTCTTCCTTGGTCCTTCGCCAATTTTGGCGGTTATCAGAAGTCCCCCCTGACTTGGACACTGATACCTTGTCGGGGTCGAGGTTGAGGTCGGAGTCGGAGTCGGAGTCAGGATCCTGTCTATACTTGAAGGATTTTCTGCCTTATCTGCTTATTTCCTTGTTTGACTAGTTCTCCACCTAGGAGGAGGAAATCTTTACTTGATGCGTTAATATTGATTGTGTGTCGATCAGCGATTGGGTTCCTCGATTTCAAAAAGAGCCGTTTTGACGCGATTAATGTGGAAAATGCCTCTACCCATTCTGTCGGACACCGATTCCGGTTTCCTGGAGTATAACTGCCACCCTTCCTATATAAATAAACCGGCTTCACTGGTGCTTTCTCTATCACTCTCAAGCTTTCACAATAACAACCGAGAACAAACATTTGCTTTCTTTCTCCTTCTCTTAGAAATCTTCCAATTTCCTTCTACATTCTTCAATGGCTTCTCCTTCACGACTTTCTACTTCACAAGAAATTCCTACTGACTAGTAAAACTCTCCTGTCATAACCTCCACCCATCCCGACCCTGCGTCTACGCCACCTTCTGATAGCATTGAAGCCCTTTTCAGTACAGAGAGGGCGGACATGGTGGAGGACTCTCTGACTTCAATGGGGAAGAAAAGAAGTCAGGGTGGAGATGATGCGACTGAGGATTCCATGCGGACTCAGCGCCGTCGCTCTACGTGAAATCCTCAGAAGACCAGCCAGAAGACCCAGTTCTAATAAACGAGGAAGGGGATGATTCCCAGGCCGGTAGCGGCGAAGGAGGCGGTGATGGGGGCGTTACTCTAGTCGGGGTCCAATCCGGCTCTTTTGGCCTTTTTCATGACGGGAGGATAGTCCCCGACTCTGTATGCACCTTGGATACCCTAGCCAAGTTGAGGAAGGAGTACAAGATCCTAGACGACATCACTCTCTCTTTTCCTCATCGGGGTTACGATGTATATACCCCGCCTCAAGATCGTCTACTAATCCATAAATCGGCGTTTGAGTGTGGAGTCCGGCTACCGCTGTATCCTTCTCTCCGCTGGGCTCTTGTGGCACTTGAATTGGCCCCCCTCCAAATCTCACCGCGATTCTGGAAGCATTTGACGGGGTTCCTGGTGCTCTAGAATGAGCAGTGTGAGAAGGATCACATTGAGAGGGAGTCGGGATTGGATGAAATCCGTTACCTCTTCAACATTACCAGCATGGTGCCCCCGGGTCAGTTTTACCTGAGGGCATCAAACGACTTGAGGTTCACTATCCCTTGAGCGAATGTAAAGTACCCAGCATCCTGGAAGGAGGAATGGATTGTGGTGGAAGGCGAGTGGGGGCGTACTGCCTTCATCGGGGGATATGAATACCCGTCCCTACTCAGTTCACAGTGAGGGATAAGTGGGCGAAGGGGGTGCTTGCTCCTGAATCCCAGGATATCCTTATGAGGATCACGAAGAGGGGATATACCAATATGCAATATCCTACATTAGACCCCTTTGAAGGAGGCCGACTAGAGCGGTACCTGAGAATATCCATCGCTCTTCATAGTAAGTTGACTACATCTAATTCCCCTTTTTTTTTTTTTTACATATTCTCCTTCTTCTCCTTCTCATTGAGTATCTTCTCTTCTTGTAGTATCAGCTACCCCAATGGTAGTGGGGTTTCCATCCTCCTCTGGGACAGGGGGGCAAGCTCTGCTGACTTGTAACTCTCCTGCTCCTTCCCCTCCTCCTTCTATCATGGCCAGAGTCATGTCGGGGTCCACACGGACTGGAACCAACCTCGTTCCTCCTCCAGCTCCATCATGGACTACTTCATCTCTTGCTCTAGCGGGGTCTAGGGCCAAGACTCATGTTCGACTTTCTACTGCTCCCCCATCACGTTCAAAAATCAAGGAGATGCTTGCTCGAGCAGCTAAAGCCCGAGAATCTGGGAAGCAAGCTCAGAAAAAAAGGCCGAGTTGCTGTTCCTCCTACTGCCAAGAAGCTATCTGTTGCCTCTCCTTCTGTAGCATCCTCCAAAGACCGTGCTAGAAGTGCGGACAGGGGAGAAGCTGCCTTCCTTCCTACCCCTCCTGATGATGCTCCCTCTGGATCGGGGTCAGGGTCAGGGGGTACTGCCGTTGATGAAGTGGTATCCCGATTTGTAGCCTCATGCTCTGGTGGAAGTTTGATGGATATGGCCAAGCTTCCTTCAGATATCTTGGTCACCAAGGGGGGCATAGGTTCTGGCTAAGGTAAACTTCTACTTCTTTCTCACTATTTCTTTCTTTCTTTTGGTAAAAACCTAACTTTCTTTCTTCTTGCAGGGCTTCAAGTTTACCCTGGCCATGGAGAGACAGCTGCTGACTTTGAGAGAGGCTTACATCGGCCTCCAAGCGAAGCTGGAAGACACTCAACAAGAGCTGGTTCAGACACAGAAGAGTGTGCCCCTTTTGCTTCAAGAGGCCAAGGAATCTGAAGAAGCGAGGTAGGAGGGCTTGGTGGTTATTAGGCACCTTGAGCGTTGCTTAGACACGGAAACAGTCAAGTCCTTACGCCGTAGAGAGGAGAGGGAGCACTTAAAAGTTGAGAAGAAGTTGCTGCTCGATGAGCACCAGCTTCTGCGGGATGCCATAATAGACTTGGAGGCTCAAGAGGGGCCTTCATTTAAGGATGGCTATTTCACAGCCTGTTACGAAGTAGCCACAACTTTGTCTCCTCCCTTCGACCTCGCAGCAACCTTGAACTGGGACCGGGAACTAATAATGGCGAAGGCTACCTAGCTAGTAGGAGGGGATCAAGAAACAGAGGCTCCTCTACAGGAGGCGGCTCATCCGGGTCAAGGAGCTAGCACAGCTGCAGGGATCCAACTTGATGGCACTAAGGGAGCTACTCAAGATCCTCCTACCCTTGAAGAACAAGTGGTGGATCCCGTGTCTACCTCAGGAGTAATCCTGGTGGAGAAGGATGAGGAGCCAGATAGATCCGGGCTCCCTGTAGTTGAGGATATGTCTGCTGTTGTGGAGGATGACCCAGCTAGCCACCAGGTTCCAGTTGTTGAAGGGACCCCAAAAATTGTTGAGGCTGTCAGTATCGGGGTAGAAGCAGCTAATCAAAAGGAGCTGCTGGAGGAGGAGTAGGAAGAAGACCTGACCTTTGCTTTTTTTTTTTGTAAATCTTTCTTTATAATTTTTGGTGGCCCGAATGGGGGCTAGGCACCCTGTTATTAATATAACAATTTTCGTTATTTGCTTCATACTTACATCTTGCTTACTTTTGTACTTACAAACTTTCCTCAGCATATAAACTTGTTAATAGCTGGACTCCTGATGAATAACTGGACCCCGATGGGTAATTTTGACTATGACAAATCTCAGGACGTTTGGCCACCTTATCCTTCATATTCTGAAATAACAAGACTAGAGGGATTTTGGTACTTGTCATGTCCTTCTTAATTAGACTCTCACGAACGTATAATAAATTGAAGTATCGAGTGTCCTGTCGAGGTAGCCCGATACTTCAAGTAATCTGATTTGATGAACTCCTCAATCCTTCTTAACTGTCGGCCTTCTAGGAGATGAAGTGGAGTAAGGAAACAGGTACCCTGGTACTTATAACAATTTGACTTGATGAACTTCTGAGTTCCCATTGAGTGTTGACCTTCTATCAGGGTAGAAAGTGAAGAATTAAGAGACCAGGTATCCTAATGGGGCATCCCGCTCTTACTGTAGGTATGTCCTGGTAGGCAACTAAGGCCACTTTAGCACCAGGTTTCTTGGAGGAGGGTATTCCCCGACCAAGGCAGCAGGAGCGCCCTGAGGCTATTTCTTGGTCTTGAAATGGCGAAGTAAGGATCCAGGTACCCTGAGGCATCTCGATCTTACTGCGAGTCTATCCTGGTAGGCAATTAAGGCCACTTTAGCACTAGGCTTCTTGGAGGAGGGTATTCCCCGGTCAAGGCAGCAGGAACGCCCTGAGGCTTTTTCCTGGTCTTGAAATGGCGAAGTAAGGATCCAAGTACCCTGAGGCATCCCGATCTTACTGTAAGTCTGTCCTGGTAGGTAACTAAGGCCACTTTAGCACCAGGTTTCTTGGAGGAGGGTATTCCCCTGCCAAGGTAGCAGTGTAGGGGAAAAAATATACCCGCAGCGGAAGCGAGACTAAGAAAAATAGTTTGAGTAGCTTTTAAAATTTTTCCAATTTTATGAACCTTAAACCCTTTTGATTAATTAAAGATATAAAAATAAACAAAAGATTAATACCTCTTGTTGCGTGATCCGATTGACTTGCATCGATGGTAATCCGCAAGATCTTCAATCCTAGCACGAACGTGGATCACCTAGGAGCGTGGTCTCCCTTTCTTTGAATTGCAAACCTGTGATTGGATTAAACAAACTTTTCTTGATTCGTTAGTCCCAAAAACAATCTAAAGGAACCTAAGATTATTCCGGTCACTTTTGAGTTCTCAATCTTATGATCGAAACTCGCGTGAACCTTAATCGATATAGTATATACAAGCTTATTAATGAACAAGCAAACAATATACCATCAAAGAATAATCTATGTTCCTTTTGTTTTTAGTAGAATAATAGATCTCTAACTATGAGTTGAGAAGAAGAAGAAGAAGAAATAAAATTTCTGCACATAAACCCTAGGCTGGCCGAAAATCATCAATAGCCTTATATGTGGCAAATTTTCTTTTTCTCTTTCTTAACTAGGGTGGCCGAATTCTTTTACCAAAACCAATTAGGGTTGCCGCAATTATTACTCCTAAAATATTGGAGATTTAGTTGCACCCTAATTCCTATTTTGTTTAAGATTTCCAAACCCTAATCAAACTCATAAATCTTTTATTCCTTATTTGACTAAAATAAAAGACTTCTTATTTGATTTAATAAATAAAATTAATTATTTATTTCCTTGTCAAACAAGTCTTTTAATTTAAGTATACTACTACCAATAGTATACAAATAGGAATCATATTTCCTATTCAGAAAAGATTTGTTTCTTAATTAAACAATTAATTAATAAATTAATTAATTCTTATTTAATTAAACAATGAAAACAAAATAATATTTAAGGCTTTTAAATCACCTTGCCGCCCCACATGTATATATTGGGCCAAATATTATTTTTCTTATTTCATTAAATCCATAGGACTTTAAATAAAAAGCCCACATGTGAACTAGACCCATTCTTACTAAAAGAAACAAGCCCACATGTCATACATTAATATATAAATATAATTTAGCAGCCCATTACATAAATAATGTGCAAATTATATTCTTAATATATTATATGCAATTCTAGATGGACCCTAAATTGGTCCGGTAGAATATATCAAGTGATCCATGCAAGTCCGTGTGGATTGGGGATCTTGGCGGGCTATCTAAATTTAAGCTCCAATAGACATAACCTAATCACAATCAACAAATGATTCACTTAGGTCCGATCCATTAATTTTAGCTCATTCCACTAAAGAGCTAAAATTGAACTCTTAAATAAAGACAGAAAAGGAAAATGCTTCCTCATTCATACCCTAGACAATCATATTGGAGATAGTGTATCCTCGTGATTAATATCAGTAATCGCCAAGAGTTCATAGACCGCCTATAACTCTCCAAGTTACCATATTTACTCATATGACCACGTTTTGAACTTGAATATTTTGACTTGTCCAGAAGCCATGTTTTCAATAGACACTATTGAAAACTCAACGTTGAGATTTAATATCCAATTACCTCAAAACATCCATATGATGATATTATACTCTCATTTAATAAATGGAGCCACGATGTCCATATCTATAAATGAAGTCCTCTATCGATTAACAAATGAATATCACCAAACTATCGAGGATAGACTATGCGATATAATCGTACTCATTGATAGCTCAAATGATATCACCTGCAACCATAAGTCCATCATTTATCCCAGGATTAAGATAGACTCTCCGATTGTCCTGATAATGAAATTACTTTTATCTACTGACGGTTATAGATAAAGTATTTCATTGTGATCCTGTTCAATGCACCCAGTGCACTAGATTCTTTTGCTCGAAGACACTCCGATGATTTTAGACTCATCATATCTCATTTGATCCCACTCAAATGCTAGCAAAAGAATTCTACAACTTTAACAAGATAAAGGGGCCCAACCTTTAACTTAAGTTGTGAACATTATTCAAGACTAACTAAAGAATTGTGTCTACCACATACATATCCAGATGTATGAACAATTCTTCTTTTCTCATAGTCTTTAGACCTTATGATTATTTACTTTAACAATTATAATATTCAACTATAAATGCTATAATATTTGTTTAAACCAGAAATCACTTTATTAATATGAAACAGATCGTTAAATACAATATTACACTCTTGCTATTGAGCATAATCCTAACAATCTCCCACTTGCGCTATAGCAAATGAGTCATATCCCTTAAGCCCATGTTCTCTAGGTGCCCATCGAAACTCTTCTGAGGTAGAGCCTTTGTGAAGGGATCTGCTAGATTTTCTGCTGACGCGATATTGGTAATCGTCACGTCACCTCTTTGAACAATCTCCCTTAAAAGATGATATTTCCTTTTAATGTGTTTACCTCTCTTATGACTTCTTGGTTCTTTCGAATTAGCCACTGCTCCACTGTTGTCACAGTAGATAGTGATCTGCTTATTTGCACTAGGAACCACTTCCAAGTCAATCAAGAATTGACGGAGCCAAACAGCCTCTTTGGCAGCCTCGCATGCAGCAACATACTCAGCTTCCATGGTGGAATCAGCAATACAAGATTGCTTGATACTCCTCCATATAACTGCTCCTCCTCCAATAGTAAACACAGCCCCTGATGTGGATTTTCTGGAGTCAGAATCTGATTGAAAATCAGAATCTGTATACCCAACGGGAATCAAATCCCTTCCAGATTATACAAGCATATTATCTCTCGTTCTCTTAAGATACTTGAAAATATGCTTGACTGCCGTCCAGTGATCAGGACCAGGCTTCGATTGAAACCTGCTAACTATGCCAACAGCAAAACAAATATCTGGTCTAGTGCAGAGCATTGCATACATGAGACTTCCAACTGCCGAGGCATATGGAACTCTACTCATGAACTGCTCTTCATGCTCATTCTTAGGAACTTGTTCCTTAGAAAGCTTGATTCCATGTCTGAAAGGTAACATACCTTTCTTGGAATCCTGCATGGAAAACCTAGACAAGATTTTGTCTATGTATGAAGCTTGGGATAATGCAATCGTTCTATTCTTTCTATCCCTTATAACTTGGATACCTAGAATAAAACTTGCTTCTCCTAAGTCCTTCATATCAAATTGTTTTGCTAACCATTCTTTTACTGATGTCAATACACCTACATCGTTTCTGATGAGTAGTATATCATCAACATAAAGAATCAGGAAAACCAACTTGTCGCCCTTAATCCTTTTGTATAGACAAGGTTCGTCAAGATTCTGAATAAATCCAAAACCTTTGACAGCTTGATCGAACCTTATGTTCCAGGATCTGGATGCTTGCTTTAATCCATATATGGATTTCTGCAACTTGCATACCTTTTCCATCTGGCCCTTTTCAATGAATCCCTCTGGTTGCATCATGTAGATGCTTTCGTCAAGACTTCCATTAAGGAAAGCTGTCTTGACGTCCATTTGCCAAATCTCTAGATCTAAAGATACTGCAATGGATAAGAGTATCCTAATGGATTTAAGCATGGCCACAGGAGAGAAGGTTTCCTCGTAATCGATACCTTCTTTCTGTGTATACCCTTTAGCTACCAATCTAGCTTTAAAGGTTTCCACCTTTCCATCCATACCTCTTTTCCTCTTGTATACCCACTTGCACCCAATGGGTTTTATCCCTTTAGGCAAGTCTACAAGGGACCAGACTTTGTTATCGAACATAGATTCAATCTCGGATTGCATTGCCTTTTGCCAATGGCGACTATCAACATCCTCCATAGCTTCCTTGTACGTATAGGGATCATCGTCGTCCGGGAGATTCTCTACAGATTCTCCCAGATCGATGTATCTTTCGGGTTGTGTTCTAACCCTCCCACTACGACGAGGAATGGTAGGTTGTTGACCTAGTGTTGGATCGGAACTTACAATTGGGTTAGGTTGTGTAACCTCTCGTGGAATTGTATCTCCTGACATCTCATTCAGGACAATTCTACTTTTAGGCACAAAATCATTCATATAGTCCTTTTCCAGAAATTTAGCATTTGTCGAAACAAATACTTTAAGATCTGAAAGACTATAAAAATAATATCCTTTAGTTTCTTTCGGATACCCTACAAATATACATGTTTCTGAATGGGACTCCATCTTTTCTGTCTTTCCTTTTAACACGTGCGCAGGACATCCAAATATCCTTAAGTGTTGTAAACTAGGCTTGCGCCCAGTGCACAACTCATGTGGTGTTTTAGGAACAGACTTAGATGGTACATGGTTTAGAATGTATATTGCAGTTTGTAAAGCATATCCCCAGAAAGAATTAGGAAGTGTTGAATAACTCAACATAGACCTAACCATATCCAAAAGAGTTCTATTTCTCCTTTCTGCTACCCCATTTTGTTGAGGTGTACCAGGTGCAAAAAATTGAGAAACTATCCCATTATCAATAAGATATTGCTGAAACTCACCAGATAGATATTCTCCACCACGATCAGATCTCAAGATTTTTATGTGTTTCTCAAGCTGATTTTCCACTTCAGCTTTAAATGCTTTGAACATTTCAAAAGCATCCGACTTATGTCGCATGAGATACACATAGCCAAATCTTGAGTAATCATCTGTGAAAGTGATGAAGTACTCATATCCACCTCTAGCTTGAATGCTCATAGGTCCACATACATCAGTGTGTATCAATCCTAAACATTCAGTGGCTCTGGCACCTTTGGCAGAGAACGTCCTTTTGGTCATTTTACCTTCCAAACAAGATTCACAAGTTGGTAGATCATCAACCTTTAAGTCACTCAAAGGTCCGTCACTTACCAATCTTTTAATCCTATTAAGGTTAATATGACCTAAGCGTAAATGCCAAAGGTAGGTTTCATCTGTTGATAATTTTACTCTTTTATGATTAGGTTCCGTTATTTCTGTGTCTAACGAGTGAGAGATATTTCTATGCAAAAAGTATAGACCGTTTTCCAATGTACCTTTGCAAATAACTTTGTCATTCTTACTAATAATAAAAACTTTATTAAAAGTAACCGAATATCCAAATTTATTCAAACAAGAAACTAAAATTAAATTCCTCTTGAATTGAGGTACATAATAAACGTCTATCAAATCTAAATGCCTTCTAGAATCCAAATAAACTCTAATATCTCCCACTGCACTTGCAGACACTAACGTTCCGTTGCCCAAGCGCAAATTGATTTCATTCTTATTTAGCCTTCTCCTTTCTTGAAACCCCCGTAAGTAATAACAAACATGATTAGTGGCTCCAGAGTCTACGATCCAAGAATCTGTAGAATCTACCAGAAAAAACATGTTTCAAGATAATTCATATTACCTTGTTCCTTCTTATTTTGAGACTTTGGAAAATTACTTTTCAAATGTCTCTTTTCACCACAAAAGAAGCACTTCCTTTTGATCTTGGTTACTTTCTTGGTAAGCCCAAGTTGCTTTTTCTTCTATTATTCCTTGACCTTCTGACGGGTCTTAATAGTAGCAACTTTACCAACCATATGAATCTCTTCTAAAGACATCATCATATCAGCAGCAGACCCCATTCCTTCATGCTGCTATTGCAACACGTATGAGATTGTAGCCATTTGGCCATCTCATAAGAGGTCTCCCACTGCTCATACTCGTCTCATTGCATCACATTAGATCCATTAGCAAGAGCAGGTGGTTTAGGAGTAGTTAGAACAAAATTTATGTTTTTCAGCTTGCAGCAAAAACCCAATTTTCCTTTTCCATGTGACATAATTATCTCCAGTTAAAGTGTTATCTTTCAGGATGTTAATTAGGGATGGGGTCATGATTTCTTAATAAAACAAAATTATATATAAGTAAATAATCATTATAAAGCACTTTAAATATTTATCTTGAATTAAATGAATAACTCAATCATAAAAATTCAACGGTGATCTAACACCCATAAATGTTAAGCCTCCTTTGGGAGTTCGCCCCATTTACTAGTTAGACTAGGTCCCACCTAATTGTTAACATAACAACCAACGTTTTCAATTTTAGCCTTGCAATTTTACTGACAAGAACTCTTTGGAGGATATCAATAAAATTACATTGAGTGTGTTACCAAGATATCGACCCTCAATTTTCTCTCACGAAAATCCCTCCTTTGGGAGTAGATTTCATTTGAGTCCATTGTCTAGTCTATCCTTGTAAGGAAGTATATTGCTAAATTCCATTCATGGACGCCCCTTTGGGGGATTACCAAAAATAATTAAGCTCAACCAATCTTGGAAGCCATAGGTGTTACAAAAACACCTTCTCCCGCTCAATTATTTAAGGCGTGTGATTAAATCCCATAGAATGATTTACCAAGTTATCTAGATGCCAATTTAGATACCTAAATCATTCAATGCATGTTCATACCAAAAGAGATATATGAGTGGCACTCCTATTCTATATGTCATGTTATCATACAATACCAAATATTGTAATATTTAAGCATAAATTAAATAGCAACAATTTTGGCCCATCCTAGAAAAACAAGTAAATTACATTGAAATAGAAATACAAGATCTTCGAGTGGCCCATCAACCATAAGCCCATCCTCCGGCCTCCCTCCTCGGGATTGCACGGCCACAACCCCACGTAAGGGGCTGCCATGCGCAGCCCATAGGCCTTGCATGGCTGCCGTGCGCAGCCCTCTTGGTTGCAAGGCTGCCGTGCGCAGCCCACTTGATTTCGGGCATGCCATGCGCAGCCCAATCCACTCCTAGGGTGCGCACGGTGCTCGTTCTCGGTTCCGGTTGCTTCGTTTCTTCGATGTAGAACGTGTTATAATTTAATTTAAACAAATAAATTACTGCAGAAATTTTTTTTTTTTATTCATGACAGTAAAAAAAATACTGCACATTATAATAAATAATACATTAAAAAACTGCAGCAATTTTTAATATATAAAAAAAATGTCTAGCAACTACCAAGAAGGAATTATGGCGATGATAGACCACCCTTCTTGTTACAATTCCAAAACCAAAAATACATTGAAAATCTAGGACCAAAATCGAGCAATAACAAACCACATAAAAAACATATATAAAGCCATACATCACATGTAATTATATATGCGAATACCTAGAGTGCCATCTCTTTCTAAACATGCATAATCACAATAAAAAGAAATCGATCCACGTATATATACATTAATTAATTAAAAGGGTTCAACCTAGGCTCTGATACCAATTGTAGGGGAAAAAATATACCCGCAGCGGAAGCGAGACTAAGAAAAATAGTTTGAGTAGCTTTTAAAATTTTTCCAATTTTATGAACCTTAAACCCTTTTGATTAATTAAAGATATAAAAATAAACAAAAGATTAATACCTCTTGTTGCGTGATCCGATTGACTTGCATCGATGGTAATCCGCAAGATCTTCAATCCTAGCACGAACGTGGATCACCTAGGAGCGTGGTCTCCCTTTCTTTGAATTGCAAACCTGTGATTGGATTAAACAAACTTTTCTTGATTCGTTAGTCCCAAAAACAATCTAAAGGAACCTAAGATTATTCCGGTCACTTTTGAGTTCTCAATCTTATGATCGAAACTCGCGTGAACCTTAATCGATATAGTATATACAAGCTTATTAATGAACAAGCAAACAATATACCATCAAAGAATAATCTATGTTCCTTTTGTTTTTAGTAGAATAATAGATCTCTAACTATGAGTTGAGAAGAAGAAGAAGAAGAAATAAAATTTCTGCACATAAACCCTAGGCTGGCCGAAAATCATCAATAGCTTTATATGTGGCAAATTTTCTTTTTCTCTTTCTTAACTAGGGTGGCCGAATTCTTTTACCAAAACCAATTAGGGTTGCCGCAATTATTACTCCTAAAATATTGGAGATTTAGTTGCACCCTAATTCCTATTTTGTTTAAGATTTCCAAACCCTAATCAAACTCATAAATCTTTTATTCCTTATTTGACTAAAATAAAAGACTTCTTATTTGATTTAATAAATAAAATTAATTATTTATTTCCTTGTCAAACAAGTCTTTTAATTTAAGTATACTACTACCAATAGTATACCAATAGGAATCATATTTCCTATTCAGAAAAGATTTGTTTCTTAATTAAACAATTAATTAATAAATTAATTAATTCTTATTTAATTAAACAATGAAAACAAAATAATATTTAAGGCTTTTAAATCACCTTGCCGCCCCACATGTATATATTGGGCCAAATATTATTTTTCTTATTTCATTAAATCCATAGGACTTTAAATAAAAAGCCCACATGTGAACTAGACCCATTCTTACTAAAAGAAACAAGCCCACATGTCATACATTAATATATAAATATAATTTAGCAGCCCATTACATAAATAATGTGCAAATTATATTCTTAATATATTATATGCAATTCTAGATGGACCCTAAATTGGTCCGGTAGAATATATCAAGTGATCCATGCAAGTCCGTGTGGATTGGGGATCTTGGCGGGCTATCTAAATTTAAGCTCCAATAGACATAACCTAATCACAATCAACAAATGATTCACTTAGGTCCGATCCATTAATTTTAGCTCATTCCACTAAAGAGCTAAAATTGAACTCTTAAATAAAGACAGAAAAGGAAAATGCTTCCTCATTCATACCCTAGACAATCATATTGGAGATAGTGTATCCTCGTGATTAATATCAGTAATCGCCAAGAGTTCATAGACCGTCTATAACTCTCCAAGTTACCATATTTACTCATATGACCACGTTTTGAACTTGGATATTTTGACTTGTCTAGAAGCCATGTTTTCAATAGACACTATTGAAAACTCAACGTTGAGATTTAATATCCAATTACCTCAAAACATCCATATGATGATATTATACTCTCATTTAATAAATGGAGCCACGATGTCCATATCTATAAATGAAGTCCTCTATCGATTAACAAATGAATATCACCAAACTATCGAGGATAGACTATGCGATATAATCGTACTCATTGATAGCTCAAATGATATCACCTGCAACCATAAGTCCATCATTTATCTCAGGATTAAGATAGATTCTCCGATTGTCCTGATAATGAAATTACTTTTATCTACTGACGGTTATAGATAAAGTATTTCATTGTGATCATGTTCAATGCACCCAGTGCACTAGATTCTTTTGCTCGAAGACACTCCGATGATTTTAGACTCATCATATCTCATTTGATCCCACTCAAATGCTAGCAAAAGAATTCTACAACTTTAACAAGATAAAGGTGCCCAACCTTTAACTTAAGTAGTGAACATTATTCAAGACTAACTAAAGAATTGTGTCTACCACATACATATCCAGATGTATGAACAATTCTTCTTTTCTCATAGTCTTTAGACCTTATGATTATTTACTTTAACAATTATAATATTCAACTATAAATGCTATAATATTTGTTTAAACCAGAAATCACTTTATTAATATGAAACAGATCGTTAAATACAATATTACACTCTTGCTATTGAGCATAATCCTAACAAGCAGGAGCGCCATGATGCTTTTTCCTGGTCTTAAAATGGTGAAGTAAGGATCCAGGTACCCTGAGGCATCCCGATCTTACTGTAAGTCTATCCTGGTAGGCAACTAAGGCTACTTTAGCACCAGGCTTCTTGGAGGAAGGTATTCCTCGGCCAAGGCAGCAGGAGCGCCCTGAGGCTTTTTCCTGGTCTTGAAATGGCGAAGTAAGGATCTAGGTACCCTGAGGCATCTTGATCTTACTATAAGTTTGTCCTAGTAGGCAACTAAGGCCACTTTAGCACCAGGCTTCTTGGAGGAGGGTATTCCCTCACCAAGGCAGCAGGAGCACCCTGAGGCTTCTTCTTGGTCTTGAGATGGCGAGTCAGTAATGGCGAAGTACAAGTATTAAGTAGGAGATACTGGAGAATCAAGTAGAAGACTTTGAACATAGAACACAAGAGAACCATATGGGAGAAGAAACTGCTTTTATTGAATTTCTTTATTCAGTAAAATATGAAATCGGGGTGAGCATTCCCGCTGATATGACCTAAATGTCGAAGGGTAGAATTTCCTGAGGTGATCGGCGTTCCAAGTGTGATCCACTGGGTATCCCTCCATGTCTTTCAGCTTGTAAGCTCCACCCTGGAGCAATGCCTTAATCAAGTATGTGTTAGGATTATGCTCAATAGCAAGAGTGTAATATTGTACTTGACAATCTTTTCATATTAATAAAGTGATTTATGTTTTTAACAAAATCTTATATAGCATTTATTATTATAATTGTCAAAGTAAATAATCATAAGGTCAAAACACTATGAGAAAAGAAGAATTGTTCGTACATCTGGATATGTATATGGTAGACACAATTCTTTAGTTAGTCTTGAATAACGTTCACAACTTAAGTTAGAGGTTACGCACCTTTATCTTGTTAAAGTTGTAGAATTCTTTTACTAGCATTTGAGTGGGATCAAATGTGTTATGATGAGTCTAAAATCATCGAAGGGTCTTCGAGTAAAAGAATCTAGTGCATTGGGTGCATTGAACTGGATCACAATGAAATACTTTTTCTAGAACCGTCAATAGATAAAAGTCTTTTCATTATCAGGGCAATCGGAGAGTCTATCTTAATCCTAAGATAAATGATGGACTTATGGTTACAAGTGTTATCATTTGAGCTATCAATGAGTACGATTATATAGCATAGTCTATCCTCGATAGTTTGATGGTATTCATTTGTTAATCGATAGAGGACTTCATTTATAGATACGGACATCGTGGCTCCGTTTATTAAATGTGAGTGGAATATCATCGTATGGATGCTTTGTGGTTTTGGATATTAAATCTTAATGTTGAGTTTTCAATAGTGTCTACTGAAAGATGACTTCTGGACAAGTCATAATATATATCCAAGTTCAAAGTGTGGTCATATGAGTAAATATGGTAACTTGGAGAGCTATAGGCGGTCTATGAGCTCTTGGCGATTACTGATATTCTTCATGAGGATTCACTATCTCCCATATGATTGTCTAGGGTATGAATGAGTATTGTTAACTTATTCCATCTTTATTTAAGAGTGCAATTTTAGTTCTTTAGTGGAATGAACTAAAATTAATAGATTGAACCTAAGTGAATCATCTGTTGATTGTGATTGAGTTATGTCTATTGGAGCTTAAATTTAGATAGGCCAGCCAAGATCTCCAATCCACATGGACTTGCATGAATCACTTGATATATTCTACCGGACTATTTGTGGGTCCATTTAGAATTGTATTTAATATATTAAGAATATAATTTGCACATTATTTATTTAATAGGCTATTTAATTATATTATTATATTAATGAAAGGCATGTGGGCTTATTTCTTTTAGTAAAAATGGGTCTAGTTCACATGTGGGCTTTTTATTAAAATCCAAATGGATTAAATAAAATAAGAAAACAATATGTAGGCCCAAGTTCTAGTCATGGGTGGCAATGGCTAATTTTTAGCCAATTATATTGTTTTATTTTATTATTTAATTAAATGGAAATTAATTAATATGTTAATTAATTATTTAATTAAAAATCAAATCTTTTTCTGATTAGGAAATATATTTCCTAGTAGTATACTACTATTAGTATTATACTAAATATAAAAGACTTTATTTATTTAGTTAAATTAGGAAGTCTTTTATATAGTCACAAATACATTAAAGAGTTAGATTAGGGTTTGAATATTATATACATGACAAGTTAAACTCATATTGCTATAAGAAATATATATAAAATATATGGCAATTGATTGCCGAGATAAATAATATATATATATATATATAAAAGCAGAATTCAAGTCAAAGAAAATAGATATTATTTTGCAAAGTATTATGGTAGTGCGCAATATATATATATATATGTAATTGCACTAGATACATATACAAATATTATAGGCGTGCAGTGGTTGATATTAGAGGTGACCACGGTTCGGTTAAACCATCGGTTTTGTCCGCGATTTAATCGGAATCAAAAATCAGAACCAAAACCGTCGGTTTGGAAATCGGTGGTTTCGGTTTCGGTTTGGGAGTCCTCCAAACCGTCTGTCCAAACCGAAACCGAAACCGGCGGTGTCTAGGCGCAAAACCAACGGTTTTAACCGCCGGTTTATTAAAAAAAAAAAAAACAACCACGTGGCAGCGTTTTTTTTTTTAAATGTTACTGTTTACTTTTTAAATATTTTTTTAAAAAAGAACCAATCAGACGATGCCACGTGGCAGCGTCTGATTAAAAATCAAACCGTTCTGACATAATTTCTGAAAATTATCGAATTCCACCAATCATACGCTGCCACGTGGCAGCGTCTGATTTATTTTTGACCGTTTTGACCAGTTTTTTTTTTTTTTTAAAAAAAAATTATCCACCAATCACACGCTGCCACGTGGCAGCGTGTAAAAAAAAATTTGACCGTTCTGAATTTCTGACTGGGCAATGGCCAAATTTTTTTTTTCACCCCTTTATTTCTCTTATTTGCATAATCACCCCTCTCTACTATATTATAAATACCACCCCCCCCCCCCCCCCCCCATATTTCATTATTCTTCACACCACTCTCATTCTCTCAACTTCTCTCAACTCCTCTCAATCTCAATTCTCAAATTCTCAATTCTCTCTACAATTTTATTTAATTCTCATTCATATATAAATTATTTCTTATATTTTTTACTATCTACTATTTTTTCAATCATCAAATTGATTTACAATATTTATTTCAACAATATAATTTTTTCTATATATTTATTTTTCCAACAATATAATTTTTTCTCTCATATATATATTTTTACAAAAATATTTTTTTTACTCTATATTTTATTATTTATTATTTATTATTTATTATAATAAATATTTATTATTATATTTTACTTGCTTACTCTATATTTTTTACTCATATTTTTCAATGGCAAGTGGGGGAGATAGTTCAAGAAATGTGAACAAAGGAAAGGCTCCAATGCGAAACTTGTTGGAAGATATTGGTGAAGCCGTCAGTTACGATGATTTGAATTTTCACCAATTCCTTCAAGATCGGTTTGGATCTGATCCCCCTTCTACTCCTAATCCTCCTCTAACAATTCCCGAGTTCAACGAACTCGACCCCGCTCAAAATACCCCCCCTGAAAATCTATATAATTCTAACCCCACAGCCTCTTCGGTTGCTTTTTTTGCCGGTGAACGTGAAGAAGAAAAGCCAATGAAGTCCGAACTCTTCAAAGTGCATATGAAGAAAACTAAGGTAGATAATGGTTTCCAAATCCAGTGCAATCATTGCGGCAGAAAATATAATGTTGGAAAAAACTTCGGATATGGCACGTTATGGTCCCATATCAAAAAAAATCATCCATCTGAATACACGGCAGCGAGTAACCAATCCCAACCCCAAATCTCCAGGTGCGCAACCCCTTCTAATCAATTATTTCGTTAGACGTCTGAAAACAATAGAGAACAATTAGCATTAATGGTTGCAACTGAACACTTACCTTTTGGTTTTGGTGAGAAAGTAGGTTTTATTAATTATTGTCAAAATGCATTAAATCCTGCAATGCAACGTGTTCCTAGATCCACTCTCACACGTACACTAAATGGCATTTACAACAGAGAAAAAAACAAATTGAAAACATATTTTTCTGAATTTCAAGGTCGCGTTTCCGTATGTGCCAACATATGGAGTGACAATTTTGATAGCCATTCATATTTGGGTGTCACATGTCATTATATGGACAATAACTGGGACATGCAAAAAAGAATTCTTGCATTTCGTGTTTTTGATGACTCGCATTCAGCTCAAAATATTTTTCAACTCCTTAAAATCATTTTTCAAGAGTATAATATCCTAAACAAAATTTTTGCTATTGGCTTTGATAATACTGCAAGCAATACTGGATCTATTCCTATGTTACAAAAATTGTGCAATCCCTATTTTGGGGGGTAAATTATTTCATCAACGTTGTGCATGTCATGTTTTAAATTTGTGTGTTCAAGCTGGATTAGCAGAGCTTTCTACTTTTATTAGACCAATTAGAGATAGTATTAACTATATCTGGAGGCATAACAAAGCCCAGAAACAATGGTTAAAATATTGCTCTATGAATAATATGCATCCCAAAATATTTTCTCGAGATATTAGCACTCGTTGGAATTCAACTTATAAGTTGCTTTGTGAAAGTGTTGAATATAAGGAATTATTAGTTTCTTTTATTACTTATAATGTTCCTTCAATTTCTCTTCAATTGAACCATTAGGATGTATGTATAAAAATTCTTGAATTGTTACGTGTTTTTAATGATGCTACCGTCGCTTTATCTGGTGTTTACTATCCCACTACTCATTCATTTCTTATTCAATGTGTTAATATTGTTGGTGCATTCAATGATTGTGATGCTGATCTTGAATTGAGTCCATGTGTTGATGCCATGAAGAGAAAATGGTTACAGTATTATGGGCAGATTCCAAATATTTACTTGCTTGCACCGTGTTTAGATCCACGCTTTAAATTTGAATGTTTGCAGGATTATTTAGCTAATTATTACAAATGTTTAGATTTAGAAGTTGATGTTCTTCAATATTGTGATTCCGTTAAGGAATTGCTTTATGAATTATACAATGAATATCTTAGAATATATGGTCTGTCTTTGAATGTGCCGGTTTCACAACCCCAACCCACATCTGGTGGTACTAGTAATTCTGAAAAATTTACATTAAGGGGTTTAGGGGATCGATTGTTTTTCGAAAGAACCAAAAAATTACGAACATCTTCTTCATCCTCAATGGCATCTGAGGTTGACCGGTATTTACAAGACACTCATAAATTTAAAGATGAAGAATTTAGTATCCAGGCTTGGTGGAAGAGTCATCAACAAGATTATCCAATTTTGGCAATTATTGCCAAACAAATTCTTGGAACGCCGGTTTCTACAGTTGCTGTGGAACAAGAATTTAGTGTAGGTGGAAATATTTTGGACCCAAGACGATCATCTATGTGTCCACAATCACTTGAAATGCAGGCGTGTGTTGATGATTGGACAAAGGCCAAATATATACAACAAGAACTTCAGCCGGAGATAGCGAACGACTTCTTCGAAGATGAACAAACGACGGGAACGGAAGGCAGTGAATAGATTTCGTTCCAACATCCAACCTCCAACACCGAGCAACTAATTAAAAGTAAAAGAACTACGTGGCCTTTGATTCCTCTACATTGATAGAGGATACGTAGGCAGCTTAATTATGGTAAAAAATTAAGTGCAAGGCCGATATATATATATATTTTTTAATTTTAACTTTATTACATTGTAATATTGTATATTTGAATTCAAGCCTTCAAGGCCAATTTCTAATTTTATTTTATTTTTTGTGAAATTGTAAAGTTGTATTTATTAATAAATGTCAATTTAATTTTTTCTAAACATTGTGAAATACTTAAATACTTCAATGGAAAATGTTTGTAAATATATTGATTGGGATTTAGGAAAAAAAATTGAAAAAAATAAAAAATGGTTGTAAATGTATTTTTATTTAATAATTTGTTCATTGGAAATTTGGAATTATGATTGGGAAGAATTAATATTGATTGGGATTTGAAAAAAAAAAAATTGAAAAAAAGAAGAAAAAATGGTTGTAAATGTATTTTTATTTAATAATTTGTTCATTGGAAATTTGGAATTATGATTGGGAAGAATTAATATTGATTGGGATTTGAAAAAAAAAAAATTGAAAAAAAGAAGAAAAAATGGTTGTAAATATATTTTTATAATTTTATTTAATAATTTGTTCATTGGAAATTGGAATTATGATTGGGAAGAATTAAAATATTGATTATTTGATTTGAAGAAAAAAAAAAAAAAACCGGAATCGAAACCGAAACCGGCCAAAACCAAAACCGGAACCGGAACCGAAACCGCCAAACCGGTGGTTTGAAACCGGTTTTTCCGGTTTCGGTTTCGGTTTGGGTGGTTTCGTTTTTGGGTGCCAACCAAACCGAAACCGATAGTTTGGAACCGAAACCGGAACCAAACCGAACCGGTGCCACCATTATATAAAAGACTTTATTTGTTTAGTCAAATTAGGAAGTCTTTTATATAGTCACAAATACATTAAAGAGTTAGATTAGGGTTTGAATATTATATACATGACAAGTTGAACTCAGATTGCTATAAGAAATATATATAAAATATATGGCAATTGATTGCCGAGATATAATATATATATATATATATATAAAAGCAGAATTCAAGTCAAAGAAAATAGATATTATTTTTGCAAAGTATTATGGTAGTGCGCAATATATATATATATATGTAATTGCACTAGATAAATATACAAATATTATAGGCGTGCAGTGGTTGATATACATATATATATATATATTAGGCGTACAGAAAGTTTTTTTTTTTTTTTTCTTTATATATTGTCGGCCACAATATATATAAATATATTCTTTGTATATTTTTAAAAACCCTAGTTTTTGCAATTGAGAGATTTTTCTTTTGCTAGAGAAAAATAAAATCCAATTCTTAGACTAGTGTGAAATTCGGACAAGAGAGATTGTGAGAAGAATTGTTCTTATTTCGATAGTGCACTAGTGATCTTTACATCAAGAGGTCTTGTGCACAATTTTGAATAAGGTTCATGCGAGTTTCAATCTAACGATTGTGAATTCAAAAGTGACCGGGACATTCTTAACAATCTATTGAAATTTTTGTGACTAACAGAATCAGAAAATTTTTGTTGTCCATTCTCAGGTTCACAATTCAAAATAAGGGAGACCACGCTCCTAGGTGATTCACGTTCGTGATTGGATTGGAAGATCTTGCGGATTACCATCGATGCATAGTCAATCGGATCACGCAACAAAGGTATGATATTTTTTGGTATATATGTTTAATTAATTAAAGGGTTAAAGGTTCAAATATGAAAAAATTTTAAAATATACTAAACTCTCTTTTAGTCTCGCTTCCGCTGCGTGCACTTATTTTTTCCTTACAGTATGGACCTTCCCAGTTTGGAGCTAGCACCCCGTCAGACCTTCTTCGTGTGTTCTGAGTTACTTTCCTGAGAACCAAGTCTCCTTCATTGAAATTATGGATCCTTACCTTTTTGTTGAAATGTCGGGCTATCTTGCTCTGATATATAGCCACTTTCTCAGCAACCCTGCTTTGTCTTTCCTCCAGTAAGTCCAAGCTAGCTCTCAATTTAGCCTCATTGTCTTCCGGTTCATAATTTTGGACCTGGAAAGATATGAGTTTATGCTCAATGGGCAAGACCGCTTCTGTTCCAAACACTAGGGAGTAGGGAGTCTCTCTTGTTGTAGTCCGCCTGGTTGTTCTGTAAGCCCACAGTACATTGGGTAACTCTGCAACCCATAACCCTTTCTTCTGTTAGAACTTCTTTTTCAGGAGCTTCTTAATGGTTTTGTTGGTAGCTTCAACTAACCCATTGGTTTGAGGATGAGCCACTGATGCAAAACGAAGATTGATGTTCCGGTCTTCACAGAATTTCCTGAATATGGCATTGTCAAATTGCTTTCCTAAGTCCATTATGATGGCCATCGGGGTGCCAAATCAGTAGACAATGTTCTCCTTGACAAAGTTGGTGGTTTTTTCTTCAGTTATCCGGGTGAGGGCCTTGGCTTCTACCTACCGAGTAAAATAATCTATCGCTACCACTGCATGTTTGGCTTGGCTGGGTGTAGTGGGAAGCGGCCCGATCAGGTCTAGTCCCTAGATCGCAAAGGGGTAAGGAGTACTGATAGATGAGAGCTTTTCTGGTGGGAGATGATGGAGGTTTGCTATTTTCTGACAAGCTTCGCAGGATCACGCAAACTGCCTTGCATCCTAGTGTATAGTCGGCCAGTAGTAGCCCATCCTGATTACCTGGTAAGCCAAAAGTTTCCCTTGATACTTGGTTACCACAGTCCCCTGGGTGTACCTCGTTGAATGCCCAGTGCATATCATTGGGATAGAGACATCTGAGTAGATGGAGAGATTTCCCTTTACTGTATAGGTACCCTTCTACCATGCAGTATCGAGTAGCTATCCTTTTAAGCCGTCGGGCTTGATCCGAATCTATAGGGAGAGTGTCACTTTGGAGATAATCTGCCCAACATGGGGGATTGCTCACGGGAAGGACGTATGTATCCTTAGCTATACTGGAGAAGGGAACCAATTGGAGGGGTACTTCTTTTGGTAAAGCATGTCCTTCTCCTATGGCAATCTTAGCCTGGACATCTACGCGATGGTTTCTCTCTCTAGGAACTTGTTCTATCCTTACACCTTTAAACTTCTTCATAGCTTCCTGAACTTTCGCCAGATATGCCACCATGTTGTCACCTTTTGCTTGGTACACACCTATCACCTGATTGACCACTAATTGGGAGTCACTCTTGATCAGAAGGTACTTAGCCTCCAAAGCTCCTGTTACATTCATTCCTGCTAGTAGAGCTTCATACTCTACTTCGTTGTTGGTAGTTCTGAATTCAAACCTGAAAAAATGACTACACTCAGCTCCTGCGGGGTCGATCAGGACAATCCTGGCTCCGCATCTCGACTGGTTTGAAGCTCCATCCGTGTAAAGAACCCAAATCTTGCTATCTTTAGGCCATCCCAGATTGGTTTGATCAAGATCTGGGTCTATTGATTTGCCCGAGTTTGGAATCAGGCTAAATTCCACTATGAAGTCAGCCAGGGCTTGGGCTTTGATCGTGGTCCTTGCCTTGTATCTGATGTCGAACTGGGTGAGCTCTAGGGCCCATAGAACCAATCTGCTCGACATATCCGGCCTCTGGAGGAATTGTCTCAATGGTTGATCAATGACAACCGCGATGGTGTGAGCTTGAAAATAAGGCCGGAGCTTTCTGGATGTAGTCACTAATGTGTAGACGAGCTTCTCTAAGAGGGTGTAGTTTTTCTCGGACTTAGTGAAAGCCCGGCTCACGTAGTAAAATGGTCTTTGCACCCCGTCACTGCATTCTTTTACCAAGGCTCCACTAGTAGCAACTTCAGAAATTGCTAGATAGAGTAGGAGTTCTTCACCCGGGGTTGGTTTTACCAACAATGGCGGTCTTGACAAGTACTCTTTTAAAGCTTGAAAAGCCTGCTCGCCTTGTTCACCCCATTTCATCTTCTTTCCCTTCATGATGATCTTGAAAAACGGGAGACATTTATCTGTGGAGCGAGATATGAACCGGTTTAGGGCTGCTATCCGTCCGGTTAATCGTTGTGCTTGCTTAAGAGTTGTAAGGGACTCGAGGTCTAGAATTGCTTTGATCTTCTCGGGAATAGCCTCAATTCCCCTTTCATGCACCATGAATCCCAAGAATTTACCTGCTGCTACCCCGAATGCAACTTAGCGGGGTTCAACCGCATCTGATTCTGCCTTATTACCTGGAAGGTCTGGCGTAAGTCCCCTGTATGTTGTCTTGCTTCTGGAGATTTTGTGATCATGTCATCTACGTAGATGACGTACACCTCCATAGATCTTCCTATCTGCTCATTGAACAGCTTGTTCACCATACGTTGGTAGGTGGCACCTGTATTTTTGAGTCCGAATGGCATTACCTTATAGCAGTAGATGCCGTGTCCGGTGATGAAGCTAGTCTTGTCCTGATCTGAAGGATGCATCATGATTTAATTGTACCCCAAGAAAGCATCCATGAAGCTTAGGAGCTTGTTTCCTGCAGTGGAGTCAATGAGCTGGTCTATTTTAGACAGAGGGAAACTATCTTTGGGACGAGCCCGGTTGAGATCGGTGTAATCCACACACATTCGCCATTTCCCGTTAGACTTGGTTACCATAACTACATTGGCGATCCACTCGGGGTACCGGGACTCCCTGATGAATCCGACCTTCAGGAGCTTGTCAACCTCTTCTTGGACAGCGGCGTTCCGTTCGGCATCGAAGTGTCTTCTTTTCTGCTTAACTGGCATGAAAGTTGCATCCACTGCCAACCTGTAAGTAGCTAGGCCTAGAGGAATGCCAGGCATCTCCTCATGGCTCCAAGCAAAGATGTCGTTGTACTCTCTGAGGAGTTCTACCAAATCCTTCTTGATTTCGAGGTTCAGACCTCCTCCCACTTTTACTGTCTTTGTTGGATCTTCACTCCGGATCAGGACCTCCTCTAACTGCTCTGCGGGGTGCCCACTGGTCCAACCAAGCTCTTCTTTTTCTGGCTCCTCCACGATTATGTCTGGCACCTCTCCTTCTTCCAAGACATAATCATCCCGCTCTGTCGCTCTCTAACCTGGGTCACTGGTCAACTGTGTGCATTGTTTAGCTAATGTAGCGGGGTTGGTGGACACCGCGTAACAATTACGAGCTGCCTACTGGTCTCCTCTTACTTCTCCTACTCCTGTTCCCACCGGAAACTTCAACACATTGTGGTAAATGGACAACACCCCCCTGATCCCTGACAAGAAAGGCCTGCCCAAGATCACATTGTATGCAGACGGGTTGTCTACTACAATGAATTCTGTCATTATGTTCTGTTGTAGGGGAGCTTCTTCGACTATTATCAGTAGAATCTTCGTCCCCATCGGCATCACTGAGTCTCCTGTGAATCCATACAGAAGGGAGGTGCTACTATTGTAGCAAGAGTTTTTCAGATTGAGCTACTCATGAGCCCCCTTGAATAGAATATCCACACTGCTCCCCGTATCAATCAGGATGCGATGTACTAGGCAATTGGCAATCTATACTGTAATCACCATGGGATCATCATGTGGCTGAACTGTATTATAGACGTCCTCCTCTGTGAAGATGATTTTGGTGGAGCGGGATAGATCCCAGGATCCACTACTGACTTTGAGTATCTCGTGGTCAGTATTAAACCTGGGAATCTTCCTTGCATGATTCTTCCTCGAATTATTAGAGGTTCCAGCTAAAATAGGTCATCCACTAATGGTGTGGATCACTTGGATTTGCTGCATCAGATCCTTCTCCCCATCTCTCCTTCTTTCTGCTGCCTCCTGCATCCCGCTTTGAACCTGTTTCCCTTCTTTGATGTTGTCCCGTACCTACTGTAAAAATTCGGTTAAAAGACCTCCCCTTACCAATCCTTCAATCTGATTGCGGAGGCTGTAGCACTCTGAGGTGTTGTGCCCTATATCCTCGTGGAAGTCACAATACTTGTATTGATACCTCCTGTCAACCGGAATTTTCATGGGACCCGGCTTTCTGAGTAGACCCTTATCCCGAATAGTGAGATAAATAGTTTCTCGAGAAGCATTGAGAGGGGTGTAGTGATTATACCCTTCTTCCTCTCTTGCCACCCTGGATATTTCCTTTAGGGGAATCTCTCTGGGAGGTGATCTCTTGACCGGATACCTTTCCTAGTACGAAGGAATATGAGGTGGCCTGTAAGTAGACCGGTTCGGAGGTTGATTCTGAAACCTCCTAACGGGTGCGGGCTTCTGAGCTTCCTTCTTATGGCGTGGCGCTAATCAGGCTTCATCGTGCTCGATCTTGATCCGGAGTTGTTCCTCAATGTCCACTTGTTCTAGAGCCCGGTTATAAGCTTCTTGGTACGTTTTCGGAGGATGTTTGGCAAAAGAATGGAACAGTCTGCCAGCCCATAAGTTCCTCCGAAAGTTGGCTAGTGTTTCCTTCTCGTTGAATACACCCATCTGGATGACCTCTTTATGAAATTTCCCCACATAAGATCTCAGAGTTTCACCCCGCTCATGAACAACGTATTGCAACAAGATAGGATCCCTAGGACGGGGTTTGATTCCCCTGAAACTGTGCACAGAAAGCTTTGTTGAGTTTAGAAAAAGAATCGACACTACCTTGCGGTAACTTTCTGAACGATGTTTTGGCACATAGCCAGCCTAGTCGCACTTTGAACCTCCATCTGGTGGACAAAGCTTTCCAAATGGCTGACAAGGTCCTCTGTTCCGGAATACTTCTCTGAAGGCATCCTAAACTTAAGGGGCAACCCTACCTCTCTGTCTCTTTTGGAGAAAGGTGCATTCATCTTACCCAAGGGGTTCTTCTAGATTCCTTGATGTTTTCCCTATTTCAACTGCTCCAACTCCTTCGCCATCTTTGTCATCTGATCCTCCAGGCGCTGAGACTTTTTTGTTCCGGATCGGGCTACTGAAACCTCTCCATCTGAAGACTCTGAATCAATGACTACCTCTTTTCGCTTAGCTCTCTGATGCTTTTCTTTGGAGCTCCTTTGGGATTTGGCACTTCCTTCCGAATCGGGATGTGGATCTCTCTCTTTTGCCAGTGGTTTCGGTGGGGACTGAACCCTCCTATAAGGAACCTCAATGGAGGACTTCACTAGTCTGGGTCTGAATTTCACCTGTCGGACTGGGAGAGGTGGACCCAATCGGTCTAAAACTGGTACCCGGACACTTGGGCCAACATCTTCTGGGATCCCGGCTGCTTCAAAAGGGATCCCCTGAGCTATCATCCGGAGTCGGATAGTGAAAATAAATATAAAACGAGTCCTAATATATAATCTAGAGGGGGGGGGGGGGGTGAATAGATTTTAATCCCTTTTTACCAATTTTCGAGATTAATCAAGATTACAAAAAAATCCCCAACTAGTCAACAAATGAAATCATGTGTAGAGAATGCGGAAAGTAAATAACACATGATTTTTACGTGGAAACCCACACGGGGAAAAACCACGGGCTGTTGAGTGCGCCACACTAGAACCTCAATCCACTACTTGCAAATACGATTACAATCTAGGTTGACCGTATCACACCTAAGATTACTAATCCGTCTTTGCTACCCACGGGCCTTTAGAAGTGAACCTAGTTCATGCTTGCAAACTACCAACAAGGCAAATACAAGACTTGACTCTAAATGAAGAGATAAAACAACCTAGTGTGAATATGTGCAATATTCAAGATGCTCAAAATGCAAGGTTAGACATTTTAGCTTATCTAGGCATGGATGAACATGTTAGACATTCCTAGATATCATCTTACTAAGTGGCATGCATAAACCATAACAAAATAGACAAACAAAGTCCTATATGCAATATCTACCACAATACAACTCACAAACCACAATAACACAATCTTGAACTTAAGTCAAGTCATAAAGGAGCAATCTTGA
Organism: Acer campestre; assembly: GCA_954870605.1. NCBI lineage: Eukaryota > Viridiplantae > Streptophyta > Magnoliopsida > Sapindales > Sapindaceae > Acer > Acer campestre. The sequence continues at coordinate 23,666,621 of OX940802.1, forward strand.
ACCTATTCAAGTAATAAATGAGCAATCTTGTAGAGAGAGAACATATGATATGATGCAAGAGATGTTCTAACTACAAGTCATGTGAGCAAGATGAAAACCCTAAGAGAATCATTCTAGAAACATGTTAGATGATGAATGAATCATGCAAGAATGATGGGTTTTGGAGTTTGAAGTAATAAAAAAGTGTTCTTGATACCTTGGCTTTGAAGACACTTAGAAGCTCTCAAAAAGATGTGATTTTTGCTCTAAAAACGAGCCAAGGCCAAACAAGATATATATATGAGATCCAATCAAAGTGAGGTTGTTTTGGAAAAAACGCTTCAGATTCCGTCATGTGCGCTGGTGAGTTTGCGCTGGTAACCGGCGCACGTCACCAGCGCACGGCCCAAGTGCATAACATGCGCTGGTCACCAGCACAAGTCACAGGCGCACGACCAGCGACAATCCTCTAGGAGAGTTGCGCTGGTGAGGCTGCGCTGGTCACCGGCGCACGTCACCAGCGCACAACCCAAACGCACAACTTGCGCTGGTCACCAGCGCAAGACACAGGCGCACGACCAGCGACAAATCTCTGGGAGAGTTGCGCTGGTGAGGCTGCGCTGGTAACCCACGCCAGGGCACCAGTGCACACACTAAACTAGCCAAAACAAATTCATAAAATGTGCAAGTGTGAAGGATGTGAAATACAACCAAACCAAGAAGTAAATATCACACATGCATGCTAGAGAGTGTGTGTGTGCAACTAAATCTCTTCAAGGAGAGTCAAGAACAAGATTATACCTTTCATGAAGCTTTCGAAATCCACAATGAGGTCCTTAAGAATTTGAGGAGAAAAACTTCAATCCTAAGCTACCCTTACAAGATTGAACCCCATTGTGATTTTGTCAACGAAATAAGCCAATTAAAAAGTGAGGCACTTACAATCTCCCCCTTTGGCTATTTCGTGACAAAATCAACACTCACAAGCAACCTCACAAAACAAAAAATGGTTGGTCAACAAAAATTTTCTACATTACAAATAAGCCCTAGTCTAAGTCTTGAACATCTTCAAGTCATTTCCAAGCTTGTAGAAAAATCCAACCTACACACAAACAACAAGAAAAAATACCTTGGAAGAACAAGTGTGAGAGGTGCTTGATCAAAAAGAATTACAATCAAATAACTTAATCAAATAACTTAATCATGCAATGCAATGCAACTCCCCCTAAATGCATCAACTCCCAATAAGGGTTACTTTCTCTCTTAACTCCCCCTAAATGCAATGCCAAATCAAAACAAATCTCCCTAACCTTACTCCCCCTTTTTGTCATGAGATAGGCAAAGGGAGTCTCCCCTAATAGGAAGCATTTAGCAATGAGAGCTTGTAGCACAAAAACATATGCATAATCATATGAGCAATTTTATGCAACTCAATTAAGTAAGAGAGATTCAAGGAGTTTTATTTAAAGAAAACATGTGTGACAAGGATGCTTTGCAAGCAAGACATGTTGCAATCAAACTCAAAAGCAATGGTATTTGGCAAAGCAAACAACAAAGGTTTCCTTAAGGAATTCAAACCAATTTCACCCATTGCATGGAAAAAGATGAGAATATAGAGATTAAATATTTCAAATTTTAACAAGCAACTAAATCCAACTTTATAAGCAAAACAAGACATGGGCGACTTTGCACCTTATTAGATTTTTCCGGGTGTGATTCCCGTATGATAGTAGCCTTGTTCTACAAATAAAGAGGGAGAGACTATGGAAATAAAGATCCTTATTGATTGAAGTCTCAAAGTTAGCTTTTGCACACAAATTTTCATTCAAGATAAAGCAATTAGGCATATCATACTTTTCACTTAAGCATGACAACAAAAAGAATCATCATGATATAGGAATCAATTAAAGGTCATTCATCAAGTACTTCTAAAGTACATTTCCTATTCCAAAAATGCATGTTTGAGCATAATTATAACATGGTTTGCAAGCAAGTCAATAAGTCACACTTATTAAGAAAAATACATATAAGCATGAACAACCAATCATCTCAAGCAATTAAAGAAGAGGCATAAAATATTACAATGTAGCACAATGCATGTTCATGCAACTTTGCTCTCTTTGCTTGAGCTCCCCATATGGGGTCAAGACAAACCACTTCAACCTAAGTGACAAATACCAATAGACTTGCTAAGGTTCCCAAATCTAAGAGTGTCTAAGGGTTTTGTAAACAAATCAGCTAGTTGGTCATTTGTTCCCACATGTTCCAATGCAATGGTTTTACTCTCAACTAGCTCTCTTATGAAGTGGTGTCTAATGTCAATGTGCTTGGTCCTAGAATGTTGGATGGGATTCTTGGAAATGTTTATGGCACTCATGTTATCACAAAATAAAGTAAGAGTACCTTGCTCCAAGCCATAGTCGGCTAGCATTTGTTTCATCCACATCAATTGAGTACAAGCACTACCGGCGGCAATGTATTCCGCCTCGGCCGTGGATAGGGAAATTGAGTTTTGTTTCTTACAAAACCAAGAAACCAAATTGTTTCCAAGGAAAAAGCAACCGCCCGATGTACTTTTCCTATCATCACAATTTCCCGCCCAATCGGCATCACTATATCCAACAAGACTTGGATTAGTGTCAAAAGAGTACCAAATCCCATGGTTTGAGGTACCATTTACAAACCGAATGATCCTCTTTACCGCAACAAGGTGAGATTCCTTGGGATTAGCTTGGTACCTAGCACAAACACCCACACTAAATGCTATATCGGGCCTACTTGTGGTCAAGTAAAGCAAGCTCCCTATCATGCCACGATATAGACTTTGCTCCACATCCTTTCCACTAGCATCTTTGCTTAGTTTCAAGGTGGTGCTCATGGGTGTGTCACAATGTTTGGCGTTCTCAAGGCCAAACTTCTTCACTAGGCTCTTGGCATATTTAGCTTGGGATATGAAGATCTCATCATGCATTTGCTTAATTTGCAAGCCTAGGAAGTAATTTAGTTCACCAACCATGCTCATCTCAAACTCATGAGACATGACATCAACAAATTGTTGAACTTTCAAGTTGTTGGTGGAACCAAAAACAATGTCATCAACATAAATTTGAGCTATGAATAGCTCATCTTTAGTGCACTTGATGAACAAAGTCTTGTCAACACTACCTCTAGAGTAGCCATTGTCAACAAGATAGAGAGTGAGGCGCTCATACCAAGCCCTCGGTGCTTGTTTCAACCCATATAAAGCCTTTTTGAGGCGATATACATGAGAGGGGTGGTGTGGATCCACAAACCCCTTGGGTTGCTCAACAAACACTTCCTCATGCAAAAAGCCATTGAGAAAGGCACTCTTAACATCCATTTGGTGTAATTTGAACTTGTACACACAAAAAATGGACAAGAGAAGCCTAATGGACTCTAAGCGGGCAACAGGAGAAAAAGTCTCCTCAAAGTCAATACCCTCAATTTGAGAGTACCCTTGTGCAACAAGCCTTGCCTTGTTTCGCACAATGTTGCCATCCTCATCGGATTTGTTCCTAAACACCCATTTAGTGCCTATGACATTGGTGTTTTTAGGTCTAGGAACAAGAGTCCAAACCTCATTTCTCTCAAATTGGTTTAGCTCTTCTTGCATGGCAAGAACCCAATATTCATCATTTAAGGCCTCATCAACCTTTTTGGGTTCTATTTGAGAGGTGTAACAAGTGTAGCTAATTTGATTAGCTATTTGATGTCTAGTCCTAACACCCTCTCTAATTTCTCCAATGATATCATCCTTATCATGGAGTTTTCTAACCCAAGGAGCGGGTTCATTTGAGTCCAATGGAGGAACTCTATGTAGAGGTAAATCATCCTCTTCATCTTGGTTTGACTTCACACCACTTGAAGTCTCACCACTTTCCTTCAAAGGAAGGTCATTTGACTCACAAACATCCTCCTCATGGTCATCATGTTTAGGCCTACAATCATCAAAGACCACATTTGATGATTCCATCACACTTCGAGTCTTAAGATTAAAAAATCTGTAGGCCTTGCTATTAAGTGCATATCCAATAAACATACCCTCATCACTCTTAGCATCAAACTTGCCAAGTTGATCACGGTCATTAAGTATATAGCACTTACTTCCAAAGATATGGAAATAGCTCACATTGGGTTTTCTACCCTTCCATAACTCATAGGATGTTTGTTTAGTCCTGGGCCTAAGGAATACTCTATTCCCTATGTAGCAAGCCGTATTAATGGCTTCGGCCCAAAGATTTCTAGGGACTTTGTTGCTAAGCAACATCACACGGGCCATCTCTTGAAGGACTCTATTCTTCCTCTCAACAACTCCATTTTGTTGAGGAGTCCTAGGGGCCGAAAATTCATGGGAAATGCCTAAGCTATTGCAAAAATTCTCAAAGCTAGCATTTTCAAATTCTTTCCCATGATCACTTCTAATTTTCTTAATGCTTTTAATGTGAGAAGTTTTCTCATTTTGAATTTTGACACAAAGCATTTTAAATTTCTCAAAGGCTTCGGACTTTTCCCTTAGTAAGTAAGTCCATGTAAACCTAGAGAAGTCATCAACAACTAGAAGAATGTACCTTCTACCACCTAAGCTTTCGGTTTGAATGGGACCCATAAGGTCCATATGGAGAAGTTCCAATGGTTCTTTGGTGGAAAGGTATTTGCCTTTCTTGTGGACACTCTTGGTTTGCTTGCCTTGTTGGCATGGTCCACAAACACCCTCAACCTTTTTCCCAAGCTTGGGAAGGCCTCTAACAACATTCAATCTATCAAGGACTTTCAAGTCCCTATAGTTCATATGGCCAAGTCTTTGGTGCCACACTTCAACTTGCTCACTAGTGGACAAGTTACAAGAGATGAGATTTGACTCAAGATAATAACAATTGTCACTTGATCTCTTGCCTTTCAACAAAACTTGCCCATTTTCTTTAAGAATAGAGCAATCAATTTTGCCAAACATAACCGAAAGCCCTTCATCACTTAAGTGTGATATACTAATAAGATTAGCTTGCAAGCCATCTATATAAAGAGCATTGGGCAAGGAGTGTTGGGGTTTTTGCCCTAAAGCTTGTAGTTTGTAAATGTGAATTGAACAAGAAATAAAAGAAGTAGTTTATTCATTCAAATTGTCTCATACATTTATAATAACATGTGTACTTAACATCCAAGATTGCCAGATGTAATTTCAAACTGAGTATATGAATGTCATATATAGATGGATTCAGTTTGAAAGGAGCAATCTAAAGAGTCCGTAGATAGCAAATAAAGCTGGGTACTTTATTTGTGGTCAATCTATAGCTGCGGTCCATTCCGTAATGTACAGTGATCTTATCCTAGATCATTCATATGGAGATATGAGAATGGAGGCACCTTGTATGATGTGATCATATAGGACTGGGCCATGATCTATATGAATCTCTCACCAATATCCGTTACATGATGAGATTCATATATATCAACAAATGATGGCTATATGTGGGTGATCTTAATCCTGAGTGTCTTATCGACTCCTTCAGGTTAGATCGTGGTCTTTGATATACCATGGGTGAGGTCGGAGTTGCATTCCTGATCAATATGCTCCGTATGTTGGGATCACGGTTTGGCTTGTGGCTGGGAAGGTCTGCACACAATAGTGGAATCCACTCCTTCTTGTGAGAAGTAGATAGTAGTTCCTTTAAGGGTTGATTTGGGGCTTGAACAATATGAGCGCTCTCCTAATTCCGTAAGGAATGTAGGATTTATTGTTCATTAGAGAATCAATGGTACTTAATGGAAAGATATAATTAGAGGGGTATAACGGACATTATGACCCAGCTCTAATTATGAACTACCTGTGGAGGATTATACCATATGTAATAGCTATATCGATGGACACCAAGAATTATTGGTTTGTGTAAAAACGTCTACAGTTGAGAGAGTGCAGCTTCGGGTTTTTAGTGGAATAACACCGAAGTTAATAATCATGAAATATTAATTAAAGAGTTTAATTATTTATTTCTAAGGATTATTGGAGCTCAAAATATTGTAGGTCCATTAGGTCCCCTTGCTAGCCCGATCGATTTAGGTAACAAGGGTCACGGTTAATTAATTGGATTGTCCAATTAATTGTGTTACAAAAGTGACACGTGTCTATTCGGGAATTAATTGAATAATGTGATTATTTAATTAATGAATATTAATGATTATGTTAATTAAATAATTAGATTATTTAATTGTGTAATTAATCATTAGATGGAGGGTGTTGATTGATATTTAATTTTGAATGAAGAAAAGATAATTTGATTATTTTATTTTCATTAAATTAAATATTTAAATTTGAATTTAAAAGAGTTTGAATTCAAATCAAATAAAATAAATTAAGATTGATTAATATCTTTAAAGATATTAGATATCTTAAAAGAATTAATTAATTAGTTTATTTTTAAAATATATATATATTTGATATATGATTTTAAAAGATGAATGGGATTTGGTATCAGATACAAAAACAACAATCAACATCAAAAGAAAAAAAAGAGAGGGTGGCGGCCATTTTTTAAGAAAAAAAAAAAGGAGTTTTTATTTTTGTTTTTTTGTTCATCAAAAATAAAGTGTGGCCGAATTCATCTGATAACAAAACAAAAGTTGTTTTGTATTTCTTTCTTTTCCTCCATACAGGTTCCTGAATACCGTGACGCGCCCACACGCCGTTACCAGTTCTGGGAGATAGCGAGGAAGATCAAGTGGTTCAAATCTGGAGCAGATCGAATTAAAGTGAAGGAGCCTCCTACGTAGGTATGAAATCGTTTTACCTTCTTAATCGTTTTTGATTATTACTGTACAAATAGGTTTAGTTTATGATTGCATAAAATTTTTTTAAAAACCTTTCCGCTGCGCAATCTGTAAACCTGGGTTCCTACAATTTGTATCAGAGCCAATTTTTGTACAGTATAATCGAATTTGATTGCTCCTGATTGCATGTATGAATGTGTAGGCACTGTCTTTATGATTGTATGAATGTTTATAATTAAATTGTTTAATTTAAACATGGTTGATCGTAAATTTTTATGGTACATGGGTTTTAGGGTTTTGGATTTTGAATGTAATATTTTTCGATGTAATATTAATTTCGGGTTGTAATTTTTTTTTTATTATTGATTTGCTGTAATTTATTATTGTTATTATTAATGTAAATCAATGAAGATCAACGATCCGGAAAGCATATCATAGTAGCTGCACAAACCGTTTGTACAATAGATGATTTTGGGATGCATGCACAATTGCATGCAATAGTTGCTTGCATTGCACAACACTTGTGCAGGTATAATGCATTTTAATGTGCAAGAGTTGCACGATAATGTCATGCGCATCATATGAGGAACGTGCAAGTATTTCAAAAGCAATGCAATGCAATACAAAATCAATTGTTATGCAATTGTGCAGATGTCACGCAGTCCATGCCCAAGTGTTGCATGGCATGGTCATGCACATGCACGCTGCACATGCAATTGTTGTGCATTGTGCGGCAGTCAGACGTATGGGCCAAATTTTTTTTTTGGAAAATCCCGAGTCTATGAAAAATGTTAGAGTAACATTTGGGCTTTAGGGATTTAATCCATGAGATGGATCCAATAAAATAAATCAAGTTGGACTTGATTTTTGGGCCCGAAAGATGCAGAAGATATTACAAATGGACTTGAAGATTTTTGGAATTACAAGAAGACCAAGGAATGCCTTGGATTAAATTTTTTGTAATTAGAATTTTTTTTTTTATGTTAGATAAACCCATTGTACTCGGTCAACTCATGTATGCTTTTATTATGAGATGATTAAAGCATTGCCATGCATATATATATCATTTAGATTAGGTGTGCCTACACATATATATGTTGATATATCATACATGCATTATAGCCATCTATATTATGTGTTTATTTTTTTTTTTTTAATTTGATTAAAATGGGTAATTCACATAATTGGCTATAAATTAATGGGATTAGTTTTTAGGAGTAAAAACTTGGTAATTCTCATTAATCACTAATCTATTTTTTAAAGAGTTTAATTACTTAGATTAGTAGGGTCCTTTTATATATATTAGGATTAATTTGATTAAGCCCCTAATAATAATTAGACCTAATAGTGTGTTTAGTTTTAATAGTTAAAACTTGGTAAATACATTTTTAATAATTCTAGTTTTAGTAAATAGTTTACATAGATTAGAATTATCACTAATGAACTAGTTTTTTAAGAGTTAAAAATCAAATTAGTTTATTAGCTATTGGAATAGGATTCTAATAAATTGTGATTAATGCACTTGACACTTAGATTGAAATTAGCCGTTTAATCTAGTTTTATCTAGGTGCATTAATATTAATAGAAAACCCTTATTATAAAATAGTGAGTGGGAGAGGGATATATGACATTATATCCCACGGTCTCCATCATTAGTTCAACACCGTAAGATTCGAGTGGGGCCTCGTGACGGCATTGTTTTCGTCCTCCCTAAGGAGGGTTTCCATAAGAATCGATATCAAGGTTGACTTCCTAACGGATAGGATTTCTGAGGGGATTTCGGGATTGACCGACCCTAAGGCGGCAATTCTCGAGTTAAGCTCATGAGATCTGAAATGATGGGCTACGCTCATAAGGTTTTAATTAAATTGGTTAATTAGAAACCTGACTGAAATATATGATGGTTGAATGTTAGAGGAATAAGAGTTATTTCGGTATAACATTTGATTGAGAATGTCTCGATCCAACATGCAAGAATTTGACTGACCCTAAGGCTGCACTTGCTTGTGGTATGTTGGATTGTCGTGGCATAGAAACACTTTTTAGGGTTGTTCTTGTTCATTAAACATTTTCATGCATCATGTTTAATTTTATGTCGAACATTCGCACATGTTTTGAATGTATGAATGAATGAATTCTTTATTTATGTTTTTTCAGCCATGTCAACTGCACTATTACAAATCATAGTCAATGACAAATTAACTGGTGATAACTACACTAAATGGAAACACAATATCAATGCAATTTTGGTCACCAAGGACCTTAAGTTTGTGCTTACGGAGGAATGTCCTCCAACGCCTACTACCAATGCCGCACGAACTGTTCGTAAGGCATATGAGAAATGGGTCTCATCAGATGAGAAAGCCCGAATATATCTGTTAGCAAGTATGACAGACGTGCTTGTCACTAAGCACGAAGCAATGGGTACTGCATTTGAAATAATGGAGTCATTGCAGGCTATGTTCGGGCAACCCTCTGAGCAAAAGCGGCACGAAGCTGTTCGTTCCGCTATGCTCGCTCGTATGAAGGATGGTGCATCAGTTCGGGAACATGTCCTGAACATGATGTTCTACTTCAACACGGCAGAAATCAATGGCGGGGCCATTAATGAACCCAGTCAGGTGAGCATCATACTGACGACTCTTCCGAAGAGTTTCGATCAGTTCAAGAGCAACTATGGGATGAACAAACTTAAGTTCAGTCTCACACAGTTGCTCAATGAGCTCACTACCTTTGAGTCCTTGACTAAGGACAGCAAGGGCAGGACCGGTGAGGCAAATATTGCCGAACCATCTTCCTCCAATAACAAAAAGAGGAAGAGGTCTGCTGGGAAGGCGAAGGGCAAGCCCAAACCCAAGAAAGCCCAGAGCAAAAAGAAAGGCGCCTCCATCGACAAGAGCAAAGGAAAATGTTTCCATTGCGACAAAGTCGGGCACTGGAAGAGGAACTGTCCTCAATATCTGGAGGAGGTAGCCAAGAAGAAGAAAACGAAAGGTAAATATGATTTACTTGTTCTTGAATCGTGTTTAGTGGAAGATGATTCTTCACCTTGGATAGTTGATTCGGGGGCCACTAACCATGTTTGTTCTTCTTTGCAGTGGACTGATTCTTGGACACAGCTTGAGGAGGGAGCTTTCTCTATGCGTGTGGGGTCAGGGGGTGTCGTGTCGGCACGAGCAGTGGGCGTAATTAGATTGCGTTTTTGTAATAATAATTTCATATTGTTGGACAATGTATTTTTCATTCCTGGATTTACACGGAATTTAATTTCCGTTTCTAAATTGTTAGAACAATTATATTCTGTTTCTTTTGATAATAAATCAGTTATTATTGCAAAGAATGGTCTGAATATTTGTTCAGGAATTAATGAAAACAATTTATATGTGTTAAGACCGTTAATACATACAACACTGCTCAACACCGAAATGTTTAAGGTTGAAAAACCAAAAACTAAACGACAAAAGATTTCTCCAGAAAACGAAACGTATCTATGGCATCTAAGACTTGGCCATATCAACCTTGACCGGATAGATAGACTAGTGAAAAGCGGACCTTTAAGTGAGTTAAAGGTTGGCACCTTACCTGTCTGCGAATCCTGTTTAGAAGGTAAAATGACCAAGAGACCTTTTACTGGAAAAGGGCTGAGAGCTAAAGAACCATTAGAGCTTATACATTCAGACGTCTGTGGACCGATGAATGTTAAAGCAAGGGGTGGTTATGAGTATTATGTCACCTTTATAGATGACTACTCAAGATACGGACATGTCTACCTAATGCAACGAAAGTCAGAAACTTTTGAAAAGTTCAAAGAATTCCGAGCTGAAGTTGAAAATCAGTTAGGAAAGACTATCAAGACTCTACGATCAGATCGTGGAGGTGAGTACCTTGACCAAGAGTTTGAAGACTTCATGGTCGAGTATGGGATAGTGTCCCAACTCACAGCTCCTGGTACACCTCAGCAGAATGGTGTCGCGGAGAGGAGAAATAGAACCCTAATGGAAATGGTGAGATCTATGATTAGTTTCTCATCGTTACCAAATTCCTTTTGGGGATATGCATTACAAACAGCGGCATACATTTTGAATGTAGTGCCATCCAAATCTGTTCCTAAGACTCCTCTAGAGTTGTGGAATGGTCGTAAAGTTAGTTTGCGACATTTTCGCATATGGGGGTGTCCAGCACACGTGCTGAAGAACAGAAGTGGAAAGCTAGAGCCCAAGTCTGTGGTCTGCTTGTTTGTAGGATACTCCAAGGAGACCAGAGGTGGATACTTTTATAGTCCTGAAGATAACAAAGTGTTTGTATCGACAAATGCAACATTTCTTGAGGATAACTATATTAGTGACCATAAGCCTCGTTCTAAAATTGTATTGAATGAGTTGGAGCCTGGTGAGACCAGTTCTCAGTCAACAAGAGTTGTTGATCCATTAACATCTGAGAGTCAGATGATTCCTAGTCAGGATATACTACCACTTAGACGTAGTGAGAGGGTTGTGAGACAGCCTGAACGCTATTTGGGTGTAAGTGAGGGACAAGATGTTGTCTCTGCTGATAGTGTAGATGATCCATTGACATTTAAGAATGCAATGGAAGATCCTGATAAAGAGGAATGGCTTAAAGCCATGAATCTCGAGATGGAGTCCATGTACTCTAACTCAGTCTGGGAACTTATAGACTTACCGGATGGGGTGAAACCCATAGGGTGTAAGTGGATCTACAAGAGAAAGAGAGGAGTAGACGGGAAGGTAGAGACCTTCAAGGCAAGGCTAGTGGCCAAGGGTTATACCCAAAAGGAGGGGGTTGATTATGAGGAGATCTTTTCGCCAGTAGCTATGTTTAAGTCTATTCGGATTCTCTTATCCATTGCTGCCTATTTTGATTACGAAATTTGGCAAATGGACGTCAAGACTGCATTCTTGAATGGCAATCTTGATGAGAGCATCTACATGATGCAACCAGAGGGATTCGTGTCTCCAGATCAAGAGCAAAAAGTTTGCAAGTTGCAAATATCCATTTATGGACTTAAGCAAGCATCTAGATCTTGGAACAGAAGGTTTGATGATGTGATCAAAACCTATGGGTTTGAGCAAAACGTTGATGAGCCTTGTGTCTACAAGCGCATCATTGACAAGAAAGTAGTTTTCTTGGTCCTATACGTAGATGACATCCTACTCATTGGGAATGATGTGGGAGTATTGTCTGATGTAAAGGGCTGGCTGGCCAGCCAATTCCAAATGAAAGATTTGGGAGAGGCAAGTTATGTTCTAGGGATCCAACTTATAAGGGATCGCAAGAACAAAATTATAGCACTGTCTCAAGCATCGTATATCGACAAAATTCTTATGCGATTTTCGATGCAGAACTCCAAGAAAGGTAATTTACCTTCCAGGCATGGAGTTCACTTGTCTAAGGAACAGTGTCCTAAGACACCTCAAGAGGTTGAGGATATGAGACGAGTTCCCTATGCGTCAGCAGTAGGTAGTCTCATGTATGCTATGTTATGCACGAGACCGGACATCTGCTTCGCAGTGGGAGTAGCCAGCAGATACCAGTCCAACCCAGGATTAGATCATTGGGTTGTTGTCAAGACTATTCTCAAGTATCTTCGGAGAACGAGAAACTATATGCTAGTGTATTCTGGACAGGATTTGATCCCGTTAGGATATACGGATTCTGATTTTCAGACAGACAAGGATTCTAGGAAATCCACGTCTGGATCAGTATTCACCCTTGGTGGTGGAGCCATTGTGTGGAGGAGTGTTAAGCAATCTTGTATTGCTGATTCCACCATGGAAGCCGAATATGTAGCCGCTTGTGAAGCTGCTAAAGAGGCTGTTTGGCTCCGCAAGTTCTTGAGTGATCTGGAAGTTGTTCCGAATATGGATAAGCCCATCACACTTTATTGTGATAATAGTGGTGCTGTGGCTAATTCCAAAGAACCAAGAAGCCACAAGAGAGGTAAGCATATAGAGAGGAAATATCATCTCATCAGAGAGATAGTGCAGAGAGGAGATTTGACCGTGACCAAGGTAGCATCACAGGATAATCATGCTGATCCATTTACGAAGACCTTACCGGCTAAAGTGTTTACGGGTCACCTAGAGAGTCTAGGTTTACAAGACATGTCTCACATGCTTTAGTGCAAGTGGGAGATTGTTGGGGTTTTTGCCCTAAAGCTTGTAGTTTGTAAATGTGAATTGAACAAGAAATAAAAGAAGTAGTTTATTCATTCAAATTGTCTCATACATTTATAATAACATGTGTACTTAACATCCAAGATTGCCGGATGTAATTTCAAACTGAGTATATGAATGTCATATATAGATGGATTCAGTTTGAAAGGAGCAATCTAAAGAGTCCGTAGATAGCAAATAAAGCTGGGTACTTTATTTGTGGTCAATCTATAGCTGCGGTCCATTCCGTAATGTACAGTGATCTTATCCTAGATCATTCATATGGAGATATGAGAATGGAGGCACCTTGTATGATGTGATCATATAGGACTGGGCCATGATCTATATGAATCTCTCACCAATATCCGTTACATGATGAGATTCATATATATCAACAAATGATGGCTATATGTGGGTGATCTTAATCCTGAGTGTCTTATCGACTCCTTCAGGTTAGATCGTGGTCTTTGATATACCATGGGTGAGGTCGGAGTTGCATTCCTGATCAATATGCTCCGTATGTTGGGATCACGGTTTGGCTTGTGGCTGGGAAGGTCTGCACACAATAGTGGAATCCACTCCTTCTTGTGAGAAGTAGATAGTAGTTCCTTTAAGGGTTGATTTGGGGCTTGAACAATATGAGCGCTCTCCTAATTCCGTAAGGAATGTAGGATTTATTGTTCATTAGAGAATCAATGGTACTTAATGGAAAGATATAATTAGAGGGGTATAACGGACATTATGACCCAGCTCTAATTATGAACTACCTGTGGAGGATTATACCATATGTAATAGCTATATCGATGGACACCAAGAATTATTGGTTTGTGTAAAAACGTCTACAGTTGAGAGAGTGCAGCTTCGGGTTTTTAGTGGAATAACACCGAAGTTAATAATCATGAAATATTAATTAAAGAGTTTAATTATTTATTTCTAAGGATTATTGGAGCTCAAAATATTGTAGGTCCATTAGGTCCCCTTGCTAGCCCGATCGATTTAGGTAACAAGGGTCACGGTTAATTAATTGGATTGTCCAATTAATTGTGTTACAAAAGTGACACGTGTCTATTCGGGAATTAATTGAATAATGTGATTATTTAATTAATGAATATTAATGATTATGTTAATTAAATAATTAGATTATTTAATTGTGTAATTAATCATTAGATGGAGGGTGTTGATTGATATTTAATTTTGAATGAAGAAAAGATAATTTGATTATTTTATTTTCATTAAATTAAATATTTAAATTTGAATTTAAAAGAGTTTGAATTCAAATCAAATAAAATAAATTAAGATTGATTAATATCTTTAAAGATATTAGATATCTTAAAAGAATTAATTAATTAGTTTATTTTTAAAATATATATATATTTGATATATGATTTTAAAAGATGAATGGGATTTGGTATCAGATACAAAAACAACAATCAACATCAAAAGAAAAAAAAGAGAGGGTGGCGGCCATTTTTTAAGAAAAAAAAAAAGGAGTTTTTATTTTTGTTTTTTTGTTCATCAAAAATAAAGTGTGGCCGAATTCATCTGATAACAAAACAAAAGTTGTTTTGTATTTCTTTCTTTTCCTCCATACAGGTTCCTGAATACCGTGACGCGCCCACACGCCGTTACCAGTTCTGGGAGATAGCGAGGAAGATCAAGTGGTTCAAATCTGGAGCAGATCGAATTAAAGTGAAGGAGCCTCCTACGTAGGTATGAAATCGTTTCACCTTCTTAATCGTTTTTGATTATTACTGTACAAATAGGTTTAGTTTATGATTGCATAAAATTTTTTTAAAAACCTTTCCGCTGCGCAATCTGTAAACCTGGGTTCCTACAAGGAGGGCAACCCGGGAATAGATATGTTACCTTTCCCTATAACTTTTTTCTTAGACCCATCACCAAAAGTGACAAATCCACCATCCTCTATTACAAGAGTTTTAAAGAAACTCTTGTTTCCGGTCATGTGCCTAGAACACCCACTATCAAGGTACCAAGTGTTGGAGGCATTTGCTTTCAAGGCAACTTGGGCCACATAGCAATAATAATCGTCATTCCTATTCAATATAGGTGAAACAAAGTCATTTCTAGGAGCCATTGGTCCATTGTCTCTAAATTTCCTAGGAGCATGCATTGTGGCTCTTCTAAGCATATTTTTCCCAATCATGCTTTCTCTTCTACACAATTTAATATACTTGAAACAATTAGGCCTAATGTGGCCTTCAATACCACAAAAATGGCAAGTAGGAGAGAAATAAGGATTCATACCATAGCCTTGTGCAAGCATTTGTGGCCTCCTTCTATTTTGAGTTGCTCTTGGGTGTTGAGGCAACTCTCTCCTTTGTTGTTGAGCAAGATTGACATGTCTCCTCGGTTAAGCATGAAAGACCTCATGTTGAGCTTGTGGGATCCTTTGTTGTGGAGGTCTTGGTTGAGGAGGTCTTGGTTATGGGGGTCTAGCTTGAGGAGCTCTAGCTTGTGGTGGAGCTCTTGTTGGAATCCTTGTTTGAGCTTGCTTGGAGGATTCACCAACTTCAACCCACTTAGTTGAATGTTGTGGGGTTTGAGCACTTTCAACTTCTTTGCTCTTGACAAAAGTTGTCTTCTTCAAATGTGTGGCTTCCACTTCTTCCACATATCCTAGCCCCTTCTTGTCACATGGACTTTTCCCACAAGAAAGCATTTTGTCAAGCTTCTCGGTTCCGGAAGTCATCTTAGCCATCAATCCTCTTGCTTCCATGAGCTCTTTCCTCAAGCTTTCTTCATTCTTCTTAGCCATGACTAGCTCCATTTTCAAACCTTCTTCCATCTCTTTAGCTTTACTCATTTCCTTGCTCAAATGAGTTACCTTGGAGGTCAATTCAAGCTTCTCCTCTTTCAACTTTTGTATCTCCTTCTTCTTCTTTGATCTTGAGTTATGAAATAATCTCATGAAGTCATCATAGCCCATTTCTTCATCAAACTCAAAGTTGGAGCTAGAAGAGTTGCTTTCACCGTTTGAGTCACTTTCTTCTTGCTTGTCTTCTTCTTCTTCTTCTTCTTCTTCTTTGTCACTCACAACCTCATTGCTATTGTGAGAAGATGAGAAAGCAATGAAGTTGGCAACTTGGTCTTCATCATCATCCAAAGATCTATCTTCCTCTTCCAAGTCATCACTATCACTCCATGTCACCGCCATGGCTTTTCCTTTCTTCTTCTTCAAGTTAGCACATTCGGGAGCAATGTGTCCAAAGCCACTACACTCATAGCATTAGACACCCTTCTTGTGGTCTTTCTCTTGAGTTTGCTCCATTTTCTTGAAAGGAGCCTTCTTCTTTATAAACTTTCCCTTGGAGCCAAACCCTTTCTTCTCAAACCTCATAAATTGCTTGAACTTCTTTGCCATCAAGGCAATTTCTTCATCCGAGTCTTCTTCATCCTTTTCTACCTTGATGCTTTTCAAGGCAAGACTCTTTTGCTTCTTTTGAGGTGTAGACGTAGGACCCTTCCTAGATTCATAAGCCAAAAGCCTTCCAATAACTTCACTAGGCTTCATCCTTGAGTAATCACTATTCTCTTCCAACGCCGTCACCTTAGATTCAAACCTCTCGGGAAGTGACCTCATGATCTTTTGCTTAATTCTTCTATCCGAGTAGGGATCATCAAGTTGGTGACTTTGGTTCACTATATCCATAAGCTTCACTTGGAAGTCATTGAAGCACTTATCCTCCTCCATCCTTATAGTCTCAAATTGTGTTTGGAGGACTTGAAGCTTGGAGTCCTTTACCACCTCGGTTCCTTCATGAGCCGTCTCCAATATATCCCAAGCTTCCTTTGCTATCCTAGTGGTTTGGATGAGTTTGTATTGGTTGTCATCCATGGCACATAGAATGGCATGCATGGCCTTGTTGTTCCATTTTGAGGCTTCAAACTCTTGAGGGGTCCATTGTGCCTTTGGCTTGGGAACTTCCTCTCCACCTCCCGTAGGAGTCATCATAGGTGGCGTATATCCATCTTCAATCGCCATCCAAGCCCGATCATGAATTTGGCACACATAAGCTTCCATTTTGCCCTTCCATGATGCGTAGTTGACCCTGGTAAGCAAAAGGGGTCTTGTACTAGAGGCACCCTCACCTCCAATTCCATTTCCACTCATAGTGTTTGGGTGAGAATGATATGAATGCACACAAACAAGCAAAAACACACAAACAAATGCAAACAAATGCAAAAGACTCTAACAAGAGCAAGGGATCTCCTAATTATGTTAAGGAACCCGCTCTGATACCAATTGAAAATAAATATAAACGAGTCCTAATATAATCTAGAGGGGGGGTGAATAGATTTTAATCCCTTTTTACCAATTTTCGAGATTAATCAAGATTACAAAAAAATCCCCAACTAGTCAACAAATGAAATCATGTGTAGAGAATGCGGAAAGTAAATAACACATGATTTTTACGTGGAAACCCACACGGGGAAAAATCACGGGCTGTTGAGTGCGCCACACTAGAACCTCAATCCACTACTTGCAAATACGATTACAATCTAGGTTGACAGCATCACACCTAAGATTACTAATCCGTCTTTGCTACCCACAGGCCTTTAGAAGTGAACCTAGTTCATGCTTGCAAACTACCAACAAGGCAAATACAAGACTTGACTCTAAATGAAGAGATAAAACAACCTAGTGTGAATATGTGCAACATTCAAGATGCTCAAAATGCAAGGTTAGACATTTTAGCTTATCTAGGCATGGATGAACATGTTAGACATTCCTAGATATCATCTTACTAAGTGGCATGCATAAACCATAACAAAATAGACAAACAAAGTCCTATATGCAATATCTACCACAATACAACTCACAAACCACAATAACACAATCTTGAACTTAAGTCAAGTCATAAAGGAGCAATCTTGAACCTATTCAAGTAATAAATGAGCAATCTTGTAGAGAGAGAACATATGATATGATGCAAGAGATGTTCTAACTACAAGTCATGTGAGCAAGATGAAAACCCTAAGAGAATCATTCTAGAAACATGTTAGATGATGAATGAATCATGCAAGAATGATGGGTTTTGGAGTTTGAAGTAATAAAAAAGTGTTCTTGATACCTTGGCTTTGAAGACACTTAGAAGCTCTCAAAAAGATGTGATTTTTGCTCTAAAAACGAGCCAAGGCCAAACAAGATATATATATGAGATCCAATCAAAGTGAGGTTGTTTTGGAAAAAACGCTTCAGATTCCGTCATGTGCGCTGGTGAGTTTGCGCTGGTAACCGGCGCACGTCACCAGCGCACGGCCCAAGCGCATAACATACGCTGGTCACCAGCACAAGTCACAGGCGCACGACCAGCGACAATCCTCTGGGAGAGTTGCGCTGGTGAGGCTGCGCTGGTCATCGGCGCACGTCACCAGCGCACAGCCCAAACGCACAACTTGCGCTGGTCACCAGCGCAAGACACAGGCGCACGACCAGCGACAAATCTCTGGGAGAGTTGCGCTGGTGAGACTGCGCTGGTAACCCACGCCAGGGCACCAGCGCACACACTAAACTAGCCAAAACAAATTCAGAAAATGTGCAAGTGTGAAGGATGTGAAATACAACCAAACCAAGAAGTAAATATCACACATGCATGCTAGAGAGTGTGTGTGTGCAACTAAATCTCTTCAAGGAGAGTCAAGAACAAGATTATACCTTTCATGAAGCTTTCGAAATCCACAATGAGGTCCTTAAGAATTTGAGGAGAAAAACTTCAATCCTAAGCTACCCTTACAAGATTGAACCCCATTGTGATTTTGTCAACGAAATAAGCCAATTAAAAAGTGAGGCACTTACAGATAGCTTCTACATATGCTGCAGCGTGCTGTTCTAAGACATCACGGTTGACTTCCGGCCTAACAGGGTCTTGAGGGACAGGGCCTGCAACCGGCGGGGGAACGGGTGGAGGATTCTCATTCCTGGTGCCCTTACCCCGCCTCTGGGCTCTTTCAGTGGAAGCAAGGGACTGGAGTCCTGATGGCTCGGGATGACCCTGGGAGGATCGGAGTCTCATTCTGAATATCAGTGGCTAAGGAAATAGACTGTTTTGAATAATGGTTGGGATTGATTCCCACAGACGGTGCCAAAAGTGTTATCAGAAAATCGTCAATGGGATGAAATTCCAAATAACAACTTTAAAAGGACCATGATCGAGATTGATCCTGGTCAGATGGGTATCACATAGTTTGATACAGACTATGTCCCTGTCAATCCAAGTACGATATGGAACGCAGGAATCAAGTAAGAATGAGCTTTTGTTGATCGTCACTTTACATTACAGATATACGAACTATGTTTTTTAGGGGTTAACAACAAAGTATGAAGATTTGGTGAATAATGGAGACGGTTGTGATGGTGATCTCGTACATGTTGATAAGTAGAACTTGATCGTAGGGTTTCTGGTCCTGATTTTCGGTCCCTTTTCTGATAAATAAGTAGTTGTATATATAGGTCCTGTTACTTGCCATGCACTCCTATAATTTCGGTCTAGGGTTTGGCCAATGTAGGATCCTCTCCTTTTTAGGAGATAATCTCGGAGTTTGACGTGTAGAATCTAGTCTTTCCTTCCTAGGAGGAGTCAATCTCGTGGTCAAATTGTTACCTTTCTAGTAGGATTCTTATTGTGTTGACCTGCTCGAAATAGGACTCTTTGGCGGGAAGGAGTATATCTCCTCTGTACGGCAGCGTTTTAATGGGTCTTTTATGGAGCTTTTAGTTTCTGATATGAGAATCTTGCTGCCTGGTATCTTTCTGCTTGGCGGGCTGGCTATATCAGGAAGTGCAAGCTAGTAAGCATCTTGGTGTTGAGGTAGGGGGGTGTCTAGCTAGTATTATAGCGGGATGCTTAGTGGAACTCCATGTCGGGGTGCTGCGGGGTTGATACTGTAACAGGATGCTCAGTGGAACTCTTTGTCGGGGTGTTGTGGGGTTTATAGGAGACCAGGGTGTGATGATTTTGGACCCCTTTGTAGATTCTAACTTGTACTCCAGCTCGGGACGTTGTTTATGAACCAAGATGTTGGCGGGGTCCTTAAGAAACTAGGGGAAGGCTGGGTCGGACCCCGCTGGAGGGGGTGTGCACTCGGATTAGTCAGAGTCTGCCTTCGTCGGGGTAGCCAGAGGGTGTCTGTTCTCTTATACTTTCCTTGTGTTGAGGTGGAAAATTCTTCCTTGGTCCTTCGCCAATTTTGGCGGTTAACACATACAAATTGTTTTCAATTAAACCAGAACAAATATTCAATCCATTTCTAGAAATAATAAATGATTAATCACTGAAAGAAACTGAATACAATTGTTCTAATAATCTGGATACCGAAATCAAATTTTTGGTAAACCCAAGAATGTAATAAACATTGTCTAATGAAAAAAAAAACAATTATTAAAAGCTAGTCTAACTGCTCCTACTGCTCTTGCTGAAACGACATTCCCTATTCCAACGCACATTGAGAAGGCCTCCTCCTCAAATTTTGTTTTGCCAGCTCTTCATTTTCTTAAATCCAGAGGAAGATGGTTCAACAACATTTGCTTCACCAGTCTTACTTTTATTGTCCTTGATCATGGACTCAAAAGTTATGAGCTCATTAAGCAACTGAGTCAGATTGAACTTTAACTTGTTCATCCCATAGTTGCTTTTGAGCTGATCAAAGCTCTTTGGAAGAGTTGGCAGTATGATACTCACTTGGCAATCTTTATCTATGGTCCCACCATTGACTTCATTAGTATTTAAACGAATAGTTTCATACCAAGGACATGTTCCCGGATTGATGATCCTTCTTTCATACGAGTAGTCATTACGGAACGAACAACTTCGTGCCACTTTTGCTCAAAAGGTTGCCCAAACATGGCCTGCAATGACTCCATCATCTCATATGCGGTTGTCATTGCTTCATGTTTTGTATAACGCACTTCTATCATGCTAGCTAGCAAGTAAATGCAGGCCTTTTCATTTTCTGAAATCCATTTTTCGTAGGCTTCACGAACAGTTCATGCTGCGTTGGCTGTAGGCTGTAGGCTGTGGAGACATTCCTCCGTAAGCACAAATTTTAGGTCTTTGGTGCCCAGGATTGCATTAATGTTGTTTTTCTATTTTGTATAGTTATCCTCGGTTAATTTGTCATTGGCAAGTATTGAAAGTAAAACTAAAGATTATTTGAAAATATTCTTATGTGTGTTATTCTCTAGAGAAGACAAATATTAAATACAGGACTTGGGGCTAAGCAACTGTGAAGACTAATTAATTATAGCAGCTAACACCCAACTAAGTACTACCCAACTAATTACTGAGCAATTAATTACTATACAACTAATTACTGCACAACTATACAACTACAATTAATTACTGCACAACTACACAATTCTAACACCCCCCTTTCAAGCTGATGCAAATATACTTTGCATTCCAAGCTTGTTGATTAAACACTGAAATGTGGCATTGGGTAGTCCTTTTGTAAATACATCTGCTAGTTGACCATTTGAAGGAAGATATGTGTAAGATCCTTTATTTGTATTGGCTTGATTCCATTGCAAAACTCTCTATATTTGTATTAGTTATTACTTAGGTGATTCTTGGAAGAAAGAAGCCTCAAAGGTGAAGAAGCAATATCTTGTGCAAATTTCGTCTTCAAGGGGAACATCACATACTTGGATGCTAAGGTATCAAGATTCTTCTTCCTCTTTAAAGGCGTTAGCACACAAACACACAATTCATACATGTGTGTCCCTTCATCATTGTTCAAACATTTGGTGTAACACTTTCACACACATTTAGTATGCACATGCATTTATCTCGTTGTTGACAATCTTGTAGAATTGCATGTTTTCTCACTATCGCTTAGATATGGCATGCTTGTGTTTTATAGTGTTTATTTGTTTGTGTTTCTTGTGTTTTGGACTTGAACATGATCTTATTTGATTCCTTATTGAGTCCGGTCATTTTGGTTACTCATTCATTAAGTTTCGAGTCCATATGACGTAATTATGCTACTTTGCATTCTCATGCGTTGGGTTGTGTTCGTCTTCATTTTCCAAGATAAATTCTCAACATTTTGTCAAAGTTTCATAGTCTTCATTGTGTGTGAGGGAGTCACGATTCGTAATCCAAAAACGGATTCGAATTTGGAGTTTGGATTCCCGAATACGGTTGAAGAACGCGAGAGGAGCACAAGGGAGTTTGCTTGGCCAAAGGCCAAGCAATGGAGGCCACGTGTGTCACACGGCCAGGGCAGCTTGCTGCCCATATGTGACACACATGCCTCACATGTGGAGCTGATATGGCAGCAGCTGATTGGTCACTTCTTCCCTCTCTTGAAATCTTTTAAAACTCCTTCATTCTCTCACATACATTCTAAGGAGAAAAATTCGAAAAAGAAGAACACTAGAAATTTTCTCTCAATTTTCGTTTTCTTATTTCGATCATAACTTTTCATACGAACTCGAAATCATGTGATCCAAAAGCCAAAAATGTTGGTCTCGATGAGAGCTACAAACCCCAATCATTTTTAGACTCAGTTGACTTCGCCATTTCTCACAGTGATCTGATTTCAGTCCGAGGTTCAACTTTGTATGTGATACTTTCTCTTCTTTCATTTCTTTTGATCATCTCTTTTATTCTTTCTATTTGATTGTTGAAATGTGTTGAGAAAAATGTTAGTACATATGATAGGGTTATATGATTGATTGATTATTGAGTTTTAGCCTTGTAATTTGATTTGAACATACTTAGCTAAACTTGATTGAAATTGAAATTGATATTGTCTTGGTTTAATTTCATGATCAAAGAACTAAGATTCTTGTGTGATATATTGAATACTCATATCTTGTTTTTATTGTTTCACATGCTTTGATTTCTAGGTACATTTGTGATTGTTTGTTGATAGAATATCCTAGAATGTCTTTAAGCATGTGCATAGAGCTTGATTGATCATCTAGCTTTATTTGATTGTGATTTGCATCATTTGCATCACTTAGATCATTACCTTGTGATAGGTTGAAGTCTCTTGCAAAGTGAGTGAAGCTTTGCATTGAGCAAGAAATCTTGGCTAGGAATGAGTTCCAGATAGCCAAGCGAAAGTCTTAGCAAGGGGTTGCGTACTCCGGATAGTTGAGCTTAGGTAGCTTGACTAGGATCCTAGTGATCTAGATTGCTAAGCAAGGAAATCTTCCTAGAGGCTTGAGAGCCTTGGATATAAAGTTGCTCTCTAGAGGTGTAAGACACATCTTGGATAGAGAGTAGGCTTTGTGAATCACTAGCCCCGAGGGTTGATTAGGAGGTTATAGCTTGAAGTGGATATCATAGTGTTGATAGCTTTGAGTGTGTAAGTCTTTTTCTTATAGTGGATTTGCTTTACTGGATTCCCAGTGTTTGATTGGCTTATTTCGTGTGCAAACCACATATTGGGGTTATTTGTAAAGGGTAGCTTAAGTGATAGGTGTTCATGCTCAATGACCCTTCTCAAGACCTCAAGGTGGACAAGCACTCAAAGGTATATCTTGTGCTTACTTTCTTATTAAAGAGATTTAGTTGCACACACTCACTTGTAATGTTTGCATATGTATGCTTTACTTTAGTGTGCATTCTCTTCAAATGTCACTTTTCACACTAGCACATTGTTTGTCATAACTTGGTGTGTGTTTTGTGTCTTGTAATTCGTTTCCCGAATATGTTCGGAAACGTCCACGCTTGCACGATAATGTGCTTGGTTTTGCGCGAAGATCGCCTTCGGAGAATACCCTTGGCTTCTCCTTTGGTTTCACCATCATTGGTGAAACGGCGGTTTGATCGGCGGCCATGACCCTCGAATGAAACCGCCGTTTGATTCCAGAAAGCTCTGGACTAAATCTGCTGTTACGATCGGCGGTCAGGCCGCCGAATAGACCTGATGCATTTATTATTTCCCAGGTTCTGTTCGGCGGTTTAATCGGCGGCCTGGCCGCCGAATTGAAACCGCTGAATTAGATATTTTAGGTCGGTTTCATTTTGGGTTTTGATCGGCGGTTTCGTGTGACCGCCGAATATGGTCGCCAAATGAACCCCTGCTTCTCGGTTTCAATTCGGCGGTTACATTCTGCGGCCACGATCGCAGAATGAAACCGCCGATCGGTGATTTCAAGGGCAAAATTGTCTTTTCACTTGCCCTATTCTTGATGCCTATAAATATCATACTTTCTCATATCTCTAACTTAGTTCTCTGACTCTAAAGAACCCTAAACTTGAAAGAGAGATTTTTGAGAGAAAATCAAATCAAGAACTCATTTTTATACACTCAAATCATACACATATGCATCAAAGATCATCTAAGCATCTTCTCACATAGATAGTTGCTTATTTGAGTGAGTATTGGTTATCACACTTCCCTTGGTATGTTCTTCACTTTTATCCATTGATACTTAGTGTTTTATTTATCAAGGCATCTCTTTTATTATTTGAATGATCTTAGATTAATATCTTATATTCAAAATAGAGATTGTTTGTGATGACATGATTGAGAGTTGTATTGTGATAGCTATCTAGGTTTTTATAATCTATTGTTAGCTAAGCTATTTGACATGTCATTTAGCTATTGATATCTAGGATTGCATTTATTGCCATATTATCATCCTAGATAAGCATATAGGGTTGCCTAGCTCTTATTGCATGTATTGAGTATTTTTATATATTCACACATAGGTTGTTTTATCTCTTCATTGAGAAATTAAGTCTTGTTGGCTAAGGTTGCTTAAGCCACAAGCAATATGGACTAGAGCCACTTTTAAAGGCCCGCGTGGTAGAAGTGGGGGGTTACAGATGGGAGTGTTAGACGAGGTCTACATAGGTTGTAAACTTCATTTCAATTAGTGGATTTCGAGGTTCAAGTGTGGCGCACTAAACAGCCCGTGGTTTTTTCCTAGTGGTTGGGTTTTCCACGTATACATCAAGTGTCATTTATAATTCCGCACCATATTACACTTGTTTTTATATTGACTATTAAGGGCATTTTCGGAATATTGACCTTAAACGAAAATTGGGTGAAAATTAGTTAAAATCTATTCCCCCCCCCCCCCCCCCCCTCTAGATTGATATTGTATACACACCGTGTTTATTTGTGAACTTTCAGTGGTTGTGGTATCAACCCGTAGATGTTTCCTCTTTGAGGTTTTACCACGTAAAAATATTGTGTCTCATTTTCGCTTTAAGTTTTTGTTATCTTCCATATTTTACTTGTATTGATTCTCTTGTATATTGATGATTCACATGCATTGATTATTTCTATACAATTGCTATATCATTTCAAATATTCATTTCATTATTATATTCCGCAATTTTTGAATATTGAAAGAATTTGGGCCTATACGTATTCACCCCCTCCCCCTCTAGGTATATTATACACTATTTTTTTAAGGGAATTTCAATTGGTATCAGAGCGAGTGTCTAGAAGTAATTATATTGATCCATATTATAGTGTTTGTGTTGTATTTTGTGTATATTCCATTTTTTGTTGCTATGGGTGATTCGATGCCGAAAGGTGCTTCAAGTGGTAGACCTCCACTTTAGAATAGTGGTAACTACACCTTTTGGAAAATAAGGATGAGAGCTTACATTAGATCCATAATGAAAAAGCATGGATGAGTGTTGAGGAAGGTTATGAGCTACCTACCAAAAGGATTGAAGATGGCACTATGATTTCGAAGCCAAGAGCCGAATGGACGGCTATTGATTTTGATAATGCTAAGTGGCATCATCAGGCGGTGAATGCTATTTTTTGAGGTATAGATAGTACTCAATTTATCTACATCCAAGACCTTGAATTGGCAAAGGAAGCATGGGATACTTTGCAAACTACTAATGAGGGTACATTATTGGTTCGAAGGTCTAGAGTACAAATGCTTACTTCTCAATTTGAAAGTTTATTGTGAATGAGGATGAGAAGTTAGTAAACTTCCAAACTAGACTCTTGAGTATCACCAACCAAAGTCAGACTTTGGGAGAGCTATATCCACAAGAGAGAATTAATTGGAAGATCTTGAGATCTTTACCTAAGAGATTTAATGCAAAGGTGACCGCAATTGAAGAAAGCAAGAATGTCGATCTTATGTGGGTTGATGAGCTTCTTGGTCTCTACAAACTTATGAGCTTGGGTTCAAGCCGAAGATTGAGGGTAAAGGGATAGCATTCAAGGTAACCAATAAGAAGAGTGAAGATGATGTGGCTAGTATGGTGAGAACTCTCAAGAAATTTCTAAAGAACATATGTTATAAGATAGAGGAAATCAAGAAGAAGATCACTCTAAAAGAAGTGGTAGATTGCAAGGATAAATCTAAGAAGAAGCTAATTCAATGACATGGATGCAATGGGATTGGATTTATCTCTTCCAAATGTGCTAATGGGAAGAAAGAGTCTAAGAAAAGCTTAGCAAAGGCGGCTTCTTGGAGTGATGTGAGTGTAAGTGATGTTAAAGAGGAAGAGGAGTCCTCGGATGAACAAGAATAAACTAGCAATTACATTGCTCATCTGGCTATATCTGAAGAAAGATTTAAGGATAGTAGTGAAGACTCCTCAAGTAATGAGGAAAGTGAAAACTCTTCAAGTAGTGAAGATTGTGAAATCTCCTCCTATGTCGAAGACTTAGAAGCCTCCTCAAATCAAGATTTTATAAGCTTCAATGACAAGATCCTTCAACAAAAGAATGAAGAGAACAACAAGTTGAAGTTGATCAATGCCAATTTGGTGGTGATAATTAAAGCTCTTGACAATGAAAAGAGAATGTCTTTAGAAAAGATGAGCAAGCAAAGTGAAGTCATCAAGGAGCATGAAAATACCATTGAAAAGTATTTTTCAAAGGTAAAGGAAAGTGCTCAAGAGATAGATGATCTAAATGAAGACTTTACTATGAAGTTGTTTGCCATGGAGGGAGAGATTAAGCAAAAAGAGAACTCTTTGACTATTGTGAAGTAAAGGAGTGTGAGCTTAAAGATGAAGTCAAAACTCTCAAAGAGTCTATTAATGGCATGAAGATTGGAGACATTAAGCTTGATGAAGTGATAAAACTTGGAAAGCATCATGGAGATATGGGTGGCTTGGGTTATGTAGAAGAAGTTAAGAAGACTCCTACAACCAAGAACAAGTCAAGAAATTCCAAGGAGAAAAAAAGACTCAACTACCATTCCTTCCAACATCAAAGACAAAGACAATGACAAGAGCTATGGAACTTCTCAACCGACTTCTCAACCAAAGCATGCACACCCAAAAGGTAATTTTTCTAAATTCTTTCCGATTTGTCATTATTGTAATATGGTTGGTCACATTAGGCCTAATTGTTATGAATATATTAGGCAATGCAAACTAGGAAATGTGGAACATGATAAAATTGTGAAAAAGTTACCTAATCATTCTCCTAAGCATGAGTTTAAGTCTAGAGCTAGACATAACATCTCTAAGTTTATCCGGTTTGTCGTTTTTGCAATGTTGTAGGGCATATCAAACCTAAATGCTACAAGTATATTAGACAATGCGAACTAGGGAATGAGATGCATGCTAGTGAGATGAAAAGACTTCCTTTGGTTGTTTCTAAACATGTTAGGGCATTAGAGACTATGCATGATGAACATGTAAATGAAAAGAAATCAACAAGGAAAGTTTGGGTTAAGAAGAATAATGTGCATACTTGTGAAATTGATAGATCTTCTTTGAAAGTTTCTAAACTTGACAATAGCTTTGATGCTTTGAGAAATGTGCATATTGATCATATCATGTGAAGAAACTTACTAAGAAGATTTGGGTTGAAAAGAATAACATGCATGTTAATGATAATCATGTTAAGAAAAATGTTGAGAAGAAACTGGTTAAGAAGAGTGTTAACCATGATCATTTGAAGAGTCTTGATGAAATATTTGTGCGTGGCAATAATGATGAGTTTGATATGAGTGATATTTTCATTAAGAAGATAGTTGATAATTTATCTTCTAGATTTCATATTGCTATGCGTAATGATCATGATATCGTTTGTGTTGGTTCACCTAAGACCAATATGGTCAAAGGTGAGTGCTCTCATGCTTGATTGAGTAGCACATATGAGAATATTTTCGTTCTTGTTTGATAAGAGTTCTAAGTTTAATGCTTGACTAAGTTATTTGTAATGTGCTAGATCTAATATTCAAACTTGGTGTCTCTAATCAATTCATGAACCTAATATTCTCATATTCACTATGATAGCCAAAATTTGTTGATTAACTTTAAAGAAGTTGAATTTGAAATTTATTTGGTGAAATTTTTTGTTAAAACTTTTAAAGAAAGTCATTTTCATGTAATTGTTTGAGTTGAAAGTGTTTGGTCTTTATTCTCTTGGGATGACACACTAACAACTTGTTGTCATGAGGACAAACAAGCCAAGAGAGCTCATAAAAAGAGCAGAGACTTTTATTGATGAAAAAGCTTGCTAAGGTATTTCTCTATTCTAAAAGCTTGCTTTTTATTTCATCTTTTTAACTCTATGTTTGCATGATATCAATTGCACATAGTTATTAGGCATCATTTCATTAGAGAACTTGTTGAATGTTCTATTGTTACTCTAAAGCAATGCCTACTAAATAATCAACTTGCAGGTTTGTTCACTAAGCCCTTGGACATAAGAGGTTTAAAACTCTTTAAAGATCTATTGGCATGATTTGTGTTGATTAACTTTACTTGAATATCAATGTCTTGGAGAGCTACTCACTTGAGAAGTAATGATTTTAAGCTAATAACTTTTACTGTTTCTAGATCATGCACTTGAGCTTGGAAATTTTTTTTATTTTTTATTTTTGAAAAAGTGCACTAATGCTTCTCTTATATGTTTTAGTTTTGAGTATATGTGATTGAATATGTGTAGATAATGGATGTATCTAGAAGCCTATTGCTTAGTACATGATAAATGACCTATGATATGTATCCATTTTGCTTTGGCACTACATAGTATTCAACGAGCACCCTCTTGGAAAGGGCTACACGCATTGGTTATGAAGCCACCCAATGTTGGAAAGGGTTTCGCCTTTGTGATGAGTGAAAGCCGCCAAGAGGTGTATATGTTTTTGTTAGAAAAATCAAAGAAGAGTTGATAAGAATCATTAAAAATAAAAATAAATAAAAAAATAAAAAAAACTTTGATTCTAAGCCTAAAAGAAATGAAAAACAAAAAGGTTTATTGGGTTATAGTTGAGAATTATGAAAACCTCGGGTTGACAAACAGAAACGGGAAAACGAGCCACATGCACACACACGCTCACATGTTGATAACTATTCTTTTAAAGCAAAAACACATATGAATATCGGTTTGACCTATTTTTGGAAATGCTTTAGTTGGATAGATGTGGAAATTTTTTGCATGTTGATATCACAATTACTCCTTCTATATATGTGAGAAGCATTCACACACACACATATATTTTGCTTGTGTGCTTGATTCATTAGCAATGTGAGAATATTTTTGAGAGATTAATGAAAATCTATGATTCTCTCTTGGACTTTGAAAAGTGATGAAATATTTTCTCTTATTACTTGAATGTGTGAATGTGTGAGTATCTTGTGAACAAATCTACTTGGTGATAATATGTGGAGCATATGTTAAGGGGGAGCTTTAGTTTATTCAACTACACTTTCTATATTATTTGTTTGCTTAATATCTCGTTCTTTATCTCTTGTGCCCTTTGTCTATTCCTTGACAAAAAGGGGGAGAAACCTCACCATCTTTATAAGGGGAGAAATCTCACCTTGGGGACCATATAAGGGGAGAAATCTCACCATAGGGAGAAAACTTCACCATGTTAAATATGGAAAGTGAGTTTTGTACCTCTTTGTGCTTATTGGAGACTTTGTCTTAAGGGGGAGAATTCTTGTTCTAAGGGAGAGAAAAGAATTCTTGCTTTATTGTGTTAAGGATCTTAGGGAGAGCTTTTAATGTGATGACATTTATTCTCTTGAGTTAATGCATTTTTTTGTAAGAGATAAGGGAAGTTTTATTATTTGTTTTTTGTGATAATATCACACCATTCTTCTTTGGAAGAAGATCTCTTGTTGGTTTGCTTCTTTTCTCATAGGTACTTTGAAGTTCAAAGAAGGGATTCTTGAAGACTCAAGAAGACTTGAAGATCTTTTAGTTTAGGGATCTCTTTGCAATGAGAGGATGAGAGGATGAGAGAATGCTATCAACATTGAGTTTATTGGAGTGATCAATGTATGGTGAGGATGAGTTTTTGCCATGGAATAGCCAAAGGGGGAGATTGTAAGATCCTTTATTTGTATTGGTCTGATTCCATTGCAAAACTCTCTATATTTGTATTAGTTGTTGAATAGGTAATTCTTGGAAGAAAGAAGCCTTAAAGGTGAAGAAGCAACATCTTGTGCAAATTTCGTCTTCAAGGGGAACATCGCATACTTGGATGCTAAGGTATCAAGATTCTTCTTCCTCTATAAAGGCGTTAGTGCACACACACACAATTCATACATGTGTGTCCCTGCATCATTGTTCAAACATTTGGTATAACATTTTCACACACATTTAGTATGCATCTGCATTTTTCTCATTGTTGACAATCTTGTAGAATTGCATGTTTTCTCACTATCACTTAGATATGTCATGTTTGTGTTGCATAGTGTTTATTTATTTGTGATTCTTGTGTTTTGGACTTAAAAATTATCTTATTTGATTCCTTATTAAGTTCTGGCCATTTCGGTTACTTATTCTTTAAGTTTCGAGTCCATACGGCGTAGTTATGCTACTTTGCATTCTCATGCGTTGAGTTGTGTTCGTCTTTGTTTTCTGAGATGAATTCTCAACCTTTTATCAAAGTTTCATAGTAATCATTGTGTGTGAGGGAGTCACAATTCGTAATCTAACAATGGATTCGAATTCGGAGTTCGGATGCCCGAATACGGCTGAAGAACGCTAAAGGAGCGCAAGGGAGTTTGCTCTGCCAAAGGCCAAGCAATGGAGGCCACGTGTGAGCCGTGTGACAGCTAGGGAAGCTCTTTGCCCAAGTGTGACACATGCACCTCACACATAGAGCTGATTGGTCACTTCTTTCCTCTCTTGAAATCTTTTAAAACTCCTCCATTCCCTCACGTTCATTCTAAGGAGAAAAATTCGAAAAAGAAGAACACCAGAAATTCTCTCAATTTTCGTTTTCTTATTTCGATCATAACTTTTTCATACGAACATGAAATTGAGTGATCCAAAATCCAAAAATGTTGGTCTCGATGAGAGCTACAAATCCCATGAATTTTTAGACTAAGTTGACTTCACCATTTCTTACAGTGATCTGATTTCAGTCCAAGGTTTAACTTTGTATGTGATACTTTCTCTTCTTTCATTTCTTTTGATCATCTCTTTTATTCTTTCTATTTGATTTTTGAAATGTGTTGAGAAAAATGTTATTACATATGCTAGGGTTATATGATTGATTGATTATTGAGTTTTATCCTTGTGATTTGATTTTAACATATTTAGCTAAACTTGATTGAAATTGAAATTGATTCTAGATATGACATATATGATGTGCCTCATGATATTGTCTAGGTTTAATTTCACGATCTAAGAACTAAGATTCTTGTGTGATATATTGAATACACATATCTTGTTTTTATTGTTCCACATGCTTTGATTTCTAGGTACTTTTGTGATTGTTTGTTGATAGAATATCCTAGAATGTCTTTAAGCATGTACATAGAGCTTGATTGATCATCTAGCTTTATTTGATTGTGATTTGCATCATTTGCATCACTTAGATCATTGCCTTGTGATAGGTTGAAGTCTCTTGCAAAGTGAATGAAGCTTTTGTATTGAGCAAGAAGTCTTGGCTAGGAATGAGTTCCGGATAGCCTAGCGAAAGTCTTAGCAAGGAGTTGCGTACTCTGGATAGTTGAGCTTGGGTAGCTTGACTAGGATTCTAGTGATCTAGATTGCTAAGCAAGGAAATCTTCCTAGAGGCTTGAGAGCCTTGAGAGCCTTGGATAGGAAGTTGCTCTCTAGAGGTGTAAGATATATCTTGGATAGAGAGTAGGCTTTATGAATCACTAGCCCGAGGGTTGATTAGGAGGTGATAGCTTGAAGTGGATATCATAGTGTTGATAGCTTTGAATGTGTAAGTCTTTTTCTTATAGTGGATTTGCTTTGCCGGTAGTTGTCGTATCAACCCATGGATGTTTCCTCTTTGAGATTTTACCACGTAAAAATATTGTGTCTCATTTTCACTTTAAGTTTTTGTTATTTTCCATATTTTACTTGTATTGATTCTCTTGTATATTGATGATTCTCTTGTATATTCTCTTGTATTGATTTTATCACAGAATACGAAGCATTGCTAGCAGGAATGGGAGTAGCAGAAGTTTTAAGCGCTGATTACCTTTTGATCAAGAGTGACTCCCAATTGGTGGTTAACCTGTCGGGATTGTACCAGGCAAAAGGTGACAACATGGTGGTATATCTGGCGAAAGTTCAAGAAGCAATGAAGAAATTCAAAGAAGTAAGGATAGAATAGGTTCCCAAAGAGAAGAACCACCGCACAGATGTCCTAGCCAAGATTGCAGCAGGAGAAGGGCATGCTTTACCAAGAGGAGTACCCCTCCAATTGATTCCCCGATCCAGCATAACTAAAGATGTAGAAGTCTTCCCGGTCAGCCGTCCCCCCATGTTGGATGGATCCAATAGCTGACTATCTCCAAAATGAAACTCTCTCTGCGGATCCAGATCAAGCCTGCCGGCTTAAAAGGATCGCTACCCAGTACTGCATGGTAGATGGATACCTCTACCGTAAGGGGAAATCTCTCCCTCTACTCAGATGTCTCCATCCCGATGATACGCACTAGGCGCTTAACGAGGTGCACTCAGGGGACTGTGGTAACCATGCATCGGGTGAAACGCTAGCTTACCAGATCATTAGAATGGGCTACTTCTGGCCGACTATACACCAGGACGCAAAGCAGTTTGTGCGATCTTGCGAGGCTTGTCAGAAAATAGCAAGCCTTCATCATCTCCTACCAGAAAAACTCTCCTAGATCAGTACACCCTACCCCTTCACAATTTGGGGACTAGACTTGATCATGCCACTCCCTAATGCACCCGGCCAGGCCAGACATGCATTGATGGCAATAGATTACTTCACCCGATGGGTAAAAGCCAAGGCCCTCACCTGGATAATTGAAGAAAAAACTATCAACTTTGTCAAAGAGAACATTGTCTGTTGTTTTGGTACCCCGATGGCCATCATAACTGATCTGGGAAAGCAGTTTGACAACGCCAACTTCTGGGAATTCTGTGAAGGCCGGAACATCGATCTCTGTTTTGCATCGATGGCTCATCCACAGACCAATGGGTTGGTTGAAGCTAGTAACAAGACCATTAAGAAGCTCCTGAAAAAAAAAAAGCTCCAACAAAAGAAAAGGTTATGGGTTGCAGAATTACCCAATGTGTTGTGGGCTTACAGAACAACCAAGCGAACTGCAATGGGAGAGACCCCTTACTCATTAGTATTCGGGACTGAAGCGGTCTTACCCATCGAGCATAAGCTCATATCTTTCCGGGTCCAAAATTATGAACCGGAAGATAATGAGGCTAAGTTAAGAGCTAGCCTAGATTTACTTGAGGAAAAGCAAAGTAGGACAGTTGAAAAAGTGGCAGTGTACCAGAGTAAGATAGCCCAACACTTCAATAAAATGGTAAGAATCCGGAATTTCAAAAGTGGATATTTGGTTCTTAGGAAAGTAACTCAGAACACACGAAGGAGGTCCAATGGGGTGCTAGCTCCTAATTGGGAAGGCCCCTACTTAATCAAAGCACTGCTCCGAGGTGGAGCTTACAAATTGGAGGACATGGAGGGATCCCCAGTGGATCATACTTGGAACACCAATCACCTCAAGAAGTTCTATCCTTAGAAATTTAACTTATATCGGCTGGTATATACACCCCGAATTCATATTGTACTGCTTGGGAAATTCAATAAAATCAGTTTCTTCTCTTAAATGACTCTCTTGTATCTATAACGCAATGTCTCCTACTTGATTCTCCAATGTCCCCAACTTGATGTTCATTCTATGAGTTTTTCACCATTACTGAATCTCCATTTAAGGACTAGGAAATAGCTTTATGGCGCTCCTGCTGCCTTGGTCGGGGAATATCCTCCACCAAGAAGTCTGGTGCTAAAGTGGTCTAAGTTGCCTATTAGGACAGACTTATAGAAGGATCAGGATACCTTGCCAAATCGTGCAATCCTTATAATTTAGATATATATATTTTTTGTAGTAATTGTAATTATAACTAGTACGAATACAAAATATATATAACTAGTACATCTATTTATTTTAAATTAACTTCTTAATTCAGTATATTTCATGGTAACCAGAACATCTATTTATTTTAAAATAATTACAAATACAGTATATTTCATGGTAACTCCTTTACTATTACACATACTTGTAGTCTGTACAAGTAGAACCAACAAAACAATGCATCTACTCGATCGGTGATGTTAAACAGTTAACCTATACATTCAATTATATATATTTCATCTTTCAAAATTTGAGTTCATGCATCGATAAAAGTGAAAGGACGGTTTATATCTCCAAGTCTCCAATACTCCGCCATCAGGAACTGAGAATATCCTTCTATTCCCAATGCAATTATCAAGATTACCTTTAGCGTGATAGCAATATCTATCCATTGGATTACATTGGGAACTTCAACTCATGTATTGCTTTATTTGTCAAGATGAATGTGTAATACATTTTAATGTCAAGTGTTATGCGTCAGCAGTACGTATAAATTCCAGCCAAATTCAATGCCAATGAACAGGAATTGCAGTATTCGATCGGAGGATTCAATCGAAGGATTTCACTAATAAAGCTTATTGTTAGTAGAAATAGGAATGAGGTAATGATGAAATTGTATATAATTGGTTTTGGTTATCTGTCGCAATCAATAAATCCCGGTGTTTATGACTATTACATATAAGTTCATTGCATCATCCGGCTAGGGTTTTCCACCCTTAAAGGACATTTGATATTGTCATTTTACGATTAGCATTAGGATAAATATCAATTACTATATGTTTACTACACAAAGCTGGGTAGAACAGAAATGATATGATCCATAATGCTTCCTTATCTTCATTAAGGAACACAAAAAAATTATACCTACTTTAATATACTGTCATCGAACGATGACAGAAACACAGCCACAAGTTTAACACGCAAACGCCATCCACGTTATTTTCTTTACTGTAACATACTACCAAATAAAAGCTATATACTAATTAATAACACAACAGATTCCCTAATACAGCTTTCCATTCCTGTCCTTTTGCTTGAGTCTGTGTCAGTTTGTACATCTGTGAGCCTTCTCTAGTTCTTTAATAAGTCTTTCCCTATTTCGCTTTATCACCATATACGTCTTCCCAATCTTATGCATATCCGCGGTAGACACAACCGACGACCCACGAGAAGACATAGATGCTACCTTCCCTTCAAGTAACTTGGAAAAAAAAAAACTCGGCTAGTTTTATGTGCCTATGCACCTGGTCTAGTAAGACATTATTAACCTCGTCCTCATTCCTGACAGGATAAGCTCCGATCATCGCTATAAAGAAATAAGTTATAAAGCTGCGTAGTTTTGGAAGGAACGTTTTGTTTCAACAACCTACGTATTTTAGTTTAGCATACAAACATTTAAAAAAAAAACGTAACAGGCTAAAAGACCGATGGTCCAAGAATGGGTTGACGAACATTATAATTCTACATATATCTTGCGCTACCAATAACGTATAATCATAAGCAAATTTATAAAGTTCAGTATCTAACGAAAAACATGCCTATAAAAAGCAACAACGTACACACACAATGGTATGGTTGTTATTATGAACTAATGTGATCGATCAGCATCACACAAACCTATACAAAATATGGGTCGCGAATTGCACTATCTCTTGTAGAAAAACCCATTTCGATCTCTTAGGCGAAATGAACAACAAAACTAGGAAAGTGGCCTTAACAACGTAAAACGTACACAACCTAATCAATTAGAGCGAACATGCGAAGTAAAACAATATCACTAGGTTCCAGCAACAAACGGTATGGCGGGTATAGATAATTCGTTGAATGTTCTACACACAATACCTAGACTGAAACCTATTACCAATGAATACACAGCAACCCAGAATAATGAAAGCGAAAAAAACAAAAATATGACAAAAAACAAAATTAGTATCAAAACAGACAATGTCATACCCAAACTTGAAACTTTTTCCAATGACTACATACCCAGCCATAATAATCAAATCATTACAAACAAAAATATGCTCAGAATCAAAATTAGGACCTACACAGACAACGCCATACCTTTGACAAGAATGGGTGCGGCCTCGATTAAAGATCTTGTTACCCGTACCAGATTCCGTACAGTTCCCCCTTTTGATACTTACACGGTAGAAGTACAAGTTCTTGTTAAGCTAGTATACACGAATAAGCAAAGTCTGTTATATACAGATTAAAATCGCAAATTGCAACCAAGGACCCTGAGGTTTGCTCCTACACAACTAGAAATAGCTTTTCTATTTGTTCACGATCGCCTCCCTCCACTTCAAAAATATCAGTTAACTTCAAAAATTAACCATGTCAAATTTTCATAATGACTCAATTACCCCTAAGTCAGTTCTGACTTGTGTGCACCTACTTCCCGTTATGGAATAAGAGTATGTTTGGTATTCCTTTTCAAGTATAGCTTCTAGAGTAGATCTTTTTGTAGTAGAGCTTATAATGAGTAGAGCTTCTAACAAAAAGGTTTTTGGTTGGGTAAATCACAAAAAAGAAGGTGTTGCAATGTATTTTCAAAAATAGCTTTTGATTGAGTGAATACAAAAAAAGTGTTGACAATGTATTTATAATGAAAGAGTCATGGTGGAATATCTAAAAATTATAAAGGGTAGTTGAGACAATTCATACGTTTTATAAAAGGTCAAGAAAAGCCACACTTTGGGCTTCTCCTAGTTGACATAAAATAGCTTTTTTAAAGGGTAATTCAGACAATTCATATATTAAAAAGAGCAAATTGCAGCCACCCTCCCTAAGGTTTGGCTCACATTCAATAACGTGTTGCCTTTTGCTCACCTGCTCACCCCCCCTCTCCAACACTTGATATGTGTCCTGGAAGGGGTATTTTTAGCAAAAACTGTTATGTGTTTAGACAAAAATACCCCCTCCCTGGACACATGTCAAGTGTTGGGTTGGGGAGGGGGTAAGCTTTGAAGTGGGGTGACCAAAAATAGAATCTTCAATAACCACACGAAGCATAAAGTTATATCATGACGTTCTCATTTGGAAATTGGTATTTAATAAATATAAATAGAAAAATATTCAAGTCAGTGGAGCTCATTTATACTATATATATACGTTTACATATATGTATATATAATTTTAACTGTGGTCCGTTGAGCCCACTTATAGGGGTTGAATCCATGAGAAAACATTATATGCACCCTTTTATTAATGGATTCAGCACTCAGCAGTGAGCTTTACCAAAACATTATTTTAGGCACCTCTTGGAGCTACAAAAATGATACTCCTTATTCTTAATTAAGCTAAGGGGTCTCTAAAGGAGACTCTTGGAGATGCTCTCACTCCCATTTTAGGGCTGTTTGGTGTCCATGTTTGGACTTGGGTGACTTATCCCCGTCTGCTGATCAAACTGTGTCAATCACATGATCTTATGTGTCCTGCATATTAATGCTATTTCCCTTCACATCCTTTCCTACTTTTTTTATTCACAGAACATTCGTTTTAGAAATTTCAATGTCTCATCACGATTTAATTTGACCATAACTTACGATGAAGAGACATTGGAATGTCTGAAGTTAGCGTATGGTGAAAGTGTTTACTTTTGACATAAGGTCCAACGTTGATTATATATCGTTTTTTGATTTTAAATTGACCTTGCGACACTCCAATCCAGCCCACTTCCACTGTCCAAAACACTAGACAGGAACATATATAGAGCATCAGAACACAAAGGTATTGCTTTACAACTCTTTATTGCACCACAATATTTATTTGCTGGTTTGTGGAACATATAGCTGGATATGTTCTGTAACCATTTAACTAATTTACCTTCACGATTATGTTGTTCAAAGAAATCTATAGAGCAACCATATATATGGCAAAAGGAAACAAATAGTGACGGCTCCTTTTGACCGCCGTTTTGTTTTGTATTATATAATAATGTACTTGACTATTTGGCTTTATGTTGGATTAATTTTAATGAAATTAGCAGTTTTGAAATATTCTGTGTTAGATCGTTTTTTGTTATACAATTCATGTATGTGGTCAGTTCATTTAATACATAGATTTATATAGAATTTTTCAAATGAGGACGTCCTAATACAACGGATATTAGGATAATCCTAATGTGAGCCACTAGTTTTATATGCTTTGACTCAATTGTGTATGCATGATCGGTCATTTATTATATATGTTTTTTATCCCCATTCCTCCAATCAATTTCTTTTTTCTCGAGTCTTTTAGGGTTTTAATTTGTGTGTTTGAACATTTTCAAGTTGTTAGATCCAAGTGATGTATTTGAAGTATTTCAGAGGAAAAGAGCAATTTTAGATGATTCAAGGGACTTTTATGCAATTTGCCATCAGCCACCATGAAAACCACTGTGAATTTCAGCAGAGGCACCCAAAGTGCTCTCAAGAACAGTGAAAACCGCTGCCATAACCGCTGTGGCTTTGGCAGCGGTAGTCACAGCGGTTGCCCCTGACAGTGCAGATGATCCGTGTTGCGGGCCCCATAACTCTTAGCTCCGATTGAACTGTGTGTCCTGTTACCTATGGATTTGAATCCTCGAAAGTCTAGTTTCTAACCCAATTTACGGCCTATCAATCCGAATTTTATAGAAGAAGTTAAGCTCGTTTTAGTGACCAAAGGTCTGATCAGTCAGTTATTAAATCCGCGAATACTTTCGGGATTTGTTTCGCAAGTTGTCGGAACAGGAAATATTACCTTCTTAGACATGTGTGGGAGTCTTAGAAAGCAAGTATACATCTAATACTTATCTTTCTTCAATAAGTAATTAATTTGGATGGATTAGGAAAGAAATAGAATCCCAAAAAAGTAGATTTCTAAAGGGGAAGTGATTTCCTTGTTGTTTAAGGACTTGGCTTAGCATCTACTCCTATTTAAGACCCTTTGAGCCCTAATTTCAGGAGAGCCATCCATGGGAGGTCCCAAGCCACCAAAGGGGCCATCCCCCTTCACCATCATCCATCTTTACACATCGGGGGTTTGCAAGACGAAGAAGACTCATCATTGAAGATTTGAAGAATTCATTGAAGGCCTCAATGGGTTTTATCTTTTCTATCTCTTGTCTTTTTATTTCATTTATGTGTAACTAACTCCATACTAGGGAATCAATGTGAACCTCTATGAATGCTCTTTGTTAGAATTGACTATATTTTTCTAATTCAAGTTTTAATTCATTCTATATCTTGATTATTTATTCTTGTTGATGCATGGTTTATGCTAGGCTTGAATTTAGTGTTTTGATAATTTAAAGGTTGAGATGCGAGTGAGTTTCACCATTCTCAGCCAATATTCAATTGAATGGATGAAATTTATTATAGCAGGATATTGCACGTAAATTTTGGTTCTCTTGTTCTTGTACTTAATGGGTTCTCAGTCATGGTTTATACGCAGGTTTTGAGGTAGACTGTGGTTGAGAATACTTGATTTTGTGCTTTGTGGGTTTTTGGTTATAGTTTATATGCAGGTTTTGAGGTAGACTGTAACTAAGAACACTTGGTTTGTGGTTAATGGATTTTCTATTATAGTTTATACACAGGTTTTGAGGTAGACTGTAGTGGAGAATACTTTATTCATTCCAGGACCACATGGTACTAATTATACATAATTTAAGAACGAACCCTTAACTTGATTAACATTTTTTATAAAAGTCAATTCAAAACATTGAGTAAACGTAGTTAGGGAGCATTGATGACCTAGTTCTCTCACCTCTTAATCACATTCACATATTCTTGTTAACTGCTTTCTTAGTTTAATATAGTTTTAATCTCCAATCAATCAATCAATCTCAAATCTCTTGGTTACTATTACTTGCTTAGCTTTAATTAGAATTAGTTATAGTCGATAAATCACTTTTCCTCGTGGGAACGATCCCTACTTGTCATTGTACTTATCTCACAATTTGTGCACTTGTCAAAACAACGACTCACATTCAATGTCCTCTAGAAGTTATGTCAAGACGTCCGCATGCATTTGAATATTTCTGTATATATATCTACATTTATATACATCTTGATATAATAAATTTCATTTCGTTTAACTTACACTAAAAGTGGAAGTTATCAACCGGTTGATTTTCTTTACAGTTATTGTTATCGAGTTATAGAGTTGTGTTTTTTTGGATTTGGAACAAATAATCGATAAAGATTGTTATAGATTCACCTACTTTGTTACGTTTGTCGTTGAAGAGACACCTTCTTGATGACAAGTATAAACAAAGTTTCCTGTGTTTAAATAGTTTATTCTACTATAAAATATGAAGATGTGGAAAATTTAAAGGTTAACGAAACACGCGACAGCACAGTAGCTCCAATTTCGATCGACCCAAAACATGACCAAACGATATCGAAACCTTTCGTATGATATACCATTGGAAAGGTATGGATATCTATTTTCTATACCATTAAAAAAAGATTTTGATGTTTTTAGAAAGAGTTATGGTTGTTTGAGTGACAAAAGATCAGATTCAGACAAAAACAGAGTTGCCTTGTTTCAGTGGTCACTTTGGAGATTTTAAAACCAATTCAAACAGTCATGAAATATTATGAATAATATATCATTGGAAAGATATGGAAGTCTACTTTCTAATTCATTTTACAAAATGAGTTTTCGATATCTATAGAAAGAGATATGGTCAAAAGAGTGACCAAAGGTCAGATATGGACAACAACAAAATGTCCAAGACTCATGGTATAAGACCATGTAACCCAAGTCCAATCCAAGAAAGGGTAAAGGTACCTCTCTAATGGACACACAACATGCTAAGACAAGCAAACCATCATGCAAGAGCGGATATTTCTAAACATACTTCAGGAAATGAAATGCATAACACACAACCACACCTAAGTCTAACAATGAGGTGCAATTAAGAGATACGTAATGGATGCACACATATAAGCAATGAACACAATTGCAAGATGAATAAAACATGCATGAGTAGTGTGCGTGTGTACAACTAATCTCTTCAAAGAGTTAAGCACAAGTGATATATCTTTGAAGTGCATTAGAGCTTGATGATGCACAAAGAAAGCCTAATCTACCCTTACACATTTAAACCCTAAATTTGGTTTGTCAACGAAATAAGCTAATCAAAATATAAGGAACTTACAATCTCCCTATTTGGCTATTCCATGATAAAAACCACCACTCACAATTGATCCTCACAAATAACAAAAGCTAAAGGTCAATAAAAAGGTTATTCTACATTATAAAGAGATACCTAAAGTCTAGATCTTCAAGTCTTCATTCTCTTGTAGAATAAGCAACCCTACAAAATCAAGATAGCTACACTTTCCAAGACAAGTGTATGTGAGTTGATCAAGAGAAAAAATAAATATAAGCATTTTCATTAAAGAAAACAAGCAACATGATGAAGTGCAATGCAATGGTACCCCTAAATGTAGGGAAAAATATACCCGCAGCGGAAGCGAGACAAAAAAAAATAGTTTGAGTAGCTTTTAAAATTTTTCCAATTTTATGAACCTTAAACCCTTTTGATTAATTAAAGATATAAAAATAAACAAAAGATTAATACCTCTTGTCGCGTGATCCGATTGACTTGCGTCGATGGTAATCCGCAAGATCTTCAATCCTAGCACGAAAGTGGATCACCTAGGAGCGTGGTCTCCCTTTCTTTGAATTGCAAACCTGTGATTGGATTAAACAAACTCTTCTTGATTCGTTAGTCCCAAAAACAATCTAAAGGAACCTTGTAAGGATTCCCATTTGTTGATTGGCTTGTTTCGTGGACAAACCACACGTTGGGGTTGTTGTAAGGGTAGCTTAGGAATTGGTGAACATCCAATGGCCCTCTCAAGACCTCAAGAGAAGAAGCACCAAAGGTAAATTCTAGTGCTTACATGCTTTGAAGAGATCATAGTTGCACACACACACAACTCATGCATAAATCTTATTCTTGGATGTTGTGTGTTTTATATGAGTGCTTGCATGTTCTTGAACATCTCTTATAGCATGTTTTATTTGATTGCATCTAGGTCATTAAAATGCCATAACATGTTTAGGCATTAGGATGCAAAGGCATGAATTTTATTCATGCTTGTTTGAATTGATTGCATCTTGTTCTATGATAATGCCATGACATGATAGGCATTAGGATGCATTCAATTCCCACACTTGCACTTCATGTTTGATTAGCATTAAGTGTGGTGTAATTCGTTTCCCGAAGGATGTTCGGAAACGTCCGCGCGTGCACGTTGGTGTGCATGTTTTAGCGCGATGATCGCCGGTGGAGTTGCCCTTGGCTTCTCCTTTGGATTCACCATATTTGGTGAACGGCGGTTGAGATCGGCGGCCTGGCCGCCGAATCGAAACCGCCGATCAAGACCTGGTTGATAAAAGTCTCGGGTCCAAAACGGCGGTTAGGTCGGCGGTTTGTAACCGCCGAATGAAAGCGCCGAATGAAATCCAGGCTCTCGGGTTTCAATTCGGCGGTTTTGTTCTGCGGCCCCGACCGC
Source organism: Acer campestre (assembly GCA_954870605.1). Lineage (NCBI taxonomy): Eukaryota > Viridiplantae > Streptophyta > Magnoliopsida > Sapindales > Sapindaceae > Acer > Acer campestre. The sequence goes on from OX940802.1 coordinate 23,709,347, forward strand.
AGAATGAAACCGCCGATCGTGCGTTTTCAGGGGCAAAAATGACTTTTCACCTGCCCTGTTTTTGGTCTCTATAAATACATCCTTATCTCTGGTTCCCAAAACCAAGTTTCTGATCCTAAGAACCCTAGAGAGATATTTAGAGAGACTTGAGAGGAAAAACTTAAAGATCACATCTTTATTCCTCTCAACCCATTTCCACATGCATAAATCATCATCTAAGCATCATCTAGGATCATCTAGTGTTTGCTAATGCATGGGTCTTCTTCAACACACATGGTATGATTTGTTGAACACTAATCTCATCTTATTTTAGTGTTTTTACTTGTCAATTTTATCTCTTTTATTACTTGTATGTTCTTGAGTAATTTCTACATACATGATTGAGATTATGTGTTGATTGGGTTTATATTTTACATAGCTTTATTGATTAGGTTATTATTTCCTAAAAGCTATGCCATAAACATTCATGTGCATCAAAGATCATCTAAGCATTTTCTAGCATAGTTAGTTTGCTTAGTTGCATGGGTTTTGGTCATCACACTTCCCTTGGTATGTTCTTCACTTTTATCCATTGATATTTAGTGTTTTATTTATCAAGGCATCTCTTTTATTATTTGAATGATCTTAGATTAATATCTTATATTCAAAATAGAGATTGTTTGTGATGACATGATTGAATGTTTGTGGGTTATCTTTGATAGCTATTGTATCTAGGATTGGTTATCCTTTACATAGCTAAGCTATTATGACATGTCATTTAGCCATTCATATCTAGGATTGATTCTATTGTCATCATATAATCCTAGGTAAGCATCTAGAGTACCCTAGCTCTTATTGCATATTTGGATATCATTACATATTCACATAGTGTGTTGATCTCTTCGGAGAGGTAAGTCTTGTGTGATAGACCGGGATTAGGTCGTACACCGGGATTAGGTGGTCACATAAGCAAATTGGACTAGGTCCACTTTTACAGGCCCGCGTGGTAGAAGTGGGGGGTTACAGACCGGAGTGTTAGACGAGGTCTACATAGGTTGTAAACTTCACTTCAATTAGTGGATTCGAGGTTCGAGTGTGGCGCACTATAATAGCCCGTGGTTTTTCCCTGTTGAGGGTTTCCACGTAAAAATCAAGTGTCGTTTATATTTCCGAACCTTATTACACTTGATTATTGTTTTGTGAATTGGGTTATATTTGTAATATTGACTAATCCGAAAATTTGGTAATAACGGATTAACAACCCTTTCACAAACCCTCTATGTCATTCTTAAAAGACACCCACGCGTATAATGGTAAAATTTGTGAACTTTCAATTGGTATCAGAGCAGGTACCTAGACATACTTAGGTGATCCTTGCCATATTTGCGTGTCTTGCATTTTGTATGTTTTGATTGATACATACATATGCATTCATTTCACTCAAACACTATGTGTGAATTTGAGAGACTAGAGGGAAATTGACCTCCAAAGGAGGATGCCTCATTCAAAGGTCCAACATCCTTTGAGGCAAGTTACTCATGCTCAACCACAAAGGCACCAATATTCGGCGATTGCTCCAAGGAGAAGCCAATCGGTGCATCATCAAAGACAACCTCATCAAAATGGTAAAGCATTGATGAGAGCTAAAAAGCAATGGTATAACTTCTATCCTTATACCTACTTGTCTTTTTTGTGGTATGTTTTAACTACATCATGATATGTAGAATTAAGAGCATGAACCGTAGGGCTACTTGCATGATCCTAGAAATATGTCTATCTCCACTAAAATGAAAAGGTGGAATCTAGGTGGGTTAGAAAATTTGAACCCGTTTGCATTTGTGCTTAATATGTCACCCGTAGATGTTACTAAGTCTAACCATCTTGGTATGTCTATAGGGTTTTGTACCTTGCCCTGATACGGTATATTTTTGACCCCATATGGGGAACTCGAGCAAAGAGAGCACTTGCATACTTGTTGAATGCAAAAATTTGAAAAATTTTATGCTTCTTTGTTGATTGCTTGAGTAGCTTGGTTGCACATGTGCTTACATGTTTTTATCTCAATAAGTGTGAACCTTGCTTGTATTGCAATCCATGTCATATTTATGTTCAAACATGCATTTTTGGACTAGGAGATATATACATAGGAAGTATTTTTTGAATGACCTATAATGATCTCCATGACATGATGATTGCTAATTGACATGCTTAAAATGTGAAAAGCATGATTTCAAATGACATGCTAAAAATGAAAAGCATGAATTGATAATTGCATTTTTTTTATATATGCAAATATAATGTGTGAAAAGCAAATGAGACTCAAATGAAAATCAATGTCTCTCTTTCTTTACTTGTGAAACATGGCTACTATCATACGGATTTCATATCCGGAAAAATCAAATAGGGTGCAAAGTCACTCATGCCATGTTTTGCTTGTAAAGTTGGATATAGTTGCTCATTAAAATGAATGAGTTGTAAATTCTATATCCTTGCTTTTATTCATGACAAATGGTGAAAATTGGTTTGAATTCTTCAAGGAAACCTTTGTCATTTGCTTTGTCAAATACCATTGCTTTTGGATTTGAATGCAACATGTCTTGCATGCAAAGCATATTAATCACACATTTTTTATGAAAATAAATCTCCTTGTTATCTCCAATTAATTGAGTTGCATAAAATGCATTTTATGATTATGCAAATGACTTGTATGCGTCTATCTCTCTTTGCTACAAGTGACCCGGTTGGGGGACCACTCCTTTGCCCATCTCATGACAAAAAGGGGGAGTAGTATGTAGTTAGGGGGAGAATGCTTATTGCTAAATCTTTGTAGCATTCTTGCATGATTGGGGAGTTTACTTTGATAGGAGAGTAACCCTTTGAGGGGGAGCATTTGCATTACACATACATTGCATGATGTTGTGCTTAAATTCTTAATTGCAAATGCTTGTTTTATCTCACATGATTAATCTCACACTTACTTGTATTGAAAGTATAGAAACTTTGTTGGTGAAGGATTGATTGTTCTACAAGAGATTGAAGACTTGAAGATATAGCTTTTAATCATCTCTTTGTAATGTAGAAAATCCCTTTAGTTTCTATTTTATTGTGAGGATTAATGTGAGTGGTGGTTTTGTCACGAAATAGCCAAAGGGGGAGATTGTAAGGATTCCCATTTGTTGATTGGCTTGTTTCGTGGACAAATCACACGTTGGGGTTGTTGTAAGGGTAGCTTAGGAATTGGTGAACATCCAATGGCCCTCTCAAGACCTCAAGAGAAGAAGCACCAAGGGTAAATTCTAGTGCTTACATGCTTTGAAGAGATCATAGTTGCACACACACACAACTCATGCATAAATCTTATTCTTGGATGTTGTGTGTTTTATATGAGTGCTTGCATGTTCTTGAACATCTCTTCTAGCATGTTTTATTTGATTGCATCTAGGTCATTAAAATGCCATAGCATGTTTAGGCATTAGGATGCAAAGGCATGAATTTTATTCATGCTTGTTTGAATTGATTGCATCTTGTTCTATGATAATGCCATGACATGATAGGCATTAGGATGCATTCAATTCCCACACTTGCACTTCATGTTTGATTAGCATTAAGTGTGGTGTAATTCGTTTCCCGAAGGATGTTCGGAAACGTCCGCGCGTGCACGTTGGTGTGCATGTTTTAGCGCGATGATCGCCGGTGGAGTTGCCCTTGGCTTCTCCTTTGGATTCACCATATTTGGTGAACGGCGGTTGAGATCGGCGGCCTGGCCGCCGAATCAAAACCGCCGATTAAGACCTGGTTGATAAAAGTCTCGGGTCCAAAACGGCGGTTAGGTCGGCGGTTTGTAACCGCCGAATGAAAGCGCCGAATGAAATCCAGGCTCTCGGGTTTCAATTCGGCTGTTTTGTTCTGCGGCCCCGACCGCAGAATGAAACCGCCGATCGTGCGTTTTCAGGGGCAAAAATGACTTTTCACCTGCCCTGTTTTTGGTCTCTATAAATACATCCTTATCTCTGGTTCCCAAAACCAAGTTTCTGATCCTAAGAACCCTAGAGAGATATTTAGAGAGACTTGAGAGGAAAAACTTAAAGATCACATCTTTATTCCTCTCAACCCATTTCCACATGCATAAATCATCATCTAAGCATCATCTAGGATCATCTAGTGTTTGCTAATGCATGGGTCTTCTTCAACACACATGGTATGATTTGTTGAACACTAATCTCATCTTATTTTAGTGTTTTTACTTATCAATTTTATCTCTTTTATTACTTGTATGTTCTTGAGTAATTTCTACATACATGATTGAGATTATGTGTTGATTGGGTTTATATTTTACATAGCTTTATTGATTAGGTTATTATTTCCTAAAAGCTATGCCATAAACATTCATGTGCATCAAAGATCATCTAAGCATTTTCTAGCATAGTTAGTTTGCTTAGTTGCATGGGTTTTGGTCATCACACTTCCCTTGGTATGTTCTTCACTTTTATCCATTGATATTTAGTGTTTTATTTATCAAGGCATCTCTTTTATTATTTGAATGATCTTAGATTAATATCTTATATTCAAAATAGAGATTGTTTGTGATGACATGATTGAATGTTTGTGGGTTATCTTTGATAGCTATTGTATCTAGGATTGGTTATCCTTTACATAGCTAAGCTATTATGACATGTCATTTAGCCATTCATATCTAGGATTGATTCTATTGTCATCATATAATCCTAGGTAAGCATCTAGAGTACCCTAGCTCTTATTGCATATTTGGATATCATTGCATATTCACATAGGGTGTTGATCTCTTCGGAGAGGTAAGTCTTGTGTGATAGACCGGGATTAGGTCGTACACCGGGATTAGGTGGTCACATAAGCAAATTGGACTAGGTCCACTTTTACAGGCCCGCGTGGTAGAAGTGGGGGGTTACAGACCGGAGTGTTAGACGAGGTCTACATAGGTTGTAAACTTCACTTCAATTAGTGGATTAGAGGTTCGAGTGTGGCGCACTATAATAGCCCGTGGTTTTTCCCTGTTGAGGGTTTCCACGTAAAAATCAAGTGTCGTTTATATTTCCGCACCTTATTACACTTGATTATTGTTTTGTGAATTGGGTTATATTTGTAATATTGACTAATCCGAAAATTTGGTAATAACGGATTAACAACCCTTTCACAAACCCTCTATGTCATTCTTAAAAGACACCCACGCGTATAATGGTAAAATTTGTGAACTTTCAAACCTAAGATTATTCCGGTCACTTTTGAGTTCTCAATCTTATGATCGAAACTCGCGTGAACCTTAATCGATATAGTATATACAAGCTTATTAATGAACAAGCAAACAATATACCATCAAAGAATAATCTATGTTCCTTTTGTTTTTAGTAGAATAATAGATCTCTAACTATGAGTTGAGAAGAAGAAGAAGAAGAAATAAAATTTCTGCACATAAACCCTAGGCTGGCCGAAAATCATCAATAGCCTTATATGTGGCAAATTTTCTTTTTCTCTTTTTTTAACTTAGGGTGGCCGAAATCCTTAGCCAAAAACAATTAGGGTTGCCGCAATTATTACTCCTAAAATATTGGAGATTTAGTTGCACCCTAATTCCTATTTTGTTTAAGATTTCCAAACCCTAATCAAACTTATAAATCTTTTATTCCTTATTTGACTAAAATAAAAGACTTCTTATTTGATTTAATAAATAAAATTAACTATTTATTTCCTTGTCAAACAAGTCTTTTAATTTAAGTATACTACTACCAATAGTATACCAATAGGAATCATATTTCCTATTCAGAAAAGATTTGTTTCTTAATTAAACAATTAATTAATAAATTAATTAATTCTTATTTAATTAAACAATGAAAACAAAATAATATTTAAGGCTTTTAAATCACCTTGCCGCCCCACATGTATATATTGGGCCAAATATTATTTTTCTTATTTCATTAAATCCATAGGACTTTAAATAAAAAGCTCACATGTGAACTAGACCCATTCTTACTAAAAGAAACAAGCCCACATGTCATACATTAATATATAAATATAATTTAGTAGCCCATTACATAAATAATGTGCAAATTATATTCTTAATATATTAAATGCAATTCTAGATGGACCCTAAATTGGTCCGGTAGAATATATCAAGTGATCCATGCAAGTCCGTGTGGATTGGGGATCTTGGCGGGCTATCTAAATTTAAGCTCCAATAGACATAACCTAATCACAATCAACAAATGATTCACTTAGGTCCGATCCATTAATTTTAGCTCATTCCACTAAAGAGCTAAAATTGAACTCTTAAATAAAGACAGAAAAGGAAGATGCTTCCTCATTCATACCCTAGACAATCATATTGGAGATAGTGTATCCTCGTGATTAATATCAGTAATCGCCAAGAGTTCATAGACCGCCTATAACTCTCCAAGTTACCATATTTACTCATATGACCACGTTTTGAACTTGGATATTTTGACTTGTCCAGAAGCCATGTTTTCAATAGACACTATTGAAAACTCAACGTTGAGATTTAATATCCAATTACCTCAAAACATCCATATGATGATATTATACTCTCATTTAATAAATGGAGCCACGATGTCCATATCTATAAATGAAGTCCTCTATCGATTAACAAATGAATATCACCAAACTATCGAGGATAGACTATGCGATATAATCGTACTCATTGATAGCTCAAATGATATCACCTGCAACCATAAGTCCATCATTTATCTCAGGATTAAGATAGACTCTCCGATTGTCCTGATAATGAAATTACTTTTATCTATTGACGGTTATAGATAAAGTATTTCATTTTGATCCAGTTCAATGCACCCAGTGCACTAGACTCTTTTGCTCGAAGACACTCCGATGATTTTATACTCATCATATCTCATTTGATCCCACTCAAATGCTAGCAAAAGAATTCTACAACTTTAACAAGATAAAGGTGCCCAACCTTTAACTTAAGTTGTGAACAATATTCAAGACTAACTAAAGAATTGTGTCTACCACATACATATCCAAATGTATGAACAATTCTTCTTTTCTCATAGTCTTTAGACCTTATGATTATTTACTTTAACAATTATAATATTCAACTATAAATGCTATAATATTTGTTTAAACCAGAAATCACTTTATTAATATGAAACAGATTGTTAAATACAATATTACACTCTTGCTATTGAGCATAATCCTAACAATAAATTGGTTACTCCCCCTCAATAAGCAATTCTCCCTATCATGCAATAAACTACTAAAACTCCCCTATCTTTTCTACACACTACTCTCCTTTTTTGTCATGAGATAGGCAAAGAAGTATCCCCAACTGGGTCGCTTTTAGCAAAGAGATATAGTAGCATACAAGGCATTTGCATAATCATATACAAGAACTTTATGCAACCTAATTAATTGGGAGAGAAGCAAGGAGTTTTATTTAAAGAAAAATGTGTGATATTGTTGCTTTGCATGCAAGACATATAGCATTAAAGTCCAAGCAATGGTATTTGACAAAGCAAACATCAAAAGGGTTTCCAAAGAATTCAAACCAATTTGTACTCTTTTGTCATAAGCAAACAAGATATAGTTTTCTAAAGATTTATAAGACATAGTAACTATATCAATCCTTAAGGGCAAACCAAGACATGGATTCAAAGATCCTATTTGATTTTTTCGGATGAAATATCCGTATGATTATAGTCTTGTTTACACCGTTAAGAAGAGAGACAAGACTAAATTGGATGTAACATCCTTATTGATTGAATGGATACAAGATCCTTATTGCTTTTAGTCTTGTCATTTGCTTTCACACACATTTGCATTTTAAGCAATCCAAAAAAAAAAAAAAAAAACATTTCATGCATATCATTTTAAGCATGACATAAACAATAAGTTCACATGTCATATAAATAAATTATGCGTCATTCATGTGTACTTCCCAATCAATTCTCCTAGTCTAAAAATGCATATTTGAACATAAATGTGACAAGAATTACAAACAAAGCAATGATTCACACTTATTGAATAAAAATACCATATAAGCATATATGAAACCAAAAATGTCAAGCAATTAATGAAAGAGCATAAAGTTGATCAAATTTTTGCATGTGAAAAGAATGCAAGTTTGCTCTCTTTGCTTAAGCTCCCCTTATAGGGTTAATTACCCAACCAAATCAATAAAAGGCATGAGCCCTTACAAACTTACCAAGTCCATTGGACCTAATTGTATCTACAGGTATCATATTAGCACAATAGCATGCGGGTTCAACTTTTCTAATCCACCTAGGTGACACATTTTCATTCCTAGTAGTCATAGTTAGCATGTTACTCGAGTTCCTAGGAATATTGACTCTAGATTTCCTAGGAACATGCATATTGGCTCTTCTAAGCCTATTTCTTTCCATCATGCTTTCAACTCTACATTTCTTAATGTACCTAAAGCAATTTGGCCTTATATGCCTATCAACACCACAAAAATGACAAGTAGGTATAAAATGAATGCAATAATCAAGATGCACACAAATGCAAGACACATAAGCAAGAGAAAGGATCACCTAAGTATGTCTAGGAACCCACTCTTATAGAGATGCACATTTGGGGAATAGGGATGGATATAGGTCTCCCTATCCCCATCCCCACTTCTAAGACCTTCCCTCTAGGTATAAAATGAATGCAATAATCAAGATGCACACAAATGCAAGACACATAAGCAAGAGAAAGGATCACCTAAGTATGTCTAGGAACCCACTCTTATAGAGATGCACATTTGGGGAATAGGGATGGATATAGGTCTCCCTATCCCCATCCCCACTTCTAAGACCTTCCCTCATTACAACACCCCCCCCCCCCCCCCCCCCCAATTTCCCCATTTGGGGAAAATGGGGATAGGGAATTTTGGGGGGAGGTATATCCATCCCCAACCCTAGTTCCCCATTTTCCTCGTTTTTCTTCATTTCCCTGTTTCCCCCGGTCCCCTATTTCCCCATTTGACTAAAAAATAAAATAAAATAAAAATAAAAATAAAATAAAAAAACCAAACATTCCATTATAAATTTTAGATTTAGGTTTTGAAGTTAAAAAGAGTAAATATGTATATATAGTTAGGGTTTTCAAAGAATAAAAACAAAAATTAAAAATATATATTATAATTATATTTATATATGTTTGGAGGAAATGGGGAAATGGGGATGGGGTACCTCCCCCCCATCCCCATCCTCATCCTCATTTCAATATATTTGTGGGGAAAATGGGGAAATAGGGACCCATTTCAATTTGGGGGTGAAAATCATTCCCCCCCCACACAAAAAAAAATCCCCAAATGGGAATGGGGACGTGGGGAAATGGGTATCCAGGGGAAAATGTGCAACTCTACTAATACCAATTGAAAATATATAAGCATGTCTAATACAACCTAAGGGGGGTGGATAGGTTGTTATTCTAATTAGTTACAAACTTTTCGGATTAGTCAATATTATAAAAAATAACCCAATACAAAAATACAATCAACGTAATTAAAGTGCGGAAAACAATACATAACACGTTGATTAATTTACGTGAGAAACCTACAACTGGGAAAAATTCATAGGCTATCCTTCTAGCCACACACGGTCCTCAAATCCACTATATGTAATGATGTTTATAACCTAGGTTGACCTCTAGTCACATCATTCTCAGTCATTAACCCACCACTACTACACTGCGGGCCTTTTATAGTGATTCTAGACCAATTGCTTGTGCACTAAGCCACTTAGCCACAAGACTTAACTCTCAATAAAGAGATTAAATAACCTATGAGAATATATGAAAATATTCTAAATGCAATTAATGCTAGGCAACACTAAATCCTTATCTACAAATTAAATGATGGTAATAAAGTCAATCATAGATATCAAAATGTTTATATGAAAGCTCATAAAGACCTAACTAGATATAGATATGAGAATCTAAAATCTAGTCATCAAATAAAAGCCAATAAACACAAGTTATCATTAAACATGGCAAGGACAATAAATACAATTAAGAAATGCAATCAATGAGTCATAATCAACAATATCTAAATGAAAGGCATACAGACTTAGCAAGAGGGCAAAATGGTCATAAACGCTAGCTATCAAAGTAAACTAAACTCAACCAACATTCAATGTCTCAAACATGTTAGAAACAATATTAAGCAAGGAGACATGCATTTAATTAACAAATAAAAGCTAATCCTACGCAAACATATCATAAGAATGAAACAAAAGATTCTAGGGCATGTAGAAATTACCTAATCAAAGAAAATGTAAGATCTTTTATTTGTATTGGCTTAATTCCATTGTAAAACTCTCTATATTTGTATTAGTAGTTTCTTAGGTGTTTCTTGTAAGAAAGGAGCCTCAAAGGTGAAGAAGCAACATCTTGTGCAAATATCGTCTTCAAGGGGAACATCGCATACTTGGATGCTAAGGTATCAAGATTCTTCTTCTTCTTGCAAGGCGTTAGCGCACACACACACAATTCATATATGTGTGTCCCTGCATCATATTTCAAACATTTAGTATAACACTTTCACACACATTTAGTATGCACATGCATTTATCTCATTGTTGACAATCTTGTAGAATTGCATGTTTTCTCACTTTCACTTAGATATGGCATGCTTGTGTTGCATAGTGTTTATTTGTTTGTGTTTCTTGTGTTTTGGACTTGAACATAATCTTATTTGATTCCTTATTGAGTTCCGGTCATTTCGGTTACTCATTCATTAAGTTTCGAGTACATACGACATAGTTATGCTACTTTGCATTCTCATTCGTTGAGTTGTGTTCGTCATCATCTTCCGAGATTAATTCTCAACTTTTTGTCAAAGTTTCTTAGTCATCGTTGTGTTTGAGGGAGTTACGGTTCGTAATCTGAAAACAGATTCGAATTCGGAGTTCGGATGCCCGAATATGACTGAAGAACGCGAGAGGTGCGCGGGAAGCTGGCCAAAGGCCATGGCATGGCCACCACGTGTGGACCACGTGTGCCACACGGACAGAGTCCCTCTCTGCCCCCGTGTGGCACACGGGCCCCACACGTGGGCATGGCTGGTCTGGCCTATTTTGTTGGACAATTTTGCCCCTCTTCTCCTTCCTTTAAATGCCTTCTCTTCCCTCCATTTCCAATTACTTGAAGAAATTTCTGCAGAATTCTTCAACATTTTCATTTTCTTATTTTGATCATAACTCTCTCATATGAACTCGAAATTGAGTGATCCAAAAGCCAAAATTGTTGGTCTTGAAGGTAGCTACAAACCCCAAGCAATTTCAGAGTCATTTGAGTTCTTGATATTTCACAGTTGGCAGATTTCAGTCAGAGACTCAAGTGTTGTATGTGAAACTTCTTCTCTTTCAATTTCTCTTGATCATCTCTTTGATTCTTTCTAATTGATTGTTGAAATATGTTGAGAAGTATGTTAGATCATAAGCTAGGGTTGTATGATTGATTAATTAATTGAGTTTAGCTTTGTGATCTCTCTTGAACATATTTTTGCTAGACTTGATTTTGCTTGAAATTGCTTCTAGAAATTGATTGTATGATGTGCTTCATGTTATCTTCTAGATTCAATTTCATGATATAAGAACTAAGATTTATGTGACATATATTGAATATTCTAATCTTTTTCTTATTGTTTTGGCATGATTTGATTTCTAAATAGATTTGTGATTGTGTGTTGATAGTATATTCTAGATTATCATTAAGCATGTTCATAGAGTGTGTTTGATCTACTTACTCTATTTGTGTGTGTTTGCATCATTTGCATCACCTAGAGCATTGTCTTGTAATAGGTTGAAGTCTCTTGCAAAGTGCGTGAAGGTTTGTCTTGAGCAAGAAGACTTGGCTAGGAAAGGTTTCCGGATAGCCAAGCAAGAAGCCTTAGTTAGAATCAAGGTGATTCGGATAACTAAGCAAGAAGTCTTAGCAAGGAATTTGATACTCCGGATGGTTGAGCTAGGATAGCTTAACTAGGATCTCTTGATCTAGATTGATAAGCAAAGAAATCTTCCTAGAGGCTTTTTAGTCTTGGATAGGAAGTTGCTCTCTAGAGGTGTAGGACACATCTTGGATAGAGAGTAGGCTTTGTGAATCACTAGCCTGTGGGTTGATTAGGATTTGATAGCTTGAAGTGGATATCATAGTGTTGATAGCTTTGAGTGTGTAAGTCTTTTTCGTATAGTGGATTTGCTTTGCCGGTGGTTGTGGATTCAACCCATGAATGTTTCCTCTTTGAGGTTTTACCACTTAAAAACATTGTGTCTCATTTTCGCTTTATATTTCCTTATCTTCCATATGTTCACTTGTATTGATTCTTTTGTACATTGATGCTTACATGAATTGATTCATATTATACACTTGTTATATCATTTCAAGTATTCATTTCATTCTTATATTCCGCATTTTTGAATATTGGAAGAATTTGGGACTATACCTATTCACCCCCTTCCACCCCCCCCCCCCCCCCCCCCCCCCTAGATATAAAACACTATTGCTTAAAGGAAATTTCAGAAAATAAGAAAACCCATGCTTGGATGATGCTGGAATGATGCTATTTGCTCATGGGAATGTGTTTGGTTGAGTAAAGGTGAGTTCTTGAGAGTTTTTCTTTCTTGGGAAACACTCTCTATTTCAAAGATTTAATTTTGAACTCTTAAAAGCATACAAGAGAGAAGACATCATATATATAAGAGCCCTAAATGAAACTATGCCGTTTTGGAAGGAAAACTCATTTTTGGCATCAAAAGGTAACCTCAAGGCGACCTAGAAGGTGAGGTCGCACCAAGGTCACATTGCTCTCGGGAAAACACGCGACAACACAACAACTCCAATTTTGAGCGACCCAAAACATGACCAAACAATAACGAAACCTTTCGTATGATATACCGTTAGAAAGGTATGGATGTCGAATTTCTGTACCTTTTCACAAAACAAGATTTGGATGTCTAGAAAAAAAGTTATGGTTTTTTGAGTGATCAGATTTGGACAAAAACATATTTGCCTTGTTTTAGTGGTCACTTTGGAGATTTCAAAACCAATCCAAATAGTCATGAAATATTATGAATAATATATCATTGGAAAGGTATAGAAGTCTACTTTCTACTCCATTTTACAAAATGAGGTTTTAATATAAACAGAAAGAGATATGGCTAGAAGAGTAACCAAAGATCATATATGGACAACAACAAAATGTCCAAGGCTCATGGTTTAAGACCATGTAACCTAAGGCCAATCCAAGAGAGGGTAAAGGGACCTCTCTAGTGGACACACAATGTACTAAGACAAGCACACCATCGTGCCAGTGTGGATGTTTCCAAACATACTTTAGGAAACGAAATGCATAACACACAACCACACCTAAGTCTAACAATGAGGTGCAATTGAAAGATATGTAATGGATGCACACATATAAGCAATGAACACAAATGCAATATGAATAAAACATGCATGATTAATGTGTGTGTGTGTGCAACTAATCTCTTCAAAGAGTTAAGCACGAGTGATATACCTTTGAAGTATTTTTGAGCTTGATGATGCACAGAGAAGGCCTAATCTACCCTTACACATTTAAACCCCAAATATGGTTTGTCAACGAAATAAGCCAATCAAAATATGAGAAACTTACAAATACATTTCAGTTTCGGAAAAAGTTACGTCCATAGTAACAAATGACTTTCGAGAAGGTGGATGATAACACTTTTATCCTTGTTTGTGAGGAAAATAGCCAATAAACACACACTTGAGAGCACATGGATCTAGTTTAGTGCATTGGTGTTTAGGAAGATGAACAAACGCCACCAAACACCTGAGGTTCTAATGTTAAATGAGACGGCATGGAAACATAAGTAGAGAGCTCCTTTAAAGGTATCTGAAAGTGTAAAACACTATGAGGAACACAGTTGATAAGATATACAACAGACGTAATAGCATCCTCCCAAGAAGTAGGTTGCATGTGATAACCAATAAGACTAGCACATGTCACTTCAAGTAAATGACGGTTTTTCCGTTCTACAATACCATTCCGTTTAGGTGTGTAAGGACAGGTTGTCTCATGAATAATCCCATGATCTTGAAAATAGGCATGCAATATGTGATTAACAAACTCACCACTATTATGAGAACGAAGAACCTTTAATGTAGCAGAGAACTGAGTCTGTATCATTTTATGTAAAACACGAAAACATTCATACACGTCACTCTTATGTTTCATCATATATAACCATGTCATGTGGGTAAAATCATCAACAAATATCACAAACCATCTATAACTAGACATGGTGGAAAACAGGGAAGGACCCCATACAATAGAATGAACCAACACAAATGGCACAGATATTTTATTGGAACTCAAAAAATAAGTAGCACGGTGACTCTTTGCCAAAAAACATATATCACAATGAAAATTTGAAATTTTACAACTCGAAAATAAAGTAGGAAATAAATGTTGTAAATAACCAAAAGAAGCATGTCCCAAACGGCAATGCCACAACCAACTCTGATTCTTTTTAGCACAAGATGATCCCTTTACTAATAGAATCCTTCTAGTGTAGACATCATCCATATAATACAATCCCACCTTCTTAGTACCACGCCCAATAATCTCCTTGCTTCTGAGTTCCTAAAGATGACAAAAATGCGGATAAATTAATACTAAACAATTTAATTGTTTTGTCAGTTGAGGCATAGATAAGAGATTATTTGCAAGTGTTGGAACCAAAAGTGTGTGTTCCAATGACAAAGAGGGAGTTAAATTAACAATGCCTGAACTAGTAACAGAAGTGGTCACACCAGTAGCATTATCAATATAAGAACAGTGAGGTGCACCAGAATTGAGTAAAATAGAAGGATCATAAGTCATATGATCTGTAGAGTCAGAGTTAAGAACCTATCTAGGATCATTGGAAGAATTAGAAGAAAAAAAAGCAAGACTACCTGATGGTTGTAATAAATTAGGATTGAGAACGGACTTAACATGAGATGATGGTGATAATGATACTGTAGGGCAATTATCAGCATTAAAGACTAAAGTTTATGGTGAATGGCTTGGTGACACCATAACTGCCGCCTTCCCTTCATCCTTCTTGTCACACTCTTTCTTATTACGACGATCACGTCATTCATGAGACTTGCATTCAGTAAAGATATACCACCAATCTGGATATCCATTCTTTTTAAAACAATTGTCAATTGTATGCTTAGGGTTGACATAGTGAGTGCAACCTCCTTCAATAGAACCATTAGATCTTGGGAACAAAGAAAATCGATTTTAAGTCAAATAAGACCCATAATTTTTAGCCGCCATAGCCACATGAGAGCTACTGTTCTTATTAAGCATAGTGTTACGACGTTGCTCCTCACCTCGAACTGTAGCAATAGCAAATTTTGGATTTGGAAATGGTTCTGTTCGAAGGATATCACTTCTAATACGATCATATATATCATCAAGTCTTGTCAGAAAAATATAAACCCAATCCTCATCAATTTCCTTCTCCCGAGCTCATATAATATTAGGTTGTGTAAACACAATTAGTTTTCAATAATCCAATTCCTACCATATTGCCCTTAAATCAGCATAAAATGTAGAAACTGGTTTACTCGCTTGCCGCATCTGCATAGCTCTCTAAGATAAATCATACACCTGATGACTCGCTTTTTGTGTCGTTACCAAATTGCGAATTACCAAAAGAAAGTTTATAAAATGAATCTTTACGCAATATGTTTCAAGTTTTGAAAAGTAGTAAACGGTAAGCTTAGAATTCGTTCCACAGGGAATTAAAGTAATATGTTGAATTAATTAGCTAATCTATAAACAATAAAATAAATCATAAATGATGAATGAGTGTATGGTTTGTCAAACCATCAAACATACATACAAAATTAACCTAACTAAAAATATGGTGATATGAAAAATAGAAGACTCACAATCTTGATAAGAAAAATGGATAAAATCAATTAATAAGATAGCTAGGAAATAGATTGATTAACAATTGAATGTGGGTAAGCTAACTAGCTACTTTAATGTACCAATCTCATTATGTTAACCACTTAGAGGCTTAGATTAGTGGGGTTGATATACCCACCACTAATCTATCCTATCCAATGGGTTCTTAATCACATAAGGATTGTCAATCCACATATGAATATATAACAAATTACTCCACTCAAGATGGCAATTAACAAGTGATATACAAGTCAATTATAATGAATGGAATCTAATTAATTTGAATGAATAGAACACATAAGAGATTCATTACAAGCTTAAGCTAAACCCACAACCAATTGATCCTCAAATCTATCCCCTAGATTAGGGGTTTAGTTACACATATTAGCAATAAATGAAAAGAAGTAAATAGTAAGGAAATAACCCTTGGGTGACCTTCTTTAAGCTTGATCCTTCTTCTCCTCTATGCTCCTAAATGCAAGGAATGGAAGATGAGGATATGTCTAGAATTGTGGGTGTTTTGGTGGAAAGTGACTAAGGAAATTGGGTGGAGAAATGGTGGGGATAGGAATGATTGAGGGAAGGAATCAAGATTTGGTGTGAGTTTTTGGGTGGAAGAGATTAGTTCAAGGATAGAAAATGGAGGAATTTGAGAGATGATTAATGGAGAAAAAGGGAGATTGGGAGGAGAGAATGGGATTGGGAAGACTTGGTATTCAAATTGAAAAGAGAATGAATTTATAGTGTTTTTGAATTAGGTCACGGATGGTGAATTACCAAAACACCCCCTGTACTTGTCAAATTACCATTTTGGCCCCTCTAGGGGACCTTTCTGTAATTTACCTACCAAAAACAGCCAATCAACGTTGAACAACAGGGGAGGTCGCGGTTTGGCACAAATGGCGACCTTGGGGGATGCAAATGGCGACCTCATCAGGTGTGGGAATCAACTCCCTGTCGCCATGGCGACCTCGAATGACAAATGGCGACCTAGGGGCAAAATGGGGAATGAAGGGTGTGATTTGGTCGTGGAGAAAACCGGTCATTTGAGAGGCCGAAGTTGGACCGACCGGCCAGCCGGTCGGTTGGCCGTAATTTTGGGCCCAAAACCGGCCGGAGATGGTCCGGGAAGGTCCCTTTCCGGCCGGCCAAGGGTTTGAAGGAGGTTGGCCATGGCTGCTCGTGGGTTTGAAGAAGAAGATGAATAGTGTAGGGGTGCAATCAGCAATGGGCAGGGGTGCAAATGGGCGCTGGTCACTTGTCTTTTAAAGGGGGTGCAATTAGTAAGGGTATTGGGTGCGTTTAGAGGCCCACACCCTCTAAACGCACCGTTTAATTAAAGGGTGTGTGGGCTGCACAAGTTTGGGCCACTTGGGCCACGCCTGCTGTTAGGCCCACGCATGAGGCCATCTGCTGTGCACTCATAAAACGCACCGTTTAGAGCTGTAGGCTTGGGCCTGGGCATCAGGTGGGGTGCGTTTGGACGTCCCCTAGGGTGCCTTCAGCAGTTCTATGCCCTTCATATGAAACGCACCGGATCATACGCCACGTGGCGTGCTTGCCTGATCTGCGTGGTCAATTGCGGACAGCCCCTTGTATACTTCAATAATCTCAATAACTTCAATTCTTCCTCCATATTTGACACTTTTACCCCTATTTCACCAAATTACTCCAATGCCCCTGAATTCTATAAATTCCTGAAAATACTTAATTAACACCATTAAACCACAGAATAATACCCAAGAATCAAACAAAAGGAGAAGGAAATGGGGTCCAAAATCATATCAATTTTGGTTCGATCAACACCACAGATCAATCTGCTCCTTCAAAATAAGTTTGAGATAGAACATCCCCAAATAGCTTTTGTTGTTGGCAAACAAATAAATAAATTCATTACATCGAGTTCCATGGCACCGATTAGACCTGCCATTGATTCCAGTTCTGGTTCCGAGTCAAGGGGAACCGAACACCCGGTTCCCCTTGACCCGGAACCGACCTTAGGAGGTTTTGGTTCCAGTTCTAGAACCATCAATTCCGGTTACGATTCGGCGATTCTGAACCTTTTTTTTTTTTACAAAAATAAAATAACAAAAAAAAATGTTAGAAAGAACATAATAAAGTATTGGACCGTGGCCCATAACCCTTAGCTTTCAATTTGCCTCTACCCATCAAATTAAATGTGAATAACCCATCTTCCTCTCTTTGAAACAAGGGGCGCTTCTGGTTTTGTTGGCACTTGAAACAATTTTGTCTTCTCCATATTACTATATCTCCAGAGTCAATAATTTTATATGAGGAACTACTGAACTCAATCACTTGTTGCCGTTACTCTTCAGTTTTCTGTTGAAGTAAGTATATTTTCCTTTACATTCTCCTCATTTTTATAGAGGTTAGGTCTCTCTCCACTTCTCTTATTTGAAGACATTCTAATTAAACTCATCTTGCTAGCTATTTGGAGAAATTTCCAAGAAAAACAGTTTGCAGTTAGTTAATTAAGTAAGCAAACTTATGAGGCCCATTTATTTAATTATCGCAGTCACCCTAGCAAAAACTGAGATGATCATATGATTATATATGTGTCCTATTCTCCTTGTATCATTTACATATATGTTTCTATTATTAGTTATATTATTGCTCACATCACGTTGCCACTTGCCCGTCCCAGTCCCAGGACCCGTTCTCTTTTGCTTCAATATGAAGTCATGTGGATGTTTGAAGACTCCTGAATCCTGATCGATCATTCAAATACTAAAAAATAGTATTCCAACTTCCAATGGCATTACTCCAAAACCTTTAATTTGCTTATTAATCTGTATGAAATATGATGGTGATTTCTGATCAACCTTACCCACTTGAAATATATACCATACTATATTAATGGTAATGGACATACAACAAAACAACAATGCATGACAAACTTGAAATTGAAAGTTGAATCTCTCTCAATCCAAGCTACCATAATTAGACATGCCAATTTGTCAGAGCCCACCCATTTTCCTCCTATGACTATGAGTCATGCATGCCCATAGGCCGTAGCATACACACCAATATCACATAGAAATAATTACAGAATTGTTCTTCAATCACAAAATTGAGCTATCGAAATAAACAAGATTGTTGCATGATATCAAATAGGCTCGCGTTTCGACATTCGAATATTTTCTGAAAATTCTATATGTTGAGAATACAAATACATGCATTGTTAATCGCCTTGAGAATTTTTTATTTTTTATTTCATGTTGGACCAAGTTGGGCCCAACGTGAAAGATACCCAACATTAAAAAATAAGAGGCCTAACGTGAAATTGGGTAACATTGGACCTTTTTTTCATTCTATTGAGGCCCATCATGAAATACCCTCTTTCAAGTTGGGCCTCAAAGTGAAAATTGTTTGTTGGGCTTCTCTCTTACAAATAAGGCGCAACCTGAAATAGTGATGTGCCTGAATCTTCAAGCTAAAATTTCATGGATCGGTTATTATATCTAAAACGGTTGGAATCACTTTCCCATTTCAAAAACTTAAGGGGCTGTCCGGTATTGTTTTTTAGGTGTGTTTTTGTTTTTATTTTTCAAATCCAATTTCGAATACGCGTTCGTTACCGTTTTTCATTTTGTTTTCCATTTTATTTTCAAAAACAAAAACAAAAACAAAAACAACAACAGTGTTAAAAGTGAAAAATTTCCAAAACAACTTTTTTATGTTTTCCATTTTGTTTTTCATTTTGTTTTTCACTTAAATTAAAAAACTCAATTTTTTTTTCTTTTTTTCTTTTTTTCTTCCTTTCACTGATCATCTCCTTCCTCTCCATCTCTCTTCTTCTTCTTCTTCTTCTTCTTCCTTCCTTCTCCTTCTTCTTCTTCTTCTTCTTCTTCTTCCTTCTTCTTCTTCCCGTCCGGCCGACAGACCGACGCCGTCCCTCCTTCCCGTCCGTCAGATCTTCTTCTTCTTCTTCTTCTTCTTCTTCCTTCTTCTTCTTCTTCCTTCTTCTCCTTCTTCTTCTTCTTCTTCCTTCTTCTTCTTCTTCTTCCTTATTCTTCTTCCCAGATTTCCGTCCAGATCTGACGGCGTCGGTCTGACGGAAGCCCGACGCCGTCCAGATCCGTCGGTCAGATCTTCTTCTTCTTCTTCCCTTCTTCTTCCCTCCGTCGATCTTCTCCTTCTTCACCGCCGAGCTCTTCTTGTTCTTCTTCTTCTTCTTCTTCTTCTTCCCTTCTTCTTCTTTCCAATATGCTTAAGAGAGGACATTTGAAAATTTCTGGAAAATTTCCAGATTTTCAGATTTGTTAATTAAAAAAAATATGGTATTTTGTTGATAAATCTAGTATTTTGTTGGTAATTTGTTTGATTTGAATGGGTTTTTGATGTTGTTGTATTTTGATTTGGATTTTGATTCTTCTTCTTCTTCTTCAATTTCCAAATTTTAAGAGACATTTCTTCTTAAATTTCCAGATTTTAAGAACATTTGGAAGAGGACATTTGCAAAATTTCTGGAAAATTTCCAGATTTTCAGATTTGTTAATTAAAAACAATATGGTATTTTGTTGATAAATCTAGTATTTTGTTGGTAATTTGTTTGATTTTAATGGATTTTTGGTGTTGTTATATTTTGATTTGGATTTTGATTTCAGATTTTGTATATACAGATCAATGATGATTGATTATTTTTTTTTAATAGATTGATTTGGTCTTATAAATTGGAAAAAAATATAGTGATGATGATGATGATTCATAAACCGGAGATTGATCTGGTCTAAAAAATAATAATTAATATTAAATTATTCGAAATACAAGTTCCAGGATATGTTACCAGACGCGTTTTTTATGTTTTCATATTCGGAATCCAGCTTTCAGGAAATGTTACCAGACGCGTATTTGGATTTCGAAACTGAAACCAAAAACACTGTTTTCATTTTCATTTTTATTTTCGAAAAACAAAAACAAAAACAGCATTTGAAAAACGTTACAGGACGGGCCCTAAATTTTTTCGATTTGGTTTGGTTTTGTACCGACCCATGCCCACCCATATTTAAGTGCACGAGGTTTTGTGTATAATAAGTTAAGGAGACATTATAATGTACAATGGTGAAAGTGCAACAGTATACTGTTGCCTGTGAACATATATAAATAGAGGGCTACTATGTACCACCGGAATCGCGGCACCATCGCGGTCCCGTAGTGGAAAAATAAGTGAAAACAATTGGAACCTGCATAATTAATACGTGGGACCCCTGTGTTTTTTTTCTTGTTTTCTACTTCGAGTCCGCAGCGGTACCGCAACCCCGTTAGTACAAAGTGTTTCTTATATAAATAATGTTATTGCATATGAGTTATATGTGATCGCGTTAAAACATAGTTAAATTTTAATATGATCGCAAGTGAGTTGTATGTGGTCACATGTGAATTGATGTGATAGTGCTAAAAAAATCATAATCACAATGGGTGCACTCTTGCACTAAAGAGTACCCTTAGGACTCGTTTCATGCACATGATTGGATTGGATAGGATTAGACTATTTATATGGGATTGGATTGGATTTGATAAGATTAGACTAAATTAATACTGTTATATTTTTGATGCATTACGGATTGAACTAAAATAATAATGTCTCTTCTTTGATATAACATGAGATTTGATGAAAAATAATTGAAAAATAAGTTTCTTTTGTGAGAGGTCAATATAAAATTTTATTAAATTAATTTTTAAATAAATAAAATCATTTTAAATCAAGTCAAAGAAAAGAAAAATAAAATTATTTTAAATAAAATTTGATTAAAAAATATTTAAATTATTTATGGTTTAAAATTAAATTATTTAAAATTACTTTAAAATAAAATCAAGTAAAATATTTAATTGATATTAAAAAAATATAATTTTTTTTAAACATTAGAATAAAATATATTATTATTATAAAAGAATAACATATATTAAATTAATTTTTAAAATAGATTAAATAAATTTAATATTTTATATATAAATAATGTAATTAAAAAAAGTACATAAAGTACAAAAGTCGGGACAAAATAGTATCAACCTTTGTGGTGAGACTCAATAGTTCCGTCACAGCAGCATTAAAGAGTCGGTTTTTTCTTCTGAAGACTGAAACTTGAAACTTGAAACTGAATGATATGTTTGTTTTTTTATTTTTATCACTTCTAAATAAGGTTTCAACTTATTTAATTTTTTTTAAGATAAAATGGTTTATAAACAAGTAATTTGACAATTGTACCCTTGTTACTATTAATTGTTATGTATTTTTATTTTGTATGATACAAACAAATAAATAAAAATAATTTAACATATCCTAAACCATTTTTATGTAATAATGATAAGATATTATTTATGCTTCAAAAAAAAGAAAGATAAGATATTATTCATGATTAAGATATGATGAATAATTTATTTTTTTGTAAATGATAAACAATAATTTAGAAATTCTTTTGATAAAAAAAAAAAAAATGAATTGAAGGATCAATGATGGTGTTGAAACTGGCAAGTGAATAATGTTTTTTTTTAAGCCGATTATCGTACGTAATATTTTAAAAGAAATAAATTTGTATAATATAAAATTATGATAAAATTGATAATATGCTATCTGTAGGGGGTCGACCTACGAATTATATGGATCGGGTCGGATTGGTGTTAGGCCCAAAGCAACTTGGCTGATCCTATCGAATAGGAACTGTCGTTTCCTTTATTAACCTACAAGAGTTAGTCTGTCTACCGAAATTCCTTGCCTCCTTGGTCAAACCTGCAAAAGAACAATAACAGAGAAAAAAGATAAAGAAGACAATGGAGATGGGGTTAGATTATTAGCCTTAGGCATGCTTGGGTTGAGTAATGATTATAAGTGACTTGTAGCTGTGTCTTAGATACGATTCAGATCAAATTCTGATGGCCGGAGCGAATGTGATCAACGGTTCAAGACGCTTCTATGCTTTGTTTTTAGTTAAGAGTTTCAGAGAGAGTTCACTGTGACTAAACTCTGTTATTTATAAGCAAGATCCCTTTCCCAATGTCCACCTTCATCAACATTTAGATTGTGGGCATGATTCTAGGAGAGATTTCCTCTCTTTGAATCAACGGTTATTCCATCCTGGTAGCTGAACACTTTGACTAAGTTTAAAAACGATCAAGTCTTGATGGCACCAATCTTGGATCGACCTGGCATGAGCGGGCCTGGACTGGCTATATGAAGTTTTGGGCATTTTCACGTTTGGGCCTATGGTGTAGGGAAAAATATCGTAGTACACGCAGCGGAAGCGAGACTAAAAAAAAGGTTTAGTAGCTTTTAAAATTTTTTCCTTTTTATGAACCTTAACCCTTTAATTAATTAAACATATATATAATCAACAAAAGAAGAATACCTTTTGTAGCGTGATCCGATTGACTATGCGTCGATGGTAATCCGCAAGATCTTCCAATCCAATCACGAACGTGAAGCACCTAGGAGCGTGGTCTCCCTTTTCTTTGAATTGTATACCTGAGAATGGACAACAAAACTTTTCTGTTTTCTGTTAGTCACAAAAATTCCAATAGATTGTTAAGAATGTCCCGGTCACTTTTGAATTCACAATCGTTAGATTGAAACTCACGTGAACCTTATTCGAAATTGTGCACAAGACCTCTTGATGTAAAGATCACTAGTGCACTATCGAAATAAGAACAATTCTTCTCACAATCTCTCTTGGCCGAATTTCACACTAGTCTAAGAGTTGGATTTTATTTTTCTCTAGCAAAAGAAAAATCTATCAATTGCAAAAACTAGAGTTCTTGAAAATATTGCACAAAGAATATTTTTTTATATATATCTCTTCTGCATGCATATATAATTCTATATTATATATATATCCGCATGTATATATATGTATACGTATTCTATATATCCCACATGCATATATATTATATATCTTCTGCATGCATATATAATTCTATATTATATATATATCCGCATGTATATATATGTATATGTATTCTATATATCCCACATGCATATATATTATATATCAACCCTAATCCAACTCTTTAGTGTATTTGTGACTATATAAAAGATTTCCTAATTTGACTAAACAAATAAAGTCTTTTATATTTAGTATAATACTAATAGTAGTATACTACTAGGAAACATATTTCCTAATCAGAAACAGATTTGATTTTTAATTAAATAATTAATTAACATATTAATTAATTTCCATTTAATTAAATAATAAAATAAAACAATATTATGGGCTTTTTATTACCCATTGCCGCCCATGACAAGAGACTTGGGCCTACAAATTGTTTTCTTATTTTATTTAATCCATTTGGACTTTAATAAAAAACCCACATGTGAACTAGACCCATTCTTACTAAAAGAAACAAGCCCACATGCTTTTCATTAATATATTAATATAATTAAACAGCCTATTAAATAAATAATGTGCAAATTATATTCTTAATATATTAAATACAATTCTAAATGGACTCACAAATAGTCCGGTAGAATATATCAAGTGATTCATGCAAGTCCGTGCGGATTGGGGATCTTGACGGGCTATCTAAATTTAAGCTTCAATAGACATAACCTAATCACAATCAACAAATGATTCACTTAGGTCCGATCCATTAATTTTAACTCATTCCACTAAAGAGCTAAAATTGAACTCTTAAATAAAGACAGAAAAGGAAGATGTTCCTCATTCATACCCTAGACAATCATGTTGGAGATAGTGTATCCTCGTGATTAATATCAGTAATCGCCAAGAGTTCATAGACCGCCTATAACTCTCCAAGTTACCATATTTACTCATATGACCACGTTTTGAACTTGGATATTTTGACTTGTCCAGAAGCCATGTTTTCAATAGACACTATCGAAAACTCAACGTTGAGATTTAATATCCAATTACCTCAAAACATCCATATGATGATATTATACTCTCATTTAATAAATGGAGCCACGATGTCCATATCTATAAATGAAGTCCTCTATCGATTAACAAATGAATATCACCAAACTATCGAGGATAGACTATGCGATATAATCGTACTCATTGATAACTCAAATGATATCACTTGCAACCATAAGTCCATCATTTATCTCATGATTAAGATAGACTCTCCGATTGTCCTAATAATGAAAAGACTTTTATCTACTGACGGTTATAGACAAAGTATTTCATTGTGATCCAGTTCAATGCACCCAGTGCACTAGATTCTTTTACTCGAAGACACTCCGATGATTTTAGACTCATCATATCTCATTTGATCCCACTCAAATGCTAGCAAAAGAATTCTACAACTTTAACAAGATAAAGGTGCCCAACCTTTAACTTAAGTTGTGAACAATATTCAAGACTAACTAAAGAATTGTGTCTACCACATACATATCCAGATGTACGAACAATTCTTCTTTTCTCATAGTCTTTAGACCTTATGATTATTTACTTTGACAATTATAATATTAAACTATAAATGCTATAAGATTTGTTTAAACCAGAAATCACTTTATTAATATGAAAAAGATTGTTAATTACAATATTACACTCTTGCTATTGAGCATAATCCTAACATATGGACCATTTTTGGCTACCATAGTTTGTTCTCCACTCTTTAAAGATGGGATCACCAAATTTAGAGAGTGATTTTAGTTGAATCGTTCATTCAGTCGACTTGATGTTGTTTCGAGACAGGTATCAAGAACGTCTCTTGATAGATCATTTTTGTCGAATGGTGAGTCGACAAAGTGTCGAGCGAATTCAACAATGGTTCTTTGAAGTGATTTGTCGTTTGACAACTTCGTACATTGTTAAGATAAGAAGTCCAATCGATGGGACTTGGAGCGGTTCAATTTCCCACGGCTGACGTAACGCCTCATTTCTGGCACATTTATTTTGAGTTTTAAATTTTGAACTAACTGTGGTTATCAGATAACCATAGCAATTGTGACTCGTGGCGTCTGTAGTTAAGTGTTTGGTTTATAAACCAAACTTAACCACTAAGTTTTTTACTTCTCATTTTTTCGCGTGTTGGAGAAAACTCAGCAATTGAAAAGTTTTGTTCTTCAGCAAAGATATCCACAAATCTTTGTTGGTGTTTGATTGATTTTCCAACAGTTTTAGCCTCGATTCCTTTCAAGGTTAGTGGAAAGTTTATTTTTTTTCTTGTTTGTTTTGCACGAAACTTACTTCTATACTGATGTAAAGAACCTAGTAGAAATATTTGCGAGATTTTTGCCTGGAATAATGCATGTTCTTAGTTGTGTTCTTCATCGTTTTTTCGATTGTGCTTGATACCATTGATTTGTAGCTTTATTCAAATGATATTTCATAGATTTTATACTATGAATGTTGTTGTGTCGTCCAATTGGCGTTGGATTTTATAGTCGCTCGACTTAGGTTGACTGAGTTTGCGCAAAGTTGCGTTGATCTTGATTTTTCTAGTTTCTTAGTAGTTCTCAGAAACCCTAGGTTTTTGATCTTTTAACCTTAGGCTTTGATTTTAGAGTTTTAGTTTGTGCCTGACTTGTGCATTTTTTGCATTTGTTAGCTTTTTGAGATATCACGTCGAGCGACAACACAGTCTCAGATCCACGCTATACCTGGACCCCCAGTGACTTTGAAGGAGAAGTCGAAGAGGAAGTCGATTGACAAGTTTCGGTGATAGAGCAGTCGACTGTTGTAAATATTGGTATGTTAGAGCAAGGGGTTGTGCGTGCCGTTGCGCGACGGGTTAAATTTTCGGAGTACATAGATGTCGCAAAGCCATTAACTTCAGGTTGTTCATTAGGTATTCTATCTGATGATAGTCCAGCAAGCGTGCTCACGGATGACGACATGGATCATTTACGAATGATTTATTATATTCCGACATCTATCAAATTGTGCGCACCGAAGGAACATGATCGAGTGGATTGGGATATACTTGGGTGGACGTGTTTTTATAAGTATATCATCTGTCTAGGGTTTAGATTCCCAGTACCTTCTTTGGCTCGATGTATGTTGTTGTATTATGATATCGCTCCGGGCCAGTTGATGCCAAATAGTTGGAGGATACTATTGAGTTTAACTGTTTTCCGTGAGAAAAATGAGTTGATGTTTGGATTGGGGTGTCTCCTACATAATTATTACTTGGAAGAGCACGTAAGTGATAAAGGTCGTTATATGTTGATTCCTAGTTCTAAAAACCATCAGCTTATTGCTAACCTCATGAAAAACGACCGACATTGGAAGGATACCTTCTTTTTCGCTAAAGGTCCTCTGATCGATGGTCCTTAGGGGAGGTCGCAGTTTCATACCGGCGTGTTTGGAACTGGTATGGTGAGCATTGACTACCACTACCGTTTAAAAAAATTTCTTTTAAAGTTAGCCTTACTATTGACGAGTCTAACTATCTATGTAAAAATAACGGGTGTGGAGAGTAAGCTATCGTGCGACGAGGCACTTGAGTGTACTAAAAGTATGCTAGCTATTCCTACTAAAGATAGGAGTTGGAGAGTACTACTTACAGAAGGTAAACTTAGGCCTAGTAGCTTATAGTGCTGGTCGACATTGAATATCTCACAAGCATCGTATCCTCATGTGAAAGATTTTGTGTCGTATGTTTGGATTAGAATGAGTCTTGAGATTATGCAATGTGATATGAAATTTCTAATGCCTATTAATGATGTCAAACGTCGTTTCGCAGTGACCTCGATGCCGAGCTCGAAGTTTAACATGCCAGATTCCGCTGAAGCGTTGAAGGTTCTCAAGGAGAACATAAGCAAAAAGAGAGCTGCAGCTAAGAAGAGGCAAGCAGCGGATGTGTCGAAGGAAAAGTCGGGTGACACAGTGGAACATGTTTTTCTTTCCTCACCAAAGTCGAGTCCATTGAGGATAAAGAAGAAAAGGAAGGCTTCCGACATTGATTCAGGGAAAGGTGTTGAATCTACCTCTAATGGGAAGGAGAAAATGGCTGCCCAGTCAGGCACTAATTCAACGTTGATTTTATTCCCTCCAGAGGTGTCAGTTTTTAATGAGCCAAGCGCCTTTTTGAAAAAGTCGAGCAACTTGCTGATAAGGTGTTTCTTAAGGGAAGAATAGTGGAGGAGGTGTACGAAACAGGTCTGGTGTCGACCTTCCAGGTAAACATATTTACTTCTATAATAATTTTATATCTTTTATTGTCGACATCAAACACTTAATGGAGTGATGTTTGTTTTATAGGCTTTGCAAGTGTAGATGCACATGTATGACAGGTACATAATTACCAGAGAGAGATATGCGAAGCTTCAGAAGACGAATGACACTCTGAGGAAGGATGGCGGTGCGCTCGATAAGACTAACAAGGAGTTGGAGAAGAAAAACTTGGCTTAAAAGGAAGAATTGATGTTGTCGAATGAGGAGAATAGTCGGTGTCGCAACAAGTTGGAGAAGGCTAATGCAACGATTGTAGGGCAGGAGCAGTAAATTACTAGTTTGAGTGGACAACTTCTGTCGATCTCTTCTGAAGCCATTTGCAAAGCTAAGGCAAAGCTCTTCAGGCAATACTTGTCCGGTGAGCATGTGAAATGGGACGATGTCGAGATGCAAATTGAGATTGATATTTATGATGAGATGGAGTGTCTCAAGCTCAAAGGGTCCCCAGTTAGGCAGGCAACAAATGAGGAGGCGAACGCAAAAGAGCAAGTCGAGAAGGGCCTAGACAACGTTGCGGATCTAAATATGCCTGTCGATAACACCGCTCAAAATTGACATCTCTAATGACAGCTTTGTTTTATTTTGAATCTACTCATCTATCTTTGTCGAACGGGTGCACTATTTATAATTTTCTCGTGTCGACTTCTTTATGTAATTTTGAATGATTTGGTCGAATCGACCCTTTATATTTTCGTTTTGAGTACATGCTTTTGTTTATTTCATCATTAATAAGATATTCACCTGATTTGATATAATAGTGAAGTTGACTCGACCATTGCATTCTAGTTTTTGTACAATCTTATAAATAATCGTGTGAGACAAGCCTGTAAACTCGTTCACAAACGTAGTTGGGTCGACATGACCTTTTATAAATATTGAGACAAGCCTGTAAACTCGTTCACAAACGTAATTCGGTCGACATGATATTTTAATATTGAAAATCGCATACATGCGTAATTGAGTCAACACGACCTTTGTATACATGAAAATCGTGTACATATGTTATGGGTCAACACGACCTTTTTTATTACAGAAAATTACGTGCATGTGTTATTTGGTCGACACAACCTTTTTTACATAGGAAAATCGCATATATGCGTAATTGAGTCGACACGACCTTTTTTACATAAGAAAATTGTGTACATGTGTTATGGGTTGAAACGACCTTTTTGATTACAGAAAATCACATACATGTGTTATATGGTTGACACTTGCCCCGAGTACTATTCCCCCAACTACTTGTATACAATGTCGAAATGAGGATATTGGGAGTTGTATGGATTCTGGATGGATCACTTGTAAATCCTTGAATGCAAGATGTCGTGTCATTCCCTGCAATGGTAAAATAATGCTTGTCGACGTCGACGGCCTATGAAGAGCTTGTAAGGTTTTTTTTTTTTTTTTTTTTTTTTTTTTTTTTTTTTTTTTTTTAATTGTGAGCTCAGTTTTGCACTTATTTACACTAAGTTTTCATCATTGCTCCTTGTTTGTCGACTTGTCAGTATCGAATGTCGATGAAATGAATAACTAATAGCGTAACAAAATATATTGAAATAGAGTTTAGAAATGGTACTATTTTAGATGTAGGGCGTTCCAGCTGTTGCGTATCTCTCGACCGTCGAGTCCTCGTAACTTATACGCCCCTCGCCCCTTTATATCAGTAATTTGGTTAGGGCCTTCCCAAGTCGGACCCAGCTTTCCTGCTCCTTCTTCCCTGGTATTTTGGAAGACTCATCGTAGTACCCAGTCATTGATCTTGAATACTCTGGTCCTTACGTTTTTGTTATAATGTCGTACAACATGTTGCTGGTATGATTATATCCTTAAAGAGGCACGGTCTCAACGCTCGTCGAGGTGACCTAACTTGAAAGCGAATTCCAAGTTGTTTTGATCCTCATTGGGGTTTTCACTTCGAGCCATCACAAGTCGTGTCTCTATTTGGATCACCACTTTGGAGCCGTAAACAAGTGAGAACGGGGTTTCTCCAGTCAATCGGCGAGGAGTAGTTCTGTACGACCATAATATCTCCGAGAGTTTTTCTACCCATTCGCCTTTTTCTGCCTCCAAATGCTTCTTTAGTGTGTTGACTATGGTTTTGTTTGTCAACTCCGCATGTCCATTGGCTTGAGGATAGCATGGTGTTGAGAAGCTTAATTTTATCCTATACTTATCACAGAAGTTCTTGAAGTCGTACGAAATGAATTGAGATCCGTTGTCAGTCACTATTTTCCAAGGTACTCCGAACCTGCAAATTATATTTTTCCAAATGAAGTTGCGTACCTTAATATCGCATACTTGTTGGAATGCTCCGATTTCAACCTATTTTGTGAAGTAATCGGTTAATACTAACATGTAGACAACACCGCTAAGGGCGGCCGCAGGAAGTTTACCTACAATGTCCATGCCTCATTTCATAAAAAGCCAATGAGCCGAAATTGAGTTTAGCATACCTGGGGGGAGGTGTGACACTAGTGCAAACCTTTGATATTTATCACCAGTTTTCACATGATTTTGGGAATCAGATCGCATTGTCTGCCAATAGTATCTGGCTATGATGGCTCTGTTCGACAAGCTTCAAGCGTCAGAATGATTTCCGCATTCCTTGTAATGAAGATTTTTGAGGACGTCATACGCCTCTCGTGGAGTAACGCATCTCAAGTAGGGTAGACCTGACAAGGTTCCGGTTCGAATCATGGAACTGGGGGGAATCGGAACCGAAACCGAAAAAACTAAAACTGAAATCGGATTTTTGATTCCAATTCAAGAACCGAAACCTGAATCGGGGGAGGTCGGTTTCGGTTTCGGTTTCGGTTCCGATTCCGGTTCTAAGTTTTGAGGAACCGAGCGGTTCGAACTGAAATGGAACCGGCGGTTCCACCTTTTTAAAAATTTAAAAAATAAAAAAAAAAATCTTTTGGCCTGACCGTTGGAGCCCCAACGGCTACCCCCTTTTTTATTTTTTATTTTTTATTTTTTTTCCTTTTTCTTGTACACCCCCCCACCCCCTCTCATTTTTCTTCACACCAATTTCCTCTCAATTCTCTCTATTCTCTAATTCTAAATTCTCCAACTCTCCAAGACTCCAAGTCTCCAAATCTCCAAGTTTTCAAGGTTTTAATATTTATTTCATTTTGCAATTGTTTATTTGCAATTAATTTTATTTGCAATTGATTTTATTTCCAATATATTTTATTTCCAATTTATTTTATTTGCAATTAATTTTATTTCCAATATATTTTATTTACAATTAATTTTATTTGCAATTTATCTTATTTCCAATTTATTTAATTTCCAATTAGTCAATTACTATTTACTAAGTTTCCAATTTTATTTATTTTATTTGCAATTACTAGTTTACTATGGTACTACATTACTACCTACTATTATTCTTCTAAGTTTCAAATTCTCTCCCAAATTTATTTTTAAATGGCAAGTGGTGGAAATGGAAGGGGTCACGGTTGTGACGGTCCTAGGCGTTCGATTTCGATGAAAGGTACGTGTCCTATGATCAATAATCTCAGTCATAACGACACCACCTATCACGAGTATCTGCAATGCCGGGCCTATGCTGAAGACCTAGGCCTAAACTGTCCTACTCCCCCTCTAACAATTTCAGAACACGATCCCAATGACCCCCACCCCCCCCCCCCCCCCCCCCCAATTTGACAAGCCAGTCAAAAAATATGTCTGATATTGATACACCTTCGGCACCGAATTTTTATTTTGATCCACTGGAAATGGAACTAGAACAGGAGGAAGATCTGATGCAGAAGCAGAGCAAATCCAATCTCTTCATCAAAATGACACCCCCCTACCAATTTGACAAGCCAGTCAGAAAATATGTCTGATATTGATACACCTTCGGCACCAGATTTTTATTTTGATCCACCGGAAGTGGAACTAGAACAGGAGGAAGATCTGATACAGAAGCAGAGCAAATCCAATCTCTTCATCAAACATATGAAGAAAGTTAGGAAAGAAGATGGAAGCTTTGTAGTGGCTTGTAATTACTGCAACAAAGTATATTGTTAGGATTATGCTCAATAGCAAGAGTGTAATATTGTAATTAACAATCTTTTTCATATTAATAAAGTGATTTCTGGTTTAAACAAATCTTATAGCATTTATAGTTTAATATTATAATTGTCAAAGTAAATAATCATAAGGTCTAAAGACTATGAGAAAAGAAGAATTGTTCGTACATCTGGATATGTATGTGGTAGACACAATTCTTTAGTTAGTCTTGAATATTGTTCACAACTTAAGTTAAAGGTTGGGCACCTTTATCTTGTTAAAGTTGTAGAATTCTTTTGCTAGCATTTGAGTGGGATCAAATGAGATATGATGAGTCTAAAATCATCGGAGTGTCTTCGAGCAAAAGAATCTAGTGCATTGGGTGCATTGAACTGGATCACAATGAAATACTTTATCTATAACCGTCAGTAGATAAAAGTCATTTCATTATCAGGACAATCGGAGAGTCTATCTTAATCCTGAGATAAATGATGGACTTATGGTTGCAAGTGATATCATTTGAGTTATCAATGAGTACGATTATATCGCATAGTCTATCCTCGATAGTTTGGTGATATTCATTTGTTAATCGATAGAGGACTTCATTTATAGATATGGACATCGTGGCTCCATTTATCAAATGAGAGTATAATATCATCATTTGGATGTTTTGAGGTAATTGGATATTAAATCTCAACATTGAGTTTTCGATAGTGTCTATTGAAAACATGGCTTCTGGACAAGTCAAAATATCCAAGTTCAAAACGTGGTCATATGAGTAAATATGGTAACTTGGAGAGTTATAGGCGGTCTATGAACTCTTGGCGATTACTGATATTAATCACGAGGATACACTATCTCCAACATGATTGTCTAGGGTATGAATGAGGAAACATCTTCCTTTTCTGTCTTTATTTAAGAGTTCAATTTTAGCTCTTTAGTGGAATGAGTTAAAATTAATGGATCGGACCTAAGTGAATCATTTGTTGATTGTGATTAGGTTATGTCTATTGAAGCTTAAATTTAGATAGCCCGCCAAGATCCCCAATCCACACGGACTTGCATGGATCACTTGATATATTCTACCGGACCAATTTAAGGGTCCATCTAGAATTGCATTTAATATATTAAGAATATAATTTGCACATTATTTATGTAATGGGCTGCTCAATTATATTTATATATTAATAAATGACATGTGGGCTTGTTTCTTTTAGTAAGAATGGGTCTAGTTCACATGTGGGCTTTTTATTTAAAGTCCAATGGATTAAATGAAATAAGAAAATAATATATAGCCCATTTATTTTAAGTGGGGCGGCAAAGGTGAATTAATTAACCTAATATATTATTTTGTTTCATTGTTTAATTAAATAAGAATTAATTAATTTATTAATTAATTGTTTAATTAAGAAACAAATCTTTTCTGATTAGGAAATATGATTCCTAAAGGTATACTATTGGTAGTAGTATACTTAAATTAAAAGACTTGTTTGACAAGGAAATAAATAATTAGTTTTATTTATTTAATCAAATAAGAAGTCTTTTTATTTAGTCAAATAAAAGAATAAAAAGATTTATGAGTTGGATTAGGGTTTGGGAGTCTTAAACTAAATAGGAATTAGGGTGCAATACAAACTCCTTTTGGCTTGAGTATTGCGGCAACCCTAGTCCCTTTTAGGTTAGAGATTTCGGCCACCCTAATAAAAAAAAATAATAATAATTTTGCCACATATATAAGTGGACTTATAGAAATCGGCCACTAAGGGTTTTTTGTGTGCTTGATTCTATTTTCTTCTTCTTCTCAATTCATAGAAAGATTAAGATTTATTCTACTAAAACATAAAAGAGACATAGATTATTCTTTGATGGTATACTATTTGCTTATTCATCAATAAGCTTGTGTGTACAACATCGATCTTGGTTCACGCGAGTTTCGATCATTAGATTGAGAACTCAAAAGTGACCGGAATAATCTTAGTATTCTTTTGATTGTTTTTGTGACTAACAAAGAAGAGAAAAGTTTGTTTTGTCCAATCACAGGCTTGCAATTCAAAGAAAAGGGAGACCACGCTCCTAGATGATTCACGTTCGTGCTAGGATTGAAGATCTTGTGGATTACCATCGACGTAAGTCAATCGGATCACGCGACAAAAGGTATTCTTCTTTTGTTAGATAATATATATCTTTAATTGATTAAAAGGGTTAAGGTTCATAAATGGAAAATTTTTTAAAAGCTACTAAATCTATTTTTTTTTAGTCTCGCTTCCGCTGCGTGTACTATACGGTATTTTTCCCTACATATATAAGTAGAGCAAATCTAGAGGATATGGCACTTATCAGAAGCATATTTCAACCAATCATCCAGAAGCAGAGACCATATCGAGGTCACAATCACAAATTCCCAAGTACGCTACTCCTAACCAACAATTATTTCGTTATATTGATGAACAAAATAGAGAAGAATTAGCTAGAATGGTAGCAGTAGAACACATATCATTCAGTTTTGGTGAAAAAGTTTGTTTTATTAATTATTGTCGACGAGCAATAAACCATGCTGCATGCCGTGTTTCTAGAGCCACACTCACATATATACTTGAAAAGATTTATGAAAAAGAAAAAAAAAGTTAGAAATTTTTTTTGAAAAATATAAAGGTCTTGTTTCCATATATGCCGACATATGGAGTGACCATTGACAATCGTATTCATACTTAGGTGTCACTTGTCATTTTATGGATGATGCATGGAATATCCAGAAAAGAATTCTTGCATTTAAAGTTTTTGATGATGCACACACTGCTCAAAATATTTTTAGGCAACTTCGAATTATTTTTTCAGAGTATAAAATTGAAAACAAAATTTTTGCATTTGGTTTTGATAATGCTTCTAACAATACTGCTGCTATTCCATCTTTAATTGATTTATGCAGACTTTTTCTTGGTGGTACATTTTTTCATCAAAGATGTGCGTATCATGTTTTAAATTTATGTGTTGAAAAAGGATTAGAAACTCTTGAACATTTTATTCTATCTATTAAAAAAGCCATAATGTTTTTATGGAAACATTCATCTATAATGAAAGCATGGTCGAGATATTGTAAACAAAATGGTAGACGTGTCGTTAGATTTCCTCGTAATGTTCCAACACGTTGGAATTCTACTTATAAGTTGCTTGCTCAAAGTTATGAGTATAGGGATTTATTAGTATCTTTTACTCAATTTCATGTTTCTCACGTTGAACTTTATCAAGCTCATTGGGATGATTGTTACAATGTTTTCAATTTGTTAAAAATCTTTTATAATGCTACTACAAATTTATCTGGTGTTTATTCTACAACTTATTTATTTATTATTGAGAGTCTTAATTTTGCTGGTGCATTTGCTCATTGTGAATCTGACATAACAATAGCGGAAGCCGTTCATGCTATAAAGGTAAAATGGTTAGATTATTATAAGGAATTTCCAAATATTTATTTGATTGCTATGGTTTTTGATCCACGTTGTAAATTAGAACATTTATGTTATTATTTAAAGGGTTATTATGGCATCCAAGGTTTTTAAAAATTGAATATGATGTTGATGCGTGTTATGATAGAGTTAAGAAATTATTGTATGATTTATATGATGAATATGTTAAAGTTTATGGATCAACACTGAACTTTAATGTTACATGAACAGAAACTGTATCTCAACCCCCATCATCCTCCTCCGGATTTATGAATTTAGGGTATAGTGTGTTATCAAAAAAAACCAAAAAACCTAGATGTTCTTCTTCATCAAGCTCCGACAAGTATTCAAAGCTTGAATCTTATCTAAATACTTCTTTTGAGTTTATAGAAGATACGCCAGGGAAAAAATTTGATGTCTTACTATATTGGAAAGAGTACGGAAGGTACTATCCAATCATGGCTTTTATAACCAAAAATATTTTTTCAACACTAGTTTCTACAGTGGCGGTGGAACAAGAGTTTAGTGTCGGGGGGAATATCCTGGATGAAAAACGTTCGTGCATTACTCCGAAAGCACTACAAATACAGGTTTGTGTAGATGACTGGACGAAAGCACAATATAGACAACAAGAAATCCAGCAGGAGCCAATATACAATTTCTTCAAAGATGACGAACCTGAAATTAGAGCAGCAGAGCTAGAATAGCAGATGCAGTCATGCGGATCATGCCATCACGACAACAATTAGTCCACGTAATCACCAAACATGCAATAAAAGGTAAGAGAATTATGTGGCATTTGATTCCTCTAAAATCCCCCCCCCCCCCCCAAAGAGGATATGTAGGCAACTTAATTGTGATAAAAATTAAGTGCAAGGCCAATAACTTGACATTTTTTTTAGTTTTATTTTAATTTAATTTTGTAATTTGTTATTTATTTATTTTATGTTATTTTCGAATTTCGGGTGACCCAATTCTCAAATACCCAATTACCCAATGAAATGTAATTTGTAATTTGTCATTTTGTTTAGTTTTATTTTAATTTAATTTTGTAATTTGTTATTTGTTTATTTTATTTTATTTTCGGGTGACCCAACCCAATGAATTTTATTTTATTTTATTTTGTAATTTGTCATTTATATATTTTTATCTTATTTACAATTACAAACAACTTACAAGTCTTTTTTTTTTTTTTTAATTTAAAAAAAAAAAAAAAAGGTTCAGAACCGTCAGTTCCATAGACTAGAACCGGAACCGGTGGTTCCGGTTCCACCAAACCTTGGAACCGAAACTGAAACCTTGTCACCTCTAAAGTAGGGTCCTGTAAATGATTTTTTATAGAGCTTACCATATAAAATGCAAAACTTTGCAGCCTTTGCTTTGATCTTCTTTGTTTCAGATCTATCCCCTAGTAGGATGTCGGCTTGTAGATAATTTTATATAGGATCCATCCAGCTTGCTCTTTGGTCAACTGGTGCAACTTATTCGGCCTCTTGAATTGTCAGCGACATAAGGTGTACGATAAGTATAGATTTCGAACCACTGGTTGCTGTCTACCCTAGGCTTACCAACGCATTCGCTTGGGCATTCTCTGACCTTGGTATTTGTTGGATAGTGAACTCGTCGAAGGTCGACTATAGTTGTTTGGCTTTTGCCAAGTACGCTATCATTCTGTGGTTTCTGGCTTCATACAACCCATTCATCTGTTGGACGATGAGTTATGAGTCTCTTTGTACTTGAATATGCTCTATACTTGAATATTCTTTATGTTCAAGCTTTTCGCGAGGTCGAGCCTAGCAATTAGCACTTCATATTCGGCTTCATTGTTTATCGCACGAAAATCGCAATGGATTGATTGCTCCAACGTCTCTCCCTGTGGGGATTTGAGCACTAATCCTAATCCACTTCCTTCGATATTGCTGGAACCATCGACTGATAAAGTCCATTTCCCAATCGTGGGACTTTCCATGAGGGCTACTAGTTCTTGTTCAACCTACACATTCTCACAAGGGGTAAAGACTGTAATAAAGTCGGCTAATACATGTGATTTCATTGTTGTTCGTGGGTGGAAGCTGATGTTGT
The DNA here is from genome assembly GCA_954870605.1 of Acer campestre. Classification (NCBI taxonomy): domain Eukaryota; kingdom Viridiplantae; phylum Streptophyta; class Magnoliopsida; order Sapindales; family Sapindaceae; genus Acer; species Acer campestre. Next base: position 23,746,978 of record OX940802.1, read on the forward strand.
ATTCGCTAAGCCCGATAGCCCATTTCGTCATTCGACCTAAAAGTTTAGGTTTGTTAAAGAATATTTTTAAGTGGATATGCAGTTATTACCTTAATGGAATGGTATTGGAAGTATGGTCTCAACTTGCGTGCTGCTACAACAAGAGCTAGTGCCAATTTTTCCAGTCAATTGTAGCGGGTCTCCGCATCGAGTAACGATTTACTCATGTAGAATACCCAGATTTCGTATGCCATTCTCCTCTCTAATCAATAAGGTGCTTACGGCCGTGTTAGATATAGCTAGATGTATGAGTAATGACTTGTCATCTTTTGGCTTAGACAGCAACGTAGGTGAGGTCAAATATGTCTTTAAGTTTTGTAACGCCTTCTCGCAGTCGTCGTTCCATTCTGAAAGTATACAAACAAGGTTAAATTGCTTAAGACGTTCCTAGAGGGGGGGGGGGGGGGGCAGGGTGAACAGGTTTTTCGCCTAATTTCAATCCCTTGAACAAACTTACGTTTGTCCCTCAAGATAGCCTTACATACAACACAAACATCATACTAAGACAAGTTATCATGTGATCATTCATACATTGTCTAAGTATCAATAAGTTGTATGAGGTATAAAGAAAATACAAAGACAATTAACAAGAATACTTGTATATCAATATATGTTCAATCATTACAAGTATATACAAATCTTGCTATACATAAGATTCTTAAACAATATACAAAAGAAATGAAATTACAAATATGATCAAAAGAATATATTTACAAATCACACTTTACAAAATCTTGTATCCAAAAACATCACAAGTGAAGATTGTACTACAAGATTAAAACATACACAAAAACAAATATAAAAGATAAAGATAGAAAGAATTAACACAAGGGATTTTTTAACGTGGTAAAACCTCCAAGGAGGAAACATCCACGGGTTGAATTACAACCATTGGGTACTTATATATATTTGGAAAGTAAATTAGAAATTCCACAAAGTGACCAATCCTAGATCACCAACCCATGTGGAGTCTATGTTTACCCAAACCCTATTGGAAGATACAAAATCCCTCAATGATGTAAACCACATATTGGAACTCATACCAAACCAACATCGTTGGAAGATTAGAAATTCCTCAAGAATGCATACATATCCCATGTACCCCGGTCTATCGGACTCTATGTCTAACCAAACACCCGGGCCAACCAATATATAAGCCAACTCTCTATATAAGACACACGTGCATCTAGAAAGCCTCCCATGCATGACTATCCAAGTCCTCCCGACTCTAGCCATGACTTCTTGCTTGTCTATCCAAGTCCTCTCGATTCTAGACAAGACTTCTTGCTTACCTATCCAAGTCCTCAAGACTCTAGGCAAGACTTCTTGCTTGGCTATCCGAGTCATCCCGACTCTAACCAAGACTTTATGCCTTTTACAAGGACTTCCTAGTGTGATCATGTGAATGCAAATGATGCAAACAATCAAAACAACATAGAATATGTGATCAATACATTCCATGGAACAACTAGATCTAGAGATGTGAAAACACAAGCAATAGAAATCTAGATGCAAAATCATGAATGAAAACCTAGAGCATGTGAAAACAATTAACACATAAAACTCCTAGATTCATTCACACAAATAACACTTGAACAATTCATATACATGAGGCACAAGTTCAAGTTGTTATAAACATACATAAAAATGCTAGAATCACAAAATGTATTCAACAAGTATTCTAGTCAAAGATTTAGAGATAGGAGATATTGTTAAAAAACAAATCAATCTTAAATATCTCTAAAAACACATACAAAGGCTCTAATCCTAGATATCATCAATCAAGGATCAAAGACACATATAAAGGATTATTAATCATAAAATGCATCAATCAAGTCTCAAATAATCCTAGATATCAATCTAATCACAATACAACTCCCAATCATGTTAAAAACAAAGAATCCAAGATTCTAGTCAACATGTGTCTCTAATTAGACTTTTCAGTTAGATTGATTGTGAAGCTATCTTTCTCAATAGCATTCACCAAATATACATATAAATATAGAAGAAGAAACCCCAAGCAAATTGAAGGTTTAAAAAGATGAAATCACCAAGATATGAACTCTACCTTGATTTCACGAGCTGGTTCGGTTTTCTGAGTGGATCACTCCGAAAATCAATCAAACAGCTGCAAGATTACTCAGAAAAGGTAGAGGACTCGATTACAAACAATCTCCAACTTGAATCACTCAATTCTGACTTCGTATGAGAAAGTTATGGTGTTTGGAAGTTGAGAAAATTGGAGAGAAACTCTAGACGGGATTTCACAATTTTTTTTCTTAAAAACAAATGGAGGGAATTGGAGAGATTTAAAAAGGAATGGAAGAAGGGCATTTTTGTCCAACCAAAATTGGTCCAGACCAGCCTTGCCCACGTGTGGGGCGCCTGTGCCACACAGGACCAAAGGGCTGGTTGGGCCGTGTGGCACACGGCCTCCACACGTGGTGGCTAGGCCATGGCCGTTGGCCACCTTGCCTCTCCACCGCACCTCTCACGTTCTTCAGCCGTATTCGGGCATCCGAACTCCGATTTCGAATCCGTTTTCGGATTACGAACCGTGACTCCCTCACGCACAATGAAGACTATGAAACTTTGACAAATGGTTGAGAATTCATCTCGAAAAATGATGACGAACACAACTCAACGAATGAGAACGAAAAGTAGCGTAGCTACATCGTTTGGACTCGAAACTTAACATATGAGTAATCGAAATGACCGGGACTCAATAAGGAATCAATTAAGAACAAGTACAAGTCCAAAACACAAGAAACACAAATATAAAAACACAAGTTCACATATGAATGCCATTTTCTAGACATAGTCCTAGAACATGCAACACTAAAATGTATGAGCATTTGAGTTCAATGCATAAGCATACAAAATCATGTGAATGTGTTATATAAATGGTGCACAACGATGTAAGGACACTTATGAATGATTTGTGTGTGTGTGCCTATGCCTTGTAAGAGGAATGAGGTCAATTATACCTTTGATGAGCAATGAAGCAAATTCCCCTTATCAAGCCATCATCTTGCATGTACCGTAGTCAAATCTTTCTTTGAAGCTTTGTATCATCATCAATATGACCACATAAACATTACAAGATAAACACATTTTGATATGGAATATATGCCAACAACAACCAAAAACCTAACACATTCGAATGTCTTATTCTTTCTCAATGTGTTGAAAAAAGGGTGGCAGCATTCAGACGACTTGGAGATGAATCTTGAAATTCCCTTAAAGCAATAGTGTTTTATACCTAGAGGGGGTGTGAATAGGTATAGTCTCAAATTCTTCTAATATTCAAAAATGCGGAATATAAAAATGAAATGAATACTTGAAATGATATAACAATTGTATAATATGAATCAATTCATGTAAGCATCAATATACAAAAGAATCAATACAAGTAAACATGTGGAAGATAAAGAAATATAAAGCAAAAATGAGACACAATGTTTTTACGTGGTAAAACCTCAAAGAGGAAACATCCACGGATTGAATCCACAACCACCGGCAAAGCAAATCCACTATACGAAAAGGACTTACACACTCAAAGCTATCAACACTATGATATCCACTTCAAGCTATCAAATCCTAATCAACCCTCGGGCTAGTGAATCACTAAGCCTACTCTCTATCCAAGATGTGTCATACACCTCTAGAGAGCAACTCCTTATCCAAGGCTCTCAAGCCTCTAGGAAGATTTCCTCGCTTAGCAATCTAGATCACTAGGATCCTAGTCAAGCTACCCAAGCTCAACCATCTGGAGTACGCAACTCCTTGCTAAGACTTTTGCTTAGTTATCCGGATCCTCTTGATCCTAACTAAGGCTTCTTGCTTGGCTATCCGGAATCCTTTCCTAGCCAAGCCTTCTTGCTCAAGACAAAGCTTCACTCACTTTGCAAGAGACTTCAACCTATTACAAGGCAATGATCTAGGTGATGCAAATGATGCAAACACACACAAATAGAGTAAGTAGATCAAACACACTCTATGAACATGCTTAATGATAATTTAGAATATACTATCAACACACAATCACAAATCTATCTAGAAATCAAAGCATGCCAAAATAATAAGAACAAGATTAGAATATTCAATATATGTCACAAAAACCTTAGTTCTTATATCATGAAATTGAATCTAGAAGATAACATGAAGCACATCATACAATCAATTTCTAGAAGCAATTTCAAGCAAAATCAAGTCTAGCAAAAATATGTTCAAGAGAGATCACAAAGCTAAACTCAATTAATTAATCAATCATACAACCCTAGCATATGATCTAACATACTTCTCAACATATTTCAACAATCAATTAGAAAGAATCAAAGAGATGATCAAGAGAAATTGAAAGAGAAGAAGTTTCACATACAACACTTGAGTCTCGGACTGAAATCTGCCAACTGTGAAAAATCAAGAACTCAAATGACTCTTAAAATGCTTGGGGTTTGTATCTCTCTTCAAGACCAACAATTTTGGCTTTTGGATCACTCAATTTCGAGTTCATATGAGAGAGTTATGATCAAAATAAGAAAACAAAAATGTTGAAGAATTCTGCAGAAATTTCTTTAAGTTATTGGAAATGGAGGGAAGAGAAGACATTTAAAGGAAGGAGAAGAGAGGCAAAATTGTCCAAAAAAAAGAAGCCAGACCAGTCATGCCCACGTGTGGGGAGCGTGTGCCACACGTGACCAGAGGGCTGGTTGGGCCGTTGATCGGACTATTTTATACTTACTTGAGGTCCCCCATTTCCGATCGTTTGTCTCGTTTTCGAGTGTATTTTTGTATATAATATTTTTTTTTAGCCTTGTGTAGGTACATATTCCCTAAAATAAGGTTTTAAGCTTAAAGATTAGTTTGGGAGGCAAAATGAGCCAAAAATGGAAGAAATTGTATATACTCGTCCAGAATGTACAACTTGTGGGGTTCATATCTTCCTCCTCAGATCGAACCACGTTGATATCTTTACATATTCCGAAAGCCCCGGAAGTGTAGTTTCTAGAACATTTTACGGATTACGATTCCGAGCTTTTTACAGGAAGTTATGCCCATTTCCGTAACGGTGCGCGATGCTGAAATGTTGAAACGCTGTCAGGTCTAAACGGCTACTTCAAACGGCGGCCAGGCCGCTGAACCAAACCGCCGAATCACTCCAGAAAGTCGTTTTTTGGGCGAATTTCAAGGACTGTTTCATCCTTTCACCCCAACCTTCAGCCCTAACCTCCCAACACTATATATACACCTTATTCTCTTCTCTCCCAACATAATCCACACCTCACACTTCTTCTTCTTCATCTTCTTCCACACCAAAAGAGAGAGAGAAGCTTTCAAGGGCATCCATGGAGGTTTTTCCTCCATGGATGCCTTCCATTTCATCTTCTACCCATCATCCACCCATTTAGGAGTAGATTGCAAGGAGAAAGGAGGGTCTTTGGACTAATTTCGAGCTAGGGCTCATGGAGGACTTGGAGGAGGTTTTCTTCAAGGGTTGTCTCCTTTAACTCATCTCTTTGTATTTCTTGTTTTCTTAAGTGTGTAATCCCCACTTGGGAATATTTGTAAACCTAATTTGTGCTCAATATATATGTGTTGGTTGTTTTTATATCTAATTTGTGTTTTGATTCACTCTTGTTATTTATTGATACATCTCTTATCTTGAAATGCATGTTTATGGATGATTGGAAATTAATATGTATTCATGGATGGGATTAGAAGTAGATTAATGTAATTTAGGAGTAGTTGTAATCAAACATCCCATTTTGTGTTTGTATGTTGATGGAAGGTCAAAATTACATGTCATGAATGGGTTTGAGTGACTTAGAGTTAGGATTGTGCCTTTGGAGGGGCTCTCTAGGCATAATCTTGGCTAATTAGCTAGGAAGAGTGGGTGAACCTATAAATTGTCATATTAGAAGGGTTTGGTTCATTGTTCTTGTTAACCATTGGACTTTAGTTATTTCTCACTCTAGGGGCTCTAGGTGAGTCATGGTTAGAGTTACAATTATTGGTTTTCGGCTATCTCTCACGCTAGGGGCTCTAGGTGAGTTATGGTTGGAGATACAATCACTCTTTCCACATTCATTGTACCTAACGTTGCCATTTTACATTACGAAGCTATCATTGGGCTAAATGTAGTTTTGTTTGTAGAATCGGTTCACATATGTGGGTTGCGGTTTCGTGTTTGAGAGGTTCTCAACACACTCTTCGACCGTTAGCTTTATGAATGGGTATAAATCGGATCGAGGCAAAAACAAACCCTTAACTAAAATTGGATGTCCTTAATGTCTAACAACCAACTATTTGTGCACTTATGTATGGTGAATTTGTTAAACCTTGTGTGACCATTTTCATGCATCTCTCCTATCCACCCTTTTTATTTATCACTTTAAACACCATTCTCACCCTTCCATATTCTCTTTGTTTTAATTTTTTTTCATTTCCGTTATCTACTCACACACACACCGCATTGTACATACATTTCACACACACCATTCTCACCTTTTCGCATTCTATTTACATGCTTACAATAAACACTAGAACCTGAAATGGTTGACGAATCACACCTCCCTGCGGAACGATACCCTCGCTTGCCGCTTTACTAGTATTTTGCTAGTTTAGAGCACATTGCGTAGGAAACCCCTTTTACGATTCTTTCAATGACGGAAAAAGCAAGTATCAGCCGTGTGGCACACGTGGTCCTCCTTGCTTGGCCTTTGGCCGAGCAAGCTCCCTTGCGCACCTCTCGCGTTCTTCAGCCGTATACGGGCATCCGAACTCCAAATTCGAATCTGTTTTTGGATTACGAACCATGAATCCCTCACGCACAATGAAGACTATGAAACTTTGACAAATGGTTGAGAATTCATCTCGGAAAACTACGACGAACACAACTCAACGAATGAGAATGCAAAGTAGCATAACTACGTCGTATGGACTCAAAACTTAACGAATGAGTAGCCGAAATGACCGGAACTCAATAAGGAATCAAATAAGATCATGTTCAAGTCCAAAACACAAGAAACACAAACAAATAAATACTACACAACACAAGCACGCCATATTTAAGCGATAGTGAGAAAACATGCAATTCTACAAGATTGTCAACAATGAGATAAATGCGTGTGCATACTAAATGTGTGTGAAAGTGTTATACTAAATGTTTGAACTATGATGCAGGGACACACATATATGAATTGTGTGTGTGTGCCTTACACCTTGCAAGAGGAAGAAGAATCTTGATACCTTAGCATCCAAGTATGCGATGTTCCCCTTGAAGACGATATTTGCACAAGATGTTGCTTCTTCACCTTTGAGGCTCCTTTCTTCCAAGAAACACTTAAGCAACTACTAATACAAATATAGAGAGTTTTGCAATGGAATCAAGCCAATACAAATAAAAGATCTTACAAATCTGTTCAGGGTCGCTACACATATTGTGAGCTTTTGCATGTCTTTGATGCATCTAGGCGATTCAATTCCTTGTATCGATCGAATTTCATCCGGGTTGGCTTCGACACCTCTCTAGGTGACCAAGTTATCTAAAAATTTCCCAGAAGACACACCAAAGGAGCATTTAGTAGGGTTTAGTTTCATACCATATTGGTCAAGTACATCAAACGACTGTCTCAAGTGCTCGATATGTTGTTGAGCGATCAAGGATTTGACCAACATATCATCGATGTAAGCCTCCATTGTTGATCCAAGCATTTTAGCAAACATTTTGTTAACTAGTCGTTGGTAGGTTGCACCTGCATTTTTCAAACCAAAAGGCATGACTTTATAGCAAAAAATACCTCGCTCCGTGAAAGTGGTTTTTTCCTAGTCGTCAGGATGTATTAGGATCTGGTTGTAGTTAGTGTAAGCATCCGTGAAGCTAAGTAGTTCATGTCCTACTGTGGCGTCGACCAACATGTCGATGTGGGTGATGAGGTCGTTTGTGTACTCAACAAAATAGTAATATGGTTTTTTGGTTGATTCTTGAAAACTCTTTTAAGCCACTTAATCCTTCTAAAATGTGATTTGATAGCAAAATAGTGAGCAAGTTCGTTCCACAGGGAATGGAGTGTTAATTAGATAAATTGACTAATCTTTGAACAATAAAATAAATCATAGTGTTTGATAGATGTGTAGTTTCTAAAACCATCAATGCTAACTACTAAAATGAAAATACACAAAAATGTTATGAAAAATAGAATACTCAACACCTTGATAAGAATAGTGATAAAATCAATTAATAAGATAGCTAAGGAATAGATCGATTAACAATTGAATGTGGGTAAGCTAACTAGCTACTTTAATGTACCAATCTCATTATGTTAACCACTTAGAGGCTTAGATTAGTGGGGTTGATATACCCACCACTAATCTATCCTATCCAATGGGTTCTCAATCACACAAGGAGTGTCAATCCATATATGAATATATAACAAATTACTCCACTCAAGATTGCAATTAACAAGTGATATACAAGTCAATTATAATGAATGGAATCTAATTAATTTGAATGAATAGAACATATAAGAGATTCATTACAAGCTAAGCTAAACCCACAACCAATTGATCCTCAAATCTATCCCCTAGATTAGGGGTTTAGTTACACATATTTGCAATAAATGAAAAGAAGTAAATAGTAAGGAAATCACCCTTGGGTCACCTTCTTTAAGCTTGATCCTTCTTCTCCTCTATGCTCCTAGATGCAAGAAATGGAAGTAGAGGATATGTCTTGGAATATGGGTGTTTTAGTGGAAAGTGACTAAGGATTTTGGTGGAGAAATGGTGGGATGAGGAATGATGTAGGGAAGGAATCAAGGCTTTGTGTTGAGGTTTGGATGGATTAGATGAGTTCAATGAGAGAAATGGAGGATGAGGAATGGTGTGCCATGGATGAAAAGCTAGATCTCAAAGATGTATTCTCTGCTCTCTTTCTCAGAATTCGAATCCCTTTGAAGATGGAAAGTCGTTCTATTTATACACACTCTTGGACATGTACTGATAACTGCTTGATTCGCTGATGTGGCGCCAAGTTTGCTATTTGGTCGTTATGGCGACCTTGGTGCGTAAAACGGTTAGATGAGAAGGTCGCCATGAAAATCATCTTTCTCGCAATCTAGCAAGTGGCGACCATGAGCAAATGATGTAGAGGTCGCCACTTGCACCTCGAGGTCGCCATGGCGACCATAAGTGGCGACCCTGCAAAGTGTGAAGGGGTCGCCACTTGCAGCATCAAGGTCGCCACGGCGACCATAAGTGGCGACCTTGCCTTGTTTGAAAGAGGTCACCACTTGCAAGGGTGGTCGCCATGGCGACCCCAAGTGGCGACCCACCTGATTCTTTTGGAGACCTTCTGTCGCCATGGCGACCAAGTGGCGCCCAAATGGCGATCTTTTGATGGTTTGGAGAATCATCTATCGCCATGGCGCCCATGTAGCGACCTCCTCATGTCTAAGTGGCAAAAATGCCCTATTTCTTCCCATTTGTGAGACATTTTTCACACAAGTCCTCCACTTCAACTCAATTGCTTCTGGAAACTAATAAAACCTGAAACACTCAATTTAACAACATTAAACATGAGAAAATGCCCGAGAATCAAGCTAAAAGAATCGGAAATGAGGGTCAAAATCATACCAATTTTGGCTTGATCAGTGGGGAAGTGGGAATGAATCTTTGGGACACGCCTTGTTGAGGTCTGTGAAGTCAATGCAGACGCACCACTTACCGTTTTTTTTTCACTATAACGACGTTCGTCAACTAGTCAGGATACTTCACTTCTTTCACTAATCTGATGTCGAACAACTTCTGAATCTCTTCATTGATCACTTTATTCCTTTTTGGAGTGAATTTCCTTCGTTTCTGTTTTACATGTTGGTGATCTGAGCCTACCTGCAATCGGTGAACTATTACCTCTAGATCAATATCGACCATGTCCGAATACGACCAAGCAAAACTACTCTATCGTTCTCTCAGGAAATCAATTAACTGCTTGTGGATATCTTTAGGTAACCTGGATCTTGTAAGTGCCTCACTTTTTGATTGGCTTATTTCGTTGACAAAATCACAATGGAGTTCAATCTTGTAAGGGTAGCTCAAGATTGAAGAAATTCTACTAAAATGCTTAAGGACCTCATTGTAAACATCAAGAGCTTCAAGGAAGGTAGCTTACTTAATCTTGACTCTCAATTGAAGAGATTTAGTTGCACACACACACTACTCTAGCATGCATGTGTGATTATTGCTTTTTGAGTGTATGTATTTCACAAATCACATTTGCACTTTTTTGTGTTTGATGTATGCAACCTGTGTTGTGCGCTGGTCTTATTACCCGCATAAAACTTACACAGTGCGCCGGTCCACATGCGCTGGACCAGTGCAGCATTGGCAGAGGTGTGCCGTTGGTCATAGTGCGCTGGTTATGCGCTACTCGACCAGCGCAATAAGCGAGAAGCTGAAACGTTTTTTCCAAAACGACCTCATTTTACTTGGATCTTATATATATATATATGTCTTGATAGCCTTTGGTTGTTTTTTAGAGCAAAACTTACAACCTTTGAAAGCCATTGAGTATCTTCAAAGCAAAGGTATCAAGACTTGATTTTTATTACACAAAACACAAACATACATCATACTTTCATGTTTCATACATCATTTAGCATGTTCTAGTTTGATTTTTATAGGGTGTTTATCTTTTCTCACATGACTTGTAGTTAGAACATCATTAGCATCACTTCACATGTTCTTTCTCTATAAGATAGCCTTTTTATTACTAGACTAGTCTCAAGATTGCATCTTTATGACTTGACTCTTTTCAAGATAGCTTTTATTGTGTTTTGTGAGTTGTTTGTGATAGCTATTGCCTATAGGGTTTGATTTGCACATATAGCTAGGTTGTATGAATGTCATATAGCCACATGATATCTAAGAATGTCTCTAACATGTTCATTCATGCCTAGATAAGTTTAAATGTCTAACTTTGCATTTTAGCATCTTGAATATTGCATATATTCACCTTAGGTTATGTTTATCTCTTCTCTTTGAGAGACAAGTCTTGTATTTTCCTTTTGGTAGTTTGCAAGCAAGGGACTAAATTCTCTTTTGAAGGCCTGTGGGTAGTAGTGGTGGATTAGTAACCGTATAGGATTTGATGTGATCAACTTAGGTTATAATCACCATTACAATTAGTGGATTGAGGTTCTTGTGTGGCGCACAAAACAGCCCGTGGTTTTTCCCCGTGTGGGTTTCCACATAAAAATCAAGTGTCATTTACTTTCCGCATTTTTACACTTGATTTTAGTTTTTGACTAATTGGAGTTGATTTTGTAATATTGACTTCTTGGAAAATTGGTAAAAAGGGATTAAAATCTATTCAACCCCCCTAGATTATATTTTCAGATCTGATGAAGACTTTGCGTTCTGGCTGTTCAGGGTTGATCGACACCTCATCGAGTTCCTCCATTTTCAGCTGGTCGACTCAACTTTAGACTCCTGTAATTGCTATAACTTTTCTTTCTTTTTCTTCATGGCATTTTGGTAGTATTCCCTGACTGCTCTCTATTCCTCTTTTATTTTTCGTACTCCCCATCTGGTTGGGAATTTAATCATTTGGTGGTAGGTCGACGGGATCACCTTCATCTCATGTATCCAAGGTTTTCCCAAGATCACATTGTATGAAGATTGACAGTTGAGCACCAGGAAGTCGATGTAGAGGTTAACTCCTTCGGCGTAGACCGGTAGAACGATTTCGCCTAAGGTACTCTTTTGTTCTCCACTAAATTCTATCAACATGGTCGTTTGACGGCTGAGTTTGGATTTATCAACTTGCATTTCTCTTAAGTCACTGTTAAATAATATATTACATGAACTACCGTTGTCGATTAAAATACGTTTTATTAGGCAGTTAGCAATATGTAATGAAATAACAAGTGCATCATGGTGAGGAGAAAACAAATCTGATTTATCTATAGACTTAAAGGAGATGGTCTCATCGATCTTCGAAGGGTGTTCCCTATCAGGTTGAATTTGAATTTCTACATTCGACACTTGTCGCGTGTGTTTCTTTGCTGCAGAGTAACTTACGCCACCGACCTCAGATCCTCCTATGATGTAATTGATTACTCTATCTTGTCGAGGTGTTTCTGGTGGATGGTCGTTCGTGCTGGTTTGCCTCTTTTCATCGTGTCGAATGAGGGTTTGTTTCCCCTTGTCCATCAGGAATTCTTACAGATGTCCCTATTTCAGAAGTTCTGCAACTTCTAGGTTTAGGGCGACGCAATCTTCCGTTCGATGGCTATGATCCCCGTGGAACTAGTATCAAAGTCTCGCGTCCCGATGTTCTGGGGGTGCATTCATTTTTCGCGTCCAAATGATTGTTTTACCCATCTCTCTCATCACCGCTACGAGGTCGACCGATTCGATGCTGAGATTGTATTCCAGTACTTAGATATGTGGTCGACTCGACCTTGGGTGGTCACGCACGTACGACCGTCTGTCGTTTGAACCTTCATGCCATGATTGAGTGTTCTGTCTGTCGTTGGTCAGGTATGGTTCTGATCTCCTGTCGTTCGACCTTCTATTGACTCGATCGTTTCTTCTATTCACATAGTTGTTGACTTTTCCTACAAAATTGGCTTCGTCTTCCTTCCATTTGATCTGGTCTCATGCTTTTGCCAATACATCTTCCATTGTCATGCATGAATATTTAGTGAGTTCTTTATAAAGGTCGAAATTGAACCTGAGACCTTTCCTAAAGGCATAGATGGCAGTCGTTTGGTTGCAATACGGGATCTACACTTTCCCTCTATTGAAGCATCCGACATAAGTCCTCAAATTTTCGTTGTGTCTCTGCGTTATGGTATATAGGTCATCCGACTGCTTTTCTAGTTTGCGACTGCTCGCAAACTACTCCATGAATGTATCTATGAGCTGCGTAAAAGAAGTAATAAAATTGTTAGGCAAATTTGTGTACCATTGTAATGATGGGCCACTCAGGTTGAACCAGAAGGCTTTGCACATGCACGCTTCTATTAGGTCGTGCGGGATTGCCGCAATGAACATCCTTTGTTTGTACTACACTATGTGTTGTTCGGATCTTTTATGCCCTCGTAATGCTTCATATTTGGAAAGCTGAATTTTCTAGGCATTTCGACAAGGGCAATTACGTCGACGAAAAGTGAGTTGGTGACATTATTCGTTGAGCTTTTCTTTATTGGAGCTGTGACTATTGGAACCCTTTAGATAAGGGCTTCCATTTTTGTGAACCTACAGGAAAGTTTCGAGTTAGCAAATAAAAGTAAGTCAAATTCGGGTTTTACTAATCCCGATGTCGACTAGAGCAACACGGGCGTTCTTAGGGCATTTTAAGGTTTTAGATCCATGGCCGGGTCTTGCTCGTTCAACACTTCATTCTTGATCGGCAAGTTGTTGAGATCGATTTCAACTCAAGCCATCTGGGGCGTTCACTGATTCTGCTGGTCATTAGGGTTCATGTCTAGTCTTGTGGGGTCATTCGGTGCAGTTGGAGTTGTTCTATCTGTAGGGAAAAAATACGTGCACGCAGCGGAAGCGAGACTAAAAAGAGAGTTTAGTATATTTTAAAATTTTTCCCATATTGAACCTTAACCCTTTAATTAATTAATCATACATACGAAAAGATGAAATACCTTTGTCGCGTGATCCGATTGACTAACGTCGATGGTAATCCGTAAGATCTTCCAACCCAATCACGAACGTGAATCACCTAGGAGCGTGGTCTCCCTTCTTTGAATTGTGAACCTGAAAATGGACAACAAAAACTTTTCTGATTTCTGTTAGTCACAAAAATTCCAATAGATTGCTAAGAATGTCCTGGTCACTTTTGAATTCACAATCGTTAGATTGAAATTCGCGTGAACATTATTCGAAATTGTGCACAAGACCTCTTGATGTAAAGATCACTAGTGCACTATCGAAATAAGAACAATTCTTCTCACAATCTCTCTTGGCCAAATTTCACACTAGTCTAAGAGTTGGATTTTATTTTTCTCTAGCAAAAGAAAAATCTCTCAATTGCAAAAACTAGAGTTTTTAAATAATCAAATAACGAACAAGCCGCAGTGTATATTCACTTGCATGCCTAATATATCTATATCTCACATATGCAATTACTGCACGCCTCTTAGATATATATATGTAGTGCAGTAAAGCACGTTTCTTATATATATTTAGTCAAACACTGCATTATATAATATATATATATTGCCAAAAACATATATATCTTACTTTATATATCTCGGTCAAAATATTATATATATATATATATTTGGTCAAATATATACTATATATCTATGGCCAAATAACATATATATCTAGGCCAAATATAATATATATCTCTATAGTGTAAACCCTAATCCAACTCTTTAGTGTATTTGTGACTATATAAATGACTTCCTAATTTGACTAAACAAATAAAATCATATTTAGTATAATACTAATAGTAGTATACTACTAGGAAACATATTTCCTAATCAGAAAAAGATTTGATTTTTAATTAAATAATTAATTAACATATTAATTAATTTCCATTTAATTAAATAATAAAATAAAACAATATAATGGGCTAAAAATTAGCCATTGCCGCCCATGACTAGAACTTGGGCCTACATATTGTTTTCTTATTTTATTTAATCCATTTGGACTTTAATAAAAAGCCCACATATGAACTAGACTCATTCTTACTAAAAGAAACAAGCCCACATGCCTTTCATTAATATATTAATATAATTAAACAGCCCATTAAATAAATAATGTGCAAATTATATTCTTAATATATTAAATACAATTCTAAATGGACCCACAAATAGTCCGGTAGAATAAATCAAGTGATTCATGCAAATCCGTGCGGATTAGGGATCTTGGCGGGCCGATTCATGCAAGTCCGTGCGGATTAGGGATCTTGGCGGGCCTATCTAAATTTAAGCTCCAATAGACATAACTCAATCACAATCAACAAATGATTCACTTAGGTTCAATCTATTAATTTTAGTTCATTCCACTAAAGAACTAAAATTACACTCTTAAATAAAGATGGAATAAGTTAACAATACTCATTCATACCCTAGACAATCATATGGGAGATAGTGAATCCTCGTGAAGAATATCAGTAATCGCCAAGAGCTCATAGACTGCCTATAGCTCTTCAAGTTACCATATTTACTCATATGACCACACTTTGAACTTGGATATATATTATGACTTGTCCAGAAGTCATCTTTCAATAGACACTATTGAAAACTCAACGTTAAGATTTAATATCCAAAACCACAAAGCATCCATATGATGATATTCTACTCACATTTAATAAATGGAGCCACGATGTTCATATCTATAAATGAAGTCCTCTATCGATTAACAAATGAATACCACCAAACTATCGAGGATAAACTATGCTATATAATCGTACTCATTGATAGCTCAAATGATAACACTTGCAACCATAAGTCATCTCAGGATTAAGATAGACTCTCTGATTGTCCTGATAATGAAAAGACTTTTATCTATTGACGGTTCTAGAAAAAAGTATTTCATTGTGATCCAGTTCAATGCACCCAGTGCACTAGATTCTTTTACTCGAAGACCCTTCGATGATTTTAGACTCATCACAACACATTTGATCCCACTCAAATGCTAGTAAAAGAATTCTACAACTTTATCAAGATAAAGGTGCCCAACCTTTAACTTAAGTTGTGAACGTTATTCAAGACTAACTAAAGAATTGTGTCTACCTCATACATATCCATATGTATGAATAATTCTTCTTTTCTCATAGTCTTTTGACCTTATAATTATTTACTTTAACAATTATAATAATAAATGCTATAAGATTTTGTTAAAAAATAGAAATCACTTTATTAATATGAAAAGATTGTCAAGTACAACATTACACTCTTGCTATTGAGCATAATCCTAATACTATCGACCTCATGTTCACCTTTCGGAATGGGGATTGGGCGCTCCAATGTCACATTGTCAGGTGCTACCCCGTCGATCAAAGCTCTCAGCTCGTCATTCTTCACTTGGATCGTAACGTTTTCCGCTTCAAGCATCTATAATTTTTCTACATTCACAGTCATCTGGTCGGTCAACGCAACGATCTACTCTTCGATGGTTGGTGTGCTTCCATCTCCAGACATATTGATAGGTTGTTCAATCAGTTCGACTAGCTCGTTTATAAAGTTACAATGGGCCCCCACCAAACTATAGGGGGTCGACCTACGAATTATGTGGATCGGGTCGGATTGGTGTTAGGCCTAAGGCAACTTGGCTGATCCTGTCAAATAGGAATTGTCGTTTCCTTTATTAACCTGTAAGAGTTAGTCTATCGACCGAAATTCCTTACCTCCTTAGTCCAACCTGCAAAAGAACAATAACAGAGAAACAAAGATAAAGAAGACAATGGAGATGGGGTCAGACTATTTAGCCTTAGGCATGCTTGGGCTAAGCAATTATTATAAGTGACTCGTAGCAGTGTCTCAGATGTGATTCAGGTCAAATTCCGGTGGCCAGAGCGAATGTGATCAGAGGTTCAAAACGCTTATATGCTTTGTTTTTAGTTAAGAGTTTTAGAGAGAGTTCACTATGACTGAACTCTATTATTTATAAGCCAAGATCCCTTCCCAACGTCCACCTTTATCAACATTTAGATTGTGGCGCGTGATTCTAGGAGAGATTTCCTCTCTTCGAATCAGCGGTTATTCCATCCTAGTAACTGAACACTTTGACTAAGTTTAAAAACGACCAAGTCTTGATGGCACCAATCTTGGGTCGACCTAGCATGAGTGATGAGCGTCGTTTGTGTACTCAACAAAATAATATTTAAAATGTGATCGTTTAGAAAACCGATTTTTCACCACTTAGATAGAAAATTAGTAAAGTGGCAAGTGGGATTCGTTCCACAGGGAATTAGAGTGATTAGTTGAATAAATTAACTAATCTATATGCAATAAAATAAATCATAAAAATATGGATGAGTGAATGGGTTGTCAAGCCATCAAACATACATGAAAAATAAACCTAATAAACTAATAAAAGAATACTTAACAAATCTAGATAAGATAATGGAATTAACAATTAAGAGAATAGCTAGGGAATTAATGGGATCACAAATGAATTACGGGAAGTGCTTATCAAGCTACCTTAATGAACGAATCTCATAAATGTTAACCAATTGATTTCTAAAATGTGTTTGGGCCATTTTTATGAACCCTAAACAACTTCCCACCGCAATGCCTAACCGATTAAGGAAAGGGGGTCACGGCGGGATCGATTTGTTACAATTAACGGCTTAGATTATCGTGGTTGATATACCCTCCGACAATCTATCCTATTCACTAAGTTCTCAATCCATCAAGGTTGTCAATCTAATTAAGATTATATAACAAATTATCCTAAGCAAGATTATAATCAACTAGTGGGTATACATGTCAATTATATAATGCAAAGAATCTAATTATAAAATGAATAGAACACAAATAGAAATTAAAATATATTAAAGCTTAAGCAAATCCCAATCCAAATATTCTCACATCAAAACCCTAGAAAGGGGATTTAATTACACATATTACAATCAAAGGGAAGGCAAGTAAAAGATTAGGAAATCACCCATGGGTCTCCTTTTGTAAGCTTGATCCTTTCCTTGCCTTTGATGCTCCTTGTGTAAAGAGTAGATGATGAGGATGTGTCTAGATGGGTGGAGTCAAATGGGAAGTGACTAAGGAGATTTGTGGAGAAGATGGGAAAAAAAGGAATGATTAGGGGAGGTAATCTAGATGTTAAGTTTAGGTAGGAGAGAAAATGGAGAGAAAAGGAATGGTGGAGAAAGGAGGTTTCTTGGTTGTCAAGAGTTGTCAAAAAAGGAAAAATGTGATGAATTTATATGATTTTCAAGTTAGGTCTCGGGTGGCAAATTACCAAAACACCCCTCACCATGGCAAATTACCATTTAGTCCAACAGAGGGGGTCATTGTGTAATTTTCTTGACCAATCAGATTTCACAGAGAAGGAGGTCGCGTGTTGTTCAAATGGCGACCCTTAGAGCGACCCAAATAGCGACAAATCTGGAGCCAAAACAACTCCCTGTCGCCATGGCGACCTTAGAATGCAAACCGTGACCTCGATTTACGCGGTTTGGTTGCGGTTTGGGAAATGGCGACACAAAGTGGCGAAGGAGGCGTGAAAGGGGCTACCGGATTCCGGCCAAATGGAGGCCCGGAAGTTGAACGACCGGAGAGCCGGTCGTGTGGCCTTTAATTTCTGGTGGTTTTCGGCCGGCTGTAGGTTGGGGAAAGTCCTCTTCTAGCCGGCGGCGCAAGCTAGGTTTAGGGGCCATGGCTGTCAACTCGTTGGAGAAGAAGATGAATAGTTGTGGGGTGCACTTAGGACTCAGGTGGGGTGCAATCAGCTGCAGAGATGGGACGCGCGTTTGGGCCTCGTGAATTGGGCCTATGCATCAGGTGGGATTGGGTCAAGTTTTGGGGCCTTGCGTCTGACCCAACTAATCTACCCCACTTCCATTGAAACGCACCGTTTCAATACTCTTCAAAGGTTGGGCTGCTGCACTTTGGGCCTAGCATTGGGCTCGCCTTGGACTGCCTAATTTGGGCCTGACAGCCTACCCACCTAATGTGAAACGCACTGTTTCACTCCCAGGTGACGTGGGCTACTGTGATTTGCTTGGCAAATTTCAATTCAGTCCCTACATTCTTCGAAATTCACGATAACTTCAATTCTTCCTCCAATAATTACTCTTTTGCCCCTATTTCACCAAAATTACTCCAATGCCCCTGAACTTTATAAATTCCTGAAAACACTTAATTTACACCATTAAATCACAGAATAATGCCCAAGAATCAAGCAAAAGAGGAAGGAAATGGGGGCCAAAATCATACCAATTTTGGTTCGATCAAATACCCCCAAACCTATCTTTTGCTCGTCCTCGAGCAAAACAAATATAAGCACGCAATGGACATGTGTATAAAAATCAAATAATCACATTAAAGTACCAACTCTTTGCAAAAGACTCAAAAGTCAATATTTGACTTGCAAAACCAATAAGTGAAGAGATTAAACCAACGTTGTGCTCATTAGAAAATAATGCATGTAAGAGATGCTAAATAAAGATTAAAATCATGCCACTCTAAGTACACATTGCACGCAACGCGATTCCATATTCAAAATGCTTAAGCTTCAACACTAAAGTGCCATTAGGTAGGGAATATAATTCGCCTCGACATCTATCCTCACCGGATTCTCTCATTTTCACACGGATTCCTAGGCTTCACTCACAATTCATATGCAATATGAGTTTATGCTCAAAATATCAAATATAATTGCACATGATTATTTAAAAACACAATTTCTAAAAATTTGTCTCATGAATGGAATTGAAAACCATGAACGGAAAGAACATGCATCAACCAAAATTTCCGAAGTGGACATCCCTAAAGATCAAATAGGTCTTTTCATTTGGTTGTAATGGGGCCAAAGGTGAATGGTGAGACAATAAATAGGAAGAATTGATTTCAAACACCCAAAGGTCACACTAAGGCATACATTCTAATTAAGCACAACATACTCATTACAACTTGCATATTCCACACTTAGGCGTCTAGGCATACAATTTATTTTGTGCATTTTTCTACTCTTAATTTTCATTGAGTAGCTCATTTGATTTCACATAATTGATCTAGGCATTTTGTGCCTCATTCATCATTTTCTTTTTCTTTTTCTTTTTCTTTCTTTTGCCATGCTTTTCTTTTCTTTTCTTTGCTTGTCTTTTCTTTTTCTTTTTAAGCATTGCATTTCATCTTTTTCATGTGTTTGCACATACATATTTACCTAAGTACACGCCTTACATTTTGATACTCCTCAAAGCTTACATTCAACCCCTAAGCCTTAGCAAACCATTTGGTACAAGGTAAGTCTAGTGTTTAGGCTATATGGTTTCATGTTGATGTGGTTCATGAATGAAAAGCTTAATTGTGTTTGGCTTCAAATGGGCTATGGAGCACACACATTAGAGGGATAGGAAGTATTTAGGCCAATTTGGTGGTTTTTTCACATGCATTGCCTAAAATCATTTCTAAAGGTTTGTCCACAAAGTCAATCAAGGCATCCATAAGCAGTCCATATGTTCTATGGCAAACGACATTTAAGTGCGAATGAGACATTTTAAGTATGCATAACATGTGTGTTTGAATGAGTGTTTAAAGAGTAAAAACTTTCCCTCAAAATACGCTTTTTAGGCCGTGTTTGTGAACCTCACGGGAAGTCTCCACTATTAATTCCTAGCCTTCAAGCACAATTGAATATTCACTTCGACATCAAGAGAAAAGAACTAGCGCGCTTTGAGCAATGCAACCCTAAATTGCATGAAGTTAATCTAAACTAAACAAGGCAAAGATACACAATTCCTTACTTGCACACACAAAGGCACAATCTCAACAAGCAAAGTATGCTTAAGCATGGCATTTTCACAAGTTTTTCGAAAATATTTGAAAAAATTTAGCTCAAAATATTTGCACATAATTTGCAAACAAGAGACGATGTTGCGCACACACCCCCAAACCTAAATTAGACATTGTCCTCAATGTCTTTAGGGCATATACCGGTAAGTTCGGCGCAACACATCCTCAATCAAAGAGTTTAAAAACACATTTCAATGCCCATTTATTATCCCAAAGAATTAAATCAAGTGGCTCAAGAATATCCTATATGCTCATAATCAACTCAAGAGATATATCAATGCAAGTTCATCAAGAGTTATCATCACAATCCATGTGGATAAAATATGATCATTCAAGCCTAAATCCACTATCACAAACAACTCACAACCTTATTCTAAGCAAAAATAAAATAAAGACAAAAACAAAATTTAAACTAGGAAAAGAAATGTACCTAAGTGGGTTGCTTCCCACCAAGCGCATGATTTAACGTCTAGGCAAGACGTGGCATGGTGCTCCCGTACTTCGAATTCCAACAATGTTGCTTCCTTAGGATAAGGTCCTCGCCCTTTTTATGAGCACTCTTGGCTTGCTCGTCCTTCCAAGACTTACAAGTTGTCTTTGTTTCTTCCCAAGAGATAAAGAACCTTGCCTTGCCGCACAAGCAACACACAAATGCTTCCTCAAGAAGCAATAGAAAAATCTATACACTCACAAAACATATTAGAAAGTTCCGGCAAAATGTAACTGAAACAAATAACACGGTGTGTTCTAATATTAATCTAGAGGGGGGGGTGAATAGATTTTAACGATATTACCAAATTTTCGCGTTAAGTTAATATTACGAAAATGCCCCAAACTAGTCAATACAATAACAAGTGTAATATGGTGCGGAATTATAAACGACACTTGATATTTACGTGGAAACCCTCACGGGAAAAACCACGGGCTGTATAGTGCGCCACACTCGAACCTCGAATCCACTAAATGTGTTAAACGATTACAACCTACTCCCGATATATAATCACACACCTACCTAATCCCAGTATGAGTGAACCTAGTCCAATTGCTTGTGTGACCACCTAATCCCGGTGTCCGACCTAATCCCGGTCTATCACAACAAGACTTCAATTGCTTGCGATCTAAGCAACCTAATCCCGGAAGCTACACGCAAGACTTACTTCTCAATGAAGAGATTACAACCTATGTGTGAATATATAAAAATACTCAATACATGCAATAAGAGCTAGGCAACCCTATATGCTTATCTAGGATGATTAGATGGCAACAAATGCAATCCTAGATATCAATGGCTAAATGACATGTCAAATAGCTTAGCTAACAATAGATTATAAAAACCTAGATAGCTATCACAATACAACACTCAATCATGTCATCACAAACAATCTCTATTTTGAATATAAGATATTAATCTAAGATCATTCAAATAATAAAAGAGATGCCTTGATAAATAAAACACTAAATATCAAAGATAAAAGTGAAGAACATACCAAGGGAAGTGTGATGACCAAAACCCATGCAACTAAGCAAACTAACTATGCTAGAAAATGCTTAGATGATCTTTGATGCACATGTGTATGGTTTGAGTGTATAAAAATGAGTTCTTGATTTGATTTTCTCTCAAAAATCTCTCTTTCAAGTTTAGGGTTCTTTTAGAGTCAGAGAACTAAGTTAGAGATATGAGAAAGTATGATATTTATAGGCATCAAGAACAGGGCAAGTGAAAAGACAATTTTGCCCTTGAAATCACCGATCGGCGGTTTCATTCTGCGGTCGTGGCCGCAGAATGTAACCGCCGAATTGAACCCGAGAAGCAGGGGATCATTCGGCGACCAGATTCGGCGGTCAATTGAAACCGCCAATCAAAACCCAAAAAGAAACCGACCTTAAAATATCTAATTCGGCGGTTTCAATTCGGCGGCCAGGCCGCCGATTAAACCGCAGAATCAAACCCGAGAATAATAAATGCATCAGGTCTATTCGGCGGTTTCGATTCGGCGGCCTGACCGCCGATCGTAACCGCAGATCCAATCCAGAGCTTTCTGGAATCAAACGACGGTTTCATTCGGCGGTCATGGCCGCCGATCAAACCGCCGTTTCACCAATGATGGTGAAACCAAAGGAGAAGCCAAGGGCATTCTCCGAAGGCGATCTTCGCGTAAAACCAAGCACATTATCGTGCGAGCGCGGACGTTTCCGAACATATTCGGGCAACGAATTACACGACACAAAACACACACCAAGATATGACAAACAATGTGCTAGTGTGAAAAGTGACATTTGAAGAGAATGCACACAAAAGTAAAGCATACATATGCAAACATTACAAATGAGTGTGTGCAACTAAATCTCTTCAAAGAAAACTAAGCACAAGAATTATACCTTTGAGTGTTTGTCACCTTGAGGTCTTGAAAAGGGCCTTCGATGTTGGTCTTCAATCACCTAATCTACCCTTACAATTCAAACCCCAACTTGTGGTTTGTCCACGAAATAAGCCAATTAATAATGGGAATCCTTACAGTAACCACTATAAGCAATTGCCAACAAAAGTTTGGAACACCATTTATTCAAAAGAAATAAACTCAACAAATAAAGCATAAAAAATTAAAATGCACCAAAAAGAATTTTTCTAAATTATGTACTTGTGCTAGGGGTGTCATCAACTAAAGGAGGTTTTATCAAGTTTGGAAATATGTTCTTTTTCACAACCCAAACAAGTTGAGTTGATTTCCCCTTTTCTTTTCTTTTGGGTCTAACTTGTTCAACCAAGTCTTTTCTTACCCAAATTTGCTTGATTCTAGGTGGACTCTTCCTATTCCTAGACTTTTTCAATTTTTCATGCTTATGGAATTTAAAACAATGAGCTTTGAAGTGCCCTTTTTGAAAACAAAAATAGCAAATAGGAGGATGGTTAAGAAAACTCCCTCTTGGTTGGTGACTATGTGGCCTTTGATGTTGCTTCATTTGTAGCGCCTTGACTTCTTTTTCCACCTTGTCTACATAGACAATGTAGTCACACTCCTTCACTTTTGCTATTTTGAGGGCTTCATCCTTCCTACCAAGTGCCTCCTTCGTTTCTTCTAAAGCTTTTTCCTTCCGCTCCACTTCCATAAGCATCTTTCTTGTCTTCCTTGCACACTCTTCTTCGAATTCTTCAAATAGCCTTGCAAGGTCTTTGAATTCCCTTGATGTGGAATTCCTCTCAATTTCAAGTCTCCCAAATTGTATTTCCAACTCCTTGTTCTTGTTGGAGACTTCTCCTACCTTCCTCCGTAAGGTAGCATTTTCTTCTTTGAGCATGTTTATTTCAAGAGTGAGCTTCTCATTTTTCCCTTCAAGCTCTTCAATCTTCACCTTCCCCAAGGCCTCCTTTTCTTCTAACTCCTTCATCGTGAGTTGTAATTTTCTTTCCAATTCTTCCTTCCCTTGGGAGGTTTCCACCAATCTCTCTTGAAGTAAAGCTAATCTTTCTTCCAATTCCATGCCTTGCTCTTGGTTCCTTGGCGGTTCTTCCACAACTTCCGCTCCATTCTCATACACTTGTACAAGAGCGTGTACACGGCTCCTTGTCCTCCCTTGCTTGGGATACACCAATTCTATTGATTGATCCGGCCGACTAGGGATCACATGGTTGGACATCCTCTCCTCATGTGCTCGTTGTGCGGATTGGAATAACTCCATGGTCTTTCGTTGAGAAGCTTGGATGCTCTCAATTTCCCGAAAGTGATCCTCCATGAAATTTTTCCTCTCATCATCTATGGCATTTGATTGGCATGATGAGAAGGAATCTTGGTTCATCCACCAATCCACATTGAAGCCATTTCCATGAGTCTCGTAGCTAGGCCCTTGATTTTGCATGAAGAAATCCATAGAATCCTGAAACAAAAGAAACAAAAACTACCAAAGAAGTAAAAAGAAACTAAAAGACTAAAAACAAATAAAAGACTAAAAATTAATAAAACCTAAACAAAGAAAAGTTAATTGATTCAACAACCGCTTTAATTCCCCGGCAGCGGCGCCAATTTTGATGAGCGTCGTTTGTGTACTCAACAAAATGATATTTAAAATGTGATCGTTTAGAAAACCGATTTTTCACCACTTAGATAGAAAATTAGTAAAGTGGCAAGTGAGATTCGTTCCATAGGGAATTAGAGTGATTAGTTGAATAAATTAACTAATCTATATGCAATAAAATAAATCATAAAAATATAGATGAGTGAATGGGTTGTCAAGCCATCAAACATACATGAAAAATAAACCTAATAAACTAATAAAAGAATACTTAACAAATCTAGATAAGATAATGGAATTAACAATTAAGAGAATAGCTAGGGAATTAATGGGATCACAAATGAATTATGGGAAGTGCTTATCAAGCTACCTTAATGAACGAATCTCATAAATGTTAACCAATTGATTTCTAAAATGTGTTTGGGCCATTATTATGAACCCTAAACAACTTCCCACCGCAATGCCTAACCGATTAAGGAAAGGGGGTCATGGCGGGATCGATTTGTTACAATTAACGGCTTAGATTATCGTGGTTGATATACCCTCCGACAATCTATCCTATTCACTAAGTTCTCAATCCATCAAGGTTGTCAATCCAATCAAAATTATATAACAAATTATCCTAAGCAAGATTATAATCAACTAGTGGGTATACATGTCAATTATATAATGCAAAGAATCTAATTATAAAATGAATAGAACACAAATAGAAATTAAAATATATTAAAGCTTAAGCAAATACCAATCCAAATATTCTCACATCAAAACCCTAGAAAGGAGATTTAATTACACATATTACAATCAAAGGGAAGGCAAGTAAAAGATTAGGAAATCACTCATGGGTCTCCTTTTGTAAGCTTGATCCTTTCCTTGCCTTTGATGCTCCTTGTGTAAAGAGTGGATGATGAGGATGTGTCTAGATGGGTGGAGTCAAATGGGAAGTGACTAAGGAGATTTGTTGAGAAGATAGGAAAAAAAGGAATGATTAGGGGAGGTAATCTAGATATTAAGTTTAGGTAGGAGAGAAAATGGAGAGAAAAGGAATGGTGGAGAATGGAGGTTTCTTGGTTGTCAAGAGTTGTCAAAAGAGGAAAAATGTGATGAATTTATATGATTTTCAAATTAGGTCTCGGGTGGCAAATTACCAAAACACCCCTCACCATGGCAAATTACCATTTAGTCCAAACAGAGGGGGTCATTGTGTAATTTTCTTGACCAATCAGATTTCACAGAGAAGGAGGTCGCGTGTTGTTCAAATGGCGACCCTAGAGCGACCTAAATAGCGACAAATCTGGAGCCAAAACAACTCCCTGTCGCCATGGCGACCTTAGAATGCAAACCGCGACCTCGATTTACGTGGTTTCGTCGCGGTTTGGGAAATGGCGACACAAAGTGGCGAAGGAGGCGTGAAAGGGGCTACCGGATTCCGACCAAATGGAGGCCCGGAAGTTGAACGACCAGAGAGCCGGTCGTGTGGCCTTTAATTTCGGGTGGTTTTCGGCCGGAGGTAGGTCGGGGAAAGTCCTCTTCTGGCCGGCGGCGCAAGCTAGGTTTAGGGGCCATGGCTGTCAGCTCGTTGGAGAAGAAGATGAATAGTTGTGGGGTGCACTTAGGACTCAGGTGGGGTGCAATCAGCTTCAGACTAAGGACGCGTTTGGGCTGCTGCAGAGATGGGGCGCGCATTTGGGCCACGTGAATTGGGCCTGTGCATCAGGTGGGATTGGGTCAAGTTTTGGGGCCTTGCGTCTGGCCCAACTAATCTACCCCACTTCCATTGAAACGCACCGTTTCAATACTCTTCAAAGGTTGGGCTGCTGCACTTTGGGCCTAGCATTGGGCTCGCCTTGGACTGCCTAATTTAGGCCTAACAGCCTGCCCACCTAATGTGAAACGCACCGTTTCACTCCCAGGTGACGTGGGCTATTGTGATTTGCTTGGAAAATTTCAATCCAGTCCCTACATTCTTCAAAATTCATGATAACTTCAATTCTTCCTCCAATAATTACTCTTTTGCCCCTATTTCACCAAAATTACTCCAGTGCCCCTGAACTTTATAAATTCCTGAAAACACTTAATTTACACCATTAAATCACAGAATAATGCCCAAGAATCAAGCAAAAGAGGAAGGAAATGGGGGCCAAAATCATACCAATTTTGGTTCGATCAATGAGCGGGCCTAGACTTGCTATATGAAGTTTGGGCCTTTTCACGTTTGGGCCTATGGACCATTTTTGGCTACCACACTATCTTTGGGAGGATAATCTTGGAAAAAGAAAATATATTAAATGCAATCTAGTGAATTGGAATTAAGTTAAAAGTCACTATTTTTGACTTTTTCTTTTAAGTTATATGTTGGTATTTTTAAGTTGTTTGACCACTTAGGGCTCGTTTGGCACACCGTATTGTATTGTATAGTATAGTATTGGACTGTACTTGATTGTATTGTATTATTGTTAATACAATCATGTGTTTGGTAATGTATTGTATTATACTGTATTAAATTTTAAATTATCGAAAATTCTATTATTAAAATTAAAGTTAATTAATTTATTCAAAATATCATATATATATATATATATAATTCATCTTATAACATTTTCATTTTCATTCTCTCCTATTTATAATTCATCAGACCCCTTTCTCTCCTCTTGCCGTCATTTCACCAAACCCACCATTGCCAAAAACTAGAGCTCGACATGTCGTCGTGTAGTGCTACCACCGCACAGGCCTTCATCTTTTTCTCCTTCCGCTACCACTGTGAACCCTCTTCTCTTCCTCACCGTGACCACCCATAGCTATGGCTCTCTCTCTCTCTCTCTCTCTCTCTCTCTCTCTCTCTCTCTCTCTCTCTCCTGATGTGATGTGAGCATAGACTGAAATGGTTTGGGTGTGGTTTGGTGTGGATGTTTCTGGGTTTGGGTTGAAGATGAAGGAAGAGAAGAAATTGTTTGATGTTTGGTGTGGATTTGCTGGCGGTTTGATGAAAAAATCTGGAATATTTAATCTGAAAATTTAAGATTGATAATTAATATATATATATATATATATATTCATTTTCGGTTTTTTTTCTTCTTCTTCTTCTTCTTTTTTTTTTTTTTTTTTTTTTTGTTGGTGATTAGAGTTTTAAGAAACAAAAGTTTTTATGAGAATTTTGATTTGAAAAAAAAAAAAAAAAAAAAATTCATAATACAGCCTAAACCCATCTCTTGGCATTGTAGCATATAATGCATCGTATTAGAGGTACTGCTTGCATTATCTAATGCAGTACCAAATTGCTTGCCAAACAGTTGTATTACTTAATACAATTTTTTATCAAAAAAAAAAAAAAAAAAAAAAAAAAAAAAAAAAAAAACCTTAATACATTTTATCCCTTTAATATTATACAATACACAAAAATAAACACGCCCTAATTTATTTATTTATTTTTTTTTTTATCCTTTAAATAACAAACAAAACAATTAAATAATTTCAATTTAGACCCACTGAATTTTAAGGGTAAAAAACAAACATAACGTAATTTTCTACGTGAGGTTGGATTTCTCCGATCCCTACAAACGTAGGATTAGGCTGAGATTAGTCGGATCCGACCTAATAAACATGCACTTAGATAATAACCGAAGTTAAGTAAATGCCTGCGCATTGTAATTTCCTCAAAAGAAAAAACCAATTAAAAAGCTCCAAGAAAGTTGTAGAAAAGAAAGCATATTCACTAACTGAAGCAAAACAAAACAACCATGGCAGTCACATCGCATCTCACCAAATTCTCTTCCTTTCCTCTCAATCCTTCTCGCACTCTCTCTTCTTTGTCTCTTTCTCATCTCCCCACTAACAATTTCGGTCTTGTAAACAACACCAAGCTCACTTCAGGAACAAGCTTCAGCATCAATGGCAAAAGAAGATACGGAGCCGTTTCCGTTCAAGCCATGGCTTCTTCGTTCGGGTCTAGGCTCGAGGAGACCGTTAAAAAGACCGTGTCTGAGAACCCAGTTGTTGTTTACTCCAAAACTTGGTGCTCGTGAGTTCAATTCT
Source organism: Acer campestre (assembly GCA_954870605.1). Classification (NCBI taxonomy): domain Eukaryota; kingdom Viridiplantae; phylum Streptophyta; class Magnoliopsida; order Sapindales; family Sapindaceae; genus Acer; species Acer campestre. The sequence goes on from OX940802.1 coordinate 23,775,555, forward strand.
TCATCAATCACATTGCATGCAGATTTTTGTTTCATTATAATGATTCATCTTCCATTCTTCAAATTTGTGGTGATTTGTTTTGATTGAGAGGAATTTGAAATGGGGTTGTTGAATTTTTGTTTTTTTTTGAAGGTATTCGTCTGAGGTGAAATCGTTGTTCAAAAGACTCGGTGTGCTGCCGATGGTTATTGAATTGGACGAAATGGGTATGTGGCTCTAGTTCTTAATGACTCCAAAAAGGAAAGCTTTTGTGATTGCATAAATGGCTACAAATTCAGTAATAATGTATGCTGTTCTTTGAAATTGTATGAATTTGATGATTATTGTAATCTTCAGATGAAAATTCACATAGCTTTTCACCATTTACATCATCTAGACAAATTTTAAAGACAATGAGTACTTCTATGTTGTAGATTTAAGAATTCCCTTCCTTTGTCGCGGTGGATAATGGATTTCAATTGTTTTAAATATTGATTTATCACATGTATCAAATGATGTTGTTAAGTAGATTGATCATCTCAAGGCCTTTCTTTCTTTCTTTCTTTCAGGTCCTCAAGGCCCTCAACTACAGAAGGTATTGGAAAGGCTAACTGGACAGCATACTGTCCCAAATGTTTTCATAGGTAAGTAGTGCTTTTGGAATGCTCAATTTAAGTGTGATGTATCTGAAATACACTTTGTTTAAAAAAGGTATATCTGTCGATTTTTCATCATTTGCAAATTGCAACTCTCTCCTGTAAAAACGAGTAGATCATGCACATAAATTGAAGAATTTTGGTACAGCTGCTTCTGATTATGACTAAGAGTTCTGTTAGACTCCCTGTGAGGGCATGTCGTTGTAAACCATGTAGTTGTCAAACTGCAAACTATATCTTGCTCATGACTACGACATGTACTTGTATTCCAGTATATTACCTTTTCTCATGTTCTTTTTCCAAATTTATTCATGCTACACTTACTTGGCTTAATGTTGAACCAATTATTGCATCTTTTTCGTTTTGAAATGCTTGTTGAGAGAGGGATTGGGGAAACTCAGCTAGGAGGTTTATTTCTCAGCAGCAGGACAAACAACAAAATAACATAGTAGTCAAGGCAAAATTTCAAATCACTTGTTAAGTAAATTTGACTTCTAGAATGACTTTGAAGCAGAAGCAAGCTGACTGTCTCGGAGTTTGCAGTTTACACTGATACTATGCTGATATGTTTATTGATTTATACATGTCTACTAAATATTAAGTTTTGATTTATAGTGCACTGAACATGATAGTTGGCCTTTTAGAAATGATGCTGATAAGTTATAAAGATCATAATTTTACATTGTTCAGTTAGGAGCCGTTTACAATCGACAATTTTAAAATTAATGTCACTGCTATAATCAAATGCTTATGGAAGTAACCTATACTGCAAATCATTTTATCTACTCATTTGGGTATAATGTGTGATTGTGTGAATAAATAATCAAATTCTTTGTTCCTTTCAATGACCAGGGGGCAAACACATTGGTGGTTGTACAGGTACACTACATGCAATTTTTTTCTTTTAGACAACACAGGCTTTTCTCCTTTGTTTAGCCATTTCTGTTTAGCTTCTCAAACTTTTTTCTTACGACTTAAACAAATTAATTGCTGAACTTCACTTTCCAATCTTCTTAACTTATTTATACTTTCTAATCGACTTTATTCCTTTTTATCGCAGCAGTTAGTATTTACCAAATCCTTAACATGTAACCCAGAATATGGAAAATTTGTTTGACCAAAATAATTTATTGTAGTTATAAAATATTTCCTAAATAGTTTTCTCAATACTAAAAGTGAAATGAAAAGACATAACAAAAAGATTTTGATTGCTAGTGTTGATTCATGTTTTAATGCAGATACTGTGAAGCTATACCGGAAAGGAGAACTTGAACCTTTGCTGTCTGAAGCTAATGCCAGTACGACAGAGAGCTAGTTACCTCAGAAAGTTAGTAACAAGGGCACTCAGTTTCTCCCCACCGAACTTGGATTTCTTGAGAAGATGAGCCACATTCCTGCCTCTAGTGAGTGTGTTTCACCTCATTGCCATAATTTTACTTTCGCAAGTAATATTTATGTATTCCTCCAATTGCTTTGTATATTGAATTCATGAAAATTTGTTGTCATGTCATTGCATGTGAACCTGATTTATTGGTATGCTAGTTGAAACCTTAAATCTAGCTGTTGATGAAGAGTTTGTGGAAATGAAGAGATGCATCGAATGTACTGTTAGATGTAGTTAAAACTGTTAAATGTGTACTTTCTTGGTTATTGATGCTTTCCTTTCCCTCATGACCATGAATTTATTTCTTCTTCATTTCTCACTGATGCGTAATATACTTGAAATGTGACAGTTCTCTCATTTTTGTCCCACTAAGTAGTTGCAATGAGACTCTTCATACATAGCCAAGCCTGATAGATAGCCTGATCTCCTCTTTATGATGTTGCTTCTACAGACATCAACCTTCACCATATTCATGTGGGATGGACCAACCCTAAATTATATGAAGGGTCTCTCTGATCAGATTGATGTTTCTTAAAGTCATCGATCCACTCTTGTAAACAAGGTAGCTTTTTGAATAGTTTTAGACTACCCTAATGCTTACTTGAAGCCAGCTGGCTGACCTTCAAAAGTGTACATAGTTTTGATACATACAGTTGCCTATTGTAATATATGTTATGGAAAAGTAGTTTATTGAAGGAACCAAATCAATTTGAGGAGCTTGAGAGGAACAATTGAGCAGACTTTGTTGCTTGATCACCAGCGGGATAAGATTGTGTTAGAACGTCTAGAAAAGGAAAGATAGCTGAATCTCCTCATAAGCAGCCTCATTTCTCATACAAATAAAGGTAGAATTACAAATTTCAATAGGATAACTGGAATAAACAGAGAATCCATAGACCATACAATCTATGTTGTTGCAGATGCAATAAACATATTCCTTAGGTGTCTGAAATAGGCCAGCAATTTACTGTGATCAGGAAGGTTAGCTTTGATTGCTGGAACTTCCTTAAAATTCTGAATCCATGTTTGCAAGCAAGGGAAGCTATCTGGTTCGAGAAGCTTTACCCCAACTGCTTCTTCCATAGCTCCAAGCCAACCAGCTATCCATCCAAAGGCTATATCAGTCAATCCGATCTTGTCCCCTCCAAAAAACTTCTTCTCTCCAAGGCTTTGCTCTTCCAATATTTTCAACAGTTCTTTCGCTTCTTCTGTAGCCCTAGCTTGTTCTTCCCCCACAGTGTGAAAGTAAGCAAAAAATGTAGGGCTCTAGACAAATAATAACAGGTATGGATGAGAACGAAATGTTTGAAGCCTCTTGAAGTTTAGAATTTCTCAGTAGTTATGGTTAATGAAATAAATGTAAAGATTGGTAGATATGCTTTACCTTGTCCTCGGCAAACTTTGTCCAGAACCGTGCCAGGGCTCTCTCGTAAGGATCGTTTGGAAGCAAGGGATTCTGTGGCCAGGTCTCTTCTATGTACTCAAGAATAACCGTGGACTCTGCTATTGGTTTTCCACCATGAAGAAGCACTGGAACTTGTTTGTGAACGGGATTATACCAGAGAAGCAAATCGCTTTTGTTATGAAGATTTTCTTCCAAATATTCATAATCCACTCCCTTGAGCTCTAGAGCCCATATAACTCTGTAACAAAATGAACTAGGCCAAGCTCCTAGTAGCTTCGTTTGTTCCATGTTGTGAGTATTATGGTGTGGTGTGTGTGTTCTTCTGCCCATGTTGTTGATTTATTTGTGATTGAAAAAGGAGGTTTTTATTTATTTTTATTTTTTATTGGCCATTTTGACTAATATTACATCCATCAATTAAAAAAATTGGTGTTTGGTACTATATAAACTTTGATTGACTTTGACAATTCAAAGTTAGATTCATGATGCATGGTAAGTAAGGAATAATGATAATAAATTAAAACTAGGGAATTGGATGAGTCATTGAGACTTCCAACTCAACCGATTGAATGTTCATAGAATTGGAAATTTATTTTTCTTTTTGGAAAACCGGGACTATTGTTGGTCAGGGGTCTATCGGGATCTAGTGAGTTTGAATCCTAGTGATGGAATTTTATTTTGAAGTCTTTAACCACTAAGGCCATGAACACTATGAAGTATTTGATTTGGACACTTGAAATTAAGGCCCCGTTTGATTTTTTGTCTGAAGACTGGACAGTGCTGAATGTTACTGAAGACTGAATAGTGACTGAAAATTGAAAACTAAAAAACATGTTTGTTTGTTTTTTTCACTGAAAACTAAATATAAGTGATAAGTTGTTTGTATTTTTAAGTTATAAATATCTGAAAATAAATACTCGTACATTTATACCCTTCTAACTATTATTTGTTATATATTTACATTTTAATATATTATGGACAACTCTAACATATAAATAAATTTTAAAATAAATTTATTTAGTTATTAATAATATTTCAAATTTATATTATTGTATATAATCTAATTATTATTAAGTTCTTAGTTAGTGACATTATAAAACTAATGGGCTATTTCATGTGTATATTACGGACAAAATGAAATTCATCAATATGTTCTTATTAGCAATCTATTTGATGTGTATAATTTATTCTTTAATTGATTTGGAATAAACTTGGATAATTATATAATTTATAGATTTTATGTAAAAAAAATAAAATAAAATAAAATAAAAAAAACATTATAAAACATGTGGTTAGTTTTGGAAATAGATTAAATTAGTAAGGATAGTTTTAGAAGTAAAATTTTGTATTAAATTCTACTGGATTTGTGTTAAATAAAAAGTGAAAATTTTTCACTTTTCAAAACAAGTGGTTTTAGGGGTTCGTTAAGTGATTTTAACACTTAAAAAATCAAACAAAATAACTAAATGGAATACATTAATTACTATTAAGTGTTAAGTGGAAAAATTAAACAGGGCCTAAATTGAAGGCTATTGCCCTTACTAGCACAAGAAATGAATAGGAAATTATGTAATGATCTAAGGTGCTGTTTGGAATCATTTTTTAAAATGGTTTTCTGTTTTTAAAAATAAAAAACAACTTTAATGTTATTTGCTTACACATTTTACAATACTGTATTTGAAAATAAAAAACAAAATTTTAAAATGTATAACTAAAAAGTTAAAAACAACTTTTTATTATTTTTCACTATTTTCAAAAACATCGTTTTAAAACAAATCAACTTTTCTCTCCAAACAATTACTTTAGAGTGCATTTTTGCTCACCTACACTAACCAGGGTGAACCATTACCACCCACTCCAGGTGTTGACACGTGTCTCAAACTTAACCCAAAGTTAACTCAAAGTTTAGGATACGTGTCAACACTTGGAGTGGGCGGTAATGGTTCACCCTAGTTAGTGTTGGTGAGCAAAAATGCACTAATTACTTTACCCATTTTAAAAACAATAATCAAACACTTTTACATTGTTTTCCGTTTCAAAAAACTACTTTTAAAAAACACAACAAAACACATTACATTTTTAAAAACATCATTTTTAAAAATACAATTTCCATTTTTAAAAAAGGTTTTCAAAAACACTATTTTAAAAATGATATCAAATGCGCCTTAATATTCCTAAGTCTGCCACTTTAATTTCAACTGAGGGGTGTTTGGATCTATTTTTAAAAATTGTTTTTTTATTTTTTTTATATATATAAAAAAAAAAACAACTTTAATGTTGTTTGGCTACACGTTTTACAAATTGTTTTTTAAAACAAAAAAAACAACTTTTTAAAATTAGGGAAATTATTATTCTTCCCCCTGTAGTTTGCCATATTCTCCAGTCTTTCCCCTCTAATTTCAAAATTCTCCAGTTTCCACAACTTTAATATTGTTTGGCTACACGTTTTACAAAATTGTTTTTGAAAACAAAAAAACAACTTTTTAAAAATTAGGGAAATTATTATTCTTCCCCCTGTAGTTTGCCATATTCTCCAGTCTTCCCTCTCTAATTTCAAAATTCTCCAATTTCCCCCCTCCCATGCCTATTTTTATATGGTGAGATTGGTTGTATTATGCATGGGATGGGGGAAAATTGAAGAATTTTGAAATTAGGGGGGGTTGTGATTAGAGATTATGGCAAACTACAGGGGAAGAATAATAATTTCCCTAAAATCCAAACAACTACTTTATTCATTTTGAAAACAATAACAAACTGATTAGATATTATGGCAAACTACGGGGGAAGAATATTAATTTCCCTAAAATCCAAACAACTACTTTATTCATTTTGAAAACAATAACAAACACATTTAAGGCTAGTTTGATATTGCTTTTAAGAAGTTAAAATCAGTTTATTTTATAATTTTTATATAAAATAATGTTTGGTAAAACTTTCAAAAGTGATTAAATGAAAATCTAGTAAGTTTTGACAGTGATTTTGAGAAGTATGTGGGGAGTTACTTTTTGAAAGAGATTATGGAATAAACTATTTCAGCACTTAATGAATCTTTTAAAATATCATTATTATCTTTATGAAATCAAATTAAAATCATTTATATATCTTATTTCATCTTAAAATTAAATATTATAATTAAATATTGATTTGAGTTATCAAATCTTTTAATATTTGTATTGTTCTTATGGAAAAAAAATTTGATTTTAAATATTCTACTTAAATATTGATTTAATATATATAATTAATGAAAAAAATCAAATGATGTTCTAAAATCATGACTATTTTAGTCATTATAACTAATTTCAGCACTTTTAAAATAAAATTACCAAACATATATATACTGCTTTTAAGTTATACAACAGTTTTAAAAGTTCACAGTTGATTATTTCTTCAACACAGCTAACAGTGATTATTATAAAAGTTACAACAATACTAAACTGACCCTTACATTGATTTCTGTTTTTAAAAACTACTTATAAAAAAAACCACTAACAAACACATTAAATTTTAAAAACATCATTTTTAAAATATAATTTTCATTTTTAAAAACATTATTTTAAAAATGGTATCAAACGCGTCCGTCCAAGACCTTGTTCTTCCAAAATTTTCAGTTCTCCGAAGACCGAAGTGCATTTAAGTCCACAGTACAATTAGCTGAAATAATTACTATCTGAAACAATGAATAATAGATTTCAGGTCCATGATCGAGCCCATTGTTTTATGGATCTGGACTGCTACACGTAGCCCAATAAGACATATGAACCAGCGTGGCAATATCGTGATCACAACTCACAATTCACAACACAGAAATGGCTGCAACGACATGAGTGAAATTTCAATATACAAAGAACTGAAGAAAATTCTGAAACATATGCCATGGCTTCCATGGCTCAATTTTCTTACCTTCTGGGACCACCAGCTCATTTATTCTACAAGAATCTGAGGTTTTGCCTGCAGCACAAGTCTGCCTCCTTTACGACTACAAAACGATTGTCATTCTCTTCCACTATCACCTGTTCAGCTACTAATAGGTCCTCCTCTGACTCTCAAATTAGGTACTCTCTCTCATTGACCAGCAGATTTTGGTATCTTGTTAGGGTTAGCTTCTCATTTCAACTCTTAATTATTTTTTGTGCTTGAATTTTTCCCATGGCCCACAAACCAAATGTCCATTAACATTGTTCTTACTCCTAGTTTCATGTATTTTATACTGCTAAGATGAGGCTTACCCTGATTTGTGTTGGCTCGGTTAAGATTTATTAATGATAGAAAAGTTGGGCTAATAATTGTTTAAGATGGTTTCTTTATACTGCAGGAGATACAATTGTTTGGACCATGCGTGAAGTGATTGTTGAAACATAGTGTGTCTTACAGCATATAATTCTCAGTCTATGTTTGTGTCAAATCTGTGGCACTATAAATTCAATTGACTTTTTATCTCATGATTCATGAAATTACATGTAAACCTGTCTTGCAGTTCTCACTATATTAAAATTTAAACTGAGATTGTTTTTATTTGCTCTTCAGTTCTGCAGCCAAGATAAGGAGTGAAGTTCTCTCTCCCTTTCGGTCTGTTCGGATGTTCTTTTATCTTGCTTTCATTGCAAGCGGTGCACTGGGAGGATTAATAGCCACCACACAGTTAATTGCTGCACTAACAAATTCAGCAAGAGCATCCGCAGTCCCTGACATATTACAAGGTCTTGGCATAGACCTTGGAGCAGTTTCCCTATTCACATTCCTTTATTACAGGGAGAACAAGGCTAAGAATTTGCAACTTGCTAGGCTCTCAAGAGAGGAACGCCTTTCAAATCTTAAGCTCCGTGTGGACGAGAACAGGATTATCTCTGTGAATAATTTACAGGGCAGTGCTCGTCTAGTAATCTGCGCTGGCCCGGCATCTTTCATTACAGAGTCTTTCAAACGCAGTGAGCCTTTCACAGAGAGCCTTTTGGAACGAGGGGTGCTTGTCGTGTCTTTTTTTACAGATGGGAACACTCCCAGTTTTCAGTTTGAAGAAAGTGAAGAGATAACTACCAAAAGAAAGAGACTTTGGCAGTTGGCTCCTGTTTATGTTTCTGAGTGGTTCAAGTAAGAGGCTATGTTCAGATAGGTGGTTTTGTCTGTTTCAACTTCTATATCTCTAATTTTTATTTTCCTAAACAGGTGGTTAGATGAACAAAAGAAATTGGCTGGTGTCTCCGTTGAGTCTCCAGTGTAAGTGTTCTTCTGATCTGAGGATTATTATTCGAATAAAGCATATGCATATAACCACTTCTTGCATACTGAAGCTCTGTCATCTTTGCTTCCCATTTTGGCATTAACTAATCCAATTTCACATATTAAAATCTTTGGACTTCACTGGACAATCAAGCACACTGAGTTTCTCATCATCCCTCCAGAATTAATGCTTTTAAAGTGCAAAGTTGTCATAGTATCTTGCTTTTAAAGAACCTTGTGATCACCATAATAAGGTATGTCAATTCTGCAGGTATTTATCTCTACGTTTGGATGGTCGTGTCCGGGGTAGTGGAGTTGGCTACCCTCCTTGGAATGCTTTTGTTGCTCAACTACCACCAGTAAAAGGAATGTGGTCAGGTCTTCTTGATGGTATGGACGGAAGAGTCCTTTAAACCTGCTACTTGTTTCAGTGATTATAGCTCTCCTCATTCCTGGTTGGGATCTTTCTTGGTATAATCTTTGGCAATTCATGTATAATTTTGATTTATTCTCCTTTCTTGCTCAAATGACCCTCTGTATCACTGTTTAAGTTCCATGTGTTAATAGAATCATAATTCAATTGTGAATGACTCTTCATGTTAGAGATGCTACTAGAAGATGGTGTTTGTTTCTAAATTTTCAGAATTTCATTGCCATGGAAAATGATTTCATGATGATCTTTCTTTTCCTTGGTTATAGTTTAACAATCACAAATTACAATACAGATCTTCTACAAAAATATTTTTCCTTTTCCTTATATAATGCTGCCACGGAAACCTTTACTATTATATAATATCTCGACAAGACTGCCAAGGTCAGCTTAGGTATGTACAACCTTTATTGTTATATAATATCTGATATAAAATAGCCAAGGTTAGCTTAGGTATGTACAACGAAAAGGTGTGTTATAAATTCTTTCATCTTTTTTACAAGTCATTAAATCATAAACGAAAAGAGGAATTATACCTCTTTTTGGAGCTTGATTTGCGGTTTCAGTGGGTTGGGTGGGTTTGATGTGCGGCTGAGAGGTTTGGCTGGGTTGATTAGCAGAAATGATTTGGAGGCTGTTGTGTTGTCTTGTGGGGCATATGGTCAAACAGGAATGCTTTTATGCATTCAAGGAAGTGGAGGAGTTGGTTAGCTGGGCCAAAGGGCTCTTGAAGGAATATCAGGGTTCTCAAAGAGCCCTAAATCCGGTGGCTAAATAGATGACAAGGGGGAATTCAGGTTGGGTGCTTTCTCCTCATGGATACCTTAAAATTAACACAGATGTAGCTTTTAAGAATGGGGTCTACTTGGCTGGGTTTGGGGTAGTGATCAGAGATGAGACGGGGTGGATTGTGGCAGCTGTCTAGGTCTTTGTTTGGCAATTTTCTCCAGAAACTGGGGAGATATCTGGGTTTGCAGGTGAGTTGGGTGGAGTTTGATGCTTGCAATGTAGTCTTTGAATTCTAAATTTTCTTGTGGAGAGGCCAGGTTTGCTATCAATGATGTTAGAGCCTTATTAAAGGAGGTTAGGGTTGATAAACGTCAAGCCATTTCCAGAGATGGCTCATAACCTTGCTTCTAAATAGTATCAGTCATACTCTTTAATTATTCCAAAGCAGGCTCTTTCTTGGATCTTAGTTCAAATAGAACACACTGTATTTGTATAGATTTTCTCTTTTATCCCCTGAACCCTGATGAAGTGGTAGCTTCTGTCCTGCTTACTTCAATTAATTAGCAACTTGGAATATCGGAATTGATGTCAATACTGGATTATGAGGCTCTGACAAATTGGTTTTACACAATTTATTTGCAACTTTGGGAGCTCGGTGTTTAATTAGCTTGGCTTTTCCTCTCATCATTTTCACCACCGAATTGAATACCTATGCTGGTGTTGCAATCTGTGGTGATTCTAGATACTTTTAACTTATCTAGATACTTTTAACTTATCAAGAGCATTCATATATAGTATGTCACTGCCACTGCATGTGAGATACTGAACTTTCACTTCATATACCAGGTTAGCTTTAGATTATCAAAATTCAGTAACCTCTAGCTGGTTTATTACGTTTCTTCACGTGTTCATGAATAGTTGAAATTTCAAATTCCACATTTTGGAAAAAATTATGACTGACATATTAGCCTGACATCTTTCCATATCTACAGGTGAAGTTCTGATCATGCTTTGGATGTAGTTCATGTTTTCTCTGAGGTTGTTACTACATACCTATGCAGGAAAGATGAAGCCACTTAATTCACCGAATGATTCATAACATTATAAGGTATATGCCAACAAATACAACTCTTAACTTCATGAAACTTGTATATAACTAGCATTACTTCTTGATATCCCAAGAGGTCAAAATTTGTTATTTGATCATGGATTATGCATTATGAATTGCGAATGCAATGTGTGCGTGTGTTTACTCTCAATAAGTTACTGCTAGGATGAATTAAATTTCCTTATATATAGCAAACTATCGCAGTATGGTGCATGTTGGGGCATGTTTTGTTTGGATATTAGAATAAACATGATTGAGAAGAAGACACAAGAATTCAGTGGGAGAATATGATACACATTCTTGGTACATAAAAGTTTAAGCTAGAGATGAGAATGAAAATCACAATGCTACTATTAACTCATTTAACTTCTTCAATCTCATCCAATGCGTAGTTGTTTGTTGATACATTCGCATAGTTAACCTTCTGGAATCGAACCACAACCGGGTAGCGTGACTTAGGGTCCTGTAAGAAGAAAATAACTTGAGAAAACCATCAACAGGAATGAAAATAGAGGCATAGAAAACTAAAGAAAACTGGCCTGATCAACAGCTACAACAGAACCAATGCCCTTGTACCAGTAAGACTCCCTCCTCAGAATCTTCACCTGTTGAGTGAAAACGCATAAGAATTTTTGATAACTTTCCCTGGCCCTTGGATGTTAATCATTTCTAAATGGTTGATGCTGTCTGTGCTTTATATTAACTTAAGCATGTACCTTAACTAGATATTTTTATTTGATAATCTCTGATCTCTAATATGATCATCCCTATAAAGAAATTTTTAACTGATAATCATGATCTATACAATCTACTAATCTATTCATATGATGATTTTCCCTTTTCCTATCTTCTACAGTAGAGGTGACTGACCTTAGTGCCTCTCTTGGGTCCTATGGGAGCTGGCTTAGGCTTGGTGGGCTTGGGAGCTTCACCCTCTGCAGTAGCGGCGGCAGCTGGGGCGGCTGCAGCCTCATCAGATGCCCTTACAACAAGCGAAGTGTTTTTGTTGTTGTTCTTTAAAGGGAAGGAGACCAAATTGGTCCTGGAAGCTGTGTTTCCATTGGTAGCAACATTGGGTGTCAACAGAAACCCAGAAGCAGCTGATGCCATGCTGCAGCTAGCCATGAGTGTTGAGTGATTGATGAACAAGAGTTGGAGTTGCTAAAAGAAGATAGATAGATTAGTAAAGGACAATAAACCAAGATTGAGAGGCTTGGAATAAACACAAGGGGGGACAATTATCTCATCTTGGAAGGTGGCATCAATCGTTTCCTCCACTAGGCTGCTGCCACCTCCGCACAATATCTTTTTCTTTGGATAATGTCATTACAACTCATCTATCTATACCTGACTGACTATTTCACACTAAATCAAAATTCGAACGATTACAGGAGAGGATCCTTGATATTTTCTTTTGCTCATATACTTCTTTAAGGGTGCATTGGGACATGGGACAGGATAAGGAGGGACGGGACAGGACATATTGTTCCGTATTATGTTTGGAATGTCTGGGACAGAACTGTAGTCTGTACTATTATACGTTTGGTATGGCTGGGATATGACTGAACAAAAGGTTCAAATGACCAAAGTGTCCCTCCTGGCTTTTCCAATGTTTATAACAATTTTATTAAGTTTGAAAAAAAAAAATTGAAAAATATCAAATATTATTGAATTAAAATTGATTAAAAATCATACAAAATTTATATTTTCTTTCATTTTCTCATTGCACAAACACCATAATTTTTTCTTAAATCAAATTCCACAAACAAAAACAACAAAATCAATTCCACAAAATTCATCCTAATAATTAATATGTTCTTAAATCAATTAAACAGTCCAATTATACTATTAGAAAATGTACCCAGTTGATTAAGAATTGTCATTTTAACCTTTACCATTTCAATAAAATTAGAAATTAAAAAAAATTAAAAAATATTTCAAAAAAAAAAAAAAAAAAAGATCTGGAATTGATTGTGGAATCCCTCCAGAAACAAGATCCAGAATAAAAAAAAAAATCAATCGCTACCATTGAAAAAAAAAATTCCAAAATAAAAAAATTCAATCAAAAATCCAGAAACAAGATCTGGAAACTTAAAAATATAAAATATATATATATTTTTATAAAAACTGTATAAAAAATAAAGATCGTCAAGAATCAAGGTAGTCCAACACAAAAAATATAAAAACTGAAAAATTAATATATATATATATAAAGTTGAGGTGAAGATTGAAGATCCAATCTGGGCAAGAGAAAGTTGGATTGAGGTATGCCGCTGCTGCTCTTGTGAAGGTCCCATTTTGTGTTTGGCTAGATGCCTTTCAAACTAATTGGATTTCAATTAAAACAAAAAATTGAAACTCAAATGAAAAAAATTAACACAGGAAATTTGCGAAAATTGAAAATTGATTTTATTTTTACAAATCATCACAAGAGCAACGGCAATGATCTGGGAGAGAGATATGCGTCTACGAAGGAGAAGGAGAATGAGAAGGGGAGAGAGAGAGAGAGAGAGAGAGAGAGAGAGAGAGAGAGAGAGAGAGAGAGAGAGAGAGAGAGAGAGAGATGGTATTCAGGTGTTGGTGTATATATATGTATGTAATTTTTAAAAGTTCTAAGGGTAAAAATGTCTTTTCCAGACTTATCCCATGCATGGGACAAGTCTGGCCGAGCTATTTGGGTGGGACAATTTTTTGGGTTTTTTGTCCCACATTGTCCTGTCATGTCCCATGTTACAGACGCGCCAAACGCAGGACAAGAGAAAGTTGTCTCGTCTTGTCCCGTCCCGTCCCATGTACCAAACACACCCTAATTGGACCACAGAAACAAAGTAAAATAGACAAATAGTAGCTTGCTTTACTCCAAAATCAAAATCAACAAAAAAAAAACAAACAAACAAACAAACAAAAACCAATTGTCTCTAATTGGGCCGTAAAATGTTATAGCCCATGACATATTTGCATGGACTTCCTCACTCCTTGACCCAGTTCATGAGGGGCTACGCCGCCAATTCTCTTCCACAAGAATGTCTACACAACAGTGTGGTAGTTATGGATGGAAAAAATCCACGACTAGCCTATCCAGCGGAGATCTGATTTGTTTAGGCCTTCGGGTGGGTTTAAACTTGAGATGGAGGGAAAAAGAAGAGTTCATAATTTTATAGGTGGCATTGACGTCGTTCCACGTCTAGTAAAGGTACACGTGTGAGTGGGGGTTGGTGCACATTTTCTAAAAATCACCACCCACGCACCCACTAACAACTTAACAAGTGTCGCTCAAAGAATGTAATTAGCCACCATGGGTCCCATCAGCCTATCAAATCAGTTGAACAAATCGAATGTTGTGGTTAAAATTGAATGCTTAGCTGTTAATACAATACTAGCATTAATGAGTTGGAAAACAAGAATTGAAGATATAATTAAATATTTCTCACCGAGCAAATCTTTTTTCAAAGCCGAACGAGGTACTTAGCTCAAATATTTAAAGGGGATATTGTTATTGGTAAAATCTGGCGAACTAACAGATCAACATCGATATTGAGAGAGGAAATAATCAAGTATGCCATGTCACCAAAGCTAACCAAATGGAACCAATCAAAGATGACCAAAGTTCAACCTTTGACTCTAGTGAGGTCAGATCGGGTTTATCCGATCGATCGGGTAGAAATAACCTAACTAGGTCTATCAGATTGATCGGGTAGAGATAACCTGATCGGGTTCAATTAACCGATCAGGTAGAGAAATCTGATGGGGATAAACAATTGATCGGATAAAATATACACTGGTCGGGGTTGAGTAACCAATCGGGTTAAAAAGACCCGATCAGGTTAGATAATCGGTCGGACAGTGATGTAAGGAAGACTTTAATTTCAATATAACCACGACTCAAATACGAAGAAAAAGAATCTTACTTAAACAAGGAACAATGAAGTACACTCCGATAAGGAAACAACTTCCTTAAAGATATTGGGGCCCAAATTTAGCAGGGAATCTAACTCATTAAATGCGCAGAGTATACGAAATAGTAAAGAAGATAAAAACAACTCCAACAAGTTAGAGTCCTACAAAATCTCATCGACTTTCCTTACTTGTACATTAAGAATTAGGGTCCTATGCATGTATAAATAGACCCTTAAATACCATTATGTATGTGACGTGAAAAACACATATAGTAGCAAGAGTGTAAGAGAGATTGAGAGTGTAATTCATCTTTACATAGTGAAAACTTGTTCTTGCCATCTCCGTCAATCGTGGTTTTTTCCCTTTAGGGTTTTCCACGTAAAACTCTGTATTTTACATACTCAAGCATTACTTTTCTGCTTTACAGTTTCATTTATAATCATATTAATGTTGTTGGATGCGTGGCTTTTTCCATAATCCAAAAAATCACCATCAACAATAACAAAAACAAACTTTTCTTTTTTAAAAAAAAAAGGAAAAAAAAAAATTGGGAAGAGATCTAGTAATTTTCCAAAACTCTTCCCAACTCCATCTTAGATGGAGCGTCGTTTCGTTTACGATGGATTGTGTGCCCCTCCATCGTAGATGGAGACCCATCGCAAATAACTTGCAATGGCCTTCACGGTGGAGGCCATTTGTAGATAAGAATGGCAATGGTGAAAACAGTGGTGGAGGGTCGACAGTGAGGAACGAAGATGGATGATATTAGTGGATGGCAATGGAAGGCTAGTGGTGAAGAACCAGAATAATTTTTGTGGTTTGAATATGATAGAAAATGTTGGGATTGTTAGAATTGAAATTTGTTGGGGATTATTTTGATGGTTTTAGTCTCAACCATATGTAGCTTATCACTTTCCAACTTCAACACTGCCACTACCATGAACATTTTCTCTCTCTCAACCTAGCAAACGCAATTGTTAATTCAACTTTTAAACACAAAAACCAAACCCAGAAACAATGAACGCCCAAAAATTCATTTATGGATTTCAAAGCCATGTGACTCTTTTTTTTTTTTTAGAATGCAAATTATAATGTTATTATGTTGTGTAATCGATGAAAGTGGCCAAAATTCACAACAAATCTGACTTTGAGATGTGATTAAGTGGGTTTGGGGAAGTTGTTTTCAAATTGATTTTCTTTTTCCTAAAATCTCGATTAATCCGATGGAAATCCTAATTAGTATCAAATCTGACTTTGAGATGTGATTCAACATTCAAGTGAGCTGGATATGTATTTTTTTTTCTTTAAAATACTATTTTTAATCTATTTTTTTTTAACAATTTCTTTGAATTTTATTTTATTTGTTTAAACAGATTTTGAGCTTTTTTCATTTTTAACTTTTTTTTTAAATTTTTTTTTGGTGTAACGGGGGTATTTATGTCTTTTTTTCCATTTTTAATGGTCAAACCCTAATAACAGGGGAGATGAGTGTCATTTTTCGATAAAGTTATTTCTAGGTGTAAAAGGGCAAACCTCAAGGGAGTTTTGTGCAATTTGCTCTTTTTATATCTACAATACATCATGAATTTAACATATGTGTTTTACTTTTATGTGTTTGGCTAAGTTGCTATTAACAACTATGTTACTAGGTCAATTTTTAGTCTTTAAATTTCAATCCAATGGGGTATAAAAATTAAGGATTTGAAAATTAAATAAAAACAAAAAAACAAAAACAAAAATAAACCAACTCTCTCTCACATAACTATCCAGTAACATTGTTGTTAACTACAACCTAGCCTTACATATTTTATTGTGTTTTCTTTATTTTTAAATTATAGAACTAATTACACCAAAATCCCCTGAGGTTTACTCTTTTACATTCATAATTAACTTTGTTGAAAATTGATACTCACTTCCCCTGCCATTAGGGTATGATTATAGTTGATTGTTAAGTTTAACACCTTCAGAGTATCGTTATTTTACACTTGATTTGGTCTTTTAGGCCCTGTTTGGTGCGCGGGATAGGATAGGATTATTTTTATGGGATATGATTGGATAGGATTGGATAGAATTGGATAGGATAGGATAGGATTAATTTTAATGTTATGCTATGTTTTGTGCAATATAGGATAGGATTAAAAATAGAGTAATCATGTGTTTGGTGTAACACGAGATAGGATTAAAAATTGAATAGTAAATTACAAAATCTTACCCTTAATAAAAACAAACTTTTTTTTTTGGTCAATTTGGTCGGTGTGGTCGGTGTGACTCATCACTGGTGAGAGAAGAATCATAACTTTACCAAAACCCATCCATTTTTTCATCTTCTTCCATTCATCAATTCGTGTTCTTCATCTTCTCTTCTTCAGTTCTTCGTATGCCTCTCTTCTTCTTCCTCATCTGTCCAAGAAGACAGCGAAGAAGTCACGTGTCCATAAGCAATATCAGCTCCACTTATGTCCTTGATGGTAATGATAGTCTCGGACCTGGGCAGCCAAACAAAAAAAAAAATTTTGGGCATGCTGGTGTAAAAATATGGCCATGTGGTGTAAAAATATGTCCTTGATGATGATGATAGTCTCGAATCTGGGCAGCCAAACATAAAAAATCTGGGCACGCTGGTGTAAAATTTTGGGCATGCTAGTGTAAAAATATGGCCATGTGGTATAAAAATCTGGGCAAAAAAAAATTTCTTCAATAGCCAAACAAAAAAAATCTGGTAACCAAATTTCTGGGTAGCCAAACAAGCAACCAAATTTTCTAGGTAGCCAAACAAGCAAAACAAAAAAAAAAATTATTTATAGCCAAACAAAAAAAAATCTGGTCATCCAAATTTTGTGTGTTGGTGCAATTTATTGATTTGGGTGTTAGTTTAATTAATTGATTTGGGTAGTTGATTCCCAACAAAGAAGAAGAGAGAAGAAGAGGTCACTGAGTTTCAACCCAGAAAAAGAAGATGATGATGTTAGTTGAAAGAAGAAGAGATGGGATTCAAATGAATCCCATCGTTTTGGTTGAGAGTAATTTAGCCCACGTTAGTGGGATAAAAAATACTGTTGGGACTAATTTATCCCATCTTGCCGTGTGCGCCAAACATGGGAATGGGATTAAAAATAAGCCGATTCTCATCCTATCCCATGTGCCAAACGGAACCTTAGGTGGCGTTTGGTTACCATGGTGGAATGGTAATTGGAATGGTAATGATAATAAGAATTGGAATGGAAAGAAATGGAAAGCTGATTCCTTTGTTTGGTTGGGACTACAGAATTAGTATCTGAATCGGTATTATTTTGTTTGGTTAACAACTGAATGGAATGTAATTAACTGTATTTTGATCAAAATACCTCTAATTACAAAACAATTATAATAACATGATATATTATAGATAATAATAATAAAATATGAAAGTATATAATATATATATATATATATAAATTAATGTAATTAATAGTAAAATTTATATTTTCAATAACAAAAAATGTATATAAAATTTATATATATATATATAATTATAATTTATAACATGTATATAACATATTATATATAAAATATATATATTATAATAAAATAATATATAAATTACATAATAATAAATATATGTTTATATATAATATAATATACATAATATATATATATATTATATTAGTAATATTAATATTATTATATATTATATAATATAAATATCATATATTATATAATACGAATATTATATATTATTATATATAATATATATTATATAATATAATAATATATAATATTATTTTGAAAAAAGGTTAAATAAAATTCTGGGCCATAACTGGATAGGATATCCTTTTCAGCTCAGTGGTATCAGAGCCTTGGTTCGACTTGGGAGACCTGAGTTCGAGCCTGCCGACCGCAGAAGCCTTGCCATTAAAAATGTGGATGTCCACGTGGCTTGGTGGAGGCCCCTGGTGGTAAAGTCACCCTGGGGGGGGGGCGCCGGTGGGCCTAGGTAGAAAAAAGGTTAAATAAAATTCTGGGCCATAACTGGACAGGATATCCTTTTCAGCTCTGCGGTCGGCAGGCTCGAACTCAGGTCTCCCAAGTCGAACCAAGGCTCTGATACCACTGAGCTGAAAAAGATATCATGTCCAGTTATGGCCCAGAATAAAATATAAAAGTATATATTATATAGGCTAATTGGCACAAATGCCCCATGAACTCTTCAAAAAGTTACACTGTGCCCCCTAAACTTTTTTTTTCGGCACTAAACCCCCTGAACTCTCGTAAATTTGCAATCGCTGAAGGAATCTACCCCCTGGTGAGGGGGCAAATTCCTTCAGCGATTGCCAAATTACAAGAGTTCAGGGGGTTTAATGGCGAAAAAAAAAGTTCAGGGGGTAAGGTGCAAATTCGGGAATAGTTCAGGGGGTATTCGTGCCAATTAGCCTATTATATATATAATATATATGTATAATATTATATAATATAATATATATAAAGTCTCATCTTGGTCTGAAATACAATCTCTGAGATTTCTCATAGGTGGTCGATAAGTAGGATGGTCTGCATGTTCCTTTAACCAAGTTTCAGGGAAATTGATATCTTCCCATTTAACTGGTGTGGGAACCATCGGGTTAACTGTAGGACAAGCATTATAACATATAGTTTGTCCAGCAGGAATAACAGAAGGAATATAACTAGTGATAAGTTCAGTGGTTAGTACACGATAATGAATTCTATAAATGAGTTTATAAGGGCTTAAACCCCTTAAAAACTGATAATTATGAGTTTGAATATCAATAACAAGGCATTTCTCCTTATGTTCATCACATTTAAAGCAATAGTGAAATTTGGATAACATTGAAAATAAATTGGTCCATAAGTCAAACTGGTTTCAGCAATTCCCAAAATAGATTCTTTATAGTTGGTAATCCTTTTGTCACGAAGAACTACCAGAAGAGAATTGTTGAGACCAATTTTTGCCAAAGGTTTCAAACCAATTTGAACACTACATATATGCAAATCATTATATCCAATTTTATGATAATGATTCAAGCTATTTTTATTTAACAAATTAGTACTAAAAGTATTATTGTGGAATTTGACATTAATCTCTTTCAGAAACCGATCTCTATCATTTAGAAAGCCTATGATATGACTTCCAAATTGTGATGATGAAATTCAATCAGTAAGGAACTCTTTATCCAGCCTATCCAGACTTAATATCATAAACCAAATTCCTAACCTAGTAGAACAAGACCAATATAGACCCAATCCAAACACTAGTAATCAATTACCTAGCCTTGAAAACAGATACAAGCCAGGTACTAGTGAATTATCTGAACCCATAAACTTAGTACCCAGACAAAGACACCCACCTATTCCCACTACTATTGAAATACATACTCATATCTCCAGAGTCCATAAAACTTCAGAACAAGTTGCTCTTCCTATTCATACATATGACCAAGAAGGACCAAGCTCTCCTACTCCTTCACAGGTCCTTACAGAAATACCCGACACAGAACCACAAATTAGAACTATAAATATCCTTGATAACAACCTTATCAATTATGAGATTCTTATAACAGATTACCTTAGCCATAAATCCAGAACCAAATATGAGTCCAGTTATAGCCAGAAAAAGCGTAACTAGTTCAGAATGAGATGGCTACAGAGTGTCAGAACCCTTAACAAAAGCATACCCTTCTTTGAATGATATAATGACAAAAAAAATATAGAAAGTGAATGTCAATGCCTAGTCATAGACCAATCAACTTTCAGATCTTATAAAACCAGGAGAGGAGAAGAGATACTCTCTCATCCTTCTCCAAGAACATGTGAAATAGAAATGGAGAATGAAGACCAAGTAGGAGCCACTGAAACCATGAATTGCTCCCCTTACATCCTTATCGACTCCTCTCTATCCAGCACCGTTCCTGCTTCAACACAACAAATAAGAGTAGTCATGAAACAAAACAACTACACAAATGCTTATCTAAGAACTGTTGGAGACCAGCTTGATAGAATTGAAGTCAACCAATACCAAGCTCTGATCAGATCTGTCCATAAAGCTATTCCAACATATGAAAGCTCATCCAGAAATGAAACCAGACCCCAAGAGCCTCAACCATCATACCAACCTAATGTCCTTTTATTTCTTGACACCACAGGAATTGAAAAATGTTTTGATAACCATAATCTTCTTGATACAGAAGAACTTTTGAAACTCTTAGAAGAAAGACTATCACAAACACAAATTCCTAAACCATAAAACCAAACCCAGTCAGAAGTCCAAACTTTAGACACAAATATTGACACTTCCTTATAACCCAGTAATAATGAGCCAACAGAAAGCTTTGACCAAATGATATACAAATTAACCAACCAGGGTACTGCTGACAATAATAGCTATGCCCAATTTTATCATGGTACCAAACCCTATTATCCAAAACCTGCACTGCCAGACCTCTAATATAAAGAAACTGTCCCTTACAGAGCATACAGTGGCAATGCTTATTATCAATTTAACATTGATGGTTTATCTGAGTATCAGATTATGACCATCGTCAGACAAATCCACACAGTTGGCTACATTTACATCAAGAAACAAAGCATGGCCCATGCTGATGCAGTCACAGCTTTAACTGGTGGTTTTGAAGGCCGATTACTCGGATGGTGGATGTATACCCTATCTCCTACGGCTAGAAATCATATTATCAATCACACAAAAAACGTATCAGTTCCCTCCACATCCACCAACCCAGGCTCTTTCCTCCCCCCCTGTTACTACCACCACTGCTCAGTCTGATGGTATAGATGTGCTTTGTTATACCATTGTTTTACATTTTATTAGAAATCCAAACCGATTCCAAGATAAAGACTATTCCAAACTCCAGAACTTGAAATGCAAAAAATTAAGCGATTTCAAGTGGTACAAAAACATATTTTTGACCAGAGTATTATAGAGAGAAGATAATGCTAAAGCATACTGGAAAGAAAATTTTATATCAGAGCTACCATCCCTTTTTGCTAACAAAGTACGGGACAAGATGAGGGAACATATGGCTAGCTCAGATTGGTCCCAGATCGACTTAGAAACATGGACTTATAGAGAAATCATCGCAACCATCAACGTTGTCGCCCTACAACTATGCAATGATATCAGACTTAAGAGTCAATTGAAACAGCAAAAGTTGACTACCAGAAGAGAGCTTGGCTCGTGGTGTGAAAATTTTGGGTTTGATAAACTCCCAAGTCAAAAACATTGAAAGCCTCAAAAATCCAAGTATCAACCCGCCAAGAAGAAGAAGTATGTTGATGGAGACAAATCAGGCAAAAAGGAGAAAGCAGAAAAGAAAGGGAAAAAGCCTTTCCGAAGGCCCTTTACTAAAAACCCTAAACCAAAAACTTGTTTTGGATGTGGGAAAAGAGGACATTTTGCCAACAAATGTCCTGATCTCAAAAATAAAATCAAATCCTTAAGTATTGACGAAGAATTCAAAGACAGACTTATCCAGGTTATCTTCGAACAACAGTATACCTCAGACTCCTATGAAGAATCGTCAAGTTCTGATGAGGAGCTCCTAGTCATTGGCCAATCTAGCATAGAAGCTTCAACACAGCTAGAATCGGATCATATTCAAGCTTGTCTTTGCAACCAAGTCAATGTCCTAGATCAATCTGATTATTCCATACTCATCGGTATGATTGATAGTATCGGTGATCCTATCCTTAAAGCAAACTACATCAAACAAATCCAAGAGAAAATATCCACCCAAGATACCAATAGACCATCCACCAGCCAAAAAGACCCAGTTATCTCAGATTTCGAAGAAAATGTTATGAAGTTATTTTCCCTTAAACAAAGAAAAGTGACCATCCCTGACCTACAGAAAGAAATCAAACAGGTCAAAGAAGAAATAAAAGATCTGAAGATAGCCACCCAAAAACTCCAATCACAATTGCAAGAATTTTCTTTAAAGGCAAAAGAAAAGGCATCCAAGTAAGACAGTTTCAAGAATTCATGATTCAGAAGAATAAGCCCAAGAAGAGAGCCAATCCAACCATGAATTAGCCAGTCTCTTACACCCCAATCTAATCCAACCACAAGAAACCTCTATTATCAGAGAAATCAGGATTCATAAGTGGTATACATAAGTAGACATACGAGTCTCTTCCGATTTCCATCTTAGGGTCAACGTATTGATTGATACAGGAGCTGATCTCAACTGTATGAGAGAAGCCCTTGTCCCCACCAATATTTTGAAAAAACCACAGAAACCCTTTATGGCGCCAACAAACAACAGCTTAACATACAATACAAGTTGACCAATGCCAAAGTCTGCAATAGTGGAGTCTGTTACAACACTAGTTTCCTCATGGTCAAAAACCTTTCCCAAAGCGTAATCCTTGGATTACCTTTCATCCACCTTATATCTCCTTTCAAAGTTACCTCCGAAGGACTTATTTCCGAATATCTAGAAAAAGAGATATTTTTCCCCTTAACTTTCTCTGTCCTTATTCGAGACCTAAACACTCTAAAAAACAAATCAGTTTTTCTAGACCAGCAAATCGCCAATATTAACATAAAGCAGGATTACTTATCTTTTTTAAAAGATGACCTGCATTTTGAAAGACAAAAGAAGCACTTAGAAGATCCCAAACTTCAACAAAAAATCCAAATCTTCAAAAAGAAACTTAAAAGTGAAATTTGTTCCTCTTTTCCAAATGCCTTTTAGAACAGAAAAAGACATATAGTCTCCCTTCCTTATAACAAAGAATTTTTTGAAAGAGGAATTCCTACCAAAGCCAGGCTTATCCAAATGTCCTCATCCCTTCTTGAGCATTGCAAAAAAGAAATCGTTGACTTATTACAAAAAGGTCTGATTAGGCCCTCCAAATCTCCATGGAGTTGTCCAAATTTCTATTTACAGAAAAATGCAGAGATCGAAAGAGGAGTCCCCAGGCTGGTCATAAATTATAAATCTCTGAATGATGCTCTCCAGTGGATTCGATATCTTATCCCTAACAAATCTGACTTATTAAAGAGACTTTATAATTCTAACATTTTTTCTAAGTTTGATATGAAATCAGGGTTTTGGCAAATACATATAGAAGAGAAAGATCGCTATAAAAATGCTTTTACTGTGCCATTTGGTCAGTATGAGTGGAATGTCATGCATTTCGATCTTAAAAATGCCCCTAGTGAATTCCAGTCTATCATGAATGAGATTTTCAACCATTATACTGAATTTTCTATTGTCTATAGAGATGATGTTTTGATCTATTCCGACAACATTGACCAACATTGGAAACACCTAGATATTTTCTTCCAGATAGCCAAGCACTAAGGTTTAGTGGTTTCCTCACCTAAGATTGTTCTATACCAAACAAAAATCCAATTCTTAGGCCACAACATTGAAAGAGGAACTATCATACCAATCCAAGGAATTCTTGAGTTTGCTGATAAATTCCTATACGTTATCAAAGATAAAAACCCAGCTACAAAGGTTCCTAGGATGTCTCAATTATATAGCTAATTTTTGCCAACAACTTCGCATCATCTGCAAACCTCTTTTCCAAAGGCTTAAGAAAAATCCTACACTTTGGACTAATGAGCACACCTTAGCTGTCCAAAAGATAGAAACCCAAGTCAAAAGTCTTCAATGTCTTGTTATTTGTCATCCCACTGCTCCAAAAATAGTTGAGACTAATGCTTCTGAGCTTGGTTATGGTGGTGTCCTAAAACAAGTCATCAATAACCAAGAATATCTTGTTAGATATGTTTCAAGGGTCTGGAATGATACCCAACAAAAATACTCCATTATCAAAAAAGAAATACTAGCTATTGTTTTGACTATCCAGAAATTGCAAGATGACATAATCAACCAAAAATTTATTTTGAAAGTTGATTGTCAATCAGCAAAATTCATTTTGAAAAATGATGTTAAAAACCTTGCTTCTAAATAAATATTTGCTAGATGGCAAGCCATATTATCTGCATTTGATTTTACTATTGAACATATTAAAAGCTCAGATAATAGCTTACCAGATTTCCTGACCAGAGAATTTTTGCAGGGAAGCCCATGAGTAGTAGCAAGAAGAAAGGGCAGGGCCCCAAGCCCACTATCAGGCCTGACTTATCAAATGAGAGCAGTGCTCTAGTGACTTGTCATGGCAACAACACTGCCGCTATTGTGACTTATGATGACCAAAAGTCTAGCCCAGATAGGAAGCCTAGCCATAAGGAAAGACTCACTTTATCAACCCCATTACAAATTGCAAATAGCTTCTCCCCGTTAAGATCAAACTCATCATCTTTTAAAACAGTAGCATCTTCCCTGATCAGCCCACATTCAGTAAAACAGGACAAGATCATTGAAAAACAAAAGACTTATGCTCCCTCTACATCTTCATCATCATTTCCTAAAATCAATAACCCGACTTATCATTACCATGAGAAACCCTATTTTGACAAATTTTTTGTAGTAGAAATCCCACTACTACTCGAGATTTATTTCAAGGAACCTAAGAAACTTGCGGATGCAATCATTGATCCGCTGTTTTGTAGGATTCCAGAAGACATGTTAAAAAGACATATTTTTTTTTATGGATTCATTCTTGTGGATACAGATTCAATCTACATTTCAGATGTTTTTGACAAAATTGACACGAAAAAATTGATTTTCAGAAAAATAAAGTTTTTTGAAAATCATTACCTTAGAACAATGGGAAAATGACCCAAACAAGAAAAGAAGATTTTCAAAACATTTTCATATCTCTGAATTTTCTTATTGGGACTGTAAGATCCGTTATTTGTGTTGGCTTGATTTCATTGCAAAATGCTCTATATTTGTATTAGTAGTTGCTTAAGTATTTCTTGGAAGAAAAGAGCCTCAAAGGTGAAGAACCAACATCTTGTGCAAATATCGTCTTCAAGGGGAACATCGCTTACTTGGATGCTAAGGTATCAAGATTCTTTTTCCTCTTGCAAGGTGTTAGGCACACACACACAAATCATTCATATGTGTCCCTGCATCGTTGTGCACCATTTATATAACATTTTCACATGATTTTGTATGCTCATGCATTGAACTCAAATGCTCATACATTTTAGAGTTGCATGTTCTAGGACTATGTCTAGGAAATGGCATTCATATGTGAACTTGTATTTGTATGTTTGTGTTTCTTATGTTTTGGACTTGAACATGGTCTTATTTGATTCCTTATTGAGTCCCGGTCATTTCTGTTACTCATATGTTAAGTTTCGAGTCCAAACGATGTAGCTACGCTACTTTTCATTCTCATTTGTTGAGTTGTGTTTGTCATCGTTTTCCGAGATGAATTCTCAACCATTTGTCAAAGTTTCATAGTTTTCATCGTGCGTGAGGGAGTCACAGTTTGTAATCTAAAAACGGATTCGAATTTGGAGTTCGGATGACCAAATACGGTCGAAGAACGTGCGAGGTGCGCGAGAGGAGCAAGCTGGCCAAAGGCCATGGTATGGCCACCACGTGTGCCACACGGCCCAGCCAGCTCTCTGGCCACGTGTGGCACACGCTGACCACACGTGGGCATGGCTGAAATGCTTCTATTTTTTTGGAAAAATTTGTCCCTCTTCCCTCCTCTTCAAATGACCTATCTTCCCTCCATTTTCAAAAAACTTGAACCACATCAAATCTGATTTTCTGCAGAAATGTTCATGATTTTGATTTACTTACTTTGATCATAACTTCTTCATACGAACTCGAAATCGAGTGATTCGAAAGCCAAAATTGTTGGTCTCGACGAGAGCTACAAACCCCAAGCATTTTCAGAGGCAATTGATTTCGTCATTTTACACAACACTCTGATTTTCAGTACGAGGTCATTAGTTGTATGTGATACTTCTTCTCTTGCAATTTCATTTGATCATCTCTATGATTCTTTCTATTTTATTGTTGAAATATGTTGAGAAATATGTTAGATCATATGCTAGGGTTGTATGATTGATTAGTTAATTGAGTTTAGCTTTGTGATTTCTCTTAAACATATTTTTGCTAAACTTGAGATTGATTGAAATTGATTCTAGAAATTGCTTTTATAATGTGCTTCATGTTATCTTCTAGGCTCAATTTCTTGATATAAGAACT
The DNA here is from genome assembly GCA_954870605.1 of Acer campestre. NCBI lineage: Eukaryota > Viridiplantae > Streptophyta > Magnoliopsida > Sapindales > Sapindaceae > Acer > Acer campestre. Next base: position 23,802,458 of record OX940802.1, read on the forward strand.
AAGATGTTTGTAACATATATTGAATATCTTAATCTTGTTCTTATTGTTTTGACATGCTTTGATTTCTAGATAGATTTGTGATTATGTGTTGATAGTATATTCTAGATTATCATTAAGCATGTTCATAGAGTGTGTTTGATCTACTTACTCTATTTGTGTGTGCTTGCATCATTTGCATCACCTAGATCATTGCCTTGTAATAGGTTGAAATCTCTTGTCAAGGTGAGTGAAGCCTATTTGACTTGAGCAAGAAGACTTGGCTAGGAAAGGTTTCCGGATAGCCAAGCAAGAAGCCTTAGTTAGAATCAAGGTGATTCGGATAACTAAGCAAGAAGTATTAGCAAGGAGTTTTAATACTCCGGATGGTTGAGCTAGGATAGCTTAACTAGGATCTCTTGATCTAGATTGCTAAGCAAAGAAATCTTCCTAGAGGCTTTTTAGTCTTGGATAGGAAGTTGCTCTCTAGAGGTGTGGGATACATCTTAGATAGAGAGTAGGCTAGGTAATTCACTAGGCCTTTGAGAGGTGATTAGGATTTGATAGCTTGAAGTGGATATCATAGTGTTGATAGCTTTGAGTGTGTAAGTTCTTTTCATATAGTGGATTTGCTTTACCGGTGGTTGTGGATTCAACCCGTGGATGTTTCCTCTTTGAGATTTTACCACGTAAAAACATTGTGTCTCATTTTTGCTTTATATTTCCTTATCTTCCATATATTCTCTTGTATTGATTCTTTTGTATAATGATGCTTACATGACTTGATTCATAATATACAATTGCTATATCATTACAAGTATTCATTTTCATTCTTATATTCCGCATCTTTTTGAATATTGGAAGAATTTGGATCTATACCTATTCACCCCCCTCTAGGTATAAAACACTAAACTTTAAAGGGAATTTCAAGGACTACATTGATGCATGGACTTATATGTTTTATGGCCAAAACCCAGGAAACTCTTTACCCTGGTTTATCTATTTTGACAAAGATTTTCCTCTCAATATACCATTCTGGTTTTTAGAATGGTAGGATAAGTATGGACCAAATATTGATTTCCTTTCTACCATCATTAAAAATGGTTATCAGTATTGGGTCACACATATTGATAAACCCAAATATTGGGATTTTGTTCCTGACTTATTGATTTTCTTCAGGATCTTTAGTCTCACTTGGATCTTGATGCCTAATTACAAAATTCAAGAACGACTTATTGGCAACTTCAATGTTCCTTATTTTGGAAGACAGACAAAAATCAAATGGAGGAGTGGTATGAACATGGCTGACCATGGTAAAAGTAGGGCTGCAAAAAGGTTTAACGAAAACCCCAGTCTCTGCAACGCCAACACAGACCAATCTCAGTTTTTAATGGTCAAATCCCAAAATCATGCCAAAATTGCAGCAGCTAGGACTCCTGAAGAACTCCTAGCTATCACTGATGAAATGAGGAAAACTATGTCCGCTATGTCTCAAAAAGACTCAGACTCGAAAGATTGTGATGATTTTCTTAGCGAAGATGACCATATCGAAGGCAACAATTATCAGTACACCTTCCGCCATGACTTATCACAGTTTCAGAGGCTTTAGCCCCATAGAATTTACCAGACTTATCCTCAAAAAGCATGGGATCCACTATTAGCACCTATTATCACCTATCGTGACCATGACTCAGCATCCATCATGAACCGGCATTCATCATGACTTATAATCATGGCTTGTGACTCAGCACAAATCATCAACAGCTATGACTCAGCATTCATCATGACCTATAATCATGACATAGTGTCGGCAGGCAATGAGAAAAAAAAAAAAAAATGTCGGCAGAAGAAAACATTTGCTTGTGACTCAGCATCAATCATCAACATCTATCAGCAGAAACCAACATTTGTTTGTGACTTAGTGGAATCTACCCTTAGTCCAAGAGATCACGATGATAACCAGTGTTAAATTAACCATGGTTATCCTCACCATAGTCATCTACTTTCCTATTTAAAGGACCCCTCTCTAGCAGAAGAGGCAGGCTTCAGTTTTTCTAGTTTTAAGTTTTCTCTTGTTCTACTTTGTAAACTTTCCTCTATAATCTTCCTCTCTCAAATTTTCTCTCCTTTGTAAAAAAGCTTGATATTAATAAAAGTATGTGTGACTTATTTTGCATCTACATTGTTGTCAGACTAATACCGATCATAGTAAGTTTATGTTAATTTTATTTTCTATTATACAAGTTGGAATCCGTTTCAATTTCATGTTCTATTACTTTTTACATTTTATTTTATGCATTCTGTTATGTTTGATATTATATTATATTTTTTAATATATTTATATTATATATTAATATAATAATATATATAATATATATAATAATATAATATATATTATATTAATGATATATAATGATAATATATTATTTTTGGAAAGGATTGTATTTTTGGAACGTAGTTTGTGCATATAAGGGTATTTATGGAATAAATTTTTTAGATTGGAATGAAATGGGCATTCTATTGGTTCTTGGATAAAAGCCCATTCCACCAAAATAGTGGAATCCCTATTCTATTGCATTTTAACAAACCAAACAAATGAAATGACTTTCATTCCATTTCATTCCACCTCTTTTCACCCAACCACCTTAAAAGAATTGATAGGCCATCATATTTAAATATATATATATATATATATATGTATCTCAAAGCACGTACACTCTGCGACGTGCCGTTTTGGCGCCCAAAAGTCTTCTATTTGTTCATTTCGTGAACAAATCACAATTCACAAATCTAGAAATCAATCAATCAATCGTATTCTTCACATATAATGAAAAGAAAAATTTCCCGAACCATTCTTGTAGATCCATCACCTATTCGGAGCTCCGAGAACCAGTTCAACGCCGCAAAAGGTTTTCCTTCTACAGTTCTACTTTATCTTGAATTTCGTTTGTTACGAATTGTATGTGCGTCGTCGTTTTGGACTCCGAGAACCGAATTTGGTCGATTCATGTAACTCATTTTCATGTATTTTGTGATTTAAGCAGGTGATGAGGCTAAAACATCTGAGTATGCATTTTTTAAGAAATTGAAGACAAATGCAAGCCACAGATTCCATTCTCGTCCATCGCATACGGACCCAAATCAATTCAAATCATGTGACAATCCTAGAGGTTTTTCAACAAAATCCCTCAAAATATATTTTTTTTTCTCAAAAATTATTTAAATGAGTCGGTGATTCAACGTGAGAGCTTAGAATTTTATGTAGAGAGGAGCAGCGGAATTAAAAATAGCTCCAAGGAGTTGAGATTGCCTGCTGAAGATGTTACACATGTTAAGCATGACTTCTTCCTCTCTCCAGTAGGTAGCATATCCAGAACTTTAATGTTATTACTTGATGTTTTAAACTATAATCCGCATTTTGACTTCATGAACAAATTTAAATACACCCTTATTTTGCACCTTTTCTGTTCAAATGCGGTTTTTTGTTGATGCCCGTAACAATCTGTCTCTACACTACAGTCATCGTAGAGTTGGGAAGTCTACAGTAATGTCATGGGACATGGCATATATATATATATATATATATGTGTGTGTGTTTTCATGCGTGCATTTGTACTCTTCTGTAACTTTGTTTGGTAATGTTAATGTGTCAAGTGGAGTTCTCAATCCCTTCCCAAGAAATTGTGCAAAAATTTTAGTGTTGCCCAGTTGCCAACTTAATGTATTAACTGGCGCTGTCAAGCTCTTCCCATAATTCTGCTAAATTTAAACAACCTACCTGCTGTAATTTAATTTGATTAATAGTCATGCATGTTTATTACATTTGCGCCATAATATCATGGACAGCAGGCACGTTTCCATTTTTCTTTTGCATCTATTTGCATATAATGTTTGGTGATGTTGTGTCGTCTTCTTATCTCCAGAATGCAATCTAAAACTGGATTGCTTCCTTCTCTTCTTTTCGTTGAGTAGAACCGTAGAATTAGAAAATATCTGAAAGGAACTCCTTTCTATCTGATGTTGCATACTTGCCTTCCCTTTGATATGGAGGCAGACATGGTTTATAGTCACGTGAACAAACATGAAAATTTATTGAAATTCCATTATCGGATTGGATTCAGAATTCTGAAATTCAGGTGGAGAAATGAAAGAGCCAGATCCATTTGTTTCCCCAGATTATATTTTTTGCATGAAATATGAATAATTGTATCCGTAATGCCTTTTATTTATGGGACTCTTTTCCCCACACGCATATGGAAGTGTTTTTATTTGTTATATGGTTAACCGTGTTTGTATCTTTTGACTGCTGAAATATAAGCTCCGCTAAAGGGAATCTATCAACTTATATCCTATTTGCTCATTTGTTAGTGTTATCTTATGCTCCACATATTTCCCTGCTTGGACATAAGTATACTTGGTGTCATAAAATGATAATGTGCACCCCCATAAATTTTTCCAGTAATTGGCATCTTAGTTGCACTTTATAACATCTATATGACTATATATTAATTCCAATTTAATCTGAAACTGTATACTGCAGCATCTCATTGTCAATTCATGCAGGAATAAAATTCAAGCTTTAAATTTGGTCTGCAAGTAACTCAAACTTATCAGTTTTATTAGCGGAAGTAGATTTGAAGAGAGCTTCTACAGTCTTTGGGGATATCTGTAGCACAAGGAGAAACATGGAGGAATATAACAAAACTCTGAGACTTAAGGGTACCTTTTTTTTTTTAATCGAAATTCATTTTTTTTAGTTTTGCTCTGTTTTGGAATTCAAGTAGATGGAAGGAAAAAAAATAAAATTGAATGCCATGAATATTTGGCCGTTTCCTCATATCTTTCCCAAATTTCTTTGTTCTTTTAGCTTGGCAAACAACCGAGATCTAGTATTTTGGCTCACCTCAGATTATACAAGTTTATTGAAACTAGCAATAACAAATTGTAGTAGCAGGGAATTTCTTACAGTTTTATAAGAATATCTTATCATGTTAAAATGAGATTGTTAAAGCATTATGTTGTGACACATGAAATAATGATGTCTACCTTCCAGGGACTCAGAATCAGCATCAAGATCTCTTTTCTACAAAGAGACAGAAACTACATCAGTGGGTTGCAGATATCTCATTTCCTGAAATTAAAGAACTCTGTTCAAAGGGGTTAGACACATTATCATTATTAAACTGTACTTGTACTTAAGCATCATGTCATGGACTCTATGGAAATTTTCTCAGGTATGAATTTGTTTCTGTGCTCCTCAGCCGGCTGTTCCCTGAGACCGGCAAAGATAATGTATGCCTCATTTGTCCTTCTTTTTTTTTTTTTCCCTATTCTTCTGATATAAATTCCTTTATTTTTTAATACTAAGCAAGGGTAATTGCTCTGACAGAGTTTCAAGATTCCAAGGTCTGTGCAAGTGCAGAACGATGCCAAATCTAAGTTTCTTGCTTCTCCTTCTTCAAATATTCACTTAAAGAACCTTCATCAGATATCTACAAGAAAATTTATGGATGTTGAATGTGACCCATACTTGGATAATTATTCATCAAGAGAGAGAACTCTGTCAAATTTCGACTCTCCAACCGGTCATGCTCACAGCACCCTTCTTGAATACAATTTAAGGGAACCTATCTGTGAACTAGGAGAAGAAAGGAATGCAATCACATGGACTGAGAGTAATTCTGCTTTTAGCTTCCCTTTTGAAACATATGGATATTATTCTTCGAGTCATTGTAGAGAGCTGGATAATTTCCATTATCCAGATGGCTCTTTGCTTCGAAGAAAGGAACATGCTCTGCTGCTGGGATGGGATTCTGAAAATGTGATTAATGAGAGAACTTCTTCTGCTATTTCTCAAAATACAGAGTTGACCATGAATCTCAAATCTTTAACTTCATGGAGTGATAATTATGTATGGAATCTGGATGATGGGTTTGGACGACTTGGTGCTAGTGGGTTGTGTGAATCACCTCTCATTCGCAAGCATCCTTCAAGCTTTTATTCATTACCTCCACCTGATGTAACCAGCAATTTCCAAGATGAATTTGGAAGACATTATATTGAGGACAAGGAAGATATAGCTGCAGACTTGAACCATTTTCCTTTGACATTGTCATGTAGATCGAACTTTGGAAGACATTATATTGAGGACAAGGAAGATATAGCTGCAGACTTGAACCATTGTCCTTTGACATTATCACACGGATCGAGCTTTGGAGGACATTATATTGAGGACAAGGAAGATATAGCTGCAGACTTGAACCATTATCCTTTGACATTATCAAGTGGATCGAGCTTTGGAGGACATTATATTGAGGACAAGGAAGGTATAGCTGCAGACTTGAACCATTGTTCTTTGGCATTATCACCTAGACCGAGCTACCTTAGTCTGACTGAAGATTCTGATCATAAAACCACAGTCAATGCTAGCATGAGCTTCCTTTCTCTGGGAAATCATCCTTGGTTTATGAGCAAGTTTCCCACTGAGCGGTATCATGATCACGGAACAGAAGCTCTCCTTTCCTCCAAATTTGATTTTGATTTGGGACGGAAATGTTTATCAATATGTGATTCCTCAAGTAAGCATTATGCATCCATTTATGCTGCCATTGAATTTCCCGGAAAGGAACAGGAACAGGTATCTTCTTGCTTTCACAATATAGACGAGTATGAGGACTGCCTAGAGGGTTTGAGCGACAGAGGAGTACCTCATCATATCAGCAACGATATTGTTAACATTGAAGACTGGTCATCTTTTTATTTCCAGATATCTCCGGACAGAAAAAGGGTGTGCCCTCTGCTGCTGGATAAATCCAGCTGGGATGTATCTGAAGGAGAAACATATCATACTAATAGTGAAGGTGAATACATTTGATGCTTCGCTGTGTTTCATTAATATGCCATGACTCATGTCCTGTTCCTACAAAATGTTGCTGCCTTTCTCTCATTGAAATCTTAAATCTTGGTTTCATTATGGTTACTGCTGTGGTTGCTCAATAGTCAAAATATTCAGATTTCTGTAAAATTTGTATTGATTTTTTTGCGATTCAGGAATAAAGGCAAAACTGTAGATTCAGCTTCAAGATTGTGTTTTTACTTTTTATTGTTTTTGATTCACTGCGCATTGAACTTGTAACTTGTAAGTCATACACACCTCCCCCTTTCTCCTCCTTCAAAGTGATGAAACACATACTAAATTGGAAAAATTGCATTAACTTTTTTGTGAATATGCACTCTCTAACGATTAATGCATTAATTACACGAATAACCCAACTGACAAGTTGTGCAAACTATTCTTTTAAGTGCTAAAGTAAATAAAAATAAATATCTCAAAAATTAAATAAACAAAAATTGAAAAAATGCAAGCTTGATTAAAGGCTCCTATCTATTAAATTCTAAAATAAACTATATGAATCACTGCAGAATTGAAAGAAATGGACACGTGGACGACTTCTATTGGGTAGTTTTTTTTTTTTTTTTTTTTTTTTTTTTTTTTTTTTTGGAAAGAAAGAAGAAAATATATTACAAATAAGAACAGTTAGAGTTTACATCTAATGAGGCCACCATCTGTAGCCAAGGAAGAAAAGGTTCTTCTAAGGATACAGAGTTAACTAGGCCAATTGCCCTTCTTGCAACTTCATGCGCTACCCTATTATAGATTCGTGGGATATGAGAAATCAAAATCCTTTCCTCCCTATTCACAATAAGCTGGATATCACTAATTACATTAAACACATCACTTCTAGTGGTAATCTCACCATTACACAATTTCACCACAGTAAGAGAGTCAGATTCAATAGATAAAGGGAACAAACCTGACTTCTTTGCTAATATCAGTCCCTCATAGATTGCTCTTGCTTCTGCTATGTCAACTGAAACTCTTCCTTCAAAAACCAATGCAGCAGCTTTCATTATTCTTCCTCTATGGTCTCTGATAATAATCCCTGCACCGAACCTGCCCCTCTCCAAATCCATAGCTGCATCCACATTGACTTTAAAAGTACCAGACTTTGGTGGGATCCTGTTCTTGCTTTCACTAGGAGAATTAGTTGAGTCTTTTGCCTGAGTGTCATTAGTTTTCATATCTGACAAGATCAAAGCATCCTTTTTCCATGACTCTCCCCAACTTCTTGTTTTGTCACCAAATAGAGTTCGGTTACGATTGTTCCAAACTAACCAAGCTATGGTTATAAACTTGGTTATAGTTTCTGAATCACCCACAGTTGCCACCCACAACATTCTATCAAGAAAGTCAGCAATTTTGAGCTTGTTTAGATTAGAAAGGAGGGGGCAATGGATCTTATCTTGCTTAACACTCTTGCATCCCCATAAGGCATGATCCACCGTTTCTGGTCCTTCATGATAAAGAGGGCATAAATCTGACTCAATGATTCCTCTTTTGTACAATAAAACTTTGGTAGGGAGGATATTACGGCAAGCCTTCCAACAAAATATTTTTATTTTATTGGGAAGTTGTAGGCACCACAATTTTTTCCACCAAGGATTGGGACCAGAGGAACAGGAGGCTTCAGAACTCCTCAAGGTCGAGATTGCAATTCTATAGGCACTCTTTACTGAGAAAACACCGTTTTTGTCAAAGTGCCACATTACTAAATCTCTTTTCGGATGATTACTCAATGGGATACTAAGAATTAGCTCAGCCTCTTCTGGTAGGAAGTTTTCCTTAATCAAAGATTCATTCCATTTTCCAGGACTATCAATTATAGAGGATACTAAGCTTCCATTTGACAACCTTCTGGGTGAAAAAATCTTAAAAGTGGAAGGCCTAGGCAACCACTGATCTTCATAAACTAAAGTTTCATTTCCGTCCCTTATTCTCCACCTTATTCCTTTAGTTAAGACATCCCTCCCCCACGTGATACTTCTCCAAATACAAGAAGGCTGCCTACCCAATTTACATTTAAGAAAAGAAGTATGAGGAAAGTACCTTGCTTTGAGGACACATGCCATTAGAGATGTTGGATTGCATAAAATCCTCCATCCTTGTTTAGCTAACAATGCCTGGTTAAAAGCCTCTAAATCACGAAAACCCATACCTCCTGTATCTTTAGGCTAACACAATCTCCTTCATGCCATCCAATGAGCCTTTTTCTTGTTTTCCTGCAATCCCCACTAAAAGTTAGCAAAAAGCTTGTGCATATCCATCATCATAGCAATTGGTAGGCGGAAACAACTCATGGCATAAGTTGGGACTGCTTGTGCTACTGCTTTGACTAAAATCTCCCTACCCCCCACTGAGAAAAGTCTTTGTTTCCATCCCTGCAATTTTTTCCATACCTTTTCTTTTAAATCTCCGAACATGTTTCTCCTTTTCCTGCCAATGGAAGACGGTAATCCAAGATAAGTTTGATGGCAAGATGCCACATCTATGTTGAACGGGTTTTTGATATAGTTGATGTTTTCTACTGATGTGTTAGGGCTGAAGGTGATTGCAAATTTATTGAAATTGATGGATTGCCCAGATGCAAGTTCATATTTTCTAAAAATGTCTCCCAGATAATCACAATCGCCTTTGGTAGCACGAGCAAAGATAAGGCTATCATCTGCAAATAACAAGTGAGTAATAGAGGGTGCATTTCTAGCTACTTTGATCCCCTGAATTTTACCCTCCTTTTCAGCCTGCGTGATCATTGCTGAGAGCCCTTCCGCATACAAGAGGAATAAGTATGGTGATAAAGGGCAACCTTGCCTTAGACCCTTAGATGGAACCACCAATCCTCTAGGTTCTCCATTAATCAGAAAAGAATAAGATGCTGAGGTGAGGCATTTCATAATCAGTTCAATCCATCTCCTCTCAAAACCCATTTTTTCCATGACTTTTCTCAGGTATGCCCATTCAACTCTATCATAAGCTTTGCTTATATCAAGTTTTAGGGCAACTCGACCAATAGATCCCGTCCTTCTATTTTTCAAAGAGTGGATGCATTCGTATCCTACCACCACATTATCAGTGATTAATCTTCCAGGTACGAATGCACTTTGGTTTGAAGAGATCACATCCTCTAAAATCACTTTTAGTCTATTAGCTATAACTTTGGCTACCAATTTGTACACTACATTGCAAAGGCTAATAGGTCTGAATTCAGACACCCTCACTGGAAGCTTGACCTTGGGGATTAATACCACCACTGCCTTTCCTAATGAGTCAAGAGGAGCATTGTCGTTAAGCACCGCAAGGACTGCCCTGGTTACTCCTTCACCAACAACATCCCAGAATATTTGATAAAATAAAACAAGAAGTCCATCTGGTCCTGGGGCCTTAAGTGTAGGGAAAAATACCGTAGTACCCGCAGCGGAAGCGAGACTAAAAAAATAGTGTTGGGTAGCTTTTAAAATTTTTCCAATTATGAACCTTAAACCCTTTTGATTAATTAAATATATATAACAAAGTAATAAAATTTAATACCTCTTGTCGCGTGATCCGATTGACTTGCGTCGATGGTAATCCGCAAGATCTTCAATCCTAGCACGAACGTGGATCACCTAGGAGCGTGGTCTCCCTTCTCTTTGAATTGCAAACCTGTGATGGGATTAAACAAACTTTTCTTTCTTGATCGTTAGTCACAAAAACAATCAAAAGAAACCTAAGATTATTCCGGTCACTTTTGAGTTCTCAATCTAATGATCGAAACTCGCGTGAACCTTAATCGATGTTGTATACACAAGCTTATCAATGATCAAGCAAGTAGTACACCATCAAAGAATAATCTATGTTCCTTTTTCTTTTGTTTTTGGTTGAATAAAATCTCTATCTATGAGTTAAGAAGAAGAAGAAAAATAATTTTCTGCACTAAGCCTTAGGGCTGGCCGAAAATAATATATGTGCATATATATATGGCCCAAATTTTTCTCCTTTCTTTTTTAGCTTTAGGGTTGGCCGAATTCTCTTCCTTGATGCATTAGGGTTGCCGCAATTTCCAAAACAAGTTAACTAGTTTGAATTGCACCCTAATTCCTATTTAGAAAAGATTTCCCAAACCTAATAAAACTCATAAATCTTTTATTCTCATATTTGACTAAAATAAAAAGACTTCCTGTTTGAATAAATAAAACTAATTATTTATTTCATTGTCAAACAAGTCTTTCTATTTAATTATACTACTACCAATAGTATACCTTTAGGAAATATATTTCCTAATGAGAAAAGATTTGTATCTTAATTAAATAATTAATTAATGAATTAATTAATTCTTATTTAATTAAATAATGAAAACAAAATAATATTTTAGGTTATTATTTAACCTTGCCGCCCCATATTAGTAATGGGCCAAATATTATTTTTCCTATTTCATTTAATCCATAGGACTTTAATTAAAAAGCCCACATGTGAACTAGACCCAATCTTACTAAAAGAAACAAGCCCACATGTCATCCATTAATATATAAATATAATCGTGCAGCCCATTACATTAATAATGTGCAAATTATATTCTTAATATATTAAATTGCAATTCTAGATGGACCCTAAATTGGTCCGGTAGAATATATCAAGTGATCCATGCAAGTCCGTGTGGATTGGGGATCTTGGCGGGCTATCTAAATTTAAGCTCCAATCGACATAACCTAATCACAATCAACTAATGATTCACTTAGGTCCGATCCATTAATTTTAGCTCATTCCACTAAAGAGCTAAAATTGAACTCTTAAATAAAGACAGAAAAGGAAGATGCTTCCTCATTCATACCCTAGACAATCATATTGGAGATAGTGTATCCTCGTGATTAATATCAGTAATCGCCAAGAGTTCATAGACCGCCTATAACTCTCCAAGTTACCATATTTACTCATATGACCACATTTTGAACTTGGATATTTTGACTTGTCCAGAAGCCATGTTTTCAATAGACACTATTGAAAACTCAACGTTGAGATTTAATATCCAATTACCTCAAAACATCCATATGATGATATTATACTCTCATTTAATAAATGGAGCCACGATGTCCATATCTATAAATGAAGTCCTCTATCGATTAACAAATGAATATCACCAAACTATCGAGGATAGACTATGCGATATAATCGTACTCATTGATAGCTCAAATGATATCACCTGCAACCATAAGTCCATCATTTATCTCAGGATTAAGATAGACTCTCCGATTGTCCTAATAATGAAATTACTTTTATCTACTGACGGTTATAGATAAAGTATTTCATTGTGATCCTGTTCAATGCACCCAGTGCACTAGATCCTTTTGCTCGAAGACACTCCGATGATTTTAGACTCATCATATCTCATTTGATCCCACTCAAATGCTAGCAAAAGAATTCTACAACTTTAACAAGATAAAGGTGCCCAACCTTTAACTTAAGTTGTGAACGATATTCAAGACTAACTAAAGAATTGTGTCTACCACATACATATCCAGATGTATGAACAATTCTTCTTTTCTCATAGTCTTTAGACCTTATGATTATTTACTTTAACAATTATTAAACTATAAATGCTATAAGATTTGTTTAAACCAGAAATCACTTTATTAATATGAATAAGATTGTTAATTACACTATTACACTCTTGCTATTGAGCATAATCCTAACAATCTCCCACTTGCGCTATAGCAAATGTGTCATATCTCTCAAGCCCATATTCTCTAGGTGCCCATCGAAACTCTTCTGAGGTAGAGCCTTTGTGAAGGGATCTGCTAGATTTTCCGCTGACGCGATTTTGGTAATCGTCACGTCACCTCTTTGAACAATCTCCCTTAAAAGATGATATTTCCTTTCTATGTGTTTACCCCTCTTGTGACTTCTTGGTTCTTTCGAATTAGCCACTGCTCCACTGTTGTCACAGTAGATAGTGATCTGCTTATTCGCACTAGGAACCACTTCCAAGTCAATCAAGAATTGGTGGAGCCAAACAACCTCTTTGGCAGCCTCGCATGCAGCAACATACTCAGCTTCCATGGTGGAATCAGCAATGCAAGATTGCTTGATACTCCTCCATATAACTGCTCCTCCTCCAATAGTAAACACAGCCCCTGATGTGGATTTTCTGGAGTCAGAATCTGATTGAAAATCAGAATCTGTATACCCAACGGGAATCAAATCCCCTCCAGAGTATACAAGCATATTATCTCTCGTTCTCTTGAGATACTTGAAAATATGCTTGACTGCCGTCCAGTGATCAGGACCAGGTTTCGATTGAAACCTGCTAACTATGCCAACAGCAAAACAAATATCTGGTCTAGTGCAGAGCATTGCATACATGAGACTTCCAACTGCCGAGGCATATGGAACTCTACTCATGAACTGCTCTTCATGCTCATTCTTAGGAACTTGTTCCTTAGAAAGCTTGATTCCATGTCTGAAAGGTAACATACCTTTCTTGGAATCCTGCATGGAAAACCTAGACAAGATTTTGTCTATGTATGAAGCTTGGGATAATGCAATCGTTCTATTCTTTCTATCCCTTATAACTTGGATACCTAGAATAAAACTTGCTTCTCCTAAGTCCTTCATATCAAATTGTTTTGCTAACCATTCTTTTACTGATGTCAATACACCTACATCGTTTCCGATGAGTAGTATATCATCAACATAAAGAATCAGGAAAACCAACTTGTCGCCCTTAATCCTCTTGTATACACAAGGTTCGTCAAGATTCTGAATAAATCCAAAACCTTTGACAGCTTGATCGAACCTTATGTTCCAGGATCTGGATGCTTGCTTTAATCCATATATGGATTTCTGCAACTTGCATACCTTGTCCATTTGGCCCTTTTCAATGAATCCCTCTGGTTGCATCATGTAGATGCTTTCGTCAAGACTTCCATTAAGGAAAGCTGTCTTGACATCCATTTGCCAAATCTCTAGATCTAAAGATGCTGCAATGGATAAGAGTATCCTAATGGATTTAAGCATGGCCACAGGAGAGAAGGTTTCCTCGTAATCGATACCTTCTTTCTGTGTATACCCTTTAGCTACCAATCTAGCTTTAAAGGTTTCCACCTTTCCATCCATACCTTTTTTCCTCTTGTATACCCACTTGCACCCAATGGGTTTTATCCCTTTAGGCAAGTCTACAAGGGACCAGACTTTGTTATTGAACATAGATTCAATCTCGGATTGCATTGCCTTTTGCCAATGGCGACTATCAACATCCTCCATAGCTTCCTTGTATGTATAGGGATCATCGTCGTCCGGGAGATTCTCTACAGATTCTCCCAGACCGATGTATCTTTCGGGTTGTGTTCTAACCCTCCCACTACGACGAGGAATGGTAGGTTGTTGATCTTGTGTTGGATCGGAACTTACAATTGGGTTAGGTTGTGTAACCTCTCGTGGAATTGTATCTCCTGACATCTCATTCAGGACAATTCTACTTTTAGGCACAAAATCATTCATATAGTCCTTATCCAGAAATTTAGCATTTGTCGAAACAAATACTTTAAGATCTGAAGGACTATAAAAATAATATCCTTTAGTTTCTTTCGGATACCCTACAAATATACATGTTTCTGAACGAGACTCCATCTTTTCTGTCTTTCCTTTTAACACGTGCGCAGGACATCAAAATATCCTTAAGTGTTGTAAACTAGGCTTGCGCCCAGTCCACAACTCATGCGGTGTTTGAGGAACAGACTTAGATGGTACTCGGTTTAGAATGTATATTGCAGTTTGTAAAGTATATCCCCAGAAAGAAATAGGAAGTGTTGAATAACTCAACATAGACCTAACCATATCCAAAAGAGTTCTATTTCTCCTTTCTGCTACCCCATTTTGTTGAGGTGTACCAGGTGCAGAAAACTGAGAAACTATCCCATTTTCAATAAGATATTGCTGAAACTCCCCAGATAGATATTCTCCACCACGATCAGATCTCAAGATTTTTATGTGTTTCTCAAGCTGATTTTCCACTTCAGCTTTAAATGCTTTGAACATGTCAAAAGCATCCGACTTATGTCGCATGAGATACACATATCCAAATCTTGAGTAATCATCTGTGAAAGTGATGAAGTACTCATATCCACCTCTAGCTTGAATGCTCATAGGTCCACATACATCAGTGTGTATCAATCCTAAACATTCAGTGGCTCTGGCACCTTTGGCAGAGAACGTCCTTTTGGTCATTTTACCTTCCAAACAAGATTCACAAGTTGGTAGATCATCAACCTTTAAGTCACTCAAAGGTCCGTCACTTACCAATCTTTTAATCCTATTAAGGTTAATATGACCTAAGCGTAAATGCCAAAGGTAGGTTTCATCTTTTGATAATTTAACTCTTTTATGATCAGGTTCCGTTATTTCTGTGTCTAACGAGTGAGAGATATTTCTATGCAAGAAGTATAGACCGTTTTCCAATGTACCTTTGCAAATAACTTTGTCATTCTTACTAATAATAAAAACTTTATTAAAAGTAACCGAATATCCAAATTTATTCAAACAAGAAACTGAAATTAAATTCCTCTTGAATTGAGGTACATAATAAACGTCTATTAAATCTAAATGCCTTCTAGAATCCAAACAAACTCTAATATCTCCCACTGCACTTGCAGACACTAACGTTCCGTTGCCCAAGCGCAAATTGATCTCATTCTTATTTAGCCTTCTCCTTTCTTGACACCCCCGTAAGGAATAACAAACATGATTAGTGGCTCCAGAGTCTACGATCCAAGAATCTGTAGAATCTACCAGAAAAACATGTTTCAAGATAATTCATATTACCTTGTTCCTTTTTATTCTGAGACTTTGGGCAATTACTTTTCCAATGTCTCTTTTCACCACAAAAGAAGCACTTCCTTTTGATCTTGGTTACTTTCTTAGTCTCTTTCTTGGTAGGCCCAAGTTGCTTTTTCTTCTATTATTCCTTGACCTTCTGACGGGTCTTAATAGTAGCAACTTTACCAACCATATGAATCTCTTCTAGAGACATCATCATATTAGCAGCAGACCCTATTCCTTCATGCTGCTGTTGCAACACGTCGGAGATGGTAGCCATTTGGCCATCTCATTAGAGGTCTTCCACTGCTCATACTTGTCTTATTAGATTCATTAGTAAGAGCAGGTGGTTTAGGAGTAGTTAGAACAAAATTTATATTTTTTCAGCTTGCAGCAACAATCCAATTTTCCTTTTCCATGTGACATAATTATTACCGGTTAAACTTTTATCTTTCAGGATGTTCATAAGTGATGGGGTCATGATTTCTTAATTAAACAAAAATTAATATAAGTAAATAATCATTATAAAGCACTTTTAAATATTTATCTTGAATTAAATGAATAACTCAATCATAAAAATTCAACGGTGATCTAACACCCATAAATGTTACGCCTCCTTTGGGAGTTCGCACCATTTACTAGTTAGACTAGGTCCCACCTAATTGTTAACATAACAACCAGCGTTTTCAATTTTAGCCTTGCAATTTTACTGACAAGAACTCTTTGGAGGATATCAATAAAATTACATTGAGTGTGTCACCAAGATATCGACCCTCAATTTTCTCTAACGAAAATCCCTCCTTTGGGAGTAGATCTCGTTGAGTCCATTGTCTAGTCTATCCTTGTAAGGAAGTATATTGCTTAATTCCATTTATGGATGTCCCTTTGGGGAATTACCATAAAATAATTAAGCTCAACTAATCTTGGAAGCCATAGGTGTTACAAAAACACCTTCTCCCACTCAATTATTTAAGGCGTGTGATTAAATCCCATAGAATGATTTACCAAGTTATCTAGATGCCAATTTAGATACCTAAATCATTCAATGCATGTTCATACCAAAAGAGATATATGAGTGGCACTCCTATTCTATATGTCATGTTATCATACAACAACAAATATTGTAATATTTAAGCATAAATTAAATAGCAACAATTTTGGCCCATCCTAGAAAAACAAGTAAATTACATTTGATATAGGAATACAAGATCTTCGAGTGGCCCATCACCATAAGCCCATCCTCCGGCCTCCCTCCTCGGGACTTCACGGCCTACCACCTCTCAAAGGGGCTGCCATGCGCAGCCCATAAGGCTTTGCATGGCTGCCATGCGCAGCCCACCAAGCTTTGGGCTTGCATTGTGCGGCCCAATCCACTCCTAGGGTGCGCACGGTGCTCGTTCTCGGTTCCGGTTTGCTTCACGTCTTCAATTCTTCGATATAGGACGTGTTACATTTTAATTTAAACAAAATAAAATACTGCAGAAATTTTTTATTTTTTTTTTAATCACAGCAGTAAAATACTGCACACAAAAAAAAAATACTGCAGAAAAAATACTGCAGAAAATTTTTTAATACAATAAAAAAACTGCAGCTTATTTAATACATAAAAAAAATACTAGCAACTACCAAGAAGGAATTATGGCGATGATAGACCACCCTTCTTGTTACAATTCCGAAACCAAAAATACATTGAAAATCTAGAGCCAAAATCGAGCAATAACAATCAACATAAAAAACATATATTAATCCATACATCACATGTAATAATATATGCGAATACCTAGAGTGCCATCTCTTTCTAAAACATGCATAATCACAATAAAAAGAAATCGATCCACGTATATATACGTTAATTAATTAAAAGGGTTCAACCTAGCTCTGATACCAATTGTAGGGAAAAATACCGTAGTACCCGCAGCGGAAGCGAGACTAAAAAAATAGTGTTGGGTAGCTTTTAAAATTTTTCCAATTATGAACCTTAAACCCTTTTGATTAATTAAATATATATAACAAAGTAATAAAATTTAATACCTCTTGTCGCGTGATCCGATTGACTTGCGTCGATGGTAATCCGCAAGATCTTCAATCCTAGCACGAACGTGGATCACCTAGGAGCGTGGTCTCCCTTCTCTTTGAATTGCAAACCTGTGATGGGATTAAACAAACTTTTCTTTCTTGATCGTTAGTCACAAAAACAATCAAAAGAAACCTAAGATTATTCCGGTCACTTTTGAGTTCTCAATCTAATGATCGAAACTCGCGTGAACCTTAATCGATGTTGTATACACAAGCTTATCAATGATCAAGCAAGTAGTACACCATCAAAGAATAATCTATGTTCCTTTTTCTTTTGTTTTTGGTTGAATAAAATCTCTATCTATGAGTTAAGAAGAAGAAGAAAAATAATTTTCTGCACTAAGCCTTAGGGCTGGCCGAAAATAATATATGTGCATATATATATGGCCCAAATTTTTCTCCTTTCTTTTTTAGCTTTAGGGTTGGCCGAATTCTCTTCCTTGATGCATTAGGGTTGCCGCAATTTCCAAAACAAGTTAACTAGTTTGAATTGCACCCTAATTCCTATTTAGAAAAGATTTCCCAAACCTAATAAAACTCATAAATCTTTTATTCTCATATTTGACTAAAATAAAAAGACTTCCTGTTTGAATAAATAAAACTAATTATTTATTTCATTGTCAAACAAGTCTTTCTATTTAATTATACTACTACCAATAGTATACCTTTAGGAAATATATTTCCTAATGAGAAAAGATTTGTATCTTAATTAAATAATTAATTAATGAATTAATTAATTCTTATTTAATTAAATAATGAAAACAAAATAATATTTTAGGTTATTATTTAACCTTGCCGCCCCATATTAGTAATGGGCCAAATATTATTTTTCCTATTTCATTTAATCCATAGGACTTTAATTAAAAAGCCCACATGTGAACTAGACCCAATCTTACTAAAAGAAACAAGCCCACATGTCATCCATTAATATATAAATATAATCGTGCAGCCCATTACATTAATAATGTGCAAATTATATTCTTAATATATTAAATTGCAATTCTAGATGGACCCTAAATTGGTCCGGTAGAATATATCAAGTGATCCATGCAAGTCCGTGTGGATTGGGGATCTTGGCGGGCTATCTAAATTTAAGCTCCAATCGACATAACCTAATCACAATCAACTAATGATTCACTTAGGTCCGATCCATTAATTTTAGCTCATTCCACTAAAGAGCTAAAATTGAACTCTTAAATAAAGACAGAAAAGGAAGATGCTTCCTCATTCATACCCTAGACAATCATATTGGAGATAGTGTATCCTCGTGATTAATATCAGTAATCGCCAAGAGTTCATAGACCGCCTATAACTCTCCAAGTTACCATATTTACTCATATGACCACATTTTGAACTTGGATATTTTGACTTGTCCAGAAGCCATGTTTTCAATAGACACTATTGAAAACTCAACGTTGAGATTTAATATCCAATTACCTCAAAACATCCATATGATGATATTATACTCTCATTTAATAAATGGAGCCACGATGTCCATATCTATAAATGAAGTCCTCTATCGATTAACAAATGAATATCACCAAACTATCGAGGATAGACTATGCGATATAATCGTACTCATTGATAGCTCAAATGATATCACCTGCAACCATAAGTCCATCATTTATCTCAGGATTAAGATAGACTCTCCGATTGTCCTAATAATGAAATTACTTTTATCTACTGACGGTTATAGATAAAGTATTTCATTGTGATCCTGTTCAATGCACCCAGTGCACTAGATCCTTTTGCTCGAAGACACTCCGATGATTTTAGACTCATCATATCTCATTTGATCCCACTCAAATGCTAGCAAAAGAATTCTACAACTTTAACAAGATAAAGGTGCCCAACCTTTAACTTAAGTTGTGAACGATATTCAAGACTAACTAAAGAATTGTGTCTACCACATACATATCCAGATGTATGAACAATTCTTCTTTTCTCATAGTCTTTAGACCTTATGATTATTTACTTTAACAATTATTAAACTATAAATGCTATAAGATTTGTTTAAACCAGAAATCACTTTATTAATATGAATAAGATTGTTAATTACACTATTACACTCTTGCTATTGAGCATAATCCTAACATTAAGTGGGTTCATTTGGTTCTGTTATCACTTCTTCTCTTCTAAAAACTGCCATCAATCTTCTATTCATCTCTGCAGTGACTTTAGTTCCTATTGATTTAACAACATCATCAATACAGCTCTCTGTAGGAGAAGAGGAGGTGAATAACTCCTTATAGAAATCAGAGATAACAATCTCAATATCTTCTGTATTTTCTCTCCATTGCCCCATTCCATTTGTAGGAACCTAGGGTTACAAATTGCGCAGCAGAAAGGTTTTTAAAATTTTTTAATGCAATCATAAACTAACCCATTTGTACAGTAATAATCAAATGCAATAAGAAAGTAAACGATTCATACCAACGTAGGAGGCTCCTTCACTTTAATACAATTTGCTCCTGATTTGAACCACTTGATCTTCCTCGCTATCTCCCGGAACTGGTAACTGTATGTGGGCGCGTCACGGTACTCAGGAACAAAAATGGAGGTAGATGAGAAGAGCACACAAAAGATAACTCTTGTTCTTTTGTTGGTGAAGTGCGGCAACAAATAAGTCAGAAAAAAAAAATTCTTTTATTTTTCCTCTAGCCGCACCTATTACTCTCTTCACCTGATTGTTGTGTTTTTTGTCAATCAATGCATCAGTTTTGTTATACCATATATATCAAATATATCTGTTATAAAACTAACTGATGATCTCTCTTATGTTGATTCGATTTGTTTGTATCAGATACAACTAACTTTAAAATCAAATTTAAAATAACATATATTATATATATATATATTAAACTTATACTAATTAATAAAATCTTTTTAGATATCGAATATCCTTTAAAGATATTAATTAATTTATTTGATTTAATTTGAATTCAAAACTCTTTTAAATTCAAATTTAAATATTTAATAAAATGAAAATAAAATAATCAAATTATCTTCTCTTCATCCAAAATTAAATATCAATCAACACCCTCCATCTAATAATTAATTACACAATTAAATAATTTAATTATTTAATTAACTGATCGAACCAAAATTGGTATGATTTTGGCCCTCACTTCCTTCTCTTTTTGCTTGATTCTCGGGTAATATCCCATGATTTCATGGTGTGAATTAAGTGTTTTCAGGCATTTATAAAGTTCAGAGGCATTGGAGTAATATTGGTGGCAAAAGGGGCTGAAATTGTAAAAAGTGTGTGCAGATCATTCATCTTCAAATAGGCATATCTCTCTCTTCAGATCGAACAACATTTTGGATTACATATATTCAGAAATCCCCAGAAGTCTACTTTCTAGTGGTTTTTACAGATTGTGATTCCGAGTTTTCTACAAAAAGTTATGCCCATTTTCGTAGCTGCTGCGCACTCCCTATCGCCATGGTGACCCTATGGCGCGCCATGGCGACCTCCACTTTTTAGAAGCAGCAAAATGGACGTTTTTCAAGCCATTTTTGAGGGGTATTCTTGTCCTTTCATGCCCATTTCATACCCTAGCTTTTCTAACATATAAATACACCATTTTATGCTAACTCTTGACAACTCTTGACCACCAAGAAACCTCCTTTCTCCACCATTCCTTTTCTCTCCATTTTCTCTTTTACCTAAAACTTAACATCTAGATTACCTCACCTAATCATTCCTTTTCTTCCCATCTTCTCCACAAATCTCCTTAGTCACTTCCCATTTGACTCCACCTATCTAGACACCTCCTCATCATCCACTCTTTACACAAGGAGCATCAAAGACAAAGAAAGGATCAAGCTTACAAAAGGAGACCCATGGGTGATTTCCTAATCTTTTACTTGCCTTCCCTTTGATTGTAATATGTGTAATTAAATCCCCTTTCTAGGGTTTTGATGTGAGAATATTTGGATTGGGATTTGCTTAAGCTTTTATATTTTAATCTCTATTTGTGTTCTATTCATTTTATAATTATATTCTTTGCTTTATATAATTGACATGTATACCCACTAGTTGATTATAATCTTGTTTAAGATAATTTGTTATATAATCTTGATTGGATTGACAACCTTAATGGATTGAGAACATAGTGAATAGGATAGATTGTCGGAGGGTATATCAACCGCGATAATCTAAGCCGTTAATTGTAACTAATCGATCCTACCATGACCCCCTCTCCTTAAGCGGTTAGGCATTGTGGTGAGAAGTTGTTTAAGGTTCATAATAATGGCCTAAACACATTTTAGAAATCAATTGATTAACATTTATGAGATCCGTTCACTAAAGTAGCTTGATAAGCATTTCCCGTAATTCATTTGTGATCCCATTAATTCTCTAGCTATTCTCTTAATTGTTAATTCCATTTATCTTATTTAGATTTGTTAAGTATTCTTTTATTAGTTTATTAGGTTTATTTTTCATGTATGTTTGATGGCTTGACAACCCATTCACTCATCCATATTTTTATGATTTATTTTATTGCATACAGATTAGTTAATTTATTCAACTAATCACTTTAATTCTCTGTGGAACGAATCCTACTTGCCACTTTACTAATTTTCTATCTAAGTGGATTTTTAAGTGGTTAAAAAAGGTTTTCAAAACGATCACATTTTAAATATCATTTTGTTGAGTACACAAACGACGCTCATCATTAACATAATCGTTAATATTCATTAATTGAATAATCATATTATTCAATTAATTCCCGAATAGGCACGTGTCACTTTTGTAACACAATTAATTGGACAATCCAATTAATTAACCGTGACTCTTGTTACCTAAATCGATCGGGCTAGTAGGAGACCTAATGGACCCATAGTATTTTGAACTCCAGTAATCCTTAGAAATAATTAATTAAACTCTTTAATTAATATTTCATGATTATTAACTTCGGTGTTATTCCACTAAAAACCCGAAGTTGCATTCTCTCAACTATAGACATTTTTACACAAACCAATAACTCTTGGTGTCCATTGATATAGCTATTACATATGGTATGATCCTCCACAGGTAGTTCATAATTAGAGCTGGGTCATAATGCCCGTTATACCCCTCTAATTATATCTTTCCATTAAGTACCATTGATTCTCTAATGAACATAAATCCTACATTCCTTACGAAATTAGGAGAGCGCTTATATTGTTCAAACCCCGAATCAACCCTTAAGGGAACTACCGAATTACTATCTACTTCTCACAAGAAGGAGTGGATTCCACTATTGTGTGTGGATCTTCCCAGCCACAAGCCAAACCGCGATCCCAACATGCGGAGCATATTGATCAGGAATGCAACTCCAACCTCACCCATGGTATATCAAAGACCACGATCTAACTTGAAGGAGTCGATAAGACACTCAGGATTGAGATCACCCACATATAGCCATCATTTGTTGATATATATGAATCTCATCATGTAACGGATCTTGGTGAGAGATTCATATAGATCATGGCCCAGTCATATATGATCACATCATACAAGGTGTCTCCATTCTCATATCTTCATATAAATGACCTAGGATAAGATCACCGTACATTACGGAATGGACTGCAGCTATAGATTAACCACAAATAAAGTACCCAGCTTTATTTGCTATCTACGAACTCTTTAAATTGCTCGTTTCAAATTGAATCCATCTGTATATGACATTCATATACTCAGTTTAAAAATACATCTGGCAATCTTGGATGTTAAGTACACATGTTATATATAAATGTATGAGACAATTTGAATGAATAAACTACTTCTTTTATTTCTTGTTCAATTCACATTTACAAACTACAAGCTTTAGGGCAAAAACCCCAACACCATCCATCAATCCTTGGATTTTGTTTCTTCTCCTTCTTTAGGTAGCTTTTGTATGGAAATATCTAGTATTCCTGTCGCCCGCTTTGAGCCATAGCACTCTCGATCTTTGCCTCCAAATGAGTTCTTCTATCTCCAACAATTTATCTATTTTGTCCTCTACCTCCATAATTCTGTCAGTTGCAAGATTATTAGCTTCATCTTCATATAAAGCTTGTAAGTCCATTTTTAATTCATTGAGATCCTTTGTATTTTCTCTTCTTTTTCTTTTATTCCATTCACCAAGCTGACTAGTTAATCTTGCTACATTAATTTTCAAGTTCGCAATATCTCCCAATTCTGACTTGCTTGTCCATGCCTTTTCCACTGTGAATTTACATTCAGCTTTGTCTGCCCATGCCTATTCGAAATGAAATCTACTACCTCTACCTCTATTATTTCCTTTGATTGGGTCCTTATTGTAAATCTTATCTATTATTAAAGTCTTATGATCTGAACCCACCCATTCTTTGTGATGCACAATTGCATTCGGAAAAGTCTTTCTCCATTCCAAGCAACACAAAGCTCTGTCGAGTCTTTCTTGGATTAATTCCCCATTGAACTGTCTATTGCTCCATGTATATTTATTGCATACATACCCCATATCCATTAAAGCACAGTCATCTACTGCTTCCCTAAAAGAAGAAATGGCAGTGTTGCATTTGGTCACCCCACCTTTCTTCTTATCCAGTTGAAGAATTTCATTAAAGTCGCCTACTACGACCCATGGCAAGTTGCCCATTCTTTTCAGTCTTCGTAGGAGAGACCATGAGTGCTTTCTAAGAGAAAGAATAGGGTCCCCATAAAATCCAATGAATCGCCAAACTAAATTATCATTATCTTTAATAATGGCATCTATGTGTCCTTTACTAAAAGATCGAACTGAAACTTCAATCATTTTTCTATAATAAAATCAAACCTCTACCTTGGCCAATTCTATCCACTGTAACACCATTATCAAATCCCAATCTATATCTTATTCTATCAAAATTATTCTGAGGCAGCCATGTTTCAGCAAGAAAAATTATTTTCGGGTTTTCCTGGAGCACTAAGGCTCACAGGGCTCGGAATGTTCGAGGGTTCCCTAACCCCCGAACATTCCAACTTAGGATTTTCATGGCTGCTGACGATGCTGGAAACCAGCCACCGCCGATGCATCTTGGGTTTGTGTTACACACCTTATCTTTTTCCTTTCTGAACACTCGTCTATCTCCATATCACTATTTCTTTTGCCCAAATTCAGGTTGCCTTCCTTCGCACTTTCACTTTTCTCTCTCGCAAGTCTCTTCCACTTTTTCTGGTTCATGCTTTTTGCCCCGCTATCCTCCACTCTTGTTGCCTTCTCTTGAATTAATACATTCTCACCTGATACAGGATTACTAGTTGCTTCGATAATTTCCATTCTTGTTGGATTCTGCATACTACCCTATGTAATCTTCTCCTTATTTGGTGTTATTTCTTCCTGTTGAGGTTCTTTTCTGTTGGTTTCCATCGTCTCTGAAACTATTCTATTCGGTTTTACATTTCCACTTGTGATTACTGTTATTGTCACTGAATCCATATCTTCACTCAACAGGGCTCTGCTTTCGTTTTCCACATTCCCAATTGAGGCTCCCTTTAATCTCAGGTTCTCTTTACCCTCTATCATTGTCATAGGATCTTGATTGTTAATTTGCTACCCTCATCCATGGCCCATACTTGAAGCCATAATTTTCAGTAATATTCTTGGTATTTATAGGGAAATCCCTTACTAGGTTCCCAATTTTTCCACAATAGTAGCAGAAATTAGGAAGACGTTCATAACAAATCATTACTTCTATCACCTTTTCATCTTCTCCTAAAGCCACTCTCAATCCTCTTTTGAGCGGAATCGAAATATCAATGATAACTCTAATCCGAATAAACTTTCCCACACATTCCCTTGATTCTCCTACATCAATCTCTTTAACTTGTCCAACCAATCCTCCTAGATGTAAACCAATCTCTCTATTTAAACAAGCCAGAGGCAAATTATGGAATTGAATCCAGAAGGGAACATACCTAAATTGAAGATCAATGACTTTCTCCAATCCAGTTGCCTCTTGGAGAACTACTAGTTGCTTATCGAACAACCATGGTCCACCCTCTAGGATTCTTTTTCTATCCTAGCAACTTTTAAATTGAAACTTAAAAACATTAATCCCCATTGGTTCCACTTCCACTTTGTTTTTCGTTTGCCATATTGTGGTTATAGTTTTTTTGAATGCTTCACGATTGACTGCTTTATTTGCAATTATTTTCCCAAACAAGCTTAATGAGAGACTCTGCTTCCCCTTTTCTTGCAGACTACCACTAATTCTTTCAACAGGTCCATCTTCTTCATCCAGTGATAACTTCTCACACTTCCTTGAAATGTCTTCAAACTCCATCAAGAGAAATTTCCAAATTGTTTGTATCAGCTTTACACACCACCAGATTACTTGTTGATTAAAGGAAGTTAGAGTTGATGAAGAAAATTAACATCCAAAAGTGGATGAATTCGTCATGCCCTAGGTCGTGAGATCTGCTCCTACTACCTGCTTTCTAGAGTTTTCGAGAGAAAACCAAGAGAGAGAGAGAGGAGAAATCTACTTCTATTGGGTAGTTAATACTTGATACAAATAACATTTATATTGGGAATATAAACATATATTTTTAAAGTACCATATGACATACTTTCATTAGACGGTTTATATTGGAAATATAATCATATATGTTAACCACCAAAAGTGGCGGAGGACCAAAGAAGAATTTTTCCCCTTGATACAAAGAAGACATAGGAATCTAGACATCATCCAGCTACCCCATAAGGGGTGGGATCCCGCCAGATCCAAAAGAAGGAGGATCCCGATTGATCCGAGTACATACCCCCTCCAACGGGATCAGGCCCAGTCATTTCCCAGCTTCTCGAAGACCCCGCTAACCTATCGGGCTACTCGTAAAATCCCTCCAACGGGGTCCAACCAACCATTCCCTGGTTTCCTACGGACCCCGCAGCACCCCGACATGGAGTTACACCAAGTATCCTGCTACAGTCTCACCCTATTTCAACCCTCAAGTAGTAGTAGGATGCTTAATAGCTCAAAGCTCCTGGTATAACCAGCCCGCCAAGCAGGAAGATACCGAGAAGCATGGCTCTCATACCAAAATTGAAAGCTCCATAAAGACTTAATAAAAAGCTACCATCAAAACAAAACAGATGAGACGTACTTCCTCCCGCCAACTAAGAATTCTATTCTAAACAGGTCAACTCAGTTAGAATCCTCCTAGGAAGGAAAGATTTGCTTACGAGATTAACTCCTCCTAGGAAGGAAAGACTAGATTCTGCACGTAAGAGCTCCGAGATTATCTCCTAAAAGGAGGGAGGTCCGGTAATTACCAAACCCTAGATCGAAACTATAGGAGTGCATGGCAAGCAACGGGACCTATATAAACAACATGATACACACCAGAAAGGGATGGAGAAATTTTTTGAAAAATCATCTCCAGAAACCCTACGATCAGTTCTACTTATCGACACACACGAGTTCACCATCACCACCATCTCCATTACTCACCGAGTCTCCATAGTTCACTGTTAATCCTGAAAAACTTAGTTCATGTATGTGTAACGTAAAGTGATGAATAAAAAGCTCTTCTTGTTTATTTACTTGTGTTCCTAATCGTTTGTGCATTATCAAGGACATAGTCGGTATTGAACTACTTGATACCTCTCCGACTGGGGTCATCTTTGATCTTGGTCCCCTTAAAGTCGTTATTTGAAATTTCACCCACAGTGACGATTTTCCAGTAACACTTTTGGCGCCGTCTGTGAGAATTATCCCAACCATTACTCAAAACAGCCTAGTTCTACTTAGAGATCTTCAGAATGAGACTCCGATCCTCCTAGGATCATCCCAAGCCATCAGGATCCCAGTTCCTCGCTTCCACTGAAAGAGCTCAGAGGCGGGGTAAAGGTACCAGGAATGAGAATCCACCACTAGTGCCTCCACCAGCTGCAGGCCCTAAACCCCAAGACCTCGCCGGGCAGGAAGTCAATCGGGATATCTTAGAGCAGCATGCTGCAGCATATGTAGAAGCCATCCGACTCCGAATGATAGCCCAGGGGATCCCCTTCAAAGCAGCCGGGGTCCCGAGAGACGCTGGCCCAAGTACCCGGGTACTAGTGTTTGACCGATTAGGCCCACCTCTCCCAATGTAACAGGTGGATCTCAGACCCAGACTAGTGAAGTCCACGATTGAAGTTCCCCCTATGAGGCCCCAATTTCCACCAAAACTAAGGGCAAAGGAGAAGGAGCCACATCCCCAGATCCTAAAAGAGCTCCAAAGAAAGACATCAGAGAGCAAAGCGAAAAGAGGTGGTCATTGATTCAGAATCTTCGGACGAAGAGGGTTCAGTAGCCCGATCCGGAACCAAGAAATCCCAACGTCTAGAGGATCAGATGACCAAGATGGTAAAGGAGTTGGAGCAGTTAAAGAAGGGAAAGCACCACGGAATACGAAAAAAACCCCTAGGAGAGATGAATGCACCTTTCTCCAAAAGAGTTAGAGAGGCGAGGTTACCTCCCAAATTCAAGATGCCTTCTGAGAAGTACTCCGGGACAGAGGATCCTGTCAGCCACCTGGAATGCTTTGTCCATCAAATGGAAGTTCAAAGCACAACCCGACTAGTTATGTGCATAATGTTTCCTTCAACCTTGACCGACTACACCAAGACATGGTTTAGAAAATTACCGCCAGGTAGTGTTGATTCCTTTTCTAAGCTCACCATAGCTTTTTGTGCACAGTTTCAGGGGATCAAGCCTCGTTTCAAAGATCCTATCTTGCTGCAATATGTGGTTTAGGAGCGGGGTGAAACTCTAAGATCTTATGTGGAGAAATTTCATAAAGAGGTCGTCCAGATGGGTGTATTCGACGAGAAAGAAACCTTAGCCAACTTCCGGAGGAACTTATGGGCTGGCAAACTATTTCACTCTTTTGCCAAGCATCCTCTAGAGACGTACCAGGAAGCCTACAATCGGGCTCTGGAACAGGTAGACATAGAGGAACAGCTCCGGATTAAAATCGAGCACGATAAGCCTGATTAGCACCACACCACACCACACCACACCACAAGAAGGAAGCTCTGAAGCTCGCACCAGCCTCCGAACCAGTCTACCTACCGACCGTCTCCTATTCCTTCGTATCGGGAAAGGTATCCGGCTAGGAGATCACCCCCCTAGGGAGATCCCTCTGAAGAAAGAGTCTAGAGTAGCAAGAGAGGAAGAGGGGTATGATCACTACACCCCTCTCAATGCTTTGCGAGAAACCATCTATCTTGCCATTCAGGATAAGGGCCTACTCAGAAAGCCAGGTCTCATGGAAGTCCCAATTGACAGGAGGAATTAGTAGAAATATTGCGATTTCCACAAAGATATAGGGCACAACACCTCTGAGAGCTACAGCCTCCGTAATCAGATTGAAGGATTGATAAGAGGAGGGCTTTTAACTGAATTTTTATAGCAGGTACGGGATAACATCAAAGAAGGGAAACATGTACAGAGCAGAATGCAGGAGGTAGTAGAAAGAATGAGAGATAATGAGAAGGATTTGATGCAGCAGATCCAGGTGATCCATACCATCAGTGGTGGCCCTACTCTAGCCGGAACCTCCAACCATTCAATAAAGAACCATGCAAGGAAGATTCATAGGCTCAATGCTGATCATGAGGTACTTAAAGTCAGTAATGGATCCCAGGATCTATCCCGCTCCACCAAAATCATTTTCATAGAGGAAGATGTCTACAACACAGTTCAACCGCATGATGATCCAATGGTAATTACAGTATAGATCGCCAACTGCCTAGTACGCCGCGTCCTGATTGATATGGGAAGCAGTGTTGATATTCTGTTCAAGGGGGCTCACAAGCAACTCAATTTGAAGAACTCTTGTTACAATAGTTGCACCTCCCTTTTGTATGGGTTCATAGGGGACTCTGTCATGCCAATAGGGACAAAGATTCTGCTAGTGATAGTTGGAGAAGCTCATCTTCAACAGAACATAATGATGGAGTTCATTGTGGTACCCCGTCTGCTTATAATGCAATTTTAGGTAGGCCATTCCTATCAGGGATTAGGAGGGTGCTATCTATTTACCACAATGTTTTGAAATTTCCGATGGGAACAAGAGTACTATAGGGGATCAGCAAGTAGCCCATAACTGTTACGCGGTGTCCACCAACCCCGTTGCATTAGCTAAGCAGTGTGCACAAATGACCAGTGACCCAAGTCAGGGAGCGTCAGAACTGGATCACTATATCCTAGAGGAAGGAGAGGTACCATACATAATCGTGGAAGAGCCGGAGGAAGAAGAACGGGGTTGGACCAGTGGGCATCCTGTAGGTCAGTTAGAGGAGATCTTGATCAGGGGCGAACATCCAACAAAGACAGTAAAAGTTGGAGGAGGTCTGGACCCCGAAATCAAGGACTTAGTAGAGCTCCTCAGAGAGTACAACGACATCTTCACTTGGAGCCATGAGGAGATGCCTGGCATTCCTCTTAGCCTGGCTACCCATAGGTTGGCAGTGGACGCAACCTTCAAACCAATAAAGCAGAAAAGAAGACACTTCAACGCCAAACGGAACGCCGTTATCTAGGAAGAGGTTGACAAGCTCCTGAAGGCCGGGTTCATCAGGGAATCCCGATACCCTGAATGGATCGCCAACATGGTCATGGCAACCAAGTTTAACGGGAAGTGGCGAATGTGTGTAGATTACACAGATCTCAATCGGGCTTGCCCTAAGGACAGCTTCCCCTTACCTAAGATAAATCAGCTCATTGACTCCACTATAGGAAACAAGCTCCTAAGCTCCATGGATGCTTTCTCGGGGTACAATCAAATCATGATGCATCATTCTGATCAGGACAAGACTAGCTTCATCACCGGACAGAGCCTCTACTGCTATAAGGTAATGCCGTTCAGACTCAAAAATCCAGGTGCCACATACCAGCATATGGTGAATAGGTTGTTCAAAGAGCAGATAGAGAGATCCATGGAAGTTTACATAGATGATATGATCACAAAATCTCAGGAAGTTGGATAGCATATAGGGGACTTACGCTAGACTTTTCAGGTGATAAGATAGAACTAGATGAGGTTGAACCCTGCTAAATGTGACTTCGGGGTAGCAGCAGGCAAATTCTTGGGATTCATGGTGCATGAAAAGGGGATCGAGGTTAATCCTGAGAAGATCAAAGCTATCCTAGACCTCGAGTCCCCTACAACTCTCAAGCAGGCACAAGGATTAACCGGCCGGATAGCAGCCTTGAACCGGTTCATATCTCGCTCCACAGATAAATGCCTCCCACTTTTCAAGATCATCAAGCAGGGGAAGAAGATGAAGTGGGACGAGCAAAACGAGCAAGCTTTTCAAGCTTTAAGGGAGTACTTGTCAAGTCCACCTCTATTGATAAAACCAACCCCGGGGGAAGAGCTCTTACTCTATCTAGCAGTTTCAGAAGTCGTTGCTAGTGGAGCCCTAGTGAAAGAATGCAGTGACGGGGTGCAAAGACCAGTTTACTATGTGAGCCGGGCTTTCACTAAGTCCGAGAAAAACTACACCCTCCTAGAAAAACTCACCTACGCCTTGATAACTACATCCAGAAAGCTCCGGCTTTACTTTCAAGCTCACACCAACGCGGTTGTCACTAACCAACCTTTGTGGCAATTCCTCCAGAGGCCGGATGTGTTGGGCAGATTGGTTCTATGGGCCTTAGAACTCACCCAGTTTGACATCAAATACAAGGCAAGAACCACGATCAAAGCCCAAGCCCTAGCTGATTTCATAATGAAATTCAACACAATTTCAAGTCTAGATAAGTCAACAGACCCGGATCTGGATCAAACCAATCCGGATTGTCCCGAAGACAATAAGATTTGGGTCCTTTACACTGATAGAGCTTCAAACCAGTCGGGATGCGGAGCCGGGATCGTCGTGATTGACCTTGAAGGAGCCGAATGCAGTCATTGTTTTAGGTTTGAATTCAGAGCCACCAATAACGAAGCAGAGTACGAAGCTCTACTAGCAGGAATGAGAGTAGCAGGGGATTTGGGGGCTGAGTACCTTCTGATCAAGAGTGACTCCCAACTAGTGGTCAATCAGGTATCAGGATTGTACCAAACAAAAGGTGACAACATGGCAGCGTACCTGGCTAAAGTTCAGGAAGAAATGAAGAAATTCAAAGGTGTAAGTATGGAACAAATTCCTAGAGAGAAGAACCACCGCGCAGATGTCCTGGCCAAGATCTCCACAGGAGAAGGACATGCTTTACCAAGAGGAGTACCCTTGCAATTGATTCCCTAATCCAGTATAGCCAAGAATTCAGAAGTCCTCTCAGTCAATCGCCCCCTATGTTGGATGGATCCAATAGTAGACTATCTCCAAAGTGACACTCTCACTGCAGATCTGGATCAAGCCCTCCAGCTTAAGAGGATAGCTACTCGGTACTGTCTAGTAGATGGATACCTCTACCGTAAGGGGAAATCTCTCCTTCTACTCAGATATCTCCATCCCGACCATGCGCGCTGGGCGCTCAACGAGGTACACTCGGGGGACTGCGGAAATCATGTATTGGGTGAAACACTAGCTTACCAGATAATCATAATGGGCTACTACTAGCCGACTATACACCAGGATGCAAAACAGTTTGCACGATCCTGCGAGGCTTGTCAGAAAATAGCAAACCTCCATCGCCTCCCCCCAGAAAGACTCTCCTCAATCAGCACACCCTACCCTTTTGCAATCTGGGGACTAGACCTGATCAGGCCGCTTCCTACTGTACCCAGCCAGACCAAACATGCTGTGGTGGCAATAGATTACTTTACCCGATGGGTAGAAGCCAAGGTCCTCACTTGGATAACTGAAGAAAAAACCACCAACTTTGTCAAAGAAAATATTGTCTGCCGTTTTGATACCCCAATGGCCATCATAACTGATCTAGGAAAGCAGTTTGACAGCGCCAACTTCAGGGAATTCTATGAAGGCCGGAACATCGATCTCCGTTTTACGTCGGTGGCACACCCTCAGACCAATGGGTTGGTTGAAGCTACCAACAATACCATTAAGAAGCTCCTGAAAAAGAAGCTCTTATAGAAGAAAGGATTATGGGTTGCAGAATTACCCAATGTACTGTGGGCTTACAGAACAACCAGGTGGACTGTAACAGGAAAGACCCCCTACTCGTTAGTGTTCGGAACTGAAGTAGTCTTACCCATCAAGCATAAACTCATATCTTTTCAAGTCAAAAATTATGAATCGGAAATGAGGCTAAGTTAAGAGCCAATCTAGATCTACTTGAGGAAAAACAAAGTAGGGTCGCTGAAAAAGTGGCTATGTATCAGAGTAAGATAGTCTGACACTTCAATAAAAGGGCGAGGATCCGGAATTTCAAAGAAGGAGACTTGGTTCTCAGGAAAGTAACCTAGAACACACGAAGGAGGTCTAACGGGGTGCTAGCTCCTCACTGGGAAGGTCCTTACCTGATTAAGGCACTACTCCGGGGTGGCGCTTACAAACTGGAAGACATGGAGGGATACCCAGTGGATCATACATGGAACGCCGATCACCTCAGGAAGTTCTACCCCTAGAAGTTTAATTTGCATCGGCTGGTAAAGATACCCCGATTTCATATTGTACTACTCGAGAAATTCAATAAAATCAGTTTTCTTCTCCTATTTGATTCTCCTTGAAAATGTATTATTTTACCATTATACGCGTGGGTGTCTTTTAAAAATGACATAGAGGGTGTGTGAATGGGTTGTTAATCCGTTATTACCAAATTTTCGGATTAGTCAATATTATAAATATAACCCCAATTCACAAAACAATAATCAAGTGTAATATGGTGCGGAAATATAAACGACATTTGATTTTTACGTGGAAACCCTCAATAGGAAAAACAACGGGCTGGTAAGTGCGCCACACTCGAACCTTGAATCCGCTAATTGTGATAGCGTATACAACCTAATCCTGGTTTGACGGCCTAATCCCGGCCTATATCCCGCTACCACTATCCGCAGGCCTGTAAAAGTGGATCTAGTCCAATTTGCTCATGTGACCACCTAATCCCGGTGTATGACCTAATCCCGGTTTATCACACAAGACTTACTTCTCCGAAGAGATCAACACCCTAAGTGAATATGCAATGATATCCAAATATGCAAGATAGAGCTAGGGTATTCTAGATGCTTACCTAGGATTATATGATGACAATAAAATCAATCCTAGATATGAAAATAGCTATATGTCATGGCATACAACTTTAGCTAAGTAAAGGATAACAATCCTAAATACAAAGCTATCATAAATAATCTCAATCATGTTAATGAGATCAATTAGCTAGATGTTAGATAAACATGAACAATCCTAGCTATCACAAAATAACCCAATTAACACATAATCTCAATCATGTATGTAGAAATTAATCTAAACACATACAAGTAATATAAGAGATAAAATTGATAAGTAAAACACTAAAATTAGATGAGATTAGTGTTCAACAAATCATACCATGTGTGTTGAAGAAGACCCATGCATTAGCACATACTAGATGAACCTAGATAATGCTTAGATGATGATTTATGCATGTAGAAATGGGTTGAGAGAAATAAAGATGTGATCTTTAAGCTTTTTCTCTCAAGTCTCTCTAAAATATCTCTCTAGGGTTCTTGGGATCAAAAACTTGGTTTGGGAACCAGAGATAAGGATGTATTTATAGAGACCAAAAACAGGGCATATGAAAATACAATTTTGCCCCTGAAAACGCATGATCGGTGGTTTCATTCTGCGGTCGGGGCCGCAGAATGTAACCGCCGAATTGAAACCCGAGAACCTTGATTTCATTCGACGCTTTCATTCGGCGGGTAAATAACCGTCGATCTAACCACTGTTTTGGACCCAAGATATTTATTTCAATTAGGTCTTGATCGGCGATTTCGAATGGCGGCCAGGCCGCCGATCTCAACTACCGTTTCACCAAAAAAGGTGAAAACAAAGGAGAAGCCAAGGGCATTTCCACCGGCGATCATCGCGCTAAACTATGCACACCAAAGTGCACACGCGGACGTTTCCCCACATCCTTTGGGAAATGAATTACACCACACTTAAAGCAAACAAACATGAAGTGCAAGTGTGGGAATTGAATGCATCCTAATGCCTATCATGTCATGGCATTAACATAGAACAAGATGCAATCAATTCAAACAAGCATAAATAAAATTCATGACTTTGCATCCTAATGCCTAAACGTGTTATGGCATTTCAATGGCATAGATGCAATCAAATAAAAACATGCAAGAAGAGATGTTCAAGAATATGCAAGCACTCATATAAAACACACAACATACAAGAATAAGAATTATGCATGAGTTGTGTGAGTGTGTACAACTAGATCTCTTCAAAGCAAGTAAGCACTAGAATTTACCTTTTGTGCTTCTTCTCTTGAGGTCTTGAGAGGGTCATTGGATGATCACCAATTCCTAGGCTACCCTTACATCAACCCCAACATGTGGTTTGTCCACGAAACAAGCCAATCAACAAATGGGAATCCTTACACTCTTGGGTCCATTGTGTAATATCTCCTACTTGGTTCTCCAATATCTCCAACGTGATGTCCGGCCTACAGATTTTCGCCATTATTGAGTCGCCATTTCAAGACCAGAAAATAGCCTTATGGCGATCCTGCTGCCTTGGTCGGGGAATACCCTCCTCCAAGAAACCTAGGGCTAAAGTGGCCTAAGTTGCCTACCAGGACAGACTTACAGTAGGATCGGGATGCCTCATCGGGGTACCTGATTCCTTACTTCGCCATTTCAAGACCAGGAAATAGCCTTATGGCGCTCCTACTGCCTTGGTCGGGGAATACCCTTCTCCAAGAAGCTTGGTGCTAAAGTGGCCTAAGTTGCCTACCAGGACAGACTTACAGTAGGATCGGGATGCCTCATCGGGGTACCTGATTCCTTACTTCGCCATTTCAAGACCAGGAAATAGCTTTATGGCGCTCCTACTGCCTTGGTCGGGGAATACCTTCCTCCAAGAAGCCTAGTGCTAAAATAGCCTCGGTTACCTACCAAGACAGACTTACAGTAGAATCGGGATACCTTGTCAGGGTACCTGATCCCCTACTTCCTCTTTTTTCTCCTAAAAGATCGATAGTTAGAGGTGATTGAGAAGTCCATCAAATCAAATTATCACCAGTATCAGGTTACCTCGACAGGATACTCAATACCTTATATTATTGCATGTTTATGAGAGCCCGATTAAGGAGGACATGATAAGTATCAGATCTCACCAGTCTCTACGACTACGAGAGATAAGGATTTTTCATTGTTTGGCGGTCAAGCATCCTATGATGTATCCTACCATGGCACAATCATTCATTCGGGGTCCAACTACTCTCAAGTCTGTATGCTTCGAAATTTTTTCTAAGTTCGAAGAGCAGGCAAGACACTGTGTAAGTCAGAAAGATGAAGCTGTCATATTAATAAAATGGGGTGCCCAACTCTCATTTCAGGCTACAAAAAACAAAAAAAAAACAAAAAAAACAAAAAAAAAAAGGAAAGGAAATGTATATACATGACAAAAGAAAAAATGGGAGAGCCAAATCATTCCTCCTTCTCTTCCTCTGGATGATCCCCTTAACCTGCTGCTTCCACCTCGGTAACACCAGCTTCAACATTAGTTTGAGCCCCCTCAACTACCAGAGCTTGAGGTCTAGCTTGATCATCTTTCTGGGTAGTAGCGTCCCCCTGCACATCAATCGACTCATTTTGGGCCCCTCCTGCTATTAGGACCCCGGATCCAGCTAGATCTTCCTCATCCTCCACTAGGATCACTCCTGAAGTGAGTTCGGGGTCCACTGATTTTTCTTTTTGGATAGAAGGATCCTAGATCACCCCTTCAGCGCCATCAAGCTGGACTCCCACAGCTATACTAGCCTCTTGATCGAGATGAGCAGCACCCTGTGGGGAAACTTCTGCTTTTTGGTCTCCCTCTGCTAACTGGGCAACCTTTACCATTATCTGATCCCAGTCCCAATTCAAGGCTGCCTGGAAGTCAAAGGGAGGGGGCAAAGCTGTGGCCACCTCATAGCAGGCTATGAAATAGCCATCTTCGAATGAAGGGCACTCCTGAGCCTCTAGGCTTGCTATGGTGTCTCGTAGGAGTAGATTCTCATCCATCAGCAACTTCGTCTCCACCTTTAAGCGCTCCCTCTCTTCACGACGACGAAAGGACCAGATGATTTCAGTGTCTTGGCAGTGCTCATAGTGCTTAATGATCACCAAAGCCTCCTACCTCCCCTCTTCCGATTCCTTGGCCTCCTGAAGCAAAAGGGCCACACTCTGCTGGGTTTGGACCAGTTCTTGCTGAGTGTCCTCTAGCTTCGCTTAGAGGCCGATGTAAGCTTCCTTCAGAGTCAACAGTTGCTTCTCCATGGCCAGAGCAAACTTAAAGCCCTGCAAAAAGAAGAGAAAGTCAGTACCTGCCAAAAAAAAAAAAAAAAAAAAAGGAAACAAGAGAAAGGATAAAAGTTACATTAACCAAGACAGATGCTCCATTGGCGACCAGGATTTCGGTAAGAAGCTTCACCATATTCACCAAGCTTCCCCCAGGATAGGATGCAGCAAATTGGGATACCACTTCATCAAAGGTGGAATCCTTAGGCCCCGACCTAGAAGGAATATCAGTAGCTGGGGCAAAAATAAGGACAGCTTCCTCCTCCTCCATAGTTCTGACATGGTCTTTGGAGTATGCTGCAAGAGGAGGAAAAGCAGGAGAAATCTTCATAGGAGGAGCAGCATCACGGTCCTTCTTATGTGCCGACTTTCCAGACCCCTGGGCCTTCGCTGCCCGGGCCAACATCACCTTAATTTTCGAGCGCGATGGAGGAGAAGCGAAAGGACGTGCAGAAGTCTTTGCAAATTACCCCTCTAGAGTAGGAGGGGGTGTGGCAACACCGGTAGTTAACTTTACTAAAGCAAGAGGAGGAAAGGGATCAGTTCTATCTTGTGTGGACCTCGGCACGATTCTGACTGTAGTAGAAGGGGAGGGAACATGAGAAGGAGAAGCGGAAGCAGGCAGAGGTAGGCCCCCTGTTCTAGACGAGGATGGGGACCCCGCTGCTATCGGGGCAGCAGATACTGCAAAGAGAGAGAAAGTTTAATGAGAAGAAAGAGAAGAAAAGCATATGTACACATGAAAACAAAAGAGATGGATGCAATTACTTACCAGGAAGGGCAAGGGAAATCCTCAAGTACCGCTCTAGTCGGTCTCCGTCGAAGGGGTCTAGAGTGGGATACTTCATGTTTGTATACCCCCTCTTCATGATCCTTGAACGGATGTCCTGAGATTTAGGGGAAAGCACCATTTTCACCCATTTGTCCCTCGTAGAGAATTGGGTGGGGGTGGGGATGGGGTACTCGTATCCCCCCCGATGAAGGTCGTGCGCCCCCACTCGCCTTTAACCACGAACCATTCCTTCTTCCAGGGCATGGTGTACTTCACATTCACCCCTGGGATGGTAAACTTCATGTCATTCGATGCCGTTAGGTATAATTGACCTCGAGGCACCATATTTGCAATGTTGAAGAGGAAGAGGAGCTCATCCAACCCCGGCTCCCGTTCTATATGATCCCTCTCGCACTGCTCCTGCCAGAGTACTAGGAATCCCGTTAGATATTTCCAAATATCCGACGAGATCTGGAGG
Organism: Acer campestre; assembly: GCA_954870605.1. NCBI lineage: Eukaryota > Viridiplantae > Streptophyta > Magnoliopsida > Sapindales > Sapindaceae > Acer > Acer campestre. The sequence continues at coordinate 23,840,826 of OX940802.1, forward strand.
GGAGCCAACTCCAACGCCACGAGAGCCCGATAGAGAGTAGGATGCAGCGGCAACCAGACTCCACACTCGAAGGCTGCTTTGTGAATCAACAAACGGTCTTGGGGCAGGGTGTACACATCGTAACCCCGATGAGGAAGGAAAAGTGTGATGTAGTCGGGAATCTTGTATTCCTCCCTCAGCTTGTTGAGTGTATCCAATGTACACACGGAGTCGGGCACTATCCGACCATCGTGGCAGGGGGCAAAAGAACTGGCCTAGACCCCGACTAAGGAGACGTCCCCATCACCGCCTTCCTCGCCGCCACCAACCTTTGCAACGTCCCCCTCCTCATTGATTAAAATTGGGTCATCTGGCTGGTTATGGAAACCCGACCCGAATCGGGGGTTTCGGGTAGAGCGACGGTGCTAGGCTCGTGGGGTATCGTCAGTAGCCCCATCACCCTCTCGACCTCGCTTCCTCCCCTTTGATGCCAGGGAGTCCTCCACCAAGTCAGCCTTCTCCATATTGAAGAGGGCATCAATACTGTCAGATAGATGTGGAGAGGTGGGGTCGGGATGAGTATAGGCCACCACTATAGGGTTTTAATCAGCGAAAACTTCTTGCGGAGCAGTGGGAGATTTTGAAGGAGATACCATTTAGGAAGAAGAGGATAAAAGAAACTTGGAAGATTGCTATTAGGAATGAAAGAAGACAAGAAAGCTAGGTTTTCTTCTTTGCAATGATCTCGAAAGTTTGAAAGTGGTAGATAAGGTACCAGTGAGCCCGGTCTATTTATAGAAGAGGGCTGACAGTTGCACACCAGGAAACCGGGAGTAGTGACCGGCAGAATGGGTTAGAGGCGTTTTCCGCATTAATCGCACCAAAACAGCTCTTTTTGAAAACAAAGAGACCGATCATTGATTGACATACAGACTGAGCAATTAATACTAATGTATCAAGTAAAGATTTCCTCCTCCAAAGTGGAAAACTAGTCAAACAAGGAAATATGCAGATATATAAGGAAGAAAATCCTTCAAGTATAATCAGGATCCTGACTCCGACAGCGACAAAGTATCAGTGTCCAAGTCAGGGGGGACTTCTGTTAACGACCAAAAGTGGCGGAGGACCAAAGAAGAATTTTCCTCCTTGATACAAAGAAGACACAGGAATCCGGACAGCATCCAGCTACCCTGTAAGGGGCGGGATCCCGCCAGATCCAAAAGAAGGAGGATCCCTATTGATCCGAGTACATACCCCCTCTAACGGGATCAAGCCCAGTCATTTCCCAGCTTCTCGAAGACCCGCCAACCTATCAGGCTACTCGCAGAATCCCTCCAACGGGGTCCAACCAACCAACCATTCCCTGGTTTCTTACAGATCCGGCAGCACCTCGACATGGAATTCCACCAAGTATCCTGCTACAGTCTCGCCCTATTTCAACCCTCAAGTAGTAGTCGGATGCTTAATAGCTCAAACCTCCTGGTATAACTAGGCCGCCAAGCAGGAAGATACCAAGCAGCATGGCTCTCATACCAAAATTGAAAGCTCCATAAAGACTTAATAAAACGCCACCGTCCAAACAAAATAGAGGAGACGTACTTCCTTCCGCCCACTAAGAATTCTATTCTAAATAGGTTAACTCAGTTAGAATCCTCTTAGGAAGGAAAGATTTGCTTACGAGATTAACTCCTCCTAGGAAGGAAAAACTAGATTCTGCAAGTAAGAGCTCCGAGATTATTTCCTAAAATGAGGGAGGTCCAGTAATTACCAAACCCTAGACCGAAACTATAGGAGTGCATGGCAAGCAACGGGACCTATATAAACAACATGATACACACCAGAAAGGGATGGAGAAAAAATCAGGAAAAATCATCTCCATAAACCCTACGATCAGTTCTACTTATCGACACGCATGAGTTCACCATCACCACCATCTCTATTACTCACCGAGTCTCCATAGTTCACTGTTAATCCTGAAAATTTTAGTTCATGTATGTGTAACGTAAAGTGATGAATAAAAAGCTCTTCTTGTTTATTTACTTGTGTTCCTAATTGCTTGTGCATTATCGAGGACATAGTCGGTATCGAACTACTTGATACCTCTCCGACCCGGGTCATCTTTGATCTTGGTCCCCTTAAAGTCATTATTTGGAATTTCACCCACGGTGATGATTTTTCGATAACAATATATTTTTAAAGTATCATATAGCACACTTTTATTGAACGGTCTCATTACCATGTCAGCGAGACTGTCCCATGTAAGTTTTCTTCTACCATATTATTTGCAACCTTGTCCATGTGCTCCAACTTGCCACCTCATCAGTCATGCACGAGAACTGAAGAAGTCCATAACCTTCATTCACTAGTTTTCTAACCGCTCTATTCTCCATATCTGACCTTTGTCTTTCTCCGCTCTTCGCATTCTACGGTTGTTTTACCATTTACCCTTTTCTAAATTTAATATCAATAATATGACGTCAGAGTAGGGATGGCAAAAATCCCTAATTCACCCCAAACCGGCAAGGATTCAATCCATTTGGGGTGGGTTTAAAGCACTTAAAACAGGATTTGGGACGAGTATGGGTCAAACGTTGTTGACACGGTTTATAACCAGGTCGAGTATGGGTCAAACCATTATGATCTGATTCGTCCGAGTTGACTCGATATTTATATAATTATTTTTTAAATATAAAAAATATATAAGGAAAAACAAAATCTAGTTTTTTTTTTATGTCTTTTTGTAACTGTATTTTATGTTTGTATTCAATGTTTAAATAATTTTGATGTTATATTCTATTAAATTGATGTTTTATGTTTATATTTGAATTTTAAGGGTACGGTAGACTTTAAATTTTTATATTTATTTGTCGTTTATGTTTAAATTTAAGTGTATTCATGTTTATACTTTACAATTTAAGTGTATTTTTTAATTTGATTGAATGTTAAAATTTAAGTTTCCTATCCTAAAATTCAAATATATAATAAAATTTGTATATTTAATTGTTTGATTTTTTTTTTTTTTTTTGTTAAATGAAACGGGTCAATTCAGGTCGGGTTTGAGATACCCTTGCCTCATTCGGGTAGGGTTTAGGGTGGAAATCAAAAACCTGTTTAGGTCACGGGTCGAGTTTGGGGTATGCTGATACGTTCCCGATCCGACCTGTTGCCATCCCTACGTCAGACATGTGAATGTTGCTTAATTTGACCAAGTTCTGTTGTACATCCTAGTTCTAAAAGTTATAACACTTTTGGGGTATGTTTGGTACGCGTAATTGAATCGGATAGGATTGAACTATTTTTTATGGGATTGGATAGGATAAAAAATAAATGAAAATATGTGTCTTTTGTTAGAGGTAAGTATAAAATTATATTAAATTAGTTAAAAAACTAAATTATATTAAAATAATTTTAAATAAATAAAATCATTTTAATTCAATTCAATTCAAAGAAAAATAAAAAATTATTTAAAATTAATTTGAAATAAAATAACATTTATTTTTAATTGATATTAAAAAAAATTAAATGTTAGAATAAAATATATTAATATTAAAAAAGAATATATCAAATTAATTTTTAGATTAAACAAATGTAATATTATATATAATGTAATAATTAAAAAAAAAAAAAAAAGCAAAACAATTGGGACAAAAGTTGTCCCAATTGTTACCATAGTGGGATAATTTTTCTATTAGGGATTGGAGAAATCCAAAATCCAATCTCGTGTAGACCACAAATATGGGATTGGATTGATATTAGTTTAATTCCAGTCTAATCCCAAGTAACAAACACATAATTGGTACTCAATATATGTTTGGAATAATTTATTGAGCAAATTGCACCAAACTCCTTTAAGGTTTGTTCTTTTACTTTCAGAAACAACTTTAGCGTTAATTAACACTCACCTCCCCTACCGTTAGGGTTTGACCGTCAATTGTGAAAGGTGACCAATAAAAAATGATAAAAGACATAATACCCATGATACACCAAAATTAAAGAGAATCTTAAAAAAAAAAAAATTAAAAAAATTAAAAAAAATCAAAATCTATTTTTAAAATGAACTCATCTCCATCACGGATGGGAACCCATTGCAGTTGAGTTTCATCTACGATGGAGACTCATCATAGATGGAGTCCATCAGATGATCAACAATTTTTCTCCAAAAACCCTACTCGTCAAAAAAAAAAAAAAAAAAAAAAAAAAAAAAAAACTTCTAAAATTTTTTTTTTATTTTTTTTTTATGAATCTCTTGAAAACGTAACCTATTGCAACATCCGTATTGCAATCTTTCTCAACCAATTTCTTACGACATGCCATCAATATATTATAAAAGTAGTTACGCTTACAAATTATAAAATTTTAACATGTATATAAATATGTCATAAATAGTTTATAATGTTTCCAATAATTTGGAATTATCGATCATTGCACATTAATATAACACTAAATGAAAACGGACAAGATGAAGATCAAGTTGCCCCGTGAACCTAGAAACTGATCATGATCATTAGTGGTTTGATTACCCTGTTACTTTCTCTTCCTTTTATGTCTCTTTCTGTCGTGTGATTTTTGTTCTTTTCTTACTTTGTTTATTACGAAATAATTGCACAAATACCCCGAATTTTGTCCTTAATTTCAGTTTCAGAATCACATATTGTTATTCTGCAAGGCACTCTTTGCACTTGACATAAAGTTTCTGCCTTCATTAGGCTAACCAAATTTAATATGGGATCTCGTATGAATTTTTCATGCTTGGAATTAGTGAAACCGTATGAATTTTTTATGCGAGATCCTACACTAATTGATTAGTGTCCTCTCTCATATAAATTTTTAGATTTCTCAGTATAATGGATGCTCTCCATGTACATGAGGCGTCTTTGCAGATAAGCATATCTTGTGCTCTTAGGGGCCGTTTGGTATGGGGGCATCCTGGCATGGGAATGGGAATCTCAGAGAGCATTCCCATGTTTGGTAACAGGTTTGCGTTTTTAAATTCCTAGGAAAGTGAATCCCATGGGAATCACATTACCCTCCAATAGGGTAATGTGATTCCCACCCCAACATGTGGGTTTCAGATACCCCTCCATCTGATTCCCACCGATCTGAAACCCACCGTGGGACCCACCTCATTAAAAAAAATTATTATTTCTCTTTCTTCAATTATTATTATTTTTTTTTTTTTTGAATATACAACAACTGCCGGGACCTGGCGAGATTGGACTCTACTAGTGTAGCCCGGATTACAGCTCCCACAAGCAGGGAGAGAGACCCACAATTGGTGGGACACCTAACCACCCTTGGGATTAATGGCCAAGTGGGACAAATAATCAAATATATACAAGCACACATTGGGCGTTGAACCGTGGTGGTAGAGGCTCCTAGGGGAGAGTCCAACCACATTGGCAAGAGGCCCAAGTGTGTTCTTCAATTATTTTCTTCTTCTTCGTTTGTGACCTCCATCACTGAGACGCTTTTCTTCTTCTTCTTCTTCTATTTTCTTCTTCTTCTTCTCTCTATTTTTTTTTTCTGGTTTGTGACCTCCATCGAAGAGTGTTGGAGATGGTGATGATGGGGACGCTTGTACAGAGACGCCTCCATTTTTTCTGATTTCTATTTCTGGTTTGTGACCTCCATCGCCGACGCAGCCTCCTCCTTTACCGCCATAGTGGTTGTCGTCGTCTCCAATTGTTGATGTTTTTGATTAAGCAAGAAATCCCCAAATTTCCCAAGCAAAACCCTAGCTCACTACCAGAAAATGACATTAATTTTTAGATTTTTTTTTTCTCTTTTGATTTCTATGAACAAGTTGAAAGTAGTAGAGAGAGAAAATGATAGAGAGATGAGTCTTTGAACAATTTGATTTATCTAACAAATTTTCGTTTTGCTGCTGCTGCTGCTGCTGTTATTTTATTGTTGTTGAGTCTATAGCAACAGAAAATAGAGATGAGTCTATTTTTTTTCTCTTCGATTGTTGTTGCTACTGCTGCTATTTTATTTTAGTTCAACAGTAGTTTATGGTGTTAAAAACTAGATTTGATAATCTGGTTTATGGAGCTTTATGAAATCAATATAATCTCCTTTTATTCAGTTTGAGTGTACCAGTTAACTTTTTATATAATCTCCTTTTATTCAGTTTGAGTGTACCAGTTAACTTTATATTTATATATATATATATATGTAAAAACATTTGTTTGAAGAGATATGGAAATCTACAGATCTATTCAAACTTTTTTTAAAATTTTTTTAAATAATGATTTTTAATTATTATTACTTTTTTGAAATAATGACTTTCCCATGTAAAATAAATAAATAAATAACAAATTTCAATGTACAACTAAACACTATTACTTGATATTCTAGGAATCCGATCTAATATTCTCATGCACCACCAAACACATGTATATATATTTTCCAGAAATCACATTATTTTGATTACCCCACACCAAACGGCCCCTTAAGCTTTAATAAGACCTAAACAGAACCTATGAAGAAACAAATAACCATTTCATCAAGAAAATTACATCATATGATATGTAGCAGGTTGAGATTCTATTTGATGAATCAGTTAATTATAAATTAATTAAGAAGAAAGAATTGAAATAAAAGTCGTTTTCAGATGCATGTGCAGGTGTGCATGGTCCCTTGAAAAAGATAAAAGATTTTGTTGGTTGGACCATTCAAGATTTTCTGCCGGATTAAATGAGAAACCATAGGGCTATACTTGCCCAGTTCTAGCTATCACCTAATCTTTTGTGTTCAGTCATATTAACATTAATTAATATATGTAATAATTCCTTTTTGGCTTGTCTTTGTTATATTTTCATTTGTAATAAATTTTATATATTTATATACTTTTTGATTCATTATTCTAAATATTTTTATGTATATATTTATACATTTTATCTTCAAATCAAAGACACTTCAAGCGTAATTAGAAAGAAAAAAAAATACTTTTTTATTTTTTTTACTCAAGATAAGATGTAGAATCATTTAGTTTACAACTTGGCTTAATATGTTTTTAATCTACATAAAGTGTACTTTTATTAATATTTATATATTTTGCAATCATAAATATATTAAACAAACTCCATGAATTCTTAAGTAAAACTATCGATTTTTTCTCTAGTAGGTATAACTATAAGTCTATGAGCATACTTATCCACCTTATCACTTTTTACCAGAAAAAACATTATTTGATAAAAGTGCATTGCTTTTTTTTTGGCAAAAAATGATAAGGTGGATAAATATGTTATAAGTATACTCATAATTATATGCTTATTAGAGAAAAACTCATAAAACTACACTCAACCGTTATATGTTAAAATTCATATAATTCATATTTTTGGAAATTGTAAAAATTATCATAAATTGAATAAAAAGTTTCACATAATCTATATAGAGATCAGATTTCATCTAAAGAGATCAGTGATGAATTTTAAAACTTGTCGAAGTCCAATGTATTTGTTCATAATGGCAGTAAATTTACAAGTCTGCAAAATCCGAACAAGTTTGGGCACGTATATGAAGCAGAAAGAAGAAAACTTAAAGTTAAATTGAAAGAGAATTAGTGGTTGAGAATACCGAATAGAGATTAGTGGAGACTGACCATAACCATGTAGAGATATGGTCGATCATGGTGGTTGGTATTGTAGGGCCTTTGTAATTGTACCCTATATATATATAACTAAGTTCCCAAAATATCATGGCTTGTGTGTTCTATGGTCACTGTCACCATTTTAAGTTTTAACCAACCAACATTTCAGATTTCTCTTGACATTAATTTGCAACTCTCCATATACATGCGTTTGTGAATTGTGAATCGTGAGTAATGCCACACAAACAACCCACTGCATCGACCAAATGAGGTTGATCTGGTGATAAACCTCTCACATATGAATCATAAAGTTGTGAGTTCGAGTCCTATTCTCCTAAAAAAGCCCTAATTTATATATATATATATATATAACTGCATCATCCTACTTGTAGTTGGGTCTTCATCCGATATTCCGATCGAGTTAGTTTCGTTTTTGTATCAAGAAATTGATTTTTTTTGGTTTAATGTTCTATTTAATTTAAATCCATATAGTTCGAATGTATAACTTATCAGTTATCCCACATTTAATATTACTAATCTAAAATTATCAAATTGGGTTTATTGGTTAAAGTTTTCAATAGAAAATATCTGTACTTTTTTTCTGTTATTGAATAGTCAACTTTGACCTCAACATTTTAAGGGAGAAAAAGAAAACAAAAAATTGAATGTTGTTAATTTGTTATTAATATATTTGGTGGCTTCCACCATGATGCATAGCATGGCAAGTGGCAACAAAGTGAGGGATGGTTTAAGACGTGTCACATGGTGGCATAATATGTGTAGAAAATCACAATATGTATCCCTTATTTGTTTGCCTATATAATGGCCTTTGTATTATTAAGCGACTGATACATTTTTTTATATAGTAATGTATCGTCTTATTCTACCTCTAAATTCTCTAATCTCTCTCTCGTCTCTACCTCTCTTGTTTCTCTTACTCTACTTTACTATTTATTAGTTTATATGTTATTCATGTTCTTCATCTCTTCTTCTATTCATGAATTTATTTATCTATTCTTTTATTAATTTACAACACGTTATCAGCACGATACTGTTATTTCCAGAACCTGAAGTTCTGAATTTATTATCACTGGAACTTGAAGTTCCTAGATTTATCTCCAGAACCTGAAGCTTCTGAATTTATTATTACTAGAGCCTGAAACTTCTAGATTTTTATTTATTAATTCCAGAACATGTAGTTCTGAATTTACTTTCTCGCATTTTACTTTTACACAATTTACTTTCCTGCATTTTATTTATTTTTATGCGATTTACCTTCTCGCATTTATTTATTTATATGCTTTTATGAGATTGGTTATGTCAACCTACCAGAACCTGCAGTTCTTGATTTACTTTTTCGTATTTATTATTACGCTTTTTATTTTGTGATTTTTATTTTAACAATTTGGTCACCCATCTAGAACCTGAAGTTCATGGATTTATTTATCATTGCCAAAATCTGAAATTTCTGGATTTATTCCTTAATATATTTGAAGGTTTAAATTCCTCGGATTTTTGTCAAACCAGAAGTTTTGACTCTGATTGTGATTTTCGGAAAACCAGAAATTGTAATAATGTCAAAGCTTGCAAATTTGAAATTTGCTGCACTAGAAGTATTTGAGGATAACTACGATCTGAAAACCCAATACCTAATGGTCACAGAACCAAAAGTTTTATGGCAAGAACTAAAAGATCGATTTGATAACCAACCCGATGTTGCATTACCAAATGCCAGGTATCAGTAGGCAACATATACACTTTCAAGACTATAGATCAGTCTCTGAGTACAATTCTGCTTTTTTCAAAATCACTACATAGCTGAACTTGTGTAGTCATGATGTAATCTGAAATCATCAATAAAAGCAAATAGTAAATTTTCTCCCCTATTCACTTTATCTCATACTATTATTCTTTCATTCTTTTTCATCTTATTTCTGTTATATTATCTGTTATTTTAATTTTACGCATCTATTTAATTTTATGTAATTTATGTATCTGAGTATGTCAACTAACCAGAACCTGAAGTTTCTGGATTTGTATAAATTATTTGTTGAGCCTAACTAGGTCAACTGTTAAGTTTGTGGAATTTAAACCAAGTTTGGCTAGACCGACTAACCAGAATCTGAAGTTTCTGGATTTATCATTATAATATTTAAATTGGCGCAGTTTTACAAACCGATCAGAATCTAAAGTTCTAAATTTTAAATTTTAGTAAAAATATAGAGTTCTGGATTCATTAATATGTACATGAATGTCATACTTGGGACCTGAAATTCTAAAATTCGAATTCTAATTTTGAACCTGAAGTTCTAATTTTGAATACGAAGTATTGAATCTGAACTTGAAGTTCTTAAGTTTTGAACATGAAGTTCTAATCAGATTTGAAGCTTTGAATTCAATTTAAATGGTGATAAAACTTTTATGTCAAAGTTTATCAGAACCAAAAATTCTGAATTGAATCAAGTTATGATTCTTTCATCTAGAAAGTCAATTTGTGATTTCTATTTAGAACCTGAAGTTTTCTGAATTTTATGAACCCACAGTTCATGGTCGAACTGGAAGTTTGAAAAATCAATATGATTCATGAGTTTGTTTTATGAAGTGATATATTTTTATATCTATATGTTTATATTTTTGATCATTTTGTCTAATATGCACTTTATTTTTCTTTGTGAATATATATGTCTTTAAAAGGTAAATTGGGTGATATTAAAAAGCAAGATACAAGAGATATATGTCTAGCCGATAGTGCAACGACAGATATGATTCTATGGAATCAAAAATACTTTCTAAATTTAACCTTGCTCAAAACAAACGTTAATACAATATCAGGTCCAGCAGATCTGATAGAAGGCTCCGGTAGAGTCATGATATTGTTACTAAACAATACTAAAATATGGCTATCACATACAAACTATAAATAATGAGAATATTGAGTATCTGTGCATTACTTCTCATGATTCAAGCCAAAAACTCATTATGGAAAGGCTGTGTGCTTTATTATCTGGATTATATTACACTCTTATAAGAGGTGTAGAAATTTATGCAGTTATAAATCAGAAGTTCTCAGACCAATGCAGTTATGAACCAGAAGTTATCAGACCCAAAAATATTTATACTTTGGCATAACCATCTTGGTCACTTGGGATCTACAATGATGTGTAGAATCATTGAAAATTCTCATGGACATCCATTAAAGAACCATAAGATTCTTTTATCCCACGAAAATTTATGTATTGCATGTTTACAAGGGAAGTTAGTGATAAAACCATCTCATTCTAAGGTTGGCTTTGAATCCCTGTCAAATCCCCGTCATTTCTACAAAGGATTCAAGGGGATATATATGGACCTATTCATCAACCAAGTGGACCGTTCCGCTATTTCATAGTCCTAGTTGATGCATTTATCATATGGTCACACGTTTGCCTATTATCAACACGCAATGTTGCTTTTGCAAGATTACTTGCACAGATTATCAGGCTTCGAGCACATTTTCTCAATCATCCGATTAAGTCAATACGCCTTGATAATGCAGGTGAATTTACTTCCAAGACATTTGATGAATACTGCAGATCAGTTGGGATTGATGTTGAACATTCAATTCCACATGTTCATACTCAGAATGAACACTACTACAAAAAACGCAAAAGAAATCGGTTATTTTACATGGAAGAAATCAGTTTTTAAAATTTTTAAAACCGATGTCTATTTGAGTGATTTAGAAAAAAGCGAGCTAAAGACATCGGTTTTTAACCGATGTAAAAGCAAGAGAAAACACATCGGTTATATATAAAACCGATTTAAAAACCTTGACGTAAAATTAATGAATTATAAAAATTAATCTCGCCGTCCGACCGCTCCATCGTCCGGCCACCGTCGTCCGGTCGCCACTGCCGGCCTACCCCACCGTCCTTCCGCCGCCGCCGCCGGCCACCACTGTCAGCCAACCCCACCTCTAATAATAATCACAATTAATCGTCAATATGAGGAATCGAACTTGCAACCTCAGAGTCAAAGTGGTAAAGCCTTTACCCCTTGACTACAAGATTGAATGTGTTAACTATTGCACAATATTTATATATAACCTATATGAGTTGTTAGAAATAGAAATAAAAAATAAAAACTTGTTTGATAAATTTAAATTTACTCAACTAATCAAAATTCTAATTTCTACTACAAACATCTATTAAAAAAATTTATTGGTGGGCTTATTTTTCATTTCATTTTTTGTGTGGTTTTGCATGTGTTTTGCTAGAGATATTTTTGTGCAAACTTTTTTCTTAAAACTGTATCTTTTGGTAATGAAATAAATTTTTTCGTCCATGTTGGGTTCTTCAATTTTTCGATACGAATCCAACGGTATAAAGAACATAAAATTTTGGGCGGTATTTTGAAAGTTATGAACAATTATTCAGTCAAAGGTCAGAAGTGATTGGAGATATTTTTGTGCAAACTATTTCCTTAAAACTGTATCTTTTGGCAAGGAAATAATTTTTTTTGTCTATGTTGGGTTCTTTAATTTTTTGATACGAATCCAACGGTATAAAGAACTTAAAATTTTGGCCAGTATTTTGAAAGTTATGACCAATTATTCAGTCAAAGGTCAGAAGCGATTGGAGATGATCAATTTTTGTGCAAACTTTTACCTTAAAACTGTATCTTTTGGTAAATAAATAAATTTTTTCGTCCACATAATGTTCTTCAATTTTTTGATACAAATCCAACGGTATAAAGAACGTAAAATTTTGGCCAGTATTTTGAAAGTTATGATCGATTATTCAGTCAAAGGTCAAAAGCGATTGGAGATGATCAATTTTTGTGCAAACTTTTACCTTAAAACTGTATCTTTTGGTAAATAAATAAATTTTTTCGTCCATGTAATGTTCTTCAATTTTTCGATATGAATCCAATGGTATAAAGAACGTAAAATTTTGGTCAGTATTTTGAAAGTTATGATCGATTATTCAGTCAAAGGTCAGAAGCGACGCGAATCCGCGAGTGAGATGTTTTCATCGCTCATTTTCACACTTTTCCAAATCTATTTTTGGAATATTTTCTGAACGAAAAATGTTTGTTTGCATGTCTAATTTCTTTTATCAAAATTTTAGAAAATAAAGTTGAGTATTTTTAGAGATGTGCACTTGAATGTGGACATAGGTCAGATTTGAATTTCAGCAGAATTTTGCTTTTGAATCCATATCGGTTTTCCCAAAAACCGTTGTCTTTTCAAACCGTAATATTTAAGATATCAGTTTTAATGGAAACCGATTTCTTATTGGAAAATAAAAAACATATCGGTTTTTCCAAAAACCGTTGTCTTTTCAAATGGTAATATTTAGGACATCGGTTTTAAGGAAAACCGATTTCTTATTGGAAAATAAATCCATATCGGTTTTCCCTAAAACCGTTGTCTTTTTAAACTACAATATTTAAGAAATCGGTTTTTATAAAAACCGATTTCTAAAAGTTTTTTTAAATCGGTTATCAAAAAACCGATTTAAACAACCGATGTCTTTTTACATTTTTGTAGTAGTGGAATTAGCATAATCACTTATCAAACATCTCCAGGTAATTGTAAGAACTTTATTACTTCGATACAATTACCAATTTCTATATGAAGATATTCTATTCATCTCTGACCCACTGCTTATCGTTATTACTTACTATTACAACTTATAATTGGTCATAGACATGCTCATTTTTAAGATAATTGATCATCAGATAATTATTAATCAGTTACTTCATATATTAAAAGTGACAAAATTTTATAAGTTGCTATCTCATAAACCCCGGCCGGGTGGTTGTTCCTAAAGAACGATCTGAGTAAAATGCAACAAAATAAATCATTTGATGCATATAATAAGTTTGTAAACCTTTTATTTCGAAATGTATTGTTCCCAGAAGAGGAAAATAAATTATCAGCATCCTAATATAAACAAGACTCAAGTTATGAATAAATCCACTTTCTCTAAATCAACTCTATAAGAGTTAGATATATTTAAAGAGACACAAAATCCCTGAAGTGACTAAATCTATTGAAATGGAAGAAATTTCAACAGAGATTCAAGTATATTGAAATTAAGAAAATTTCTATAAATTATATGAGAGAAATGTGGAACCATAAAGAAATAATCATTGATGATGTATTTTTATACACAGTAGCGCTACTGAAATTATAAATGATAATTATGATATTCATAATATTAATGATTGTATACAAAAGGCATGATTGACCTAAATGAAAAGAAGCAATTCAAGAAGAATTGACTTCATAAGCCAAACATAAAATATTTAGACCAATAGTTCTCCAGACACCTGAAGATGTCAAAACTAGTTGGATACTAAAAGGTCTTTATATGGAAATGCAATGAGAAAACTAGATCGTAAGATATGAGGCACGACTCATAGTACAAGGTTTCTCACAAAAACTTAGTATTCAATAGTGATGAATACAAATACGTTCCGAATTTTTGATAAATTTGGCTGCCTTTAAAAGGCTTGAAATAAGTCTTCTAAACTTAGTAATCATTTATCTATATGATTCACTCAATGCAGATATTTATAATCCCGGAAGGATTTAAAATGCTAGAAGCATGTAAACCAAGATCTCGTAATCTGTATTTGATGAACTTACAAAAATTCTTATATGGATTAAAAACAATCTGGACAGATGTGGTGTAATCGTCTCAGTAAATATCTGATGAAATAAAGGTATAATAATTATATTATACACCCATATGTTCTTCATAAAGAAATCTGAATCTGGATTCGCTATTATAACAATTTATGTTAATGATATGAATTTAATTGGAACTCCTGAAGAGCTCTTGAAAACTGCTGAATATTTGAAAAGAGAATTTGAAATGAAAGACCTGGGAAAGATAAAATATTGTCTCGGTCTGGAGATTGAGCATAAATCAAACGGAATATTTATCCATCAATCATCATATGTTGAAAAGATTCTGAAAAGATTTCATATGGACAATGCTTACCCATTAAGTACCCCTATGATTGTTAGAATCCTTGATCCAAAGAAAGATCCATTCCGACCACTTGAAGATGGTGAAAAGATACTTGGTCCTGAAGTACCATATTTTAATGCAATTGGTGCTTTATTATATCTGGAACAATGTATTAGACCAGATATTGCATTTTCAGTAAATTTACTTGCTAGATTCAGTTCAGCACCAACTCGAAGACATTGGAATGTGATTAAACATTTTTTTTTTCGTTATCTTCGTGGAACGAGAGATTTATGATTATATTATTTAAAATCTAACAATTTTTCAGGTTTACTTAGTTATGCTGATGCCAGGTATTTATCTAATCCCCATAAAGCTTGTTCACAAACGGGATATGTTTTTACCTATAATGACACAGCAATCTCATGGCGCTCCACAAAGCAAACTCTTGTTGTTATATCCTCTAATCATTCTAAAATCCTTGCTCTTCATACAAAAAGCCGAGAACATGTGTGGCTAAGGTCAATTATTTATCTTATTCAAAATACATGTGGATTTTCATTATCTACAGGAATGCCGACACCAATATTTGAAGATACTGCGATTTGTATTGCTCAAATTAGAGGAGGTTATATCAAAGGAGATAGAACCAAACATATTTCTCCTAAATTCTTCTATACTCATGAACTTCAACAGAGCCGACAAATTGATGTTAAACAAATATAAATAATCTGGTAGATCTGTTTACCAAAGCATTGCCTACATCAACTTTTAAGAAACTGGTATATGGAATTGGCATGCGTCGTCTTTGTAAATTACAGGATTGATATTGAAGTTTCATTCAGGGGGAGCAAAATTTTGAATGAACATATGTGAACTGTAATATTTTTCCTTCTACCGGATTTTGTCCCCCTAGGTCTTACCGGAAATGTTTTAATGAGGCAGTTCTGAACACATCCACACCACTTGATCCAGAAGATCATTATATATATTTTGCTAAAGTTTTTGTCCCACTGGGTTTTTTCTAGCAAATTAAAATACAAATGGTGGAATCCAAGGGGGAGTGTTATGAATATATTTGGTGGCTTCCACCATGATGCATGGCATGGCAAGTGGCAACAAAGTGAGGGATGGTTTTAAGACGTGTCACATGGTGGCACAATATGTGTAGAAAATTGCAATATGTACCCCTTGTTTGTTTGCCTATATAATGGCCTTTGTATTATTAAGCAACTGATACATTTTTTTATACACTACTATATCGTCTTATTCTACCTCTAATCTCTCTCTCGTCTCTATCTCCCTTGTTTCTCTTACTCTACTTTATTATTTATTAGTTTATATGTTATTCATGTTCTTCATCTCTTCTTCTATTCATGGATTTATTTATCTATTCTTTTATTAATTTACAACAAATGCAAGAATTAAGGAGTAGATTGGTCTGTTATTGTCACTAGAGCAAATTGCTTGCTAGCCCTCAAAAAAATTTTATAATTACAAAATCACCCCTGAAATTTTTTCTTTTCTTGTCAGAATTTTCCATTGGGTTAATAAAAAGACCCAAACATGATAAGAGTAATGTTTGAGTTACTCATATGGTAATTTTAACCCCATTTTAATTCCCTCATACGAACATGAGTTTTCTCTCTCACATGTCTCGTATCTCTCATATGTTTGTGTTTCTCTCTCTACTATTTTTTCTCACTATAATTATATATTTCCTTTTTCAATTGTAGATGGTCGAATTTGCAATTAAATTTGTAGTTGATGGTTGGCTTTGACAACCTGCAAAATGAGACTAAAACGATAGAGTGATAGTCGAACCACAATAGGAGATGGTCCCTAAAGGAAACTCTCCAACATCTGAGTTAGTATATATCAATAATCGAGTGAAAAAAGAACAAAGAAAAGTGACAAAACAAGTAAAGCAAACCGATGGGGTTGTTGTCGTGTCGTGAGTGTCGGGTCGACTGAGCTAAGGTAACTTAGAGTCCCTAAGCTTATGAGGATGAATCAAGGTTTGACTGAACTTGACACAGAGCAAAGTAAATTATCTCGTAAACAGATGATATATATATATAGAGAGAGAGATGTAATTTTGTAATCAAAAGTCAACCCCTTTCACGTATGAAGGCTTGGGTATTTAAGTGTAATTGTTTTGTGATTGACTTATTTTTGTATCAGAACCTTTGAGGTGCTTTTGTATGTGTAGTTTAGGCTCTTCATATGGTCATCAACACTGTGATCGTGATCGAAGACATATTTCCTGGCATCCTAAGATCTTCAAGAGTCGAGCTTAAAATGTATAATCTACTCGACTTATTCTCTTGAAGAGATTAGGCACACACATAAACAATTTGCATACCCGTGTCTCTGTATCATTGTGCAACACTTATATATACACATATTATTTATATGTCCATGCACTAAGCATTTAGATTGATATCTAGGCTTGTCGTATCATTCAACTATTTTGTGTTTATTCGCGACGTTCCAGTGCGGTTTGGTCATAGTTCAAACACACTCACACATTTGATTTGTGTGATCATGCATTACATTTTATCATGTCATATCTTGTTATTTGATATGTGTTATATATGGTGTGTTTGTTTGGAGCTAAGGGTCTAGTTTGGAAAGATTGGTTTTTCAAAAGTTTAAATGTTCTTCAAAACTGACATTTGTGTGGTCTTGTGACCATAACGTTTTATAAAATGATTCAAATTAAGTTTTGAATTTTTTTTGATAAACTAGACACTCATATCTTTTAAACGATATATGATTCATAAATTTATTTGACCGTTTGAATTGGTTTTAAAGTCTCCAAAGAGACCACTAAATACAAGGGAACTTTGTTGTTGTACAAATCTAATCATTGGTTACTCAAATAACTATAACTCTTTCTATAGATATTCAAATCTTGTTTTGTGAATCGGAGTAGAAAGTAGATATCCATACCTTTCTATATATGATAGGTTTAGATTTTGCGGTCCAGCTTTTATCTTACTAGACCGCGAATCTCGGCCGCGAAACACATTGTCATGTTTTAGTATTTTGGTCATATCTCACTCAATTTAAGTCCGATTCAGCTCATTTTTGAAGTGGGATTCACAAAATTTCAAGGGCTAACATCCAAAAACACTTAAAAACCCTATATCTAAGACTTGGAGTACTTGTTTGAGTGTGTGTCTCTCCCTCTAAACTCAAGGTATGATATGAAATCCTCATTTTCATGATTTATTCTTTCAAAATCATATCTTCTCCATGGATTGTATGTTGGATCTAGTTTTTTATTAGTTTGGGATTATCTCTTGATTAGGCTAGATTCTTTTGAATGTTTGTGCTTAATTTTATGATCTAGTCTGTGATTTGATTCCATTTTATGGAAACCTAAACACTTGTGACCTAATTCTTTATATGTGCTTTAAATCATTCATGGGTCTTCATTATTGACATCCATTGTTAGGTGAGAACACATTTCCCTTTCATTAATTGTTGTTTCATTTAAAGACTTCTCATTTATTACATATTTGAAGTTAATGGAGATTGTTTAGGGTTAGTTGATAACTAGGTTGTTGAGTAGATTTCTCTACATCTAGTTAAACATTTTGTGTTATCTAGCATATCATGCAATGAGCATTTATATATGTTCATTTAGGCATTTCTAATAACTAGGACTATTGGGTATTTAATATCTACATTTAGTTAAGCATTATATTTTTGTCTAACAAATTTTGCATTAAGCATCATTACATGTTCACTTAGATTTTTTACTCTCTTCATTGAGTTCAAGTCTTTTAGCCACAAGTGGTGGTTGACAAGCAAATTGAAAGTCTTGCAACCAATGATATTGGTTGGCAAGAAAGTGCCAAGACCCACTATAAAAAGCCCGAGAGGTAGATTATGAGGTGATCATGACAAGAGTAGTAGATTAGGGATATCAATAGGATTGAACCAAGAGCGATGAGTAGGAAATGACCATAGAATGAGATTGTCGAGAGTGAGAGTTCATGTATCACTTGAGGGTGTAACCTACTTTTTATATAGTGGATTTATATGGCTTAAGTGGCTAGCAAGGCTAGTCCTGTGGGTTTTTTCTAGTTGAAGGGTTTCCCACCTAAAAATCATATGTTCTTTAATTTATGTATTTTATACTTGATTTTTATATTGTTGTTTTTCATTAACATTAACTAATTAAAAAATCGGTAATTAATTGGTAAATAACCCATTCATCCCCCTGTAGGTTAATTGTATTCGCATTAGACACATTTTCAATTTGTATCAGAGCAGGTGCCTAGATACACATAAGTAGATCCTTGAATACATTGCATTTCATTCATATCGTTAAACATTATGAGTGGCATTGAGATGTTAGAGGGTGCGTCGAACTCGAGGCCATTGTTGCTCACTAGAGTTAACTGCTCCTTTTGGAAAGGGAGGATGGAAGCCTATTTAACGGCTATTGATAAGCATGTGTGGATGGTTGTGGAAGAAGGATACTCGCCTCCCATATAGAGATTAGAGAATGGGGCTTATGTGCCTAAGCCCAAGTCTAAGTGGATCAATAAAGATTTTGATGCTGCAAAATGGATTTAAATTGCATTCATGCCTTATTTTGTGTTGTAGATGAGAATTAAACCAAACTCATTCAAACAACTTGAAATGCACATGAAGCTTGGTGGATACTCAAAATATCTCATGAGGGTACTCATATGGTCAAGAAGTCCAAGCTTCGAATATTGCAAGCTCAGTTTGAAATGATCAAGATGGAAAAATAGGAGACCTTCAACGACTTCCAAATCAAGTTGATGGACATCATAAATTAAAGCCATCAACTTGGTGATCCTTACTAGGAAGGTAGAATTATTTAGAAAATTATAAGGTCACTTCCAGAGAGATTCAATTCCAAGGTTACCGCTATTGAAGAAAATAAGGACTTGGACATCATGGAGGTGAATGAGCACATTGGGTCGCTTCATGCATATGAATTGAAGAAAAACTTTTCTTCCAAAAAGCAAAAGGGGATTGCTTTAAAGGCTACTAAACAATAAAAAAAAGATAGTAGCGAAGAAGAAGAAGAAGAATATAGCGACACCAATGAAGAAATGGCATCAATTTATGAAAGGTTTAAAGAGTACATGAGATATGAAGATAGAGACGTCTCATCAAGAGAGAAAGAAATGAAGAAAAAGGTTTCTTCAAAAATATTTGAGCCTAAAAAAAAGAAGATCAAGAAAGTAAATCACAAATATCAAGCTCAGGCTATGGACACATTTTCAAACATTGTGAAAACTCAAAGACCAAGAGTCGAAAAGGCAAAGCAAAGGCCTATTCTTGTAGTAAAAATGAAGAGAGCACTTTGGGTTCAAAGGGATGTGAAAAGAACTACATAGCCTTTCCTACTTCACATAATGAAAAATCAAAAGTAGCCATAAGACAATCATCACTTAAAGTCAACAACAAATGAGCAAGTTTTGAAGAATTTAATTTGGATGATGAAAGCTATGAGAGCACTAGTGGTAGAAGCTTCGATGAAGAAAGTTCAAGCTCTGGGAACTTGAGTGATGAGAGTATGAGTTATGAAGACTTTATTGAAAGTTTTCAAAGGTCCCTGAAGAAGAAGAACGAAGAGATCAAGAAGATGAATGAGGAAAATCTTCAACTAAGGACCAAGATGAGTCCCTTCGATTAAGACAAAAAGAATGCCTCTCGATATTTAGAAACATTGAAAGATACCATCTATGAACAAACTCAAAAACTTATCGAGTGCTCAAAGAGAATAAGTGACTTGATTTTGGAAGTGCAAGACAAGGATGAAGCCTTGAGCATTGCAAAGAAGAAATAGATGGAGTTGAACAAATGAAGAACTCCGTCTCAGGTTTGTAGGTGGGAGCCAAGCAAATCGATAATTGCTAGGATTTGGCAAGAAGCATGGCAACGAAAGAGGTATTAGGTATGTTAGTGAAAAGACCACTCTTTCCTCTAACAAGACTGTTTTTGTGAAAGGTAAAGCTCCTGTATGGCCACCTCCACCTCAACACCTAAAGAAGACTATTGAGCTTGGAGTACCAGCCTTCAGGATCAGCAAATGATTTTGATGCTAGTCTTGTAGACAGTTTGGACGAGGGGCATGTTATGGGTGGCATTCCTAGTCGTTGTGAATCAAATGGTGACAAATTTGGTTGGGAGAACTCATCCAGTGAAGAAGATGGTCCAACCAGGAGGCTTACTCAGAAGTGTGTGTTTTTTTTTTTTTCTTGTGATTCCCACATGGGAATATGATGGCAGTAGATTATGCTATTGATTTTTCTGCCATTTTTTGCTCAAAACATTCCACTTTGGTAGGTTTGAAATGTAGTAGTTTACTTTTAATGATGCTTGATGACAATTAGTTTTTAAGTATTTGGATTCTTGAGAATTATGTAAATGATGACAGTAGGAAATGATGCGATTTATTGGATGTAACTGTTTTTTTTTTTTTTTTTTTTTTTTTTTAAGATACATTATATGAAATATGGAAAAGAAATTCTGGATATTATAAAAACAGTTTAGAAAATAAATTCTGGGTATTATAAAATGGTTTGGAAAAAATTAAAACTGGGCACCATAACAAATAACAAAACTATGGAAGAGAAAAGATTGAAACTGAGTACAAAGTGGGGCATAAAATGATTTATAGCCTCCAAAATGACCTCTTTTTTTTTTAACTTTTTGAATTTTTTATTAAAAAATTAAAGGATAAATTTGGAATAATATAAAATTAAAGAGTTTATTTTATACTTTTTGAATTTTTTTTTATTAACTTAAATGATAAATTAGTAATAATATAAAATTAAAGAGTTTTAAGTGTAGTTGTCCATGTTAAACGGTTGCTTTTCACACAAAGACAGTCCATAGGGCTAAAACCATCTTTTTCCCATATCTGTTAACGTTGACTGTTATATTTTTGGTCAGAGGAACCTTTTTGATGCATTTCTAAAAAGATAAGGACTAAAAACTGTAATACACATAAGTCAGTTAAAAAAGTGACGTTTCTTTAAAAGATAAGGACGAAACTGTAATTTCCCCATCTCTATAATTTTACTGTTTAATTGCGTTGGAGGGGTGAGAGTAAAGGGTATTTTGGTTCAAAAGTGTATAACATGAAAAGAAAAAAAAAAATAAATAAATAAAATAAAATAAAATAAAAATTGAAAATGAATAAATTCAGAGGCTACTTAATGAAATTTCCAATAATTCCAAGGCTCTTTTTCAATTTGGGCCTTACCATTATGATACTAGAAAAATAATACTTGAGCGTCAATTCCATGTCGATTGAGTTTGAAATTGAAGACCTGGAGTGCGGTTAGCGACAACCACGAAACTTCTCTTACTTGGTTAATGAACCAAACCCTCATTTTAAGACCGAAAGCTACTGCATAATCACCCAATAATTCATACAAATTAATAATAATTCATCTCAAAACCATATTCTAAACTATTTTACATTAAAATCATTATAAATGCATGCACATATTAAAATATGAATTTTTGTCGTCTATTGAATTCGACCATAAATATATAAAATATTGCATTTTGTTGCAATCAAACTGCTAATATTTAATGTCAAAATGGAATTTAAGTAAGAAAGTCCTCAAGAGTGAACACTTCATTAAGAAAAAAATATTCAACTGTTTTTTTTTTTCTTTTTTAAATCCTTAATTCATATAAAAACCCGTGATTGAGAAATATGTTATTTGTTATAATTATTATTGAAATCCGACAATAAACATGTCAAAGGGTTGTTGAAACCTACCGATATCAAATACTACAATACGGCTTCTATAGTCAGAAGAAGTCAGATCCCAACACCGGAAAACGTCTCTCCACACTTATTACAGTTTTATTGGCAATGATGAGACAATATATACAATGTGTCAAGACTTGACCCTTGGTGGATTGATAGAGATTGTGAAATCTCCAACCACCTATGTAAGGGATCTTTGACAAGTGATTTGTTACTAATCTCCTTTTTTTTTTTTTTTTTTTTTTTTGTATAAATATTTAAGAAAGTATCCATGAATTTTAAGAAAAATCTTTAATGGAAAGTGTATTTAATCTAAATTAATACTATAACTATACTTCAATTTATTTTTTTTCCAAAGTTTCAATAGTAAATGATTTACCAGTTCAGAACCTTTAATTATCACATTCTTTGAATGTAAAAATTAATATTTAGTATTAAAAAAATTAGTATTTTTTTTTTAAAATATTACAATAATTCAAGATTTAGAGAAGGGGACAGACTCGAACATACAATCTCATGGTGTAGATATAATAGGCAAACCACCGAGTCAACCTTATATTGCCAAAAAAAAATAAAAAATAGTATTACACTATATTTAGTTTGATGGAATATGAGAGAAAGGGAATGAAATAAAGTGGTGGATTTCTTATCTCTTGTTTGGATTCTTAAATGAGAAGGAAAATAAATGCTAGAGGGAATGGGAGAGAATATTTTCTCCTTGTTTCACACAATTTGGTTTCTCACCAAAATTGAATGGAAAAGAAGGTAAATGAATTAAAAGTTAATGAATTTTTTCAATATTCTAAAATTAACCATGTTAATAATGCATTTGTTTTTAAGCTATTCATAACCATCCAAATAACAATCATTAAAAACACTATCATTTCCTCCTTAATTTATCATTTTTTTTTTCCCATCAATCCAAACATAATGTTCAACTTTACTCTTTAATCTTTAATCATATACATAAAAGTAATCCAATTATAAAAGTATAATTAGTATTAAATATTTGCGTGGGGACCATTTTTTTTTTTGATACATGTTGTTTTATTGTTATGTCTGCGTTATTTATGTCTAGAGAAGTGTACATTTTCTGTCCTACGCACCACCGCAACTATAGAAAACAAAAAAAATCTATTTATCTTGCTAGCTTGAGAGGTAGGTATATATATTTTTATCAATGTTGATAAGAATCTTAATGAAATCACATCCATTTATATAAATTTGATCTGATTTTTTTTTTTTTTTTTTTTGATGATAATTTCGTTGAAATCTATCTATAAATAAAATTTGAGAAATTTTCAAGTACTAGAACTATTTTTTAAAAAACTTTCTATATTTTTCTCATTTTTCCAATGCCTTCATATTCAACAAAATCAGGATAAATGGTTCTAGTGAGCTTGAAAAATTCTCAAATTTTATTCATGGGTAGATTTTATTAAACTTAAATCTACAAAAAAAAAAAAAAAAAAAAGATTAAAATTCATAAAAATAAATTTGATTTCATCAAAGTCCATGAAATTAAAGTAAGAAATCTCTCGCTTGATAATTACAATATATCTAAAATAATAATAATAAATAAAAATTGCGAGTAGAATAAAGATGTTCAATATTTTTTATAATTGTTGAGTCTATCCATTGGTCATATATTACAAAAATTATAATATTCATCATGGGTAGGTGTGATTGTTTAATTGGGGATGAAATATATAAATATATATATATATAGTCTTTCTATTGTCAGTTCGTCCTGACAATAAATATATCAGGACAAAGAATGTAGACCACAAATTATGGAGAAGTTTTGACAAGTGAATACACTTTGAGTCAAACTATGTAAATCTAGTGGTCTACATTTTTCGTCATGATATATTTTTTATCAGGACGAACTGATAATAGAAAATATGTATATATATATATTCTATATTCTTATTTAGGGGTTGGTGGCATAATTGAAAGAAAATAAGGGAAAAAAGAACAAAGTTGAAGAACTTTCTATACATGGTCAATAATTGTGACTATTCTTATGTTTTTTATTTTTCTTATTTTTTTAAAAATATTACAATAATTCGAGGTTTGAATAGGGGGGAAAGACTCGAACCCGTAATCTTTTAATATAGATGTGAAAAGTATATGGGCCAACTCATCTTAACGGTAAAATTCAGTATATTTCAAAAATAAATAAATAAATTCAGTCAAGTTAATTATTTGAACTCTTTACAATTTGTTTTTAACTTTAAGAATAAAAATTAACCCACTAACATGATAGATTTTTATACTTTGCATTATGCTTTGATTGGAAAGTTGAAAAGAAGTGAACTTTTGTTCCTTTTCTCTCGTGAGATGTAAATACAAAATTTGAATGCTCGAGGGTTTGTGATTTAGATAATCATGATTTCACATTTCAACGAAGTAACACCATGCAACATTGCATATATATTTCTCTTTTTGGGTTACTTTTCCTTCATCCTCGCATTTAAAATTATAAGTGTCCAATGAACAACTGTTTTGGTGATTTAACATGAGACCTACCAAATTAGAAAATCATAGTACTATAGTTTGTTAAAGGTTTTGAATAACACGGAAAAAAAATAATCCAAAAATAGTGTTTTATAATATTAGGAATTTAGGATTTATTCTCAAATCTCAATCTAATTATTATGATTTACTGGTTGGAAAACACGTTTAGTTTAGAATACCGAAAATATGACAATTGTATTATTGTGCATACACATATACCACAACTAGGGGTGGAAATACAGGTCACGGCCTGATGACACGATATGATATTTACGAGTTTAGGTTAAGTCTTATTGGATTTGGGTAACTAATGGGTCAATAAGTTAAACTCGTTAAATAGATGAATTGTGTTTGAATTGAACCCCTCATAACCAACTAACCCATTTAACACGTTTAAATATCAAAGATAAATATGTAATTAACAACTACATAGAGAAACTTTAAATATTGCTTTAACAAATCAATCATAAATATCTCTCTTTTACGATTTACTTATAATTACTTACCAAATAGTGCAAGTCTTCAAGGCAGACGAGAAGAATTAAATAAATAGAAAGTCTTCAAGGTCAAGTTTTCAAAGAAAATATAGTATTCATTATTTTATTTAAGTAGAAATGAATTAATGGAATTGCAATTTATCATAAGATTCATCACCTATAAATTAATGGGTTAAATGGGTGTTATCGGGTAACCCATTAATTTAATGGGTCGTGTTCACGATAAGCTTAACGGGCCTTATTCGGGTTGAATAAAAAATTAACTGGTCGTGTTTGGGTTTTTGGTTTATACAAACATGACATGATAAGAGTAATGCTACGTTGCCCAAATTTGGTGCCCAAATGACGTGAGAACACTATAATCCATTCATTTAAATTGTATTAGATTTGCATGATTTAAATGAATGGGTTAGAGTGTTGCCACGTCATTTGGGTATCAGATTTGGACACCAAATTTAGGCAATGTAGCATTACTTGACATGATAATCCATACTGCCACCCTTAACTACAATCCACTCCATTGTATACAAGGGTTATATATATGTGCAAAGGGGGGATGAGAAAAAAAAAAAAAAATAGTCTCCCAAAACATTTGACATTCGTATTTAACTACATATGAACGTGTAACGGTTAATAACCATAATTTTGAGAAATTACCCAAGTGCTATAGTATAAAAACTCCTCCAAACTCTGTCTCATCTCTTCCCTCACTCTCTTCTCTTCTCTTCTCTCTCACATCACCACCTTTGCCGAGGATAATGCCGCCCGACAAAGGCACTATTGGTCCCAAGTGGGACCGGAGGTGCGCCGATTGGGTAGCGTGATCCTAGGCGAAGTCACATGGGCCTCACACGCCCAAGCATATTTATGGTTATCAACTGAAAAGAAATTTTACAATATAATTATTAACTGTTAAAACTTCATATGTGGTTAAAAACAAAATAATTTATATGGTTATTTTTTATAATTTTCACTATGTGCAAACACGCTTATCAAACTGTTGTTGCTTTGTCTATTGTTTGAAATTAGAAATGCACTTACTAATTGGAAGTCTTTATGAGGAAAAGTAAACTTAAGGGCTGTTTGTTTTTTTTACTATAAGACTTATTGTCTCAATATCTTAAATTAAGATAAATCAATTTGTTTATTTTTTCAACTTATATCTTATTTTAAGATATATATGTCTTTTAAAAAGGTAAAATTTTTTGACTTTTATCTTATTCAAAAAAGTGATACAGTAGAGTTTTTTTAGTAAATTTCTATAAATGTCCTATAACAATTCATAAATTTATAATTTTATCTGCACGTAATAAAATCCTAAAAATTAATTTTTCAAAAATTTCTTATTTTGAAGAAACCCTAACACAACCTAATCAATTTTATATTTGTAATAAGTCATCCAAAATGACAAAAACAAATATATCATAGTATCTTAATTTATAAGATTTATCCATATTTCTAATAAATTAAGGTCTTATAAGACTTTAGATAAAAAAACAAACAGCCCCTTAGTTTTTGATTCGTTATTAAAAAGGGTTAAAAATCGAATTATGTAGATCTCGTACATAACTAAAGAATTAAGTTTATGTTGGAGAGGGAACTTAATTCCTCATTCTCACCGAAGGAATTAAGTTAACTTCACTAATTTTCATTTCGATCGGTGCTTGAGTCTATAGCTCTCTTCTCAAGTTATTTTTAAATTTTTTTTTTTTTTTTATAACTCGTTATTGCATATGCTAGTTTATTAACTTATGTCATCGTAAATCACAATAAATAAGATTTCCATGGAGAGTTTCCATTTATTTAAAGGTGACCCCGGTTCGGTTTGGTTCCGGTTTCGGTTCCAAACCGCCGGTTTCGGTTTTGAGGCCACCTAAAACCGAAACCGAAAAAACCGGTTTGTTACCGGTTTCAAACCGCCGGTTTGGCGGTTCCGGTTTCAAAACCGGAGGTTTGGGCACGGTTTTGGGCGGTTTTTCAAAAAAAAAAAAAAAAAGTGCCACGTGGCAACTTTTGATTGGTTTTATTTATTTATTTATTTTACCGGTTTCGGATGGTTTGGAGGAATCCCAAACCGAAACCGGAACCGGAACCACCGGTTTCCAAACCGGCGGTTTCGGTTCCGGTTTGGCTAATCCGATTCCGGTTAAACCGTGGACAAAACCGACGGTTTAACCGAACCGTGGTCAGCTCTACATTTATTTGCTGTCTCCTGACAATTTATTTTTAGTGCAAATAATTAATATTATATAATTATATTCAGATAATGCCATATCATGAAATTGAGATTTTTATTTTTATTTTTTCAAAGAAAGGGAGAATTTTGTTTCAACCAAAAATAAAAAGATAGTCATAGTCAATAGATGTGCCAAACCAAAGTAAAGAATAACAGGAAGTAGAGGGGCAAAAGTGAAAATATCATAAAACGATTTAAAATATTATATTAATTTTGTTCGTCTGTATTATCGGTTTATTATCTGCTCCTGTCTCTCTCCGTAATCGAAACACATAAATGCATTACAATTAACACAAACTCTTTTCAAGTCCGAGTCGGTGGCGAGTGCAGAGCTAACCAAAGAAAATTACACAAATTCTTTCTCTGCTGTTCACACACGCGCACACCCAGAACCGATCTTCTCTCTGACCTCAGATTCCGTCGCATCTCCGCTCGCATTCTCACTCCAATGTCAGATTCCGGCCATTAGGTCCGCGTCTCTCTCCCAAATGCTCTCCACTTCTTCTCTGTCTTAGTTTGTCGCCTTTTTCGCTTACACCTTTTCGCTCCTTTTTTTTCTTCTTCTTTGAAACTGCTAATCGAATCTAATTCTCTCTCTAGATTTGCTTTTCTTCTGCTGTAATTTCAGCTTTTTGGAAGCTGTTTTTTTTTTAATATAAAAAACATAGATTGTGCCTTTTGCTTTTTAATTGGAATGATATGTGTTATTTTGAGCTTTTCATTCTATGATTCCAGCATTTGATGCTGATTTTGCATTGAAATTGTCAATATTGAAGAATGCAGATGATTTGTTGGTATATGTTTGAATTGAGAACTACTAGGAGTTTGTTCAGTTTAGTAATGACCACATGATGTGATATATCATCTGAGAATTTCACTGAATTTTCACTCTCAAGTCTTACCATCACCAATGGAATGAGCTGTGTCTCTGTAATATATATATATATATATTTTTTCACTTAAATCAAAGTCTTTGTTGTGGATTGATTGGCTTCTTTTCCTTTCTTAACAAACAGCTCTTGCTCTCTCTGTATTCTGTACATCTATTCTTCACTTGGTATCTGCATCTTTAATTCTTATAAGTTTGGCTTTTTACTCGTTTTTGGTACACTTGAAGCTTGGGTTTTGGCCTTTTTAGTGATTTGAAGTATCATTTACTCTTGTCTAACTAAAGCTGCATGTTTTGATTTCCCCTTTTGCTACTTCTGTTGTGATCCCATTTATTCTCTTTACTTTTTGTTTGCGTTGCCGTTAATGGGTTTTGATTTCATTCATTTGAATCGTGTTCTTGCAGCAGGTGTCAAAATGAATGGGATTCAGAGTAGAAAAGCTCAGAATATAAATGTAGATAAACAATTTCCAGGATGCCTGGGAAGAATGGTTAATCTCTTCGATATGAGCACCAGCGTATCTGGAAACAGGCTTCTCACGGATAAACCACATTATGATGGTGATTACTTCTCCCTGTGCTCTATTCGTCTTTTTCCCTGTATAATCGATTAAACTTTTATTGCCACGAGAGATGTTTGACCAGCTTTTGGATCAAATCATGAATGTGAATTGTAATATGCTATGAATTTTGCTACTTGATCCTGCATTCATTAATCTGTTGCTTTCTTAGTTATGTTAATTGTTTGGCACGTGTTCCTGAGAGTTACCTAATTGAACCCATTAATATTCGGTATTATTTTGAAAATATTTAATGTGTCATTTCATGGATACAGCAAGGACTGTTTTTCTTTTTCCAATTCCTACTTCAGAACTTTAATCCTGAATTAATTAATGAAAAATTTTAGTCTACTTATGTTTATTTGTCTGCATGACTTGTATTTTTGGATGGTAGCTTAAATTTTTTAAGGTCGATGTTGATTGCTCTTTGTGCAAGTGGGTACTTTACAAACCTCTACTCAACCGTTATCCCCTTCTTCATGAGGTGGGGAACCATGGTTATTACCTATCTCATGGTATCGTTTGTTGCTCATTTTAAAATGTTATCTCTATCTAGCTGTTGTTGACATGGAGGTTCTTGATCAGCAGGTGCTTCACTCTCAAGAAGTCGATCAGATGTGGCCAGAATAGTTGATACACCTTTTGTAGATCAGATAGAGGATAAACTGGTAAAATTTTGGGTTATTACTTGGTAATGGTGATTGTATTTAGTGAGCAAGCAGATTCCAAGCACTTATCTGCATTGCTCACTTTAGTATTAAAATATAATACACTTAATTGTCCTGATCTGTGTTGCATTTTGTTTTTTTTGGTTTGCAGGTTGTGTCTGAGTTTAGGAGAACTTCATCAAACAAGAAAGCAAATGGTACACCTATGAAGACGCTTATTGCCCATGAAATGTCTAAAGAAGTAGAGTGCAAGCATAATCCACCCAATGTGGTTGCCAAGCTGATGGGGCTTGATGCCCTCCCACACCAGCAACCTTGTTCAGCTGCTCAAAGAAGCCACTCAAAAGGTTATTCACGACATTCTTTAAGTCATTCTGAGATACCAGTGAATTGTTGGGAGCAAGATCCCAGCTTTTTAGACAATCAATTGCAGACTGAAGTTCATCAGTGTCAAGAGCAAAAGACTGAATGCAAGGATGTGTATGAAATCTGGCAGCAGTCACAAAAGGCAAGTTATTCAAGAGATAGTTCAATGCAGAAGGGTAGGTTTAATGAACATATGAATGAGAAAAAGATGGCTCTTGTTCGTCAAAAGTTCATGGAAGCAAAACGTCTGGCCACAGATGAAAAACTTCGGCAGTCCAAGGAATTCCAAGATGCATTGGAAGTTTTGAGTTCCAATAGAGATTTATTCCTCAGGTTTCTGCAAGAACCTAATTCCTTATTCTCACAGCATCTGTATGATTTGCAGTCTATTCCTCCACCTCCTGAGACGAAACGAATCACTGTTCTTAGACCTTCTAAGATGGTTGATAATGACAAATTGTCTGAATCGGGTAAGAATAATGATAAACAGGCAAAGAAACCAGCACAGGTGGTTCAAGCGACTGAGTGGGAAAGAAAAATTCCTGGATATTCTCCAGTTCATGCCAATCAGAAAGGTGATGAACATCCTGCTCAATCCACACGAATAGTGGTATTAAAGCCTAGTCCTGGGAAGACTCATGATATCAAGGCTATGGTATCCCCTCCTTCATCTCCCCCAGGAATATCACTTGGTGAAGATTTCTATGAGGAACCTGAAGATGATGAGGTACGAGAATCAAGAGAAGTGGCGAAGGAGATCACGCGGCAGATGCGAGAAAATCTTATGGGTCATCGAAGGGATGAGACTTTACTTTCTTCTGTGTTTTCCAATGGTTATATTGGTGATGAAAGTTCATTTAACAAATCAGAAAATGATTACAGAACAGGAAATCTCAGTGATTCGGAAGCCGTTTCACCGACTTCTAGGCATTCATGGGATTATATCAATAGGTTTGGTAGCCCTTATTCTTCTTCCTCTTTCAGCCGTGCATCATGTTCTCCAGAGTCATCAGTTTGCAGAGAAGCAAAGAAACGCCTTTCGGAAAGATGGGCCATGATGACATTGAATGGGAATTCTCAGGAACATAGACACGTCCGCAGAAGCTCGAGTACGTTGGGTGAGATGCTTGCCCTTTCTGATACAAAGAAGTCCATGAGATCTGCAAACGAGAGTAGTACCAACGATGAACAGGAACCAAGGGGATCAACTTCATGCTTAACTACTAGTAATCTGAGTAAAGAAGAAGATATAGTTGAATCACCTAGAAATCTTATGAGATCAAAATCTCTCCCTGTTTCTTCTACAGTTTATGGTACTAGGCTCAATGTTGAAGTTTCAGATCATGAGGCTGGCAAAATTCAATGCCCCAAGGAGCTGGCCAAGACAAAGAGCACGAAATTGTCTTTAAAAGGGAAAGTTTCTAGCTTATTTTTCTTGAGGAATAAGAAACCAAGTAAAGAAAAATCTAGTGAATTACAATCTGAAAAGGAATTTCAGTCTGTCACTGCTGAGAGACCGGGGAGCGATGGACATCTTCCCGGAAAGATTAACAGTGATGCCTCTCAATGTCTTAAAAACAGTGGCCATGGAGAGGGTTTGTCTCCTGGTCTACGGGGATCATCAAGTAAAACTTTTGCTCCAGATTTAACTGAGACGGGTCAGAAACAAGGAATTATCTCTCAGGAGGTAGGCTACTCCTTCATTTACTGGCCATATTTTCTCTTGTTTGCTCGTGTTGGTATTTACTCGTGGCTTTTCATAATATAAGCTGTTATTGTTGTTTGTTGGGAAAGGTAAGTTGATGTGGATCTAATTGCATTATTTTCTTACTGATTGTTCAGATATTTAAACTTCAGCAGTCTTTATACATCGTTGTTAAACTTGACTGACTTAAGACCCATTTGTCCCTGCAATCAACCACCTAAATCCAACCACGTTTTCTTATTTTATGCATACTGGAAGGATGAAATGTACTATGCCTATTTTCTTTACCTTTTAATTTCTTTTGCTGAAGGTGCTTGTGAGCTTTTTCTTACAAAAAGTAGAATGTGTAATTATTATTCATTGATCTGGTGTTGGTATGCGATGCAGTATTGCTAAGCAATTTAATAAATTTTAACAATCGAGTCTTTTAGATGTGGTGCCAATTTTAAATGTGCTTTGCACAGGTGAAACCGTTTTCTTTAATTAAAAAAAAAAAAAAAAAGTATTAAGATGTCAGCCATGTCAAAGATGAAGCATTGTTCCTAGTCAATTTATGAGGTTTTGCT
The DNA here is from genome assembly GCA_954870605.1 of Acer campestre. NCBI lineage: Eukaryota > Viridiplantae > Streptophyta > Magnoliopsida > Sapindales > Sapindaceae > Acer > Acer campestre. The sequence continues at coordinate 23,873,148 of OX940802.1, forward strand.
GCTTTGCATAATACAGTAAGTTCTTACTGCCCTATTAAACTATCCGATAGTTCAATGAAATGTATGCTTTGGATTGTCACTGCTGTAATGGCTTCATAACTTGGAAGTTTCCTCTAGATGATTTTTGAACCTTGAAATTTGTAAAAATTGATTTCTTATGAAGAGTTATCCCAACATTTTGCAGGCAGGATTGTGTATAGCAAAACCTTTAATGCCTGTACATGTAAGCGAGAATCAGGACCAGCCAAGTCCAGTCTCAGTTTTAGAAGCACCCTTTGAAGAAGATGACCATACAATTTCCAAGCCAGACCATCGGGGTATATTCTCAAACTAATTAGAATATAACTTTGCATTTATTTACATTATTGTTGTATATTCAATTTACTAAGTTTTCTCTGGTTATTTATAACAGGAACAGGAATGCCCCTTAAGTCTAATTTGATTGACAAATCACCACCTATAGAATCAATTGCCCGAACCCTGTCATGGGATGATTCTTGCACAGAGACAGCCACTTCATATTCATTGAAACCCTCTTCGGTCTCCCAAGGAGTTGAGGAAGGACAAGATTGGCTGTTCCTTGTTCAAACACTAATATCAGCGGCTGGCCTTGATGGTGAGGTGCAGTCTAAAACAGTTTTTGCTAGATGGCATTCACCTGAAAGCCCTTTGGACCCATCATTGAGAGACAAATATGCAAACTTGAATGACAAAGAGCCTCTGCACGAGGCAAAGCGAAGACAACGGAGATCAAACAGGAAACTGGTATTTGATTGTGTCAATACAGCTTTAGCGGAAATGACAGGTTATGGGTCAGAGTCAGAGAGGAGTGTTAGGGGTAGTGGAGGTGGAGCCGAGGTCATGGTAAATGAGGTAGCATCAGGCATGGTGGTGGAGCAAGTGTGGGGCCGGATGAAGGAATGGGTTTGGGGTGAGGAGGGATGTGGTGGTGGGGACAGCGACAGCTTGGTGGTAGAGAGGGTGGTGAGGAAGGAGGTGGTGGGGAAAGTGTGGGGTGACCGAATGAGAGTGGAATTAGATAATATGGGAAAGGTAATTGAGATGATTTTGCTGGAAGAGCTTGTGGATGAGGCTGTGGTTGGTTTGACAGGTAGGCTATTATGAGGCTTCCTTTTTTTCTTTTTTTGGCGCTATTATTTTTGTAACTCAATCAACTCTACTCTATTATTATTTGGTGAATTTTTATGTATTCGATCATCAACAATCCTCTATATATTTGTTTAAGGCAACAATCTCTTAATATATAAATATTTCTGTCAGCTCTCCTCTAAATCACTTTTTACTCCCAGTAATTGATGCTGATAGTAAAGGATGACATAATGAAACCAAAATAATTAAGATTTAAGATGATGTTGCTAGTTGCGATGTCCATGAGAATGAATGTTTTTGATATTTGTCCCATTCCCATCAAAGCAGAATCTCGAAGTGGGTAAATGGAAAACAGAATATTGCAGAGCAGCAGATAGTGAGTGGCATTTGAAAACACAAATGAGAAACACTCTCTTGTTCACATTATATACATCCTAATTTCCCAGAATTACAAAAGAAACAAAGAATTTAACTACTCCAGAGATCAAGTTGCAAGGTGTTCCTTCACATTCACTACTTGGACTTCATGCTAGCTGATGCATTTGTATTTACTGAATTATATTTATCACCACTGTTCAATCCATACTGCAGCAAAAGTATACAAGAAACCAGTTATTATTCATATGAAGAATTAAGATGAGAAACCTGAACCTAACCATTGACTTTGCAGGATTGCAGGAATCAGGTTTTAAGCCAAAAACGTTGCTCAAGTAAACAACTTTTTTATCATTAGGATAAATCCTCAATAAGAAAAGAAAAGAAATTACAAAATTAAGTAATACCAAGAATCATTTGCCACCACTGGAACTAAACTAAGCCGGGAATCTTACAGACAATGTCAATTGTAAGCCCTATAAAAATCTAATGTGGCAAAATGAGTTGGATTTAACTGGTATAACTTTCAGATCTCAATTGGGTCAATAATGCATCGATTTTTTTTAATTATTATGAAGTTCATACAAACTATTTTATTGAATCATTACTCACTGAAATTTCAGACCTTACTGCCAGAGTAGGATATGAAGTTAACGTCTATATTAGTTTAAAAACTCTGACAAATTGCACTAAACCATCAACATTTATGACTTAACCTGATCTGCAACTCTATGGTTCCTAATACAGAAACCATCTCCAGTCTCTGCAGGCTGAACTTATTTTTCAAGCTAGGATTTGATATTGCATGCCCAATTTTCTATGATATACACAACTTCAAATCCTCTTGTATTTATCTTCTCTTTTACTTTTTTCTTTTACAGGATCATCTATTTTATTTTTCTACCCTAAAAAGTTTAGAGCATATACTTTGTTAGTCAAAAGATGAGATACAAGCAAATAGAAACAAGATACCTTCTCTCTAATTCGAGAGCTCCAGATGTCAGAGTGAGTTGAACCAGATGTTTGGTTTGACTGCGGATTGAGGAGTGGCTCCCTTCTACTCCTTCCAATCTCATAATCATCTTCACCATCAAAATCAGCTCTTCGAGTGGAAAGCATAGCTCTGAGAACTATTGCTAGAAGTAGAGATAGTGCCTAGAATATGCCATAGCATAAAAGGATGTCTTAGGGAGAGGCATTTGCAAATCTATGAACCCATAAGAGGCATGCAATAAAATTATGTATGACACTCACTGGTTGACTGTAATTCCTACACTGGTTAATAAAACTATGATTCATCATATTCATGTAATAAAAAATCTTCAAGTACATACTTTTTCATAGAAAAAAAATATATTAAGTTTTGTGATGATCATTAGCATTTTCTTCAAAGAACTTTCATTATGTTTATATAATAAGAGGTTGAAAATAAACAAGAACTTTCAAGATTTATAGTTCTCCAAGTTCATTACCATATACATGTAATTTAGTCTTCATTTTCCAAGTAATTAGTTAACAGTTACATTCCTTTCAACCTTACCATGTCAAATTTGAGGATACCTCATTTATAATGGATTAGTCCGGATTAACTGAAATTTCATAAACATGTTACTTAACTTAAAGGCCATAATATGTTCAAAAAATTTCTTCCATCTTTTGCTCTCTTAATACCTGGTAGTGATTGAACAAAGCATGTAGGTCCAGAATTTCTTTAAATCCATCATGGTCTTTCAATTCGTCAGTTACAAATTACAATAAACTTCAGTATGAGATATATAATATATTATTCACCTTTCTATGTTCAGCACATAGTAGTTCTTATATAGTGAAATGACACACCATTTATATGTAGACAGTAGACTTTAAAATATGATCAAAACAGGCGCATGGATAGCTTCCAGAAACTGTTGAGAAACTTGAAAAGAAAGGCTAAGAAACCTAATCTACAAAGATGAACATTAATGCAGACTAATGAGCAATAATCCACAAAATTATTTTACTTTCAAGAATTTTACAAAGATTGTAACCTAAAAGATACCTGAATTATGATCACTGTGATGCCAACCCATTTACATATATCAACATTGTTTTCAATGAAATTACGCAGACTGTCAAGTTCTCCAGTGGGGTCATATGGAAGATCCTGTCAAAAGATTGAAAAATTAAAAGGATATATACAAAAGAAGATATCCAGTGATACAAAAGAAGTTGACTTGATTAGAATAAGAGAACACCTTTACCTTTTCCCAATGACGATCAATTGCAATAAATGCCACCAGAGCTGCTTCTAGTAGAATGAGCACAGTTTTTAGTAGAGTGTACTGACATTTCAGGAAGCTAAGGTAAATTTACGAAGAAAAGGATTGATCATAGATTATATTTTTTTTTTCACCTCCTTTTCAATTTGGTTTTTAATAGGATAAATTACGAATTTTACAGTCAACTTCCTTAGTTACAGCCCTAATTAGTAAAAACTTTAAGACAGACAACACATAACAAATTACATACTCCCAAATCAATATTGCATTCTAATGAACTTCTGCAATGAAAGACAACAAAAATGAAATCTCAATCATATGTTGTTTGGTTTACAATAATGTAAATCTCATATCCTAAACCTAAAGTAATCATTTGTGTTTTTCTCATATGTAGAATTCAAAATCTCTCTGCTTCCTTACTACCATTTCTTGGAGACAAAATGGAGCATTAATAATTTCCATGTTTAAAATGAAGAAACAAACAGCCAACCTAACATATCCAAAATGTAAACAAAACCCAACCTGATTTATGAGTTACCATATTGCTGCGACAAAGCTACTCTGGATAATTGACTACATATATAAAGGATACAAAACAAAGGCAACAGCCACTTATAGCTTCAGCTGCAATGCAACCGATCAAAGTAATGCAACACAACAAAATTCCCACTCCCATGAAAGAGTAGATGAACCTGCCACCAAAAAACAAGCACCAAATGAAAACTGGTATGGATACCTCAGATCCCTGCATGCAAAAATAACCACCAAAACTGTAGATTCCAATACAAAGCTGAGCTGCAACCAAGTAGTTGCACAAAACCAAGTAGGGACTAGTAGAATTAGAGAAGTAAAAACTCCATGTTTAAAATGACCAAAACTATAAAAAAATAAATTGAAATGGACAATAAAATAAAATAAAATACTATCGTGATAAAAAAAATATATATATGCATATTTTTAACCACAAGTAGTTAAAGGTTGGAGTATTTGTTAAACTGTTGTATGGGTTTTGAGGCCTTTTGCGTGAATATAACTAATTAATGATTTCCTTTAAAGCTAATATAACACAACATATACCATCTAATCAGATTTTGACATAAAACAACAATCACGACATTAGGTGGAAGACAATTAAAGGTAATTAATTAAAAAAGACCCAATTCAAGCAAAGACACAAGAAAGATAAATCCAATTATATTGAAGCTAACCAGGGAGCTGGGAGGTTGACTGAATTCAAATGAAACCCTAGCCCATGATCGAAGCCAGAAACCAAGAAATTGACAGGATGATCAGAGGACCAAGTTGATTTTGCAGTTGTTGAGTTGAGGAAGGGATGCGGAGACGGAGCAAATGGAGGAGGAGATGGAGGAGAGATGGGGATGTGATGTTTCCATTGATCGAGCATCCATATTGAGTATATTATTATTGATACACCTATGAATGCTTGTAGAAAATTAAGGAACTTTAGAATGAAAGCAAATGAAAAGTGGCAACAATTGGGTTGCATCTTTTTCTTTTTTAGAATTGAAACCCTAACCCTGAGCTCTCTCAGATTTTGATTGCTTTTTCGTTGAGAGGGGTTTTGGCGTTTTGCGTTTTGTGGTTTTTACTTGGTTTTGGTTTTTGCTGTTTATTTATACTTTTGCGTGCGAAGAAGAAACTGTTGGTAATTTTGATTTTTGATGGCAGCTTGTTTTTTATTTTTGAATTTACTTTATTTTATTCATTTTTAGTTTTTAATTGCTCACTGCTGTCGTTGGGATGTATACAGGAGAAAATCATGAATGGTGAAGATGTTTATTATACATAATAAATAAGTGGATTTAAGTGATTTTAGTAAACCCATTGAATATATATATATATATATTTTTTATGAAAAGCAATCTGGTAATTGTATTTGAACAAATACTGTATAATCAATCCTATTATCAAACTAGGCAAGGTTTTATTGCTTTGGTGGTTGAAAACTTCAAAATGAAGCTACACCACCCGATTATACATTAAACCGTGAAGTGTAGGGAGACCTCTCCTATTAAGTGAGAATTGCATTCCGAACTATTCTTGTAGAACCTAATCTTATCCTGACACACAATTGCATCAGTTTTCAAGAAAATTAATAAATAAATAAAGGGGTTTGTGCGCAACTCCTATTATACAATCTGCAATCTGTGATTTAATGAGAAAAAAAAAACATGAGATTTGAAATCAAAAGAGTGGATGTGCATAAAAGAGCATAAGGACTTCTTATTATTGAAAAAAGAATATTCGAAATGGATATCCTTTACAAGGAAAAGGGTAATTATCATTCTCTCCCCTATAGTTTGCCGTATTCTCTATTTTCCCCCCTCTAGTTTCAAAATTCTCTAATTTCTCCCCTTCCCATGTCTATTTTTATAAGATGAAATTGGTTATATTTGTGCATGGGAGGGGAAATTTAGAGAATTTTAAAACTAGAGAGGGGAAAATGGAGAATATGGTAAACTACAGGGGGAAGAATAATAATTTCCCTAAGGAAAAATACAAATGCATCCAAATAGTTTTTGTAAATTGGCTAAGGTTAGGCGCCTAAGAGCAACTCCAAGCAGAATAAGTGGATTTGGTGCAAGTTTTGCACTAAAATAGTGCAATATTCACACTATTTCACTATTCTATCTCCAACCCACTACATCAAATTTTACTCTATAAGGAATATTTCCAGAAATATTCCATTTCTTTTCCCTTTTTAAATATTTTTCCACAATTAACATTTCACCCAATAATTAACATAATATTGCAATACAATACGAAATTATGAAATTAATACATTAATAAAACTTAAATTTAATTCGGTAAAATATTGCATTTATTATTAAAATAACTTAAACATTACATTTCATAAAATAAAAAAGAAAAAGCATAAAAATAAAAGTACATATTGATCATCATCTAATCATATGAATTAATATATTCATCCCACAAATGATTTATTAAGGCATTTCGAAGTGCAACGTGAGCCTATTTATCCCTGATTTTTCTATGTCGAGCTAGAAATTCTTGAAATCGGGTATTTTCATCTAACACCATCTCAACTTCCGAAATTGGTGCTTCTATATGATCCTCAATTGTTGCATCAACATCACCAACATCACTCTCATCCTCGATTATCATGTTGTGCATAATAATGCACGTATTCATTATATCATGTAAAACATGTTTATGCCAAAAACGTGCCGGTCTTGCCACAATAGCAAACCGTGACTGGAGAACTCCTCATGTATGTTCAACATCTTTTCTACATCCTCCTTGTTTCATTGCAAATAATTTATTTTTCGAACCATGTGGATTGTGAATAGTTTGTACAAGCGTAGACCATTTTGGGTATATACCATCAGCTAAATAATAACCCATATTAAATTCTTTTCCTTGAATAACATAATGAGCTGGAGGAGCAATACCTTGAGTGAGGTTGGCAAAAAGATGGGATGCCTCCAACACATTAATATCATTGTTCGTACCCGGCAAACCAAAATAGGAATGCCATATCCACAGATCATAATCAATTACAGCCTCTAGAATAATAGTTGGGGTTCCACTACGACCTGTATATTGTTCTGCCCAATCTGTTGGACAATTTTTCCACTTCCAGTGCATACAATCTTAACTACCTAGCATTCCTGGAAAACCACTATCTTCACCAATACAGGGTAGTTTGGCAACGTCAGTAGCGTTACGTGATCTTAGATACTCATCTTTAAATTCCTCTCCAACAGCACGACAAAATCTCTTCAAACTTTCAATTGTTGTAGACTATCCTATTTTAATATACTCGTCAGTAGCATCCACTGGTAGACTATATGCCAACATTCGAAATACTGTTGTTATTTTTTGAAGACCAGACAATCCCAGTCTACCCACACTATCTCTTCGTTGCACTAAATAGTTGTCATGAGCTTCCATTTTTTCAACAATACGAAGGAATAAACTTCTACTCATTCGAAAGCATCGATGGAACATTTGATCATTATACCAGAGGTTCTCAGCAAAATAGTCGTAGAACAAACGACGATCAGCACTTTTCCGGTCTCGATTGATCATTTTATGACCATTAATTAAGCCTCCATGGGTCATTGGGTTGTTTTGTTGATTGAGATACTGAGCGATGGCCCGTTGGATGTTACCATGTTAGGTAATTATCACATCTCGTTATGAATCAACCTCTTCAAGATTTGCCAAAAGTTGCTCTTCCTCATCGTCGAAAGATGAAGATGAGAAATTAGATGGACCTCCGATATCGAAATTCATTTTTGCTTGGAGTTGAATTGAATGAGTTTTTGCAGACTATGGTGTATGCTATTTATCTTTGTGAACATGTGCTTCTAGAAGGGCGAGTGGATGAAAGCTGTATACAGCTAGTTAACAACTTTGAACGTGGGAGTGGATGAAAGTTGTATCCAGCTGATTAATAGCTTAGAATGTGGCCGACAATAGTTGCAAGCCCATGTGGAAAAAGTAGATATGGACACAAACACTTGAATTCAAAAAATCCAACGGATGGAATGGCCTTTTTTGGTGTTGGAGTTAGAATGCCGTGAAACTTTCACAGTTTAAACGAATTGTCATTATATTCAATACTTACTGCTTTGCAGTAAGGCATGGCCTTTTTTGGCCAAATTTCATCGTTTAGGCTCCGAAATTGCCGTTTTAGGAAAGTTTTATTTTCGCAATAAGTTGAGTATTCCAAGTCTGAATCGACTTCCGTCAATTGCAGCTTGCTTAGAATTCTTAGTTTCATTTGTTTCCGCATTTATCTCAAATTTACCTTTTTTTTGGTAATTTTCGTTAATTAAGCCCATAATTTTTAATTTTCGTTAATTAAAATAGCGATTGCGATATAAGTGCTTCTAGAAGGGCGAGTAGATGACAACTGTATTCAGCTGGTTATAGTTCAGAACGTGGCTGAAAATAGTTGTAAGCCCACGTGGAAAAAGTAGATACGGACAAAAACACTTTAATTCAAAAAATCTTAATGTGAACCAGTTCATTGAACCTAGACATTCAGTACTCGTTGTGGGGCCCACTCTCAATTTTTCCAGAAAACTGTTCTTCACTTTTCCCAAAATATCAAGATAAGATATCTGGGCTATTAAATGCAAACCATTAGATGGATTGCATCACCATCTGAACTGTAGGATTAAATCTCGAAAATAATTCTTATCTTCACCTTTCCCAAAATCTGAAGGTAAGAATTGTGTTCATCATCAAATCAAACCAATGGATGAATTTCCTGACCTTTTGAACCATAGGATTAAATATGAAAAGAGTGCCTTCTAATTTCTATAAATATCAACCCACACTAAATTAAACCTATCCCTTCAAATCTCTTACCCCTTCGAATCACTTATCTCTTCAAAATCACTTTTCCCTTCAAATCACTTTTTCCAAAAAATGTCTTCAAGCCGAAGTTCTTCATACACACATGCAGAAGACACACACTTATGTCACGTATATCTTGATGTTTCCCAAAACCCGATCGTAGGTATCTACCAATCCATGGAGATGTCCTGGGCTCGAATTGAAGGTGAATACAACAACACCATACCAGATTCTATGACTGAACATCATAACTGGTGAAGTTTGTAGTGTCAGATGTCGACTATCCTTACCACAGTTGGGAAACTGCGGTCATGCCTACGACAGATCGAAAGTCTGAATCCTAGTGGTGCCTCTGAAGCTGATACAGTGAGTATTTGTTAAAATTAAAGTTGTAGAAAAATTATATTAAATTTAATTTTTGAACAATAAATTTATTTGTATCATTTTGCAGATGAACCGAGCAAAAGTCTTATTTGCCTAGGATAAGAAATACAAAAGGGGTTTCAAGTTTGACCATGTGTGGCCCATTCTCAAGGATATGCAGAAATTTTCAAATAATGATAGTGCAACATCAACCTTGCGAAGGCCACGTGGTCATAATATATCATCACAAAAAGACTCTCCAACTCCAGAGTCTCCAACAACGGCATCTCCCTGGCTATCTTCATTTTCTCCAAATATAGGTAGTGATGACGCTGGGGGTGGTAGTTCATCTCAATGGCCCATTGGGGTGAAGAAAGCAAAACTAAAAAAGAGGGTTGCGGAAGAATATTCAACAATTGCTTTTACAGAAGGACAAGATAAACTCGTGAAAGTTTTTGAAAAAAACAATCAGGAGAGGTAAAGAACTAATGATATTTTGGAGAGAAAATTGGAGCTGCAAGAAACCAAAATTGTAATTATGGATTTGGATTCCATAACTGATCCAAGAAAGCATGAGTTTGTGAATCAACAACAATTAAAAATTATGGCAAAACATGCTCGGCAACAAGGCCATGGATCCGATAGTTAATCTAGGTCTTTTGATGATTTTTTCAATAATATCGGGGGATCTGGAAATAGTCTTCCAGACTACTAAATCGTTGTTGTAATTTATGTTGTATTTTTCCTTAATTTTAGTGTATTCCAATTAGTGGTAATTTATTTTATCACTATGAAGTTTGTATTTCGTTTTTAATGTTTTTATCAATTAATGTATTTTGCTTCATGAATTAATGTAGGAATGAAGTGATTTACTAAAAAAAAAATTGCTTTTAAAACTTATGAATTAATGTAGGAATAAAGTGATTTAATTTTAAAAAATGGCATTTAAAATTTATGAATTAATGTAGGAATGAAGTGATTTAATTAAAAAAAATGGAATTAAAATTTTTTAACTATACACTTCATTTTAGTTTATTATAAATGTTAATATCAATAATAATTAAATCAAAACAAAATCATTAAATAATAAAAAGGACCAAATTGGAATAAATTTAACTGATTAGGGTAAAACTGTGAATAAACAAAACTTTTTAATAAAGGATATAATCATAATACATTTAAAAAAATAGGGTCAAGACGTGGTTGTATAAAAGTTGAGGGATCAAAAAAAAAAAAAAAAAACAGAACAGTGTCGCGCAATATATTGCGCGACACTGTTCATCTTTCTCAGTTGGCACAGCGTTTGGCGATGGGTTGGAGGGGATTTTAGCTACAAAATGGAGATGGCGTGGGGGATAGAGCAGGGTTAGAGAAGCTCTAATAAGTAATAACAATGGATAAAAAAAAAAGAATAAAAATCCCATTTGAATCTTGAAATGTAAGACCCTGTTTGATTTTTCCACTTAACATGGAATTGTACTTAATGTGTTCTATTCAGTTATTTTGTTTGATTTTTTAAGTGTTAAAATTACTTAATGAATCCCTAAAACCACTTGTTTTGAAAAGTGAAAAATTTTCACTTTTCACTTAACACAAATCCAATAGAATTTAATACAAAATTTTACTTTCAAAACTATCCTCACTAATTTAATATATTTCCAAAACTAACCACTTGTTCTATAATGTTTATTTTTTTTATTTTTTTTATTTTTTATTTAAAAAAAAAAAAAAACTATCCTCACTAATTTAATATATTTCCAAAACTAACCACTTGTTCTTTAATGTTTATTTTTATTTTATTTATTTATTTTTACACTAAGTTTATTCCAAATCAATTAAATAATAAATTATACACATCAAGTAGATTGCTAATAAGAACATATTGATGAACTCCATTCTGTTCATAATATACATATGAAGTAGCCCACTAGTTTTATAATATCACTAGCTAAGAGCTTAGTAATAATTAGATTTTATACAATAATATAAATTTGAAATATTATTAATAACTAAATAAATTTATTTTAGAATTAATTTATATGTTAGAGTTGTCCGTAATATATTAAAATGTAAATATATAACAAATAATAGTTGGAAGGGTATAGATGTAAAAGTATTTATTTTCAAATATTTATAATTTAAACAAACAAACAACTTATCACTTATATTCAATTTTCAGTGAAAAAAAAAAAAAAAAAACAAACAAACATGTTTTTCAGTTTTCAGTTTTCAGTCACTATTCAGTCTTCAATAATATTCAACACTGTTCAATCTGTAGATAAAAAATCAAATAGGGCCTAAGTCTACTGAAGGAATATAAGTGTATTTTACCTTTACTTTTTTTTTTTTTCTTTTTTTTTTTGGATAGAAGGAGCAACATTTTACACAGAAGAACAAGAAGTAAAAGGGTTGTAGTCTAGTTAGAGATGCTCCCTAGCAGAGGAAAAAGCTAACATCGTAAGTTTAAGAGCCAAGGAATTTCCCGATTTGGAAATCGCTAGACACTTACAAATGCCTAAATTTAAGAACATATGAATTTAGAACCCCCTATGTAAATGCCTCACTTTTTGATTGGCTTATTTCGTTGACAAAACCACAATAAGGTTCAAATATGTAAGGGTAGCTTAAGATTGAAGAAATCCTTATCAAATGTCAAAGGACCTCATTGTGGACTTCAAGTGCTTTAAGGAAGGTAGATTACTTATATTGACTCTTAATTGAAGAGATTTAGTTCAACACACACAAATCTCATGCACTTACATGTCTTATACAATGTTGTGTGTTTCTTGTTGGTGCACATTCTCATTTCATGCATGATCTCTCTATTGTATCTTATTTGATCAATGTCATGCTTATTGATCTTGAAAAATGCATGTCTCTTCCTTGTTTTCTTGAAAGTTGCATGTGACTGCTCCCATCACCGCTATGAATTTCCACAGTGATTGAGACAGCGCTCTCACGGACAGTGCCTACCGCCCTTTTTACTACTCCTATGACCGCTGTCAATTTCCATAGTGGTGTCTTGCACAGAGCCTACCGCTCTTGTGACTGCTGTGGCTTTCACAGCAGTATCGAGAGCGGTCGACAACTGGTGCATTTTTTAAAACGGTGACTTTTCACATTCTCACACACTCCTCTATAAATACATCTATTCTCTAGTTCTTTTTAGGTTTTGAGTTTCAAATCAACTAGAGAGAGAGCTTTAGAGTGACTTCAAAGAAAAGCAACCAAAGATTTGATCTTTCTTAATCGAAACCCAAAACCCATCATCCTTTCATGATTCATACATCATCTAGCATGCTTTATGTATGGTTTCTCTTGGGTTTTCTTCATTACTTACATGACTTGTAGTTAAAACATCATCTACATCTTTTTATATGTTCTTTCTTTACAAGATAGCATTTTTATTACTTGATAAATTTAAGATAGCTTTTTTATTGTGTTTTGTGAGTTGCTTGTGATAGTTATTGCATATACGGTGTTGTATTGCACATATAGCTATGTTGTTTGCATGTCATATAGCAACATAATATCTAGGAGTGTTTAACATGTTCATCCATGCCTAGATAAGCTTAAATGTTTAACCTTGCATTTATGCTCTTTGAATATTGAACATATTCACGTTAGGTCATTTATCTCTTCTCTTGAGAGTTAAGTCTTGTGTCTACCATGTGTAGTGCTCAAGCACCTTAGGTCTAGAATTGCTATTAGAGGCCCATTGGGTAGTAGTGGTGGGTTAGTAACTGTGTAGGGTTTGACGTGGTCAACCTAGGTTGTAAACACCATTACAAGTAGTGGATTTGAGGACCGTGTGTGGCGCACATATCAGCCCATGTTTTTTCCTTGTTGAAGGTTTCCAAGTAAAAATCAAGTGTTATTAAATTTCCGCATTTTACACTTGATTATTGTTTTTGACTAGATAGGGGTTTTTATGGAATATTGACTAATCAAGAAAAATTAGTAATTAACTTGATTAATATATATTCACCCTTCCTCTAGATATTATTAAACATGTTTTATATATACTTTCAATTGGTATCAGAGCGGGTTCCTTAATATAATTAGGAGATCTCTTGCTCTTGATAAAGTCTCTTGCATTTGTTTGTATTTTTGTGTGTGTCTTGTGTGTTTGGCTTGTTTGTTTACATTCATATCATTCTCACCCAAACACAATGAGTGGAAATGGAATTGGAGGCAATGGTGCTTCTAGCTCAAGACCCATTTGCTCACAAGGGTGAACTACGCATCATAGAAGGGCAACATGGAAGCATATGTGTGCCAAATTCATGACCGAGCATGGATGGCGATTGAAGATGGGTACACGCCACCTATGATGACTCCTATGGGAGGTGGAGAAGAAGTCCCCAAGCCAAAGGCACAATGGACTCTGTAAGGTCTCATTTATTGATTGGTTTATTTCGGGACAAACCACATATTGGGGTCTTGATGTAAGGGTAGCTTAGACTTTCAAGACCTCAAGAGAAGAAGCACCAAAGGTAAATTCTAGTGCTTACTTGCTTTGAAGATATCTAGTTGCACACACACACAACTCATGCATATCTCTAACACTTGTATGTTGTGTGTTTTTTATATGTGTGCATTCATGTTCTTGAATATCTCTTCATGCATGTTTAATTGATTGCATCTTGTTCATTGAAATGCCATGACATGTTAGGCATTAGGATGAATTCAAATGCCACATTTCACACTTACACTTCTTTGTTGCATAGTGTTGTGTGTTAGTGTGTCTAGTAATTCTTTTCCCGAATATAGTTCGGAAACATCCGCTTGCACGATGGTGTGTTTGGTTTAGTGTGAAGATCACCTTCGGAGAATGCATTGGCTTCTCATTAGGATTCACCACTTTGCACACTTGCACATTGTGCATAAAGTGGAAAATAGGGCATTATCTCTCTTTGATGGTGTCGCCATGGCGACAGAAAGATTTATACTTGAAAAACCAATTAGGTATAGTGTTGCCATGAGAACAAATGGCAACATAGAAGAAAATATGTTGTTGCCATTTGTGTCGCCAGCAACATAGAAGAGAATATGTTGTCACCATTTGTGTCGCCCTGAGGACAAATGGCGATAGAGAAGTAAATAAGGGTTATTTTTTCAAAACGATGTCACTTCATTTTGACACCCTATATATATGCTTCTTTGTTCTTAGGTCGTTCATAAGAGTTCAAAAATCATATGTTTCCTTAAGAACATTTTTCAAGAGAAAAAAAATTCACAAGAACTCATCTTTAAACACTCAAAGCATTTCTTTTATTCATCAAAGTTCATCTAGGATCATCCATGACCATATAGGATGCATCCATGCATGGTTTTGCATCATCACATCTTCATTGGTATGTTCTTCACTAATCTCATCTAATTTTAGTATTTTTCATATTAAGATATCTCTCTAATTACTTGTATGTTTTTAGATAATATGCTAAATACAAGATATATATTATTTGTGATGTATTGATTGAGTGTTATATTGTGATAGCTATCTAGGTTTTCATAATCTATGTTTAGCTAAGCTTTTTGACATGTCATTTAGCTATTGATATCTAGGATTATTTTAATTACAATATTGTCATCCTAGATAAGCATATAGGGTTCCCTAGCTCTAATTGCATTTTGAGTATTTCATATATTCACATAGGCCATATGATCTCTTCATTGAGAAGTAAGACTTGTGGCTAAGATTGCTTAGGCCACAAGAAAATTGGACTAGGTCCGCTTTATAGACCCGAGGGTAGTAGTAGGGGGTTATAGACCGTGAGAGGTTGAGGTCAACATAAGCTGTAAACTCTATTACAATTAGTGGATTTGAGGTCTGAGTGTTGCTCACTTACTAGCCCGTAGTTTTTCTCGTGAGGGTTTCCACATAAATATCGTGTGTCATTTATAATTCCTCATTTTATACACTTGATATTTTATATTGACTAGATATGGATATTTTCGTAATCTTGACCATACATGAAAATTAGGTAAAATCGGATATAATCTATTCACCCCCCCCCCCCCCCCCCCCCCCTTCCCCCCTCTAGATTAATATTTGTACACACCTTAATTAGTTTCAGACTCCCTAAGAGTTCGAGGCGTCCAAGTGGAACAACAAAGCCATACACACAATCCTATTTGCCATGGATGACAATCAATACAAACTAATTCAAACCACAAGGATAGCAAAGGAAGCTTGGGACATCCTAGAGATGGCTCATGAAGGAACCAAGGAGGTCAAGGACTCCAAGCTTCAAGTCCTCCAAACACAATTTGAGACCATTAGGATTGAGGAGGATGAGTGCTTCAATGACTTCCAAGTGAAGCTTATGGATATAATGAATCAAAGTCACCAACTTGGTGACCCTTACTCGGATAGAAGGATCAAGTAAAAGATCATAAGGTCCCTTCCCTAGAGATTTGAATCCAAAATGACGAAATTGGAGGAAAATAGTGACTACACAAAGATGAAGCTAAGTGAAGTGATTGGTGATCGGGCCAAATATTACATATTTTGGCCCTCAAACCCGTTGCCTTTGTATTGTTTTCGTGCGTTTTCATCGTCACTTATGGGCTATATGTTCGTATTTTCATGTATTTTCCCATTTCGGGCGTTTAGAGCATATTGCGAGGCTTTTGGGCGAAAAGAGGGCCGGGAGTTGCAAAAAGATGAAGAAAGGCATCAGAGGATACAATAGTATGGGTGAGTGTGGTTCCCAACCGCACTCTACCCGCACTCCTGCCTAGACCAGAGGACCTGATTGCTGAAGACTGATATAGTGCGGGAAATGACTCGCACTCCACCTGCACTCTTGCCAAGCCAGAGAGGACCTGATTGCAGAAGCTGATATAGTGCGGGTGAGTGTGGGTAAATGACCCTTACTCTCACCCAGATCCAGGAGTCCAAAATTGAAGGAAAATGATAAAGTGCGGGTCACTGACATGCACTCCACCCGCACTCCCTCGCATCAGACATCATTTAAAGGCTGATTTGTAACCTATTTTGGGGGACTATAAATAGAAAGTGTGTATTACATTTTTAGATATCTTTTTAAAAACTCTGAAATTATAACTAGATCTAGGATTTCATTTCTTCTTGGTTTCATACATTCTCTACTCAATATCTAAGGGATTATCAAGGTGGATATGATCTTCAAGGGTTATTTCTTATCTTTTCTCTTATTTCTTTTATCGTAAATGAGTAGCTAAATCCCACTAAGGGGGTTTATGGATTAGTTCCAAATGATTGGGTTTCTAGTATATAAGATTTATTTCTCTTATATGTCTATCCTCTTTTGATTTATTCTAGAGTATGAATGAATTTCATTGGAGTTCCTTATACTAGATACATCCTCTTTACAAGCCTTCTTTGGATTTTATCTTTTTAGACAACTAAATATACACTCTATGTGGTTGTTTATTACTCACATGAATAGATGAGATTCTCATAATCTCAGCTCAATAACCAACTTCTTCATATTGGCCTCTAATGGGTGTCCGTGTCTATACATCCTAGAACGGCTCTCATGAGAGGCTAGAAGCCATTCTATACACCCTAGGTGGCTACTATAGCCGGTTGAGCCCGATATAGATATATATACTTCATTGATAGGGTCCTAACGAGCAACCGACACTATACACCCTAAGTCAGTTGTCTCGGAGGGACCAATCCCTAATAGGAGATCTCCTATACATCCTAGGTGGGTCTCTTGCTATGGATACATAGCCAACCTATACACCCTAGGTTGACTACAGTTGTTAGAGTTGCGCTTATTTACCAAGTTTATTACAATTAGCCCAACCGTTTGCTTACTAATCTATTAACTCCCTAGTTGCCATATATTCATCTTTCATTACTTCATATTCTATTTCTTTGTTACATTTCTAGTTTGCTATTTAGTACATGATATTTCACACTTCAACGTTATCAATCACTTTTCTTATTTGCATCAATATAACTTAATTAGCAAATTATTCTTAGCTTAATTCCGATCTCTATGGACAACCCTTGCTTGCCACTATACGCGTGTTTTCTACACCATTATAAGCTTTGCTAGGATTACAAATTGAGATTGACAAGTGAATTTAAATATACATGCAAACGACCTTTGTCAAAAATGGCGCAGCTGCCGGGGATCAGCGTGTTTTAGCTTTGATTAGTTCTGTTTAAGTAATATTTGTTTATAGTTACAATTTTTGTCTCATTTTGTTAGTGTTTATTTACGTCGTGCGGTACTTGTTGCGTAATTTCAGGATTTTAGGTTTATGCACGGACGAAGATTACTAAGAAGAGAAGTTTTACCAGTTAACAATAATATCAATCAAGTTAGAAGAATAGTCGATCAGTTTGAGGAGCAAATGGAAGAAGGAATTCCTCAAAATCCGCATGAGCAACAGGCTCATGGTCTGAATCTACAAGAGCGACAAGCTTTTGAGCAAGAGGGGAGTGTACATGGGGATGAGTAACTAGGCCTCACCATGGGCGAGTTCACACTTCCCTTCTTAGGAAATGTGCCTACAGCTATAGTACTTGATGATGTGACGAGGCAGTACGAGTTGAAGAACATGCACATTGGCCTCCTACCATCGTTCAGTGGAAGACCGACAGAAGATTGCCTTCAATTCATGAAGCAATACGGTGCCACATTAGAAACATTTCTGGTGATGGCTTGCCAAGCAGTGCTGACTAGAGAGCAACTTCACCTAAAGTGCTTCCAGTACTGTCTAAAGGATGGGGCGATGACTTGGTACATGAACTTGAGGCCAGGGTCATTGGTGACATGGAGTCAAGTGTGCAAGGTGTTTTTCAACAAATTCTTCCCGTCACAGAAGGCAATAGATCTACGGCTGAAGATTGCCTCTTTCTATGAGGAGGACGGTGAACCCTTCCACGAAGTGTGGGAAAGGTTCAACTTGTTGCTCGCTTAGATGCCACCACATACGTATCATCCGGAGTTGAAGGTGAACTCCTTTTATAGTGGACCGTCTTCCATCACGCAGATGCTGGTGGATAATGCATGTGGGGGTACAATAGCAAATAAGAGAACAGCTGAAGCCTACGATATTCTAGAAAAGATCGCCTAGAACTCTCAACAAAGGACATCCAATGTGAGGAAGGGTGGAAGACTAGATGTAGGACCAAACACCCAAGTGCAAATTCAGATGTTTAGGATGAACAAAAAGCTCCAATTTATTAATGACCTTATAACAGGAAAGCCAGGGCCTTCCCATGGAGTTAGTCAAGTCATGGGAGAGATAGATGAGGGAGAGGGGCATGTTGGCCAAGAAGAGGAAGCCCAAGCTTTTGGGGATTTCCAGAGGCTAAGGAATGACCCATATTTGAATACGTACAATCCAGGGTTGAGGAACCACCCTAACTTATCATGGTCAAACAACAACTACCTAGGTGCAAGTAACAACCCGAGTGGGAACAACTACCAGGGTGTGAATAACAATCAAGGTTACCAAAACCATGGATACAATAGGTACAACCAACAAGGAGGTCCTAGCAATAACAATCCCTAGCCAATTTCAATCCTCAAACTCCGTTTAACCAACCAAACAAATCATTGGAGGAGATAGTCAGTATTGTGATAAAAACGGTTGGCATAGGTTCTGAAGCTCTCAAGAACACTTTGCACGCATCGGAGCAGAGAATGACAGTGCACATGCAATCCAATGATCAACAAGCCAATAGTCATGGAGCATCACTTAAGAAGATAGAGACCCAATTGACTCAACTCTTGGATACAGTGGTTAAACAAAACAAAGGAAAGTCACCAAGTACTGAGGAGCACTTTAGTGTGCTAGAAGTGGTCGATGAGGAGGTTAAGAAGGTGATAGGACCGGAGAGTATACCCGTCCAAGTGAAAGTTCTAGATCACTCCACTAAGGTGGAGGTGGATAATTTGGTGAAGGGTACAAAGAATGAAGAACGGGAGAAGGGTGAAGATTTCCTTATAAAAATTACATATCCTGAAGCTTTGTAATAGACGTGACCATTGGAACTTCACCAAAAATGGGAGTCGTGCTTGATATGGGAGCTAGCATCAATATGATGCCATTATAGTTGTACAAACTATTGAAGATTCAATCAATTAAGCCGACTTCTATGACTCTCATTATGGAGGACAACTCCCCTAAAACTCCAGTTGGAGTAGTTGAAGAAGTCCACACGAATGTGTATGGTTTGACAGTCCCGGTGGAGTTCGTTGTTTTAGATGTTAAAGGATGTGGATCCTTAAATAGGGAGTGGAAGTTACTCTTGGGGAGGTCATTTATGGCCACAGCTGGAATGGTAATTGACATCCTTTCTAGGAACATTTCGTTCAATTGTGGAGGTAGAAATGTGAACTTCAAGGTTGACCGTCCAAAGGGGAGTCAAGTGGATGACTACCTTATCTTGGAAGCACCATAGCTTAGGAAGAAGAGGAGCCAAGTGCTCACTCTCATACAAGCTTTTGAGGGAGTTACCGATATGAAGAAGGGCAACCATGATTGCTTGAAGGAACAAGAAGCAATTGAGCTTGAAGAGGATGATTTGGCCAAAAGAACTCTTGAGGAGATATATGAGCTAGAAAGAGAGAACAAAAAGCTCGCATTAGAAGTTAAGTTGTTAAAGGCCGAAAATGGGATGTTGAGGAAAAAGGTTCATGATTCCTCAACAATGAACCAGGATTTAAGGGAGCAAGTTATATTGCTCGACAAGAAGGAGAAGGTAGTCTCCAAGAATTTAGAAGATTTAGCAAAGCTTGTAGAAGAATTTGAGGAAGAGAATGCGAGAAAGTCAAGGAAGATGCTTATGGGGGTTGAGAAGTCAACCAATGCCACAATAGAGTTGCAAACATGTTTGAACAAGAAGGAGGAAGAATTGAAAATCGCCAAGGTCAAGGAAAGCAATTTTACTGTCCAACTAGACGTGGCGGAGAATGAGTTGAAATTTCTCCAAAGTTAGAAATACCAAGGGAAAAACATCCGCACCCAAAGAGGGAGTTTTCCTAACCACTATTTCACTTGTTATTTTTATGCCAAGAGAAGGCATACTAAGGCCCAGTGCTTTAGTTTCGAAAGATTTAGAACAAGTCAAATGAGGTCTAGGATGTACCCACCCAAAATTAAACAAATTTGGGTTCGGAAGGACCTGGTAGGTTAAGTGAGAGAAGTGGGGATAGATACAAAAAATAGACCCTTACCACCCATTTGGGTAGTCAAGAAGAGTTTACTCCCTAATCCGGTCAACCCTCCTTTGTTGACCATATCTCATTTTGAGTGCATGGAATTTGTTGTAAATAAGTTTTAATGTTTTTGCATTGTGAATAGTTAGTATTAGTGATTAGATGGTAGTTGATTAGTAATTCGAGAGAAATTGTTTGATTATGGTGATTTGTATGTAGGAAATGCATGATCAGGCAGCATACTGGGAGTAACCCGCACTCCACCCGCACTCCAACCGCACTCCGAGAGTCAGAGTTCATCAGGTGATAAAGTGCGGGTGCACTCCGGGACGTAATATAAATATCTTATGTCATTTCCTAGGGCTCCACTACTCTCCAAACAAAAAAAAAAAAAAATGCCCCACTCTTCTTTTCTCCCTCTCTACAACCCTAAGGTATTACGTGTGCTCCACGTTTCAATTTTCGAACAACCAAGATGTTAGGGAGAACTAGGAAGTCTGCTAGTCAAACCAACCCAATTTCTGAGAGAAGGCCAAGGAGGGCGCCTCGAGTTCCACCTGTACCTCAATTCGTCAGGAACGAAGAATATGAAGACCGTTTGGATTATTTCAAAGGGCAAGACATTGTGGTAGAGAGAGGGATCGCGGGTACAAGAGCTAGAAGGCACCCTAATCCCTCAGGAAGTTGAGAGGAGGAGGTGGGAAACTTTTACAAGTCCTCCCCCATGTATTGCAAGAAAGTAGTGGAGGAGTTTTATGCCGCAATGGTACCATAGGATTATCAGAGGTTTGGCACAGTTTTGGTCCAAGGGGTTGACGTTCGGATGACCATGGCAAACATCAACAAGTATTATAACACCGAGCTCCCAAATGATTAGCAAGTTGTGGGAAGACTTCGCAATGGGATGACTTGGATTG